>CM065687.1:50815669-50885669 GCA_017654935.2 Phymorhynchus buccinoides
AAGCAGACTGAAATGAAAAAGAAGAAAAAGAAGAAAACAGGAACGAAAAAAAATGGAAAGGAGAGGGAGGGGGAGAAAGAGCGGATGATGAAGGAGGTCGTCAAATCCCGTCAGACCAGTCTCGCTGACTTTACAGTCCGGTCCCGCTCTGCTACGCCCAGTAAACGTCAGAGGCAGCACGATGATGACCGGGTTTCTCCAAGCTGTGCCGTGAAAGAGAAGTCAGCCCGCCTTTCACCCATACATAGCGCCGACAGTCGAGGGGGTGTTTAAAGCTTTGAAGCTTTGAAGCTTTTTGATCTGCTATGTTTAACGGACTTTTCTGATGGCTATGGACGGATTCTCGCTACTCACACTAAATGTGCGAGGTTTACGAATGAAAACAAAAAGAAAAGCGTTGTTTAGATATTTACGAAGTAATAAATTTGAAATAGTATGTTTACAGGAAACACATATCACAAAAGACTTAAGTGAGCAATGGGAGAAAGAATGGGGTGGTGATTTAGTGTTTGGAGAAAACATTTTACAGGGAAGGGGGCAGGTTATCTTGTTACAAAAAGGGCTTGCAAAGAACATAAAAACGGAGTATTCTACTGATAGAATACTAGCCATTAACGTAAATATTAAAGAGCATAACGTTTTGATAGTAAACGTTTATGCCCCTAACTATGATAGAGAAAAGATGACTTTTTTGGATGAGTTGCAAAATGCATGATCAAATATAAGGTATGATAACATTATAGTATGTGGAGATTTCAATACGGTATTGGATAATTCTAAAGACATCATTTCAGGGGAACCTCATGCTCAAAGAGTTGTTTCCCGATTTAATAAATTGCTTACAGAAATGAATATGTATGACACATGGCGACTATTTAACTCAAACATAAAAGAATTTACATGGTCACGAACAAGCCATTTGTGGCCAGACGCTTGGACTACTTGTTGACAGATTCTGATTTATTTGACGAAGTGACTCAGTGTCAACTGCTTAGCGTTCCGATTTCGGATCACAGGGCCTGTTTAGCCACGATAACATTTTCAAATATTGAACGTGGGAAGGGGTATTGGAAATTTAATAATTCGTTGTTAACTGACATGAATTTTGTGACGCAAATGAATAGTTTTATTAACAATATAGAAATAAATACAAATGACAGTCAAATTGCCTGGGAACTTTTGAAAATTAAAATCAGAGAATTTTGTTCAAATTACAGTAAACAGAAAGCTATTGTTTTTAGAAATAGCACTATTCATTTATATGCTGAACTGAATCAGCTGGACACACAGCTGAGCCACGATCCTAATAACGTTACGTTACTGAAAGATAGGGACAAAGTAAAGCTCCAGCTGGAGCTGTTAGAACATAACAAGGCTCGGGCCGCTCAGGTCCGTGCGAGAGCGCAGTGGGTGGAACAGGGGGAGAAGAATACCAAATTCTTCTTAGGCTTAGAAAGAGCCAGAGCAAACGCAAAAATTATGACTAGTATTAAAAATCAAAATGGTGAAGTAGTTACTAATCAACAAGATATTTTAACGGTTCAAAAAGATTACTTTAAGAATTTGTATAGAAAGAAAGTCCATGAAAAAGAGAATGAAATGTTAAGGAAAATCCAACATTTTGCAAGTACAGCAAATATACCTAGTTTAAATGAACAACAAAAGGAGGAGTGTGAAGGCATGTTGACAGAATCAGAAGTTCTGAACATACTAAAATCTATGAAAAACGGTTCAAGTCCTGGTTGCGATGGGCTTACCATTGAGTTTTATAAGTTTTTTTGGAAATCTATTAACAAACATGTAATAGCTTCCTTAAATTCAGCTTTTGAGTGTGGAAACATGTCACTGTCACAGCGCAAAGCTGTTATCACATTAATACACAAAGGGAAAGAATTGCCCAGGAATGAAATGAAAAACTGGAGGCCTATTAGTTTAACTAATACAGATTACAAACTGTTAGCAAAATGTCTAGCCACGCGTCTTAATGGTGTAATTGATAATTTGATCTCTGAGGATCAGTTTGGTTATATTAAAGGTAGAAGGGCGTCTACCTTACTATGCATGATTGATGACGTCACTGATTATTGTAATCAATCAAACACACCAGGTCTTCTGTTTGCCGTGGATTTTTTCCATGCCTTTGACTGTATTTCTAAAGATTACATGCTGCAGGTTTTTAAACTGTTTGGATTCGGAGAAGAATTCTTAAAATGGGTTACTGTGTTGATGACTGACAATGTAAGCTGTGTGGGCTACTGTGGCTGGCTTTCAGAGTATGTCGCTGTGGAGGCTGGAATTCGACAGGGGTGCCCCTTCTCTCCTTTGGCTTTTGCCTTGTCTTTAGAATTGCTAGCGATTCGATTAAGACATTGTTCAAACATTAAAGGTATACTCATAAAAGACAACAGAACGGATAACTTTATTAAATTAGTAATTGCACTGTATGCGGATGACATGACACTTTTTCTGTCAGATGAAAATGATATGCTTAGCTGCTTAAACATTTTGGAAGAATTTGCAACTATATCAGGATTAATGGTGAACAAACATAAATCTGAGGCAATGTGGCTTGGGTGCTTTAAATATCGGCAGGACAAATATTTTGATTTTAAGTGGACTAATAAGCTAAAACTTTTGGGGGTAATATTTAGTAATGATAAATGTGCATCAATTCTTGAAGAAAACTGGTTGAGTAGAATCGAAAAGTGTAAACGAATTATTTCGTCATGGGAAAGAAGAAATCTTAGCATAATGGGCAAGATATGCATTGTGAAAACATTCTTAATATCACAGTGGACTTATATTATGAAAGCAATACATGTTCCTGAACAGGTTGTTAGTGAGGTAAATAGGCTATTTTATCGGTTTATATGGAGAAAACGGGACAGCAACCGCAAAGCCTTTGAAAAGGTCAAAAGAGTAGTGATGTGCTGTGATACAGAGAAGGGAGGCCTAAAAATGATAGACCTTAAAAATCTGCAAACTGCATGTTTGCTACATTGGGTAGTTGAAATACGTAGGAATACAGATAAAAAATGGTCATTTATTGCAAGGCGCTTCTTTACTTATTTTGGTGAACAATGCGTTTGCTTTGACGCTGCTATCTCTCGTAAGCTATTTAAAGGTTTGGAGACAGTAAAATCAAAGTTTTGGTATTTTGTGCTGGCTTCTTGGTTAGATAACAATGTGTTGCCGGCAGAGCAATTTTCTAATTGTCTGTGGAATAACAAGTCCATAACTTATCGGGGAAATGTATTGTTCTTCCTTAATTGGGTTAAGGCGGATATACGTGTTGTTCAGGACGTATTAAATGACCACGGTGTATGTTTATCTTTTAATGAAACATGCACTAAGGTGGGAGATTCCCCCAGCCGTCAGTTAGAATACAATGTAGTATGCTCAGCTGTTAATTCCTATCTATCTGCTTATCAGTACGAAAATGCAATAGATAGTCATAGCATGGATACACCTTGGTTTTGTGGTAAAAGAGTAACCACAGTTAAAGAATTTAGAAAGCAGCTAATGGAAAATAAATGTGTGCAGCCATGTTGTGTTGCTTTCTGGAAACATAAGTTTAATATTGATATAACCTCAGACGTTTGGTCGTTAGCTAAACTTTCAACTAAGGAGATCCGACTTCAAGTCTTACATTGGAAGATCATGCATAACATATATGCCACTAATATTTTGTTACACAAAATGAAAATTAGGGATGACAGTAACTGTAGTTAACTGTACTGGATGTTATTGAGCATTTCTTTTACGAGTGCCCAAAAGTCACTGGGTTTTGGAAGTATATTGAAAGTTATATTTTTACATACTTGGACTTTCCGATAAAACTAGATACAAAGATTGTTTTGTTTGGGGTTACTAACCCCAGTGTAAAGCAAACTAAAGTTAAACAGGTTAATCATATTCTGCTTATCGGTAAAATGAGTATAAGCATATTTAAAAAGACTAATTCGAAGCTGCCTATAAGGGAAATATTTGATAACAATATTAGAATAAGATCTTTGTATAATTGTTAAATGTCCAAAGTAGTATAAGATTATCATGTTAAATGCACAGACGACAAAACTATTCTAGCACACAGACATGACACATGTACACATATACACACACAAGCACCTACACGGACAGGCACGCACACATAAAGGTTCTAACATGCAGACACACACAAACATACAAGCGCATTCTCAATGCAGCATGATTGTCTCCCTTTCCGTCACGCCCTCTGCTTCCCTTGTTCCCTTTCGCTTTAATTTTTCGTTTTTGGAGCAGGGGACAGCGAACGGGGTGGTGACCGTTGGGAAGAATGTATAAGTTTGTGTCCCATACTTTTTTCTTTTTTTTTAATATTCTACTTCGCGCAGTCGCACGCATGGGACGAACGAGTCATAATGCATTACACACTAGGTCCGACAAAACCCCAGACACTTGTGTACCATGAAAAACATTAAACGTTAGTAACAATTGCACATTGTAGTAATTCATACAAACCCACATGTAAATGCGAGTAAGTGTGAGAGAAGGAAAACATGTTGGGAAAAAAAGAAAGAGAAAAAAAAATAAGAAAAAAAATAAGAAAAGAAAGAGCCGCCCAAAAAAAAAAAAAAAAAAAAAAGATAGAAAGAGAAAAGATGAAGAACCTGGTGGAGGGTTCAAAAAAAAAGAAAAAAACAGAAAAAAACAACAACAACAAAAACACACAGAAAGGACACAAGGAAATGAAAGAGTTAATAGTCGCAGCCCATTCACTACACATTGCTGTCATGGACTTGGTACTGCATCAAAGATGGATTTGAGGGGGGTTACACGGGTTCCACCCCCTCAGACAAAAAATGGAAAGAAAAAGAGGAAGACAAATTGTAGTTCCATGCTACAGTTATTCTCTCATGAGAAGCCTTGATTGCATCTTTTACATTCAAATTATCATTAGCTTCTGGGAGGCAATCCCCCCAGACCCATCACCCCACCCCAACTGACCACTTGGAGCTACCCCCTCCCCTCTTCCATGACTGGCTGATCCGCCCCAAACATGGTTGTATTTTTATGCTTTTTTGTTGTCTCCTTTCAATTCACATCATGTTTTATTTCATTCATAGATTTTTTTATATAATTGATTATGATTATGTTTACAAATAACAATAATAAAGTATTTTTGTAGGATTTACTAAGTCATGTAATTTAACCTATCCATCCATTCGTCTTGTCCGTGCGCTTGCATCCGCTTGTGTTTGTGTGCATGTGTGTAGTATGTGTGTGTGTGCGCGCGTTTGTGTGTCTGTTTAGTGCGTGTGTGTGTCTGTGTTTAGTGTGTGCGTGCGAGCGTGTGCTTAATATATTTTTGTCATTTCTTTTTTTATATTGCTTGCTGGTTTATTCATGTATTATTGTAAGCGCTTAGGGCTTTTTTAAGATTAGGCGCTATAAATGCTATTATTATTATTATAAATAGCCAGCTACAGCAATGTCAGGAGAGCACTAGCAGGCTTTCCAATGAGGCTTTATAGCGAACATTCTCTGCCCCTGTCTCTTGACCTGAGATGCGACTGCCCCTTACTTAAGATTATCGCCCTTGCCTGCCAGGAACTAGTAGTAGTGACTAGTACTTACCATATTTTTCGGACTATAAGGCGACACTTTTTTCCCAAGACTCGGGACCCCTGCGCCTTATAATGTGACTGATGAAATAGTAAGAAAATATACAGTACAGTAACATATGATAATCTTAAATTTGGGGGGTGCGCCTTATAGTCCGAAAAATACGGTATATAGCCACAGAAAATGATCTGCTCCTGACTCGTCACCAGGGGGCATCGGCAGTTCGGGCCTATAATGTTATTGCCCTTTCGTGTCGGCAAGGGGTAGCATAACTATAAAGCCTCATTAGCTTTACCAGTACATTACCTGCACAAAAACTGCACTCTTGGTTTTACCACTCGCTCTCACACACATACCATTCATACATTGTTACAATAATAGTATTGGCTCACCCTGTCTTGCCGGTGGTAATCCGCATTTGCTGGTATCACACACCGTGCAGGCCACGGGGATACCCTCGCCATAGGCCCGATGTTCGCCCGGTGCCCGTCACGGTCGGTAGAAAGTCACTGAGCTTGTACTTGTAGTCACCGAGTTGGTAGGTGTTAATACTGTTATGGTCCGGTATTCCTCTTCTTCTTCCCGTCAACCAGCCAACATCATCAGGTTGATGGTAATCGCTGGTGTATTGAAACAAGAAAATGAAGGTCACCACGCAGCACTAAGATACAACAGAAGAATTTTTGATTAAAAACCCCACAAACACCACTAACTGTGTATACTTTTTGAAGGTAGCTCTGTGCTGTGAAAAGAATAAAATATAAGTAAAAGATTGTGCTGGTTTACTTTTTGTCCCAATGGGGGACAGATAGTGTACAAGCATGGTACATAGAGAGATCTCTCTATGTACCATGCTCATACACAATCTTTTAGTTTTACTTATATTTTATTCTTTTCACAGCACAGAGCTACCTTCAAAAAGTATACACAGTTAGTGGTGTTTGTGTTTTTTGGGATCAAATATTATCTCCATTATGGGTAGAACCACTGGCATCCTTTATGGATCCACCACTATTAACAGTGGCATTTTAAGCTATAAAGCCTTTTCAAGCCACATCTGTACAGTGCATGGGGGGTTGGTAGTGTTTTTTGGTATAATTTGTTCATAATACAGCAGAAGAATGTAATAAATAATAGATTCAAAATAAATAAATGAATAATTAAATATTAAATTTACATATATACAGTGGAACCTCCCTAAGAAGACCTTCAAAAATCATGCAAAATGAGGTCTTATAAATATAATAGAGGGGTCTGATAAACTTGGGAGGTCATTTTAATACTTACAAAGGGCAATGTCTCACAGAAGTAGGTCTCTTCTTCTTCTGTGGTGGTGACCAACTTATATATATATTATACAGAAGTAATTGTACACACTTTAGGGGGTGACCATAGAAAAAGAAGCGGAAGAGGGAAAGAGAGAAAAGAGCACACACATTACATTAGGCCAAACAAAAAAATGTCTGTTTCTGGGAACATGGCCCCAAAAAATAGGGTAGGTAGGTAGGCTTTCAAATTTTTTTCTTTTCTTTTTTTTCTTTGCGTGCAAGATTTTTGCCGTATTTGCTGAAAGTGTGTATTTGCGACATTGAGCACAAACCACAAATTTCACTCTTTCTTTACTTGAACCATTTTTCCGTACTCCAATTGTTCATATTTCATAATTTTACGGAAAAAAGTTAAAATTGTGGTTCATGCTCAATGTCGCAAATACACACTCTCATAGTAGCGGGCGACCGATTTGAACGAGCGACGATTTTGACTGCGTCCGCATGATCGCATTTAGACATAGAAATGGCAATCATGTGCCTTGCGCCCGCCATTGTGTTAGCAATGTTGATCACTAAAGTCTGCGTGAGTAACGGTCCTTGACTATGCCGAGTGAGAGTGCAATGGTTGTTTCCCTTGCATCGTCTGCTCAAATTGCTTTTTTTTTGTTTTTTGTGAAACTCGTCCCCCCAAAAAATTAGGGTCGGCAGCAAAAACTAGGCTCGGTCGGGTTACCGGAAAGACATATTTTTGTTTGGCCTTATCAGTTTTCCAAGAAACTTAGAAAGGGCTACACACGTCACCCTATTAGTTTTACTTGGGTATAGCTTCAATATCTAGGGTAAAATCAGGAGTAGCAAACACTGAAACAGAATAAAGACCTAGTTCCGGGCTGCGGAGCGGAGGACTACAGGGAGCTGCCGGCAGCTACTAATTTTTCAAGTTCGCCCGCAGCAAGCTGGTAAAGTAGATCTAGCCGACCTAGGCAATGCCCAGGCCCCAAACAAAAGTGTCTTATATAGGAGAAAGTCTTATAATGGGAGGTCTTTAGTTATAAGGGAGGTTCCACTGTATTAGTGTATATCAATTATCATTACTATATTGTATTACATTTTTTAAATAATAATTTCATTTTGTCACCCTTTTAATTTTTTGTAAAGTATATTAGTATTATTACTATATTAAAACTGAAACAGATCACAACTTGGTTCTATGTTTACTTTCTTTTCCATTTAAGGCTACTTCTATCTCCCCAGCCTTCTAATTTATTGTCTTCTTACTACCCCCCAAAGTGCAGCACAATCTTCAGTGGCAATATTAACATTTCTTCCCCTCACAACAGTATCCGAACCATCTTAGACGCAAAAAAGTGCTGTCTCTATAGGGGATTTAAAGAATGAAAATATCACTTTTTCTGTCAAATAAATCACCAATATTTTCTGTCCCGGATAGTACACTTGACACTTGGAGCGCAAGTGAAGTCATATTGCGCGTGCACTACAACTGCACTTGTCACAAGTGAGGTTATATTGCGCGTGTACTACAACTGCACTTGTACTGTTTTGGGTTGAGGGGAAGAAATGTTAATATTGCCTCTTCAGTCTGATCATGAAGTTGGCTGCCTGAGCCTCAGGCTCAGCAAAGAAGAAAACATACAGTGATACACACGCACGTACGCATACTAGTACGGCATAGTAAAACATTAATTAATTTAGTAAAACTTTCGTCCAAAAAAGAGATTTGATCAAAACAAGGATTCGCACTAACCGACAATGGGACATTCAATTCATTCAACAGTCAACGTGATGATTGTGGCCACGCACAGCAATAAAGAAGAAGAGGTGTTCTCAAAGAAACCACCATGACGAGCACGAGGTTTTCTCCGTAAAGGAAGTAGTTGAATTTCGCACGTCATGCACTGACCGTCATGCACTCTGCTAGGCTAAAGCTAGCCTTTAAGTAAAACGTCTTTTTACAGCAAAAAAATAAATTAACAATGATTTGCTTCTTCTGGATCTGGATTTGTACGTCGAAGGAAACTATGAAGGCAATACATTCGACGGATCTTCTTTATCTTGATCTGGAATGCACACGTTGTAGGACCCTATGAAGTCATAAGTCATAAGTTTCTTTATTGTCCATTGGCATTGTGCAACGCACATGGAAACTTGTCTTCCGCCATGTAAAATAAAACTATTAAATAAAAGAATGAAACATAAATTTACATTAACAAATATGTAACTCTCACACCACACCCAATCATTCATCCGCTCTCCGCTATCCTGCTCACTCATCATGCAACCCACCACCACTTCTGCCTTCATTTTTAATCCTTTCTTTTCTTTTTTTCCTTCCTTTCCTCCTTATTTCTTTGTTCATTTTCTCCCCCCCCCCCCCCCCCCACACACACCCTTTTCCCCTTTTTCCTACCCCCTCCCCTTTTTTTAAAATCTAAAAACAATATTTTTAGGTAGGCTTTTTCCCGCTCTCTTTCATCCTATTGTCTGTGTGTCTGACTAAGATGGACATTTTCAAGAGCTTTAAGTGTTGTTATTTGATACAGAAATATCTGGGTTATTGTGTGGCCTAGTGCTTGGTGTACTGACACATCCATACTGTGTGAAGCTGGTGTATGTGTGGGAGAGAGGGAGAGAAGTAGTAATAGTAATAGTAGTAGTAAGCCTTAGCAAAGGCACTGTATCTAAGCTTTCTTTGTAGTAGTAGATAGGGACAAAACAAGCCGTCAAGCTTTTTAGATAGTCCCATCTATATAATCACTAAATCAGTGTTATACATGCAAGTAATAGTCAAGGTTCTGCAGCAAAATTTTCCTACGATTACTCACCAAAGCATCTAAATCGCATTAAATAATTTGGAGATTTGTCGAGAAGATTTTCTAATAAGTTAGTATTGCATGGGTGCACATTTTAGTTCATTAGGTAAATCATTCCAGATGTTATAGCAACTCTATTGCTGAAGCAATTTTTGTTTATTATGTTAATGTTGAAACGTTACTTTAATAAAGACCTTGCCATAAGGGTATTGTATTGTGGTGCACAACATTTGTTATCCCATGATAGATCGACATGACCATTAAATACATTATACGCTTCAATAAGATCTCCTCTAGTTCTCCTGCCTTTCAGTGAATGCAAATTTAGATACACCAGTCTTTTTTCATAACTCATATCTTTGCACTCACTCACAAGTCTAGATGTGGTCTTACTAATGATTTATATAATTTAATGAAAAGATCATGGTCAATGTTTAAAAATGTCCTTTTGATCAAACCAATCATTTAACAGGCTTTACCAATACAATTCTGACTGAATATTAAAAGACACCACCCAAAGATATTTTTCATGATCACATGTTTTTTAATGAGCATATCTTGTTGTCCTTTGCCATATCATATTCAACATTAGGATTAGATTTACCAATATGCATAACATTACACTTGTCTGTATTAAAATAGAGGTTCTATACCTATCGGTCCAAATTTGCAATTAATTGAGATCCTTCTGTAATAAACTACTGTTACAAGACTTGTTCAAAACTTTTGTATCATCAGCAAAAATGTTACAAGATGATTCTACACAATTAGGTAAATCAATAATTTTAAAAAAGAAGAAGAATGTAGGCCCTAGAATGTTCCCCTGTGGGATCCCACTAAGTAGCTCAGCCTCTGATGAACATTTATCCCCAACTCTGACTCTCTGTGTTCTGTTGCTCAAAAAAGCATTAATCCAGTTATAGATGTTCCCAACTATGCCATATGATTTCAATTTCATTAGTAGTCTTTCATGAGGCACACTATCAGAGGCCTTCTTGAAATCCAACTATATTATGTTCGCCATCGTCTAATATGTCAGTTACTTCTTCCATAACTTCCATGAGCTGTGTCATACATGACCTTTTATGAATAAATCTATGCTGGCAAGATGCATATAAGTTATTACTATTCATAGATTAACAATCACATCCCTCACAACGGACTCAAAGACTTTACATACAACGGATGTTAGAGACTAACAGGCCTGCATAGTTACCGGGCTCAAATCTAGAACCTTTCTTAAAAATGTTATCTGCCCGTTTCCACTCCGAAGGTACTAAACCAGTCTCTAAGGATTTCTTAAATAGTATAGCATCACGTTGGGGCCCGGCGGTTCGCGGGACCTGGCTGGCTGGGTCATTCTCTCAGCTTGGCGTGGCATCATGTTGGGGACCGATCAGCAGGACCTGGCTGGCTGGGCCAAGCTTTCTATTTTACTTATTTTTCTCCTGTCCACTTTCTTCTTCTTCATAGTTGATAATTAATTTTGTGATCACGCATTCCCGTAGGAACGGAAGGCGGAAGGAAAGGTCTATGGCCCCCCCCCCCCCCCCCCCCCCCCCTACAAAGCTGTGCGTCGGTGATGCCCTCCCCCCCCCCCCCCCCCCCCTCCCTCCCCACTTTGTTTTTGTTTTTCCCACACACACCGTGCCGAAAGATAGTTTTCTAGTTATTTTCTTTTCCGCATTGGGCAACCTCTTAATTTAAGTCTGGAATGTATACTGAGACGGCGTGACGAAAAGTTATTTAAAACTTGAAGTATGTAGCTATGGACTGGAGCCTTGAATTTGGAAAGGTGAAGGTCAACAAGGCGGAAATAGATGTCGCATCAAGTGATGCTAATGTTTTGGTTAGCGCATCAAATTAGGGGCAGACTAAAGTGTAGACTGGGGGATTTACAAATAATTTATGAAAACGTTGTGCCTAAAATTGAACACGAAGTGCTTGTAGATTAAGTTTTCTGTCATGTCTTGACAGGACTTCTGTCTAATATTAGTGAAGTTTACCAGTCCGCGTTGCTGAAGACTGCATAAATGAATCATCAATCGACTTTCGCTTTTGAAGATTTGAGACTAAGACTAAGACTAAGAGGAGGGGGAGAGGAACTCCTATTGAAAACATAAAACAAACATGTTCAGCTTAACACCCCCCCCCCCCCCCCCCCCCCATCATCTCTCTCGTTGTACATGTGTTAATGCATAGTAACAGTTGCGCCACCAAATCGCCAGAATGGTCAACATACTGACCGTGGGCCCTGAAGAGAAGCAGAAGAATCTCTAGGCAAATGTCTAAAGAATTGTTCTTAAGTTGATTCTCTTCTTCTTCTTCGCTGTGCATGGCCACAATCAACTCTTTGATTATTTTGCCATGGAACCGGGAGGTTCTACCACTTATGCCGGAAGAAAAGGCTCAAAGCCTGAGAAGAAACTGAAATAACTCATCAACAGACAGCAAAACGTTTATTCTCAAGTGTTGGCCGTCTAAAAATTGTCGCCTCATGGAAGCTCTTCATATCAAATTTTGATTTAAAGAAAACTACAGCCCTGTGCGCATCATGCCAGACTTCAAGCTAAAGAAGATATTCGGCAAGAGTAAGTCCTCCAGCCAGTCTCCAACACGCTCGCCCAGTCACCAACACAGTGACGGGGCTTCTGCAGACTCTGGGAGCAGGAGGAGACATGAGAGAAGCTGTAATCCGCACACAATCGTCACCCCGGAGCAACATCACGGGGCATGCATATTGTCATCGGGGTATGATTCTCGGTCCTCATTATCCGGAAGCAGTTTCAGCGGAGGTGGAAGCAAGTCAAGTTCTCTTGAACGGCAGAGTCACACCAGCACCGGTTCTGACGGTGGCATTTCAAGCATGTCTGGCAGCGGAACTGACGACAGCGGCCATTCCAGCATGTCCAGTCCTTTGAACCTTCCCATGGAGCAGCTGCAGTCCTTCAACGCCATGTACAGAGCGGGGCAGCCCCAGAATGTGCCTAGTCCATATCACCAGCTTAATGTTCAGGGCCCGCCCAAAAATCTCAGACATCAAAGCCATCACTCGTCAACGCATTTGAACCAGAACCAGTACAGTCTTTCTACTAGACCTGCCAAAGCTCCCGAGACTGCTGCTGCCGCAACAGCACCGGAACATTACTTTGAAGGGAAAGAGCATTATGTCAGCATTTCAACGGACGAAGTTTTCGTGGCTCATTATTCCCCAAACAGAAGCAGAAAGCAACCGCCACAAGGCATTAACAATCCGGGCGTCGGTCACTATGTCAACCTGAGTTATCCGGTAGTGGATAGAAGTAACCTCTACAAAGAAGTGGACGATGATGGAAGCGTTCCTGAACCCCCTCGAGAAGATCACAGCTTGAAGATGGATCATCACAGCCAGCCGGTGCCTTTGTTTGGAGAGGACATGCCCCAGGAGGAGGAGGAGGAGGACTACCGGAACAAGATCATTCTGGAGCTGCAGTGGCAGGTGTCGGAGATGCAGGAAAGGTGTGTGTGTGTGTGTGTGTGTGTGTGTGTGTGTGTGTGTGTGCTTGGAATGGAGTTATTACTTGTGGTTTTGTTATTGACTTATTGAAATTGAGTTATTCATTCAATTATTGATTGTTGTGATATTTGTTTTTCTGTTAATGTCAGTGTTATTTATTTCATATTATGCTAATTTTTTTTGTAAATGTGATGTGTATGAAAATTGATATGAATGTATGTATGTGGTGTTTGTGTGTGTGCATGTTTTACTTTTTGCTTGCTATGATATTCATTTGAACTGTAGTCAAAAACGGTTACACACGTTATGTTCTCATCCCTAGCTGATCTATGCATTTTTGTATTGTGTCAAATATAAATTAAGCATTAGAATTTAGTCATTTAGACTGATCGTAAAGCACTTTGAACTGACTCCCAGCATCTGAGGACAGCTCTGCCTCTATTGAATTAGAAATCATTGATCATGTTAACTGGTATTTGTCAGTAAAAATAAAATACTGATTGCAAAACCAAAATACTGAGTGACAAAAAATTTGACCAGTCACTAGTTTCAGTCCCAAGGACAGATGAATTTTTGCTAGCACTGATAAATACTAAAATAGTGTGAGTTTCTCACTTTCTGTGCTTTTCACTGCCAGTCAGGGCTCCCAGGGACCCCCATTTGGGAGTCAATGAAGTACTAAAATTCTAAAGGACCCTCTAAAAGAATGTGCAGGGGGTCCCAGGGATGCACAAGAAACATTGTTTTTAGCATTCACAATGCCACTGGGATCCCGCCTCTAGGATCCTCTATGTCGTTAAGTGAAGGAGTCCCTGGGACCCCTTGTTTTGCTGGATGATTGGGAGCCCTGGCCAGTGTTTGTTTCCCTGGGACTGGTTTCGACACCGATTGTACACCTGGTTATGGACACTAGTGTCCGCTGAAGAGACTGGATTTCGAAATTTCTAGCGCAATCACTGATGCTAGTCCCCCAAAGTCGGAGTGCGGCTGCCCACATGGCGGGGTAGTCAAAAACGGTTACACACGTTATGTTCTCATCCCTAGCTGATGCATTTGTACCATAGTGTTCAAGTGCTTACGGCTGTTGGGATGATCCCTGGAGTCTTTCAGCCAGGGTACGTGAACAACAACTGATACTAGTGATAGAAATGTTTGTTATGATGATAACGATGATGATGATGATTCTGACTTTTGAAAGGTGCGCCCAGCAGCAGAAGGAGGCTGACCTTGCCAGGGACCGCCTGGGGTCCAGCATGCACAGTGTGACCACCTTCTGGAGCCCAGAGCTGAGGAAAGAACGGGGCCTGAGGAAGGACGAAGCTGCCCGCTGCACTCGCCTCTACGAGCAGGTGGTCGTCCGACAGGCTGAACTCAAGGTGAGTTCTTCTTCTCTCTGTGTCTCTCTCTCTCTCTCTCTGAGGAAGGACGAAGCTGCCTGCTGCACTCGCCTCTACGAGCAGGTGGTCGTCTGACAGGCTGAACTCAAGGTCAGTTCTTCTTTTGCGTTCCCTGTCAGGCCAAAAGGCCATAATGTGTCCATTTTTTGTTTCAATTTTGTTTTGCTGTCCCATCTTCTGGGCCGTACAGTGGCGTTGCTCCCACGCTGCTCATTCTGAGTCCCAATTCGCAGCCACACCTCATGTTCAGGTCGCAGAATCCAAGACCAGCAGTCCAAGAGGAGTGAATCTATGTTAGGCCGGCAGGAGGCAATCAACAGAGGAGACACTACACTGCTGCTGAGTCACTTCGGTGGAGTTCAGCAGAGCCTGTTGAGGACACCTCCTACTAAGCCCCCTACTGACGACACTATTGTCAGTTTTCAGTTTTCACTAGTCTCCCCGCTGTGTACAGCCGACACATTCCAATGGAATTTCGGAGGAGCTCAAAGGAGAAACATTATTTGGAAGGTTTAAAAAAAAAAAAAAAAAAAAAAAAGGCTGGAGAATGGGCCAATAAGTCAGGAAGATAGTAGATGATAGAAAGCAAAGGGAAAAGGCAGAGTCAAAGAGAGTGGCAGATTAGAGGAAGTTACAAGCACAGAACTTCCAGAAGGTGGGGGAGCCAGTTTTGCGAAAGACCCCCTGGTATCCCCACGGGGAGTGAAGGTGAGTTGACAATAATGTTAGATTTCAAGAGTCACTTTTGATTTTGGCGTTATGATTTGAAAATTGAATCTGACATTCAGATTGAGAGAGAAACTCAGAAAGAGAGAGTGGTGGTGTGTGTGTGTGTGTGTGTGTGTGTGTGTGTGTGTGTGTGTGTGTGTGTGTGTGTGTGTGTGTGTGCAGGGCCGGACCTGGGGCACATTAGAATGGTGGGGGTAGTGTACAAACAAGGGCATGGGTCTAAGGGCCGGTGTAGGGCTTTTTTTTTTAACAAAATAAAGTGCCAAAACTCCTTTTAATATGTGCAGCAGATAAAGGGTCAATTCGGGTCATTGACCTGGGCCCTACTTTGACCTTCTGAAGCCCTGCAGTACATTTTATAGACCCTTGATTGTTGTTTTGATTGCAGAAGTACCATGAACTCCTCAAACATGATAAACCCGAATTGACCCTGGCCCCTCTGACCTTCTGAAGCCCTGCAGTACATTTTATAGACCCTTGATTGTTGTTTTGATTTTGCAGCAGTACCATGAACTCCTCAAACACGCAGACAAGGAAGGCGGGTTAGCTGTTGGGAAGGGAAAAGAGCAAGGTGTGGGGGAGGATGCCGGTGATGATGAGGAGGAGGAGAGGAGGAGGGCGCAGCAGGAGGAGCGGGCAGCGCTGCAGCAGAGGAAGGAGGAACTGAAGAACCTGGAGCAGCTGCAGCAGCAGACCCTGAGTGCCCGCGATGCTCGCATCAAAACACTGCGGGAGATGCTGCTGCAGGTACACTGATCACTGAACACTGAAAAACTTTATTTAACAAGGATGAAGATTTTAGGCAATGCCTTTTCTTACAATCTGTCCTTGGATAAAACAAAACCATTTAAATTTGACTACAAACGTGAAAAAAAGTCCCTTCAAGCAAGAAACGCTTTTGAACACATAAACATCTACGTCTGCAATCTCTCTCTCTCTCTCTCTCTCTCTCTCTCTCTCTCTCTCTCGTCTCTCTCTCTCTCTCTCTCTCTCTCTCTCTCTCTCTCTCTCTCTCTCTCTCTCTCTCTCTCTCTCTCTCTCTCTCTCTCTCTCTCTCTCTCTCTCTCTCTCTCTCTCTCTCTCTCTCTCTCTCTCTCTCTCTCTCTCTCTCTCTCTCTCTCTCTCTCTCTCTCTCTCTCTCTCTCTCTCTCTCTCTCTCTCTCTCTCTCTCTCTCTCTCTCTCTCTCTCTCTCTCTCTCTCTCTCTCTCTCTCTCTCTCTCTCTCTCTCTCTCTCTCTCTCTCTCTCTCTCTCTCTCTCTCTCTCTCTCTCTCTCTCTCTCTCTCTCTCTCTCTCTCTCTCTCTCTCTCTCTCTCTCTCTCTCTCTCTCTCTCTCTCTCTCTCTCTCTCTCTCTCTCTCTCTCTCTCTCTCTCTCTCTCTCTCTCTCTCAGGTAGGGAAGAGGAGGAGGATTGCTGCGTCGCAATGTTCATGTTTAAAGACCCACCATGTCACATGTCAACATCATGTTTTTCACGTGTTTTCCATCTTATAGCTGGTAGGAAGAAATCTTCCAAGCATAAGAGGGAATGTGACACGTGACGTGGGGGGTCTTTAATTTTTTATTTTTTTATTTTTTACTAATGTGAAGTAAATTGTGAAATGAATCTGATACAGGGTACTAAATGAGGATGTTGTGTCGCACTGTTCATGTTTAAAGACCCACCACATCACGTGTCAAAATCATGTTTTTCACGTGTTTCCCTCTTATAGCTGGTAGGAAATCTTAAGAAATCTTCCAAGCGTAAGAGGGAATGTGACAGATGAATGTGGGGGGGTCTTTAAATTTTTTTTTTTTTTTTTTTTTCTAATGTGAAGTACATTGTGAAATGAATCTGATACAGGGTACTAAATGAGGATGCATTTTCTAATTCCAGTGTTACACATCATCTTCTCTTTTGCCAAGCTAAATTTTGTTTGTGGGAAAAAATATGGATATAGCCCTTTGTGGTAAGTTTTCATATTGATCAATGTACTGGTATTTATAATTAAGTAACTATAATGGATAACCTTGCTGGTCTGGCTTTGCATTAGCCTTTATTGTTTTGTTGTTTTCCAAGGAAGTTAGAAGGCTGTTGCCTGTGAATTGTGAGTTATAATTTCTTAAAGACTCACCAGATCATGTGTCAAAATCACGGTTACGAACGGAAAATGGTGTTTTACGTCCTCTCGGTCTGGAACAGACACATATGGGACATTTGTAAATACAAAGATGGTGGGAATGATACTGGATGCAATGCCCAGAGGCAGTGCAACACCAGTAAAGTCCTGAATTTTTAATTGAAAAAATAAATCACTGGTTTCATGTGTTTCCCCTCTTATAGCTGGTAAGAAATCTTGTTTTGACCAGGTTTGACTCCCATACAAATGCCCCCAAATACAAAATGAAACATTATTTTGAAGAGCAGCCTCAATTTGAAGTTGGGGGAATTTGTATGTGGGTCACAGCTACCCAGAAAACACACACCAAGGGACTTAATCGTGGTGGGTCAGTGGGTCTTTAATGCTTCAAATGCTTGTTTCTGTTGTGCCTTGTTCATTGTTAGGAACGAGTCGGATCATGTCTATTGAAGACTGAATCTGAGAACAGTATTTTTTATATTTAACAGTGCTTACAAACACCTCCTTTTTTTCATGTTCCTCTTTATGGATGAATGTTTAACTCATTCAAGTTGTGGCCCATATATGTTCGGAATTAATAGATAACTGTCAATTTGATGTATTTGCTTCAAGGGAAGTAAATCTGTGTGCACACAATACCTTGGTTTCTTCTAAACTCGCTTCGCTCCCTTAGACCACAATTTTTGCCTCTGACTTTGCTTTTGTAGTGGTTTGTTGTGGGGTAGCCAATTGGTGTAGAGTTTTTCTATATAAAGTCTGTTTCATTCCCATATATAAGAAAAAGTCTGATCTACCACTTCCCTATGTCTAGACCTGAAGTAAAAATCTGTAATCTTTCATTTCTCCTTTTGTGTATGTATGTTTTGTTTGTGTGTATTTCTGGAGTGATTTGTGAGGGTTTTTAATAATTAAAAATCGTTGCGATGCGAATGAGTTAAAAACAAAAAAAGTAACCGAGTAATTCAAACAATCAAACAACAGTGTGCTGCTGCTAATCACCAAACAAATGTTTCAATGTCAGGGCAAGGTGACGGAAGATGAAGGCAGAGAGGCGGCTGAACGAACAGAGCAGGAGAGTCTTCAGGCTCAACAGTGTGCTGCTGCTAATCGCAAAAACAAATGTTTCAATGTCAGGGCAAGGTGACGGAAGATGAAGGCAGAGAGGCGGCTGAACGAACAGAGCAGGAGAGTCTTCAGGCTCAACAGTGTGCTGCTGCTAATCGCAAAAACAAATGTTTCAATGTCAGGGCAAGGTGACGGAAGATGAAGGCAGAGAGGAGGGTGAAAGAACAGAGCAGGAGAGTCTTCAGGCTCAACAGTATACTGCTGCTAATCGCAAAAACAAATGTTTCAATGTCAGGGCAAGGTGACGGAAGATGAAGGCAGAGAGGAGGGTGAAAGAACAGAGCAGGAGAGTCTTCAGGCTCAACAGTGTGCTGCTGCTAATCGCAAAAACAAATGTTTCAATGTCAGGGCAAGGTGACGGAAGATGAAGGCAGAGAGGAGGGTGAACGAACAGAGCAGGAGAGTCTTCAGGCTCAACAGTATACTGCTGCTAATCACCAAACAAATGTTTCAATGTCAGGGCAAGGTGACGGAAGATGAAGGCAGAGAGGAGGGTGAACGAACAGAGCAGGAGAGTCTTCAGGCTCAACAGTATACTGCTGCTAATCACAAAACAAATGTTTCAATGTCAGGGCAAGGTGACGGAAGATGAAGGCAGAGAGGAGGGTGAACGAACAGAGCAGGAGAGTCTTCAGGCTCAACAGTATACTGCTGCTAATCACCAAACAAATGTTTCAATGTCAGGGCAAGGTGACGGAAGATGAAGGCAGAGAGGAGGGTGAACGAACAGAGCAGGAGAGTCTTCAGGCTCAACAGTGTGCTGCTGCTAATCGCAAAAACAAATGTTTCAATGTCAGGGCAAGGTGACGGAAGATGAAGGCAGAGAGGAGGGTGAACGAACAGAGCAGGAGAGTCTTCAGGCTCAACAGTGTGCTGCTGCTAATCGCAAAAACAAATGTTTCAATGTCAGGGCAAGGTGACGGAAGATGAAGGCAGAGAGGAGGCTGAACGAACAGAGCAGGAGAGTCTTCAGGCTCAACAGTGTGCTGCTGCTAATCGCAAAAACAAATGTTTCAATGTCAGGGCAAGGTGACGGAAGATGAAGGCAGAGAGGAGGGTGAACGAACAGAGCAGGAGAGTCTTCAGGCTCAACAGTGTGCTGCTGCTAATCGCAAAAACAAATGTTTCAATGTCAGGGCAAGGTGACGGAAGATGAAGGCAGAGAGGAGGGTGAACGAACAGAGCAGGAGAGTCTTCAGGCTCAACAGTGTGCTGCTGCTAATCGCAAAAACAAATGTTTCAATGTCAATGTCAGGGCAAGGTGACGGAAGATGAAGGCAGAGAGGAGGGTGAAAGAACAGAGCAGGAGAGTCTTCAGGCTCAACAGTATACTGCTGCTAATCACCAAACAAATGTTTCAATGTCAGGGCAAAGTGAAGGAAGATGAAGGCAGAGAGGAGGCTGAACGAACAGAGCAGGAGAGTCTTCAGGCTCAACAGTATACTGCTGCTAATCGCAAAAACAAATGTTTCAATGTCAGGGCAAGGTGAAGGAAGATGAAGGCAGAGAGGAGGGTGAAAGAACAGAGCAGGAGAGTCTTCAGGCTCAACAGTATACTGCTGCTAATCACCAAACAAATGTTTCAATGTCAGGGCAAAGTGAAGGAAGATGAAGGCAGAGAGGAGGGTGAACGAACAGAGCAGGAGAGTCTTCAGGCTCAACAGTATACTGCTGCTAATCACCAAACAAATGTTTCAATGTCAGGGCAAAGTGAAGGCAGAGAGGAGGCTGAACGAACAGAGCAGGAGAGTCTTCAGGCTCAACAGTATACTGCTGCTAATCACAAAACAAATGTTTCAATGTCAGGGCAAAGTGAAGGAAGATGAAGGCAGAGAGGAGGCTGAACGAACAGAGCAGGAGAGTCTTCAGGCTCAACAGTATACTGCTGCTAATCACAAAACAAATGTTTCAATGTCAGGGCAAAGTGATGGAAGATGAAGGCAGAGAGGCGGCTGAACGAACAGAGCAGGAGAGTCTTCAGGCTCAACAGTATACTGCTGCTAATCACAAAACAAATGTTTCAATGTCAGGGCAAAGTGATGGAAGATGAAGGCAGAGAGGCGGCTGAACGAACAGAGCAGGAGAGTCTTCAGGCTCAACAGTATACTGCTGCTAATCACAAAACAAATGTTTCAATGTCAGGGCAAAGTGATGGAAGATGAAGGCAGAGAGGCGGCTGAACGAACAGAGCAGGAGAGTCTTCAGGCTCAACAGTATACTGCTGCTAATCACAAAACAAATGTTTCAATGTCAGGGCAAAGTGATGGAAGATGAAGGCAGAGAGGCGGCTGAACGAACAGAGCAGGAGAGTCTTCAGGCTCAACAGTATACTGCTGCTAATCACAAAACAAATGTTTCAATGTCAGGGCAAAGTGATGGAAGATGAAGGCAGAGAGGCGGCTGAACGAACAGAGCAGGAGAGTCTTCAGGCTCAGGCAGCCGTCAACGCCAACAGAATTCAGGAGCTGGAGGCCACACTACAGGCCAAAGACACCCACGTGAAGAAACTGACAGAAGTGAGTTGTCTGTAATTTTATAGGTAGACTAGCGCAACGCCGGGTACCGGTAACGCCTAGTACCAGTAACGCCTAGTAACGGTAACGCCAAGTACTGGTAACGCTGAGTACAGCAAATTTGAAGCGATTCGGTTAAGAAATGGCGGAGTTATAAGGCCCCGTTTCCCGTTGGCGCTGCTCTGAGAGTGACGCGCTCCCCCTAGTAATGGTAACGCCTAGTAATGGTAACACCAAGTACTGGTAACGCTGAGTACAGCAAATTTGAAGCGATTCGGATAAGAAACGGCGGAGTTATAAGGCCCCGTTTCACGTTGGCGCTGTTCTGAGAGTGACGCGCTCTCCCGATTCTCTTCAAATTTGCTGCCAGGCCACAGCAAGCATGACAGCAAATTTGAAGCGATTCGGTTAAGAAACGGCGAAGTTATTTGTGAAAAGGTGAAGCGGCATATATCGCGCGCGTTTCTAAATCGATTCGCTTCTGGTTTGGCACATCGATAGTCACCGTCCCCGGTCATCTATCTGCCAAATTTGAAGGCAATCGGTCCAGAAATACCGAAGATACAGGCGCTGAGAGGCCGGTGGATACGTGTTTCGCGCATTTGCCAAACCGTGCAAATGACACGGCCGCCTCGGTTGCCGTTGTCATAGCCCCGTTAGGGCTCATAGCAAATTTGAAGCGATTTGGTCGAAAAATGGCGGAGTTATAAGGCCCGTTTTGTGTTTCAGACAGACACACAGACACACACACACACAGACACACAGACACACACTTGCCTTTTTATTATATGATAGGTAGGTAGGGACAGGCTTCATCAGCCTAGGCGTTGCGGGCTATCAATCTTCCCTTCAATATTAATTTTGTGAGGCCACCAATAAACATGTATAGCTGAACTGTTTTCATCATTTCAAACTGAATAGACCGGTACACTACTCTTTCAGTCTCAATCATGATGCTACCCGCGCACACAGTCTTTGAAAAAAGCCAGTGATGGGCTGAAACATTGACAAATGTTGAGCTTCTTGTTTTGCTTCTTCCCCCCTCTGGTCAGTCAGTACCTCTTATTCAATCGCATATTCTCTCTTCTCTCTCTCTTCTCTCTCTCTTCTCTCTCTCTTCTCTCTCTCTCCTCTCTCTCTTCTCTCTTCTCTCGAGATCTCTTCTCTCTCTCCTCTCTCTCTCTTCTCTCTCTCTTCTCTTTGTCTGTCCCTTCTCATCTTTCTCTTACCCCCCCCCCCCTCTCTCCCTCTTTCTTCCAGTCCATCCACCTACCTACCCATCTATCTGTCCCTTTTTTCTGTCTGTCTGTCTGTCCATACATCTATTTATCAATCTAATTCCCTCCCTTTATCAACCTCTTCTTTTCCTCTCTCTCTCTCTCTCACCCCCTCCCCTTCTGTCTCCTTTTTTTTAATTCTTTAAGCTCCCCCCCCCTCTCTCTCTCTCCTTCTCTCTTCCCTTTCCTCTCCATCTCTTCTTCTCTTTACCATGTGCTTCATGAATAAATTATTAACATTACTTTTAAGTGAGAGAGAGAGAGAGAGAGAGAGAGAGAGAGAGAGAGAGAGAGAGAGAGAGAGAGAGATAATGCACGCAAAGGTCAATGTAAAGGAGAGGAAGTGAATGAAAGTAGGAAACAAGATTCCCAAAAATGAGTTTCCTACACTAAAGGAAACATACAGTTCTGATCTCCGGCTTAAAAACAAAAAACAAAAAACAACAACATTACTTTTAAGAATAATTTGATATGAGAATTTTTTTTAAATTCGGTTGTTCGTTTTTTCTGCTGTTTGTTCACTGTTGGTGTCATTTGGTTTGTATAACATTAATATTGGGAGTGTGACTGATTCTGGAAGTCTTGACAAAGATTAATCAATCGAAATGTTGACAAATGTTGAGCTTTTTGTTTTGTTTCTTCCCCCCTCATATATGTCTTTTTATATTGTTTTGGTCTGAGCAAGTTTTTGAAGAAAAAACTTAGTTTGAACTTTGATGGGTGAAAAAAGTGAACTCATCCTGCTCCATGCTCGACAAATTGTCAGGCAGAACAGCAGCTACCAGCGCCTGTGACTGGCAAATTGTTCGAATGAAGTGATATTTTTCTGTTGAAGGTTTCAGTTTGGGGTTTTGCCTTCTATCCTGACCTGACTATTTAGTTTTTGTGTGCAGCTGAAGGACAACTGTGCCTCTGAGCTGCAGTCAGTGGGCAGTCAGTCCTTTTCGGCTGCCATCCATCCATTGTGTGCCATGATTGAAGCCAAGGTAAGACACTAAAGAAAGAATGTTGATCTTTCACCCTTTCGCCGCCAATGTCGCATTTATGCACCACAAAGGTTTAAAACTCATGTCAGTATAAGGCATCAAATCAGGGCCTGTTATCTGAAGATCCTATTTTCTTAACTTTGGGAGGTAAGGATAGGCCTAATTTACATGTCACAGAGGAATTCCTAATATTGCAGATTTTTGTTTTCTTCTCTACCCAGTTAAGTTTAGTCGTATTTTTGGTTGAGAAATGGATGGTGGTGAAAGGGTTAACTTAATTGCATCCTTCCGCATAAATTAATGTGATGTGTGGCATCATCATTGAGGAAGAATCGCCTGATTGTACGCAGAAGAAATACAAAGCTGTCAGCTAGACAAATTCACTTTAAGGGAAGTAAATCTGTGTCCACAGCATAATTGGGTCATTTTTAAACTCGCTTCGCTCCCCTAGACTGTGTTTACGCATCTTACTTTGTGGTTTGTAGTGGGGAAACTGATTTCTGTAAAAAGCCTTTTTGTAAAAAGTCAACACCACCATTTCCCTATTTCTACACCTTAACCCCTTGACTACCAGAGAAAATTATTGAAAAAATAATTGGGCAAATCATGCCATGAAAAAGACAACTGATAGAGCCTATCTGGTGAAATGGTCTGGGGATATTACTCTCTTGACTGTTAGAACAAAAGCCAGCATATCAGGGTTATTCCTCTTCATCTGATGACGTCATCAGTGATGTCATCAGGTCAGTATGTGATATGTTGGTGGCAGTGAAGGGGTTAGGTAAGCTCCTGCAATCCTCTTTCATTTCTCTTTTCGTTTAAATGCCTGTTTTGTTTGTGTGTATTGTTCATTTCTTGGAGTAATTTGTTGAGATTGTTGAATAATTCAAAATCATGCGGTTCCTAGGCTCGCAGCTTAGTTAGTGCAATGGCTGCGATGTGACTGAGTGAAGATACTATTATGTATTGATTGTATTGTATTGATTGTTGATGACGAGATGTATTCTGAATTTTGTTATTTGATTGACTGCTATATTAAGTTAATAATGGCTATTGATCTTCTCTCTCTCTCTCTCTCTCTCTCTCTCTCTCTCTCTCTCTCTCTCTCTCTCTCTCTCTCTCTCTCTCTCTGTGTTTTTAAATGTGCACATTTCTAAGTTGATGTAATGAATTTTAATGATAATTACTTGGTTGGTATAATTTTGTTTCACACGTTTGAGCAATGTCCATTCAGTTATGTTGTATCTCTGTCATGTTGTTGCACCTAACCTGAATTTCTCTTTTGGAGATACTAAAGTATACTTGAACTTGAACTTGAACTGGAGTTAACCAGGCACCCCTGGAAATGTTGGTTCAGACCTGTTTACCCTCCCGGTTTTGCCAGAATTATCCCGGGAATTTGCAAAAATTCTGGGTAAAATAATAAATTCCGGGTGAACGCTGAAAATCCCGGGATTATTTGTTTCCGTTTGTATGAAAAGACGCAAGGGTTGACCGAAACCTTGGAGTTCTGAGACGTGATGTTTCATTGGTCCGTGGACCCCCCTCAACCAATGATAGTATTTCTTGTTGGCAGAGATTGTAGTTTTGCGCCAAACATGTCGTCAGGCAAGTCAACTGCAGGCGGCAAGCGCCAGAAATCTTCGACAAACGACAGCAGTGATAGGGTGAAACGGGCAAAAGTGAAGCAGAAGTCTTCTCAAAAGTATTTAAAAGTGCCAGGAATAACAAGTTCGCGTTTGGGAGACGAGCATGCACACTGCAAGTACTGCAATGTGGACTTCAAAATTTCGCATGGCTGCATAAGCGACATTGCGATGTGAACTCTGTTTTTTTCTTCTCAAATTCCGGGTTTTTCTGTGGCATAAGCGACATTGCGATGTGAACTCTGTTTTTTTTCCCCTCAAATTCCGGGTTTTTCTGTGGCATAAGCAACATTGCGATGTGAACTCTGTTTTTTTCTTCTCAAATTCTGGGTTTTTCTGTGGCATAAGTGACATTGCGATGTGAACTCGTTTTTTTTCTCTCTCAAATTCCGTTTTTTTTTCTGTGGCAAATTCCAGGTTGTTCATTACAAGGGTAAACAGGTCTGTGGGTGGTTTGTGTTGCACGATTCAGGACTCCCAGATCGTGTCCCTGGAGAAGGAGGTGGGTGTCCTGGAGGAGAAGCTGCTGAGGTCCCAGGAGGACGTGGTGCTGGGCAGCTACCAGGACCTCTGCTCAGAAGACACCGGTGGTGGGGTCAAGGGCAAGCACTTGCATTACGAGGTACAGTGGAACCTTCCTTATAAGACACCCCCCTTATAAGACTCCCTCCCACTTAACCCTTTCACCGCCAGCCATATTTCAGGCAATAATTCCCATTAAATGTACCTGGGTAAAGAACAAAATCCATCTGCAGTATTGGGGATTCTTCTGTGACATATGTAAAATAAGGTCTATCCTTATTTCCCAAAACTAAGACAATAGGGTTTCGGGATAATAGACCCCAATTTTTTGCCTTTTAGTGGCATTGGTGTTAAATCACTGTGGTGCTGAAATGCGACTTTGGCGGTGAAAGGGTTAAAGGGCCACCCTGACGGATGAGTTTTTGCAAGAAACACGTCGAGATCACCAGGAAAACACCCTTTACAGAGATCGCAACACACACTTTGCTCTGGTTTCCTAGAAATCAAACTGTGAAATCTGCGATTCCCCCTTATTATTGGCGGAGGTGCTGGAAGTCAGATTCTTTCAGTGAAAGAGAATGCATGTGCCTTATCTTTTATAATGGCCACCTGTGTCGCTTAGACCAAATCACAAAATTTCCACAAAGCAAACCTTATTTTTATATACAGTTTAACAAAAGGAGTTTCGCTCACAACAAAGAAAATAGCTCCAATTTTTTTTTACTGCACTACAAAGAAGAAAAAGCTTCAATCACTCTCCTCCACCCACCCGTCCAAAATGGCTTCTCTCTCCGGCAACTTCGTCAAGGAGGAATCGCTGTTTTGACGGTTTTGATTTCTAGGAAACCAGAGCAAAGTGAGTGTTCTGATCATTGAAAAGGCTGTCATTCTGGTGATCTCGACGTGTTTCTTGCAAAAACTCATCTGTGAGGGTGTTCCTTTAACACTATTGTGACTGACGCTGCCTCGGCCTATTCTCCGTGCAGGCCCCAGCCTGCCGCGGCACTCTTCATAGAAATTGGGTGGTTCTAAAAAAAACGTGTCTTACGAAGCTGAATGATGTCCTTTTGCAACCAAATTTGGTATACTTACTGAAAAAAGGCTGCTGAATTCGTCTGTGTATTTTTTAAGTTGATAGGAATAACGCTTTTTACATGCCGACTTGAAAAATGGGGAAAAACGGGGGAAAACGACACCCCCTGTCGCCACCCCTACCACGATCAACACTCTCAGTCTCTTGACTTGTACTAGTAGAGCACTGACACACTAGCTTCGTTTTCATGCTCCTCCTCGCTACTTTCATCACTTTCTGAGTCAGAAAACAAGTATTTTGGATTGTTATCATCAGGTTCATCCAAATCCAGAAGGTGGAGAATCTCGTCTCTCGTTAGACCACGACGGTTTGGCATTTTCGTTTGTAATTGGCGTCAAATCGGCGATTGAACACAAAGAAATGGAATATAGCAGAAGTGTGCTTAAAGGGAAACTACTCACGAAGGTAAGGAAAACTGTGGTCAAGAGTTTTGCATGAGTTTTCTACCTTATACTGTTGAGCGACTTTAAACGCGGCCCGGCAGTGGGTGATGTTCAAGGGCCGCGACTGCAAACGCGGCCCGCCGTCAATGTGTTAAGACCTACTTCTCTGAGACATTGCCCTTCTTTGTAAGTATTAAAATTACCTCCCTTATGCAAACTACCTCCCACTTAAGACCTTATTTTGGATGATTTTTCGAGGTCTTAAAAGGGAGGTTCCACTATTACTTTAGTGTCAGCTGACCTCCTTTTCTGCTATTGTTACATTTATCTGCGGCTGGTTTGCTGGAAAATCTACCATTGCTGTTGTTCTTTCCACTACATTGCTGTTTACCACCACCATCTATTGGCGTTTCTATTGCTGTTTCTAATCCCCCCTCCCCTACCTCTTCCCCTCACCCACCCCCTATCCGGCATGCCGCAGCATCATGCTAAGGGCCCGATCAGCGGGACCTGGCTGGCTGGGTCAAAGTATTGATAGGTTTTTTTTTTCTTCGAAGGAGTTGCTCTCCCCAAGTTTTTCACTCACTGGTGTTGTACGTCCTGAATTGGACTCTGCCAGTGTAAAACTTCAAGATCAAGAGTGGAGAATGCAGTGGTGTCAAAGGCAAACACTCGCATTGCTAGGTACATTTCTCTATATTTGGTTGGCATTGCAGTTTTGTTTTGATAAATGTATACCATATTTTTCAGATCATTAGGCGCTGCTGTGTATAAGGCGAATAGGGCAATTTTCAAGAAAAATCTGAAAAAATTAAAGCAAAAGACGCCTCGTTTATAAGGCACAAAAGAAAGTCAAACTTTGAAGCCTGTACGCGTTCGGTAATGGCTTGCCGACCGCCATTACTGCTGTTATAACGAGAGTTGGCTTCCTTTTCAAATCATCAAACTTCTGTTTCTGCCACTTCCGGCTGTTGTGTTTTGAATTTTCTTCGCTGGTACTAGTGGTAGAATTATGGCATTTTAATCTCCGCAACAATGCTTTTTGCTTCCACTGAAGGGTTGTGGCATCTGTTGGACGGTATCTCGGACGATAATAGGGATTTTGAAGCATTTCAACGTGAGTATTCATCGTATCGGCAACTCGTGACCACTTTCGATGTCTGACTCACAGTAGACTGAACTGAACACGGCAATCGTTGCCTCTCTTCTCACGATTTTGTTCACTAATGGGGCGCCCTCGTTTATTAGGCACATATAGGTCGAACTTGTAGAAAAAAATATCGCCTTAAAGTCTGAAAATTATGGTACTCTAGTAGTTTCTTTGGTTTCAACTTTGTTGTGCATTGGACGCATTGGGTGAAGTATTGTTTTTTTATCTTGTTGATTTTTTTGCTCCTTCTGTTGCCTGCTTTTTGCTCCTTTTGCTATTATTTATTATTTGCTGTTTGCTGTTTTCTTGTTTGTCTATGTTGATAAAGGTGCATTCGCCGAAATATCCAGTAGTTTTGTTTTGTCTCTTGTGAATAAAATAACGTCACTTTGCACTTGTCGTGTAGTTGTTTGTTTGTTCTATACTCGTGTAACAAAATCATCTGTTTGTTTGCCCGTGAGTTTGTTTTGTGCTGCAAACCAAGGAGCTGGAAAACAGGAAGACGCTGTGAAATGATCAGTTTTTGTGTCTTTTTCTGTTTTTTAATTTTTTGTTAACCATTTTTAAATAGAAGTGATTACTTCCTTTGTACTATTAGCCTGACTGAATGAGAGAGGGAGAGAGAGTGTGTGTATGTGCGTGCGCAAGAAGCATAGCAAGCGGGTTTAATAGTGACAAATAAAAATCGAAGGTTGCCTGCCTATGCAATCTTTGGGGGAATCTTTCAGTACAAGTAGTTTCCCACCTTCTGGAAGTTCTATGCTAGCAACACTATCACTCTCTTTGACTCCGCCTTTTGTTTTACTTTCTGTCATCTACTATTTTTCTGACTTACTGGCCCAATCTCCTTCCTTATTTAAAAAAAAAAAAAATCTTCCAAATAATGTTCTGCTTTGAGCTTCTCCGAGATCGGAATGTGTCGGCTGAATGCAGTGGGGGAGACCAGTGGAAACTGAAAAACGGACACTTAACACTTGTAACCCCAATTAAAATGACGACTCTACTCCCTGTAACCACCAAATTAATGTTGGTAAACTGGGCCCAAATTGGGGTACTTTGTTTAAAAAAATATTAAAAAATAACTTCTTGATGGATTGACTTCAAATGTTCAGGGTTTGTGTATAAATGAAGAATGTTTAACTTGCAATGTTTGTTTTGTTATGTGATATTTTTGGTTTTTTGATATTGCAATTTTAACTCCAAAATACATAACGAAGTGGGTTTTAGACGGCTTGGTAGGAGAAAGTAATGGATGTCATGGGCGGAATCAGGCTATAAGGGGCTTAAAAAGTTAAAAAGTACCTTACCCATTATGGCCATATGGCCTGGGAACGCAGAAGAAGCAGAAGAAGAAGAAGAGTATTATTGTTTGTGACTTTTCTTTTGTAGGTCCAGAAGGTGAAAGATGATCTGTGCCATCGGGAGAGGATGGTGAACAATAGAGTTGAGAACCGATTCAAACATCCGAACCGGGTTTTTAACCA
This sequence comes from Phymorhynchus buccinoides, assembly GCA_017654935.2. Taxonomy (NCBI): domain Eukaryota; kingdom Metazoa; phylum Mollusca; class Gastropoda; order Neogastropoda; family Raphitomidae; genus Phymorhynchus; species Phymorhynchus buccinoides. The sequence goes on from CM065687.1 coordinate 50,845,296, forward strand.
GTTTTCCCTCTTCGAACCGGTTTTACTGAACCGTTTTTTTAAACCAGTACTCGTATCACTAGTTTCACCTATGCAAACACATGTTTATTTGTCAGAATATTCACACACACACACACACACACACACACACACACACACACACACACACACACACACACACACACACACGCACACGCACACACACACACACACAAGAAACTTATGGCTTATGACACACACATACTCAACTCAACACTCAGTCAAAGTCAAAGCCATACACCACCACAAACTAGAAACAGCTACTCTTGGTTTACAAACACCCAATCTGCGCTGAGAATCAGTGTTGTTCTTCGAAAAGAATGCGTTATTCTAAGAAAAACTTACTTTCAGTTTGCATTTTTTTAAAACGGTTCACAGCAACTCGAACCAGTTTTTCGAACCGCGAAAGTTTAGCACCGGGTTTTTTCCCCACCTCTAGTGAACAACTCCCAGGGAACCTTCAATATTGTATCATTGTCTGCAGACCCGTTTACTCTACTCTTTTCGAGTAGTATTCGACTCAGTTTGGACCTCCACTACTCTTCAAAACTGAAAATAAAGCTCTTTAATTCTTGATTACTACTCATTTTTAGTGAATATTATTTGATGGTTTAATGAATAAAACTGCACATTTTGCACCCAAACTGCTCATTTCAGCTATTCAGACTACTCTAGACTTGTGTAGGTGGTTAACAGGTCTGTTACAGTCTGTGACTTTTCTTGTTTCCAATAGATTCAGAAGGTGAAAGACGATCTGTGCCATCGGGAGAGGAAGGTGAGCAGCACCCAGCGGCAGGCCGAAGCCCTTCAGTGCCAGCACCAGGAGACGGTGCAACAGGTGGCCTCTCTGAAGGAACAGCTGGCCTTCAAGGAGAAAACTGTACTCTCACTGCAAGCCGAGGTACCTGTATATCGTTGGTGAAATTAAAAAATCTCGTATCTCAATTTTGGTAGTTACACGCCAGAAATCAAAACCTTCGGCTCGGGGACTAAAAACCAAAAGGGGGAAAATTGCATGAAATGTGTCACTGTCAGTATTATTGAGTTTTCTTCTAAACATGGGCCTGAACCTCTATAATCTTTGCTCGTGATGGCATGACATGATGTTTTGATTACTTTATGAAGTGCTCTTTTGGAGAAAGCAGGAGCAGGAGGGAGATACATGTTATCTTTCACAGCGATTCCTCTGTGCTGGCAGGTGGAGGGGCTGCAGGAGCGCATCAGGAACAAGGACGGCGCTGTAGAGCGCAAGCGCAGGGAGAACCAGAGCCTGGTCTCAGAGAAGCAGTGTGTGGAGGCTGAGCTAACCGAGCTGAAGGATCAGCTGGAGTCCAGGGACCACAACATCACCGTGCTGAAGAGGAAGGTTCGTTCGCCCCTCTGTTTATTTTAAAAACGTTTTTTTTTAGTCACTGTGAATACGCTGGACTGAAACTCTAACATTGTCTTTAATTTTTTTGTTTGGTATTTGATATATTTGGTATATTTTAGTCACAGAGACTTGTCTCTGTGCAAGACTGTGAAATTTGGGTTGCTCCCACCTGGAAAGAATGTCACTGCGAGAGCTGCACCATCCTTTTATTTTATTTTTTTAAATTTGTTTTTTGGGGGGAGGGGGGGGGGGAGATGGGATGAGGAGGGGGTGGGGGACGGACTTGGGAAACCTGGCTATTAATTTTGTAATACCAGGCAGCGGGATTTCTCCCTGCTCTTACCGACTTTTAACTGCTGTGGGATTTTTACCTGCATAAAAGTCCCCATCTGAAGAACTCGACGTTCCGTTTTGATTTTCCCGTTGAACTAGAAAGAAAGGGCAAGGCCCGGATTTGATCTCGGGTCACTCACTCATAGAAATTGGCAGCTGAACATCTTAACCATCCTGCCACCTTCATTCCTAATGGGAATGCCGATTCATTTCTGTGTGAAAAAACCCACCTTAAAAAACCCTGAAACAGACTGCAACGTCACTGGAACATGCAACAAACAAACAACTACAGGACAAGTGTAAAGTGACGTTATTTTATTCACAAGAGACAATCGAACTGAACGTCGAGTCCTTCGGATGGGGACTCAAAGCTAGTCTGACCCATGTGCTTTGCGCATGTTTGGTCTCTTGTGAATAAAATAATGTTACGTCACTTTACACTTGTCGTGTAGTTGTTTGTTTGTTGTACGTGTGAACATTAGTTAATTCTTATCTAGAACATTAAGATGGGGTGTTGTGCAAACTTAAATTAACCCCTTCACTGCCGCCTATTAGCTGCGCATGCGCAACCGGTTTCCAGCTCAATTTTTGAACGCAGTAAAATTGCTACTTAGCGCCGACGTACATGTATGTCGTTGGCAAGTACTGAGGCATTATTGACATACTTGACTTATTTCCTGTAGACTCCTTGAGGAGCATAGGGCCATAGGGCCGCAACAACACCGCGCCAACGGACTCTCCTCTGGGCAATCCCCCCTCAGTTGGGCTCACGTCTGTCCGGCATCCCTCGCTTCTTTTTCCACAGATCTTCTCCAGGTCTTCATTGGCCTTCCAACTTTCCTCTTCCCCTGCGGGTTCCAGTCCAGTGCCCGCCTGGCGATGGTGTCCGCTGGTTTACGTAGGGTGTGCCCTATCCAGCCCCACTTGCGTTTCACTGTGGGCATTATGTATAGAGGACGTTGATATACGTCATAAGCACTGAAGAGATTAAACATAATTCTTCTTCTTCTTCGATCACTCAGACAGTTTCCTGTCATTTATGAGCGCAGATGCGTCAGGCCGCCGTTATGCGCCTAAGCTAAGAAACAGTTAAGCGCAGCAAGTCCGACTTTGGCTGGAGGAAATGTTTTTGAAAGTGTTTTGTGGAAAAGGCAGGAGAATGGACCGGTAAGGCAGACAGATAGTAGATGATGGTAAGCAAAGGGAAAAGGCAGAGTCAAAGAAAGGGGCAGATTAGAGGAAGTTACAAGCACAGAACTATCAGAAGGTGGGGGAAGTATTTTTACGAAAGACCTCCCCGGTATCCCCATGGGGATAGACTCGTGGAGGGGGTGGGGTTCGTTCAGCTCCCCGTATGGAAGCACAAGGCATCCACCCACTGGCCCGGTGTTGACTCCACTATGGCAGTGGTGATGTGTGTTCTTTCCAGGCTGAGATGTACGATGACGTGCTGAAGGAGAAAGACGAACAGCTGTGCCGAGCCAGGGCACGCCAGACGTCCGCGGCGCGCATCGTCGAGAGTCCGGTGTTCAGTCCTGAAGACGCCATTGCTGAGAGAGATCGCCAGATTGAAAGGTCAGAACCGGGCGGGCGCTAAAGGCGGCGACAGACTATGTGGCTGCCTCATGTGACTCGATCAGGTCATGACGTTTCACCTCATTTGCATGCCATCTAACTCGATCAGTCTGACTCAGTCGGGCCCAGTCAGGTGACAGGGCCGAATAGGGCGGGTTCTAAATTTCACTAATGGAGTCTGATCGAGTCAGATGACTTGTGACGTCTTCTGCGGGAAACAAAATTTGATCTACGTCACGACATGATTGCGTCATATGAGGCAGTCACATAGTCTGTCACCGGCTTAAGTCTGTGTGCAGATATACGCTGAACTTCTGCGCAAAAAACCATGTGCAATCCGTTAAAGATCCACCAGATCATGTGTCAAAATCACGTGTTTCACGTGTTTTCCCTCTTATAGCTGGTAAGAAATCTTGTTTTGACCAGGTTTAGTTACCATACAAATGCCCCCAAATTGAAAACGAAATATAATTTTAAAGAGCTGCCTCAATTTCGAGTTGGGGGCATATGTATATGGGTCAAGGCTACCCAGAAAAAAGCAAGGGACTTAATCGTGGTGGGTCAGTGTATCTGTAAAAAAAATCTCGATGTAAGAAATATGAAAAAAGTATGAACATTACACTCGGAAACGCATGCGCAATCCCGTCCGCTTATTTCTTATATAAGTGTGTGGGGTTTCAGCAAGGAACTTACGGATTGCAGATCTAATGTGTGTGTGTGTGCCCTTAGTCTACAATACAAACATTTTGGCTATTTTGTGCTTCACGCACCCCCCTCACCCCCTTCAAATGTTTGCATTGAATACTATCACTGAGAAGCTACATTCTGCCATTTTTTGGGGGGAAAGGGATAGGGTTAGGATCAGCCCAGGATTGTTTTCATAAAACTGAAAGAAGCAGACTTTGAGATTGAGGATTGTAAGCACAAGGGTGTGGGTGTCTAATATACAAGTTTGCCAATATTTCTTTTGGACCAAGTACATTGAACAGTTTCTACATAGTAATATCATTATCTGCCAAAATACTTTCATCTGAAACTTCAAAACAAAGTCGTGTCTGTAACAGTTTAACTTTTTAAGCCCCTTATAGCCTGATTCCGCCCATGACATCCATTACTTTCTCCTACCAAGCCGTCTAAAACCGCCCCCGTACACCCACCTTGTTATGTATTTTGGAGTTAAAACTGCAATATCAAAAAATCGAAAATATCACATAACCAAAAAAAATTGAAAGTTAAACATTCTTCATTTATACACAAACCCTGAACATTTGAAGTCAATCCATCAAGTAGTTATTTTTTAATATTTTTTTAAACAAAGTACCCCATTTTTGTCCCAGTTTACCAACTTTAATTTGGTGGTTACAGGGAGTAGAGTCGTCATTTTAATCGGGGTTACAAGTGTTAAAATTCTGACAATGAAGAAATTTAGAACATGTAGTCCTGCTTTTTTTTTTTTTTAAAGATGCGCACGAACCGGTAGATGTCTGTTTTCTTTGTATGATTTTTTCCTTGTACTTAGCAAAACAAAGCAAAAACATCAAAGTTTAATTTGAGCTGACAAACTTTAGCCTGAAGACAAAAACAGGCAACAGTGTTGATCATAGCTCACACGCTTTCCTGTGAACAGTTATCTGCCAATCTTAACGTGTGGATGCACTATCTGCAGAAAGAGCTGTACAATTCAGTACAATACAGTACAATACAATACAATGCAGTACAATACAATGCAATACAATATACAGTACAATGCAATACAATACAATATGATACAATATAGTACAATATAATACAGTACAATACAATACAGTGCAATACAATACAGTACAATACAATACAATATAGTACAATACAATACAGTACAATACAATTAGCAACTCCAAACCGAAGCGCGTCATTGGAAATGTGGTAACATTTCAGTCAAATTAGGTCAACTTTCAACGTTCGTATTTCACTTGCAATCGTAAACATCTGAATAAAACCACATCCAAACTGTAAAACTGTCCGTCTCCTACTAATGTGTCTGTGTTTTCAGTTGGAAATTTGTAAAATGGAGCTGAAATCAGCGCTGGAACAACCCTACCGTTCGACTTTCGCGAAACGCCGTCGAAAGCGCGTCCCAAAATACTTTTTTCACCACCTTCACTTCACGGCTTTGTGCGTGGTGCGTATTACCGCTTCCACATCTAAACGCATACGAAACGAAAGTAGACACGCTGAGCCTGTTTTTAACAGCTATCCGCCGTGTCCCAACCAAAAACCAACGGTGAAAAATGACGGTTAAAACCGTTACAGTGATGACAAGACCCGTAAATATAAACTGCACGGCTGAAAAAACACAGAACCTGCACCAACATCTTATCTATAATTTTTTGTCAAAACCTTTTTTGTTCTTTCAATTCGCACCACGCACAGGATCACACAGTCGAGTTAACTGATCACATAATCCATGACGTAGCCGCCAGCCGTGGCTATGACGAGCAGATCTACGCTGATCGTCACAGACAAAGGAAAACACAAAATTTCTGAAGAAAATCGTTTTTTAGGCTTTAAAATCAGATGAAGATTAGAAGAAATGTTGTTATTCATGCACTTCACCATTAAAACTGATTTTATTGGCATCAAATAGATCAATAATTTACAGATTTGCAAGTCGAGTGAAGATTTAGATCAGACGCTCAGAATGCTTTGATGGTAGCATTGGAAAATCACATATAATATTTTTGTACACGTGAAGTTATTGATATTGATATACACAATAGCCTTTGGAAGATGTTTTATTTTAGATCTCTTCAGAAAATTACTTCAAAAAGAAACAAATTTGAACGTAAATTAGAAAAGTTCAAGGTCACGTGACCTTGTTGTTGTCTCTCTTGTTGTTTAGTTAGCACACACGTTTCGAGTTTCATTTATAAAGTAGCTCGTTTTAATATGACGAGTCTTTAAATTTAATAAGGTTGTGAAAAGCCAAAACAACTTACAGTTTAAAAAAACACACACACACAAAATGCTGCCAATATTAGAATTAGAGAGACTATGTAGGCCTATGTGTGTGTGCCCGCGCGCGTGCATTTGTGAGTGTATGTGCACGCGTATCTGTGTGTGTGTGTGTGTGTGTGTGTGTGTGTGTGTGTGTGTGTGTGTGTGTGTGTGTGTGTGTGTGTGTGTGTGTGTGTGTGTGTGTGTGTGTGTGTGTGTGCACGCATGCTATATTCTTTAATTCTCAAATAGATCTAGATTCTTGATCATTGGACTAAACTAGATCAATCATCTTCTCGGAAGCATATTAATCTTTGTTACCACACACTGCTAGTCCCACACGCAGATGGTACAACATATCAGTTGACCCACATACTGCCGGTCCCACAATGGTAGGAAAATCGGTATGTGGGACAAGTGATATAACTAGTATTGAGTGTGTCTGTGGTTGTGTGAGCCTGCGAGCGTGCATGCATATGTGCGTGCGTTCGCGCGCGCACGCACACATAGGCCTACACAGCATACACACACGTACTAGTACACACGCACGCATAAACACACGCCCGTATAGGCTACACACGCGCATGCATACACACACGCCAGTATACACACGCGCACGCACACATAGCGCGTACATACGCACAAACACACACTTGCACATACACATACACGCGCACGCATACACAAACAAAAAAAAAGAGAGAGAGAGAGAGAGAGATATTTTTCAGGGCCATTAATATAAAGGTTGAATTTTAATATAATGTCCAATCTGCAACTTTGAATAGTAGAACACCGAGCTCAAGGGTGGGCCTACTTAATGATTCTGAAAAATGTACCCCCCCCCCCCTCCATCTCTCAATTTGTGTGGGTGGGTGCGTGTGTGTGTGTGGGTGGGTGTGATTGTGGGTGTAGTGGCGTGCACGCGTGCACCTCTCAATCTGTATTTATTAGAAATGTGTTTATAGAGACAGAGACAAATAATGGTTCATAAAAAAGGCAGAACTATTGCACTGTTTGTCAGTTCACTCAAATGCTTTACGTTAATCAAAAAGAAGAACAAAGAGGGAGGGGGCAGTATGCGTTGTGAAAATCTTTGGCAAATAAAAATAATGGTATTTAGAACGGAAAATGTTCATTCTTCAAAATATATTTTAATAAGTCTGTAATTTATCGTGGGATATCGCGAGACAGCAATAGTGTTTATGTGGTGTTCAGTCAACAGACGCAGCAGACTTTGTCTTGCTCGCTGATAGGTCTTCCTGTCTCTTTGTTTTTGTCTTTGTCAGAAGACGGATGATGGGATAGTCTGTGAGAAAGATGTGGGGAAATTCTGTGAGAAAGATGGGAGAAGTCTGTGAGAAAGGTGGGGACAGTCTATGAGAAAGATGGGGGAAAGTTCAAGAAAGATAGGGAAAGTCTGTAAGAAAGATGGAAAAAGTGAGAATATGGAAAAGTCTCTGAGAGTCTGTTGGTGTACAGTGGCATAGTAGTAACGCGTTCGCCTCGTGAATAGTAGGCCTAAACCCGAGTTTGAAGCTGGGTACTGGGGATTTGTCCTCTTACTCTGCACTAGGGCTTATGGTCTGAACGTGGAGTATTTCGGATGAGATGATGAACCTTGTTGACGACTATGATGTATACATTTAGGGGTTTCCGGTATTATCTAGAAATACAAGTACTGTAGGAAGGAACAGCTGCCCAGATGATCAGCTCAGGGGGGGTAGGGTAGAGGGAGTAGAGAGAGATCCAGGGGGTCAGCGGGGGTCGGCTGGAGCTCAGGGAACAGGGCATGGGGGGAGGGGGGGGAGGGGAGGGGGGAAGTGGAGGGGGGGGGGAGGGGAGGGGGGGTTCAGATCTGGGTTTTGAAGACCTCCACCGAGGCTGATGAAATTGCCTCAGGTGGAAGACTGTTCCATTCGCACACGGCTCTTGGGAAGAAGGAGAACTTCCTGTAGTTAGTCCTGGTAGCAGGAAGCAGGTACGCTGCCGTGTGCGACTGTCTCATCTGTCTGGGTGGTGGGTGAGGGACTGGCCTATGCTGAGTATTGGTGGTATTTGAAGAAGGTGGCCAGCCTTGCCGTTCTTCGTCTGTCCTTTAGCAGAGGCCAGTGCAGATCCGTCAACATGTTGTGCTTGACGGTGGTGGTTGATGACCCATCGGGCTGCACGGCGTTGGACCTTTTCCAACTTGCCGATGTTCTTGGCAGTGTACGGGTTAAAGTTAAAGTAATAACATACTGATGATGTTGATGTTAATCATTACTGTGGTGTTGATACTATTCTGCATAGCTTAAAACAATGTATAATAGATATATAGTGATGTCACTGATGATGACGACGATGATGATGAAGTGACAGTAGTGACCAGTTAAAAAAAGTTAGAAATAAACTGCAAATATTGTTGTTGCTATTATCAAAAAGAAGTTGAACTTGTGGTTTACTGATAAAGTTGAATTTTATGATGGTGATGATGATTTGATGGTGCTTATGTAAAAGGAAATAGTTAAAATGTTATAAAGTAAATTGCAATATAAGTAAATATGATGATTCCATGTTGTTAAGATAAATTAAACAAAAGTTACCAGAATAATTGTATATGGAAGATTGATTATATTTTAAAAGTTAAAGTAATAACATACTGATGATGTTGATGTTAATCATTATTGTGGTGTTGATACTATGCTGCATAGCTTACAAAATGTATAATGGATAGTGATGTCACTGATGATGACGACGATGATGATGATGTGACAGTAGTGACCAGTTAAAAAAAAGTTAGAAATAAACTGCAAATATTGTTGTCTGTGGTGATGATGTGATTCGAAGGATGTAGAGTAAAAAAAAATTAAGTATACTGTGTTGAGAATATATTACAACTTGTGTCGATAATGATGATGTGGTTGAGTGTAACCAAGTTATTTAAACTTTTCAAAAAATGTGTTTGTTTAACTTTTAGTTCAAGCAACTTCATAATGGGCACTTGTATACATACACAACTCCTCATGGGAGTGTGCATTTACAAGCCACAGCTACATGTTGGCCTCAACATTCTTCAGAGAATACCCTTTCTTGCCACAGTCTTTTGTCACACATACTGTATACATATAGTATATAGATGAAAGTAAAAGAAAGTGAAGTCAATTTTATTAATTCTGTGTTGATAAAGGCATGGTCTTCAAGTAATCGATCACGGGAAGCGAATGATTAAAAAATATAACGAGCTAAGAAGAGTTGTCTTTCCTGACTCTCTCTCTCTCTCTCTCTCTCTCTCTCTCTCTCTCTCTCTCTCTCTCTCTCTCTCTCTCTCTCTCTCTCTCTCTCTCTCTCTCTCTCTCTCTCTGTTTTCCCCACTCTCTCTGATTGTCCAGTTAGTTTAAGACAGGGCTGGCACAAACAAACAGAAATAAATTAGAACATTGCCTCTTCGGTAGAGGTTTACAAACAAACAACAACATAACACCAAAGATAAACCGTCGCCACGGGGCTAACGATACTTAATCTCTAGAAGTCTCTCTCTTTCTTTGCCCCCCACCCCATCAATCTCTGCCCCCACCCCTTTCCCCCTCTTTTCTCTTCCTTTTGTCTGAGTAAACGTTTTTATTTTAATGCTGAGACAGCCACATTCTGGGCTTCATAAAGATATCAAGATTACTAAGTACTGCCAACTATCCCGAAATGTCTCAATTTAGCTCACTTGCGAGGGTAAGACAGAGCTAATCAGAATGACGTCATGAATATAATGACGTCATATTCCTAAACTTGTATGTTAGGATCCTGAGGCAGTTACAACTGTGTGTTAAATTTCGTTTGTGTGGCCTTCATAGGTAGGCCGATAACGTGTTGATCACTTGTACATCTCTGTCACTAGCCTAGAAGAAGGGCGCTTGACATTCGATGATTCGTGCATGCATGATTGTCAAAGGCAAACATAACCCCAAGGCTGCAGCATAAAACTATAGCGCCTTCTAAGCACTTTAAAAAGACCAAGAGTCTCAATATCTCATTTTGATAAATCCATTTAAACAGCACAGCTTTGTGTTACTCAATAAGGAGGCGATTGATGGAAGGGCACAGATGGTCACCAAAGGCCAACTAGCCCCAAGGCTGCAGCACAGAGCTGTGCAGCTCCTCATACACAGTTTAAAAAAGTCAGTACAGTTCAAAATATCATTAAGAAAATTCCCTTTCTTCCATTTCTTCATTCATATAACCAATCACTTGATCAGAGGCAAAACAGTCGTTTTCGGGACATAGTTGAAAAAGGCCAACTAGCCCGAAGGCTGCAGCACAGAACATCACAATACATTCTGAGCAATTTAACAAGTCCACTAAGCTCAAGATCTTGTTTTGCCAATTCCATCGATACCAAATAGCTTACTGTCACTTGATTAGAAGCAAAGTTAGTGCAGTTTGAACATTTGCTGGGACTTCCAAAAATTGCGTTATGCAAAAGTATAGTTGAAAATCGATATTTTCCGTATCTTTGGCATCCGATTTTACGGAAACATAAATAATGTTAATGACTGAAAAAATCTCATGCATTGTACAGGTTGGTAAGAAACTGTACCATACATTTAAAGTGTTTTTGTGAGGCATAAATATGTTTTATGGCTCGGCAAATATGGCACCCCACCCAATTTTCAAGGGTACGTAAAATGACCCCTAAAATTTAAATATTAAAAAAAATTGTAACTCTAAAGCTAACAATAGCACAAAAATGTTTTTTGTATCTTTGTAATCAGGATAAAAAGTTCTATCACACGATGCTAAAAGCTAGTTGCGATGTCAGCTTTCAAAAATCCGTTTGGAATAGCTAATACAATACAATATAGTACAATACAATACAGTAGAGTACAGTACAATACAGTACAATACAATATAGTACAATACAATACAGTACAATACAATACAGTACAATACAATACAATACAATACAATACAATACAATACAATACAATACAATACAATACAATACAATACAATACAATACAATACAATACAATACAATACAATACAATACAATACAATACAATACAGTACAATACAATACAATACAATACAATACAATACAATACAATACAGTACAATACAATACAATACAATACAATACAATACAATACAATACAACAATACAGTACAATACAATACAGTACAATACAATACAATACAATACAGTACAATACAATACAGTACAATACAGTACAATACAATACAATACAATACAGTACAATACAGTACAATACAATACAGTACAATACAATACAATACAATACAAGACAACAATACAATACAATACAGTACAATACAATACAATACAGTACAATACAATACAGTACAATACAATACAATACAATACAATACAATACAATACAATACAATACAATACAATACAATACAATACAGTACAATACAGTACAATACAATACAGTACAATACAATACAATACAATACAATACAGTACAATACAATACAATACAGTACAATACAATACAATACAATACAATACAATACAATACAATACAATACAATACAATACAATACAATACAATACAATACAATACAATACAATACAATACAATACAATACAATACAATACAATACAATACAATACAATACAATACAATACAATACAATACAGTACAATACAATACAATACAATACAATACAATACAATACAATACAATACAATACAATACAATACAATACAATACAATACAATACAATACAATACAATACAATACAATACAATACAATACAATACAATACAGTACAATGCAATACAGTACAATACATGATGTGTGCAGGCTGCGTCAGCTGCAGGAGCAGTGTGACTTTGACCACCAGGAGGAGCTAGAGCTGTACGCCATGACCAGCCAGGACCTCCACACACAGATGGCCGCCATGCGCTTCGAGCTCACCGCAAAACAGGTCACCTTCATAACTTGTGGAGTCCCCCCGTGGGGATACCGGGGGTCTTTTGTGTAAATAGTTCCCCCACCTTCTGGAAGTTCTGTGCTTGTAACTTCCTCCAATCTGTCACTCTCTTTGAAAAACAAAACAGGTCACCTTCATAGCTTGTGGAGTCCCCCCGTGGGGATACCGGGGGGTCTTGTGTAAATAGTTCCCCCACCTTCTGGAAGTTTTGTGCTTGTAACTTCCTCCAATCTTTCACTCTCTTTGACTCTGCCTTTTCCCTTTGCTTACTGTCAGCTGCTATCCTTCTGCCTTACTGGTTTCAATCTCCTGCCTTTTTTCACGAAACACTTTCAAAAACATTTCCTCCAGCCGAAGTCGGACTTGCTGGGCCTAACTATTTCTTAGTTAGGCACATAACGGCAGCATGACACATCTGCGCTCATAATTGACAGGAAACTGTCTGAGCGATCGAAGAAGAAGAATAACCTGTGGAAAGAAATACCATTGTTACAGAGATGACTGCTGTCTCGGCAGGCCTGCATTTGTCATGGGAAAATTAGAAAGTCAGTCCCCCTGTGGGCATACCGGGGGGTCTTCCATACAAATAGTTCCCCCATGTTCTGGAAGTTCTGTGCTTGTAACTTCCTCTAATCAGTCTCTCTTTTTTGACCCTTTGCTTTCCTGCTTTGTGTCATCTACTATCTTTCTGACTTTTGGCCCATTCTCCTGCCTTTTTCCCAAAAAAACTCTTCCATATAGTTTTTCTCCTTTGAGCTCCTCCAAAATCGGAATGTGTCGGCTGAATGCAGCGAGGAGACCAGTGAAAACTGGAAAACGGACACATACATACCCATTGTGGCCTTATGGCCCGGGAACACAGAAGAAGAAGAAGATGAAAGTCAGTTGTGGTGTTCTGAAAAATATATTTATTTGTCCGTTTCGGCAGATTGAATTTGTGGACTGCAGTAATCACTAAGCTTTTGAGTGGCTGATGTCAGTTATTGTTGTTAGTATTTGTTCTGATTGTGATTCCAAAGGTTAATTTGACGGTATTGCACAATTTGTTTTCCCACTCCAAAGAAGAAAGCTACTGTTAAAGGAGCCGAAATATGCTAGGGAAGAAAACAGAAGATCAACTTTCTAACATTTTGTGAACGTTGCTCTTGTGTATCAGCATAGCAAGAGGAAGCACATCAGCGGTAACAACTAGTAAGTTCAATTTTCTTGCTGCGTTCCTAAAAGCCATGGTCAGTTTTAGATTTTTAGGGGTTTTGTTCCTAAAAATTTAAAATTAGGGTAGGCTTCATAATCAGTGAGAAAATGTGAGTGATAACAAAATGTATTCTATTTGATTATGAAAATATGATGTTGAGGTAGATATTTGGAAAAATATGGTTATATACTGTGAAAATCTAGTTAATCAAAATTGACAGGAGTTGTGTCATAGGAAGGGTTAAATAGGGACCCCCAAAATTGTGAATTATCTGAATTTTGGTGGTACCTGTTTTTTGAGTTAGTGGGTTGTCACTGCATAGCTATGTAACAGGACATTGTATGTTTGACACAACATTCCCAACAACGGCAAACGATATGCCAAGTGCACATTATCACAAAGCTTCATAAAGAGTTCTTTGAAATGTATTTTGGTTTTCTGGTTTTCATACGCTTGTTTTTATCACTCAACTCAACGTTATTTCATGGATGCTCCTGCTTTCAGGATGTCCTGAATTTCAGGATTTGTTTGCCAGGATGTCCTGAAGTTCAGGATTTTTTTTATTGCCTGGAACTGGCGTCCCCGGATTATGAGAATTTGAGAAGATCCATTTTGCTGGTTATAGAGGTCATGAAGTTTAACCAGAAGTGAAAGTGCAACGATAGCCTGTCAATTACATTGGAAACTGTTGTTTCCCTGTTGCCCCCTGGAACCCCCAGGAGGGGTGCTGTCCCTGCACTCCACCGGGCCCTGGGCTGAGCCCCTAGACCCCTGCCTTGTAGGATTTTTAAAATTTCCCAGGAGCACCCATGCTATTTTGCCCCCATGCAAAGGACAATTCTGTTGTGGCCACGTCACACACACACACCTATGCAGAAGAAACGGCACAAATTCATTGATGTTATTGATCAATACACAGACAGAGCTGAAGGAGCTGAGGGAGGAAGCGACCAAGCTGAGAGGGCAGAAGGCTCACCGTGAGGCCAAGGTCAAGCAGCTGGAGCTGAGCAAAGCACAGGAGCAGCCCTCTCCACAGCAGTGCAAGGAAGAGGCGCCGCGGGTGTCGACGCACACGCAGACCGACGCGGTGATGACGCCAGGCCCATCAGAGATGTGGTCTTCCACGGACGAGTCGCTGAGCGGAATGCTGGAGTGGAGCGCCGTAGAAGACGGAAACGCAGCGTCACTGGCGGGGGGACTCAGCCTTCTGGAGGAGCTGCAGAAGAAGGTCTCTGACCTGGAGGAGGAGAAGACGGAGAAGGAGCGTCAGATCGCTGACATGCAGGAGTAAGTTGCATCACTACCAACCATTCCTAATTTATTGTTAATAATTTTGACCAGCCGCAATTCTGACCAGCCGCAATTCTTTATTTCGTAGTAAAAAGATAATCCTATTTCTAATTTGCAGAAACAACATCAAGGGTGCAACTTTTCCTGGTATACAAGGATTTTCTGTTTTGAATTTTACCAGAAAAGGAAGTTCTTTTATTGTTTACAAGTTGTCAAACAAGATCTTTGTGTGTATGCTGTAGTTTTCAAACACTTAAAATAAGCATTTGTATAAATTGTGGAAAAAGAAAACTAAAATACCTTCATAAATCAATGTTGCTTCAGCTGCAGGGGGACATTACCCCTGAACCCCGGCCTTTCAGGTTTTTTTCATTTTGTGTAGTTGCACCCATGCAACAACAACAACACCAACAAACTTTATGAAAGGAGTAGGCTGACTCTCAAGCCCTGCACTAGACGTACATGTACGAGTTGTCTCTCAGGTTCCCACTCCACGTGCAGAAGTGAATTGTCTGACTCAGGGCTTCTACTGAGAGGTTCAGGACCAAGTTGAGTCATCGGGTCTTCCACAAGGAATGCAGAAATGTGATGAATCTCGAGGCTGCCACTTTTCTTCAGCAAAATTGCAGACTTTAGGGTGTCATTTCAGCAACAAGAAATATCAGGGAGAGCAATACAAAGATGGATATAGACAGCATACTGAACGCTGGTTTGTTGTTTCGCAAAGTAGGATAATGTTCTATCATAGTGTTACATGTATGATTAATAGCGGCATGATTTGTGTGTGTGTGTGCGTGCGTGCGTGCATGTATCATTGTATGTCTGTCTGTCTGTCTATCTGTCTTCCACATGTCAGCCTATTTCTGCGTCTTTGTTGTGCCCACATGTATTTTAGGATGTTAAAGGTGGACCCTGACGGATGAGTTTTTGCAAGAAACACGTCGAGATCACCAGAAATACAGCCTTTTCAAGGATCGGAACACTCACTTTGCTCTGGTTTCCTAGAAATTAAACTGTCAAAATGGCGATTCCTCCTTGGCAGAGATGCCGGAGAGAGTAGCCATTTTGAATGGGGTGGGTGAAGGTCACTCATTGTGGTTGAAATGTTTCTTTTTTTGTAGTGCAGTAAAAACAAATTGGATCTATTTCCTATGTTGTGAGTGAAACTCCTTTAAATAAACTGTATAAAATTTAAAGAAAATATATAAAAAGGCTTGTATTGCGAACAAATTTGCAAACGATTTGGTCTAAACGCAGGTGGCCATTAGAAAAGAGATGGCACACGCCTTCTCTTTGGGTGAAATAATTTGACTTCCAGCACCTCCCCCAAGGAGGAATCGCTGATTTGACGGTTTGATTTCTAGGAAACCAGAGCAAAGTGAGTGTTGCAATCTGTGTAAAGGGTGTTTTCCTGGTGATCTCAACGTCTTTCTTACAAAAACCCATCCGTCATGGTCCACCCTTAACTCACTCGGCACTGGCCAGTTGCTTCCCCTTACAACCGTTTCGGACGGGCCATTTGACTAGGTTCAAAAACCCATCACCACAAAAAAGTTATCAAAAGTTATGGACTGATATTTTAAGATAAGATTACTAACACCATGCACTAAACGATCGTAAAATATCAGATTCCATACCTTCGTCGTTTGTCTCCTATTGACGAAAACAGCTAACACATAGAAAAAGGGAAATTTTCACATTCCGATCTTTGACCCCCCTCTACAACCAAACCTGAATGTAAAGTCTGCAATGATTGGTTGATTTCAAGAGATGCAAGGTCAAAGCAAACCGAAAATAGGTTATGACGTCGCACTTGAAAGCTGGTTACACGCCAGAAATCAAAACCTCTTGAAAACTCTTATGAGCCGGAGCCGGGCCATTCGTCCTAAACGGTTGTGCGAGCCATGAGCCGGATCCGGCTCGTTCGTCCTGAGTGTGTTAAAGGTTCACAATATGCCTGCCATCAGGACCCCCCCAAGTGACACTGAACTGTTGTGCTGCAGCATCATCAAGGAATACAGGGAGAAGGTGGGCACCCTGAAACGCAACCGGCAGAAGGAGAAGGAGAAGAACGCACAGCTTCTGGACGCTGCAAAGAAGAGAGAAGACTCCTTCACTGACGGTGCCTCCCATCTCTCTGTAAGTGTTGGTCTGTCTAGGTTGTCAAAATGTGTATTAATTGCTTTTAGGTACTTATGTAAAATTTGTGGTACAGACAAACCTCTATTTTAAGACTTCCAAAATGTCCGGAAAAATCGGTAGTAAACTGGAGGGGTCGTATGACGGAGGTTTTCACTGGCAGCCGTAGAAAGAAAAAGTTCAGCACAGTTCATACTATCTTCTTCATGCACACATACAATGACATATTAAAACTGGATTTGGGTCTTTCCAACTCCATAGGATTGTGCAATCGATGTATTACAGTTTCACTTCGCCGACTTCTGTTAATCACCTTCACTCTCGTCCAAAGTCAGTGGTTTTCTTTTTCAAAGTCAGTGGTTTTCGTGCTTTTCCTACGCTTTCCGCCATCTTTTCTACAGCAAGGGAAGCGACTCCGCTTTCAGGCCCTTGACCGTGGTTGTTTCCCTTTGCTCGAAGTCTATGCAGACGACAACAACGGTCGTAAAAACCAACAAAATGGCGGTCGTAAGTCGCGTTTTAGAGGAAGTCGTTTAAGAGAGGTCGTTTACATAGTCAAATGCATCCGTGCCAACAAATCCGGTCTCAAATGAGAGGTGGTCGCTTAACAGAGGGTTGTAAAATAGGGGTTTGTCTGTATGCACCTTATAATAAGATGCACCTCATAGTTGGCAAAATACACTACCCTGCTTTGGGCATAACTATGGCTGCGTGGCTGCAATTCTCACTTTTACACTGATTTCATTTTTTTGTTTTGTTTTTGTTTGTTTACCAGAAACCGAACTGAAATTTTTGTTAAAAATGACCACAAGCGATTTTTTAGATTTTTTAACTTGGTTGTTCTATCCTGGAAGTCTCTTTCGGGGAATCTTCAAAACAGCATGGTGATGCCATATTGTTTTCAAAGGCAATGTAATCATTTTGCAAGGCTTATCGGATTCAAACTATCTGTCCATCATTTTAACTGTCTGTCTCGTTATCTCTCTTTCTTGTTTTGCCCCCCTGAATCATCTAACAGGGCTCTGCCCCTCTACCCTGCCGGGGCTCTGGGTGGTCCCTGGACCCCTGCCTTTCAGTTTTGTTTTCATTTTGGTGAGGTGCACCCATGCGGATGTGAGTCTGTATATCAAAATGGTGTTCCTCTACCCACAGTACACTAATCCCCTCATTCTAGCTCCTTTCAGTTTTCCTCAGAGAGCTGTTTGTTTCAAGTTATTTCCTTTAACAGAGGCAAATATTCTTATCATTGATTTTGGTTAGGGATAGGAAAAGACCTTACAAGTGGTATGCCACCATAAAACAATGTAAGCCTAATGGATAAAACACTTTAAATTGGTTTATGCTGGTGATGAGTGTTAACAAAAGGCATGAACTGAAAGGAGCTGAGAAAAGCTACTGTGTACTGTGTGCAGACGGCCATAGAGCAGAAGCAGACCAGGATAGGAGAACTGGAGGAGGCCCTGAGGGAGAGCGTGCGCATCACCGCCCAGCGAGAGGTGGACATGATGGAGCTCCACTCCCAGATCGAAGCCTCCAAGGCTGCCGTGAGTACAGCCGGCACGCGCGCGCCACACACGCGTACAATTGTATGGGGATGCGACCCAACTTGGCCATGCGAGTCATGCATGATTCACGTGAAAAAATACTTCCGTTTAAAAAAACCACCCAGATCGTAGCCTCCAAGGTTGCCGTGAGTAATGCCGGCGCGAGCCACACACACGTAAAATTGTATGGGAATGCGATCCGACTGGGCCACGTGAGTCATGATTCAGTTTAAAAATAATTCTGCCATTTTCGTTCACTCTGTTCCAGTAGACTCGATACACGAATTTCATGCGAATAATGACTCGCATCGTCACAATCGCGTCGCATTCAGATCCGAATCGTATGCGTGTAGCAGGCCCTTTAGATGACCGTTGTGTTCACTATGTTTTCTGAAGCGTTTGGGAAAAAAAAGGGAAATTGGTCATAAGGCTGTGGTGAGTTGTTCATAAACACCGTTGGATGACCGTTGTGTTCACTATGTTTTCTGAAGCGTTTGGGGAAAAAAAGGGAAATTGGTCATGAGGCTGTGGTGAGTTGTTCATAAACACCGTTGGATGACCGTTGTGTTCACTATGTTTTCTGAAGCGTTTGGGGAAAAAAAGGGAAATTGGTCATAAGGCTGTGGTGAGTTGTTCATAAACACCGTTGGATGATTGTTGCGTTCACTATGTTTTCTGAAAGCGAGGAGAAAGTGAAAGTGGGCTTAAATAATTATTTTGACCTATTTACTGGCTTATTTTCTCAGAACTGGCTCCACTGAACTCCACCGAAGTGACTCAGCAGCAGCGCAGTGCCTCCAGACGGCCTAATGTGGATTCGCTCCCCTCGAACAGCTGGTTTCGGATTCTACGACCTCACAAACCAGGGTTGTGGCTCTGTGAGCGGCGTGGGAGCATTGCCACTGTATGGCTCAGAAGATGGCTCAGCCAAAAAAAAAAAAAAAAAAAAAAGGTTGAGGTGGTGGTGCTGACAGATCTGTTTACTCTACTCTTTTCGTGTAGTATTCTACTCAATTTGGAACTCTTCAAACCTGAAAATAATGCTCTTTAATTCTCGATTACTGCTCATTTTCAGTGAACATTGTTTTGATGGTTTAGTGAATAAAGCTACACATTTTGCACCAAGACTACTCATTTCAGCTATCCAGACTACTCAAGGCTTGTGTAGGGGGTAAGCAGGTCAGTACTGATTGGTTTAAACAAATGTTTTATTTACACACTTCTGCAGCAACAAAATATTTATATTGACAAGAGTACAACAAGCCGAGGCTTATAAAAGTACTCAACACATATACAGTACCAGCAACATCGTATACTGTGGCGGTACCATAGCCGATGAGGTTTAACCGAGGCGTGGTTACTGCTACCCTTATCTGTATTGTTAAAAAATCGGGACTTTACTGGTGTTGCACTGCCTCCGGGCATTGCCTCCAGTATTGTTCCCACCATCTTTGTATCTACAAATGTCCCATATGTGTCTGTTCCAGACCGAGAGGACGTACACACCATTTTTCACTCACAGTACCAGCAACAGGCTGCATCACATTTTGCATTCGATGGAAGTCAGTTAGACTTTTATGTGCTGATTGTGGGCAGATGGAGGAGATGCGGTGCGATGTGGAGGCGATGCGGGCCTCGTCGCGCGACTACAGCAGCAAGCTCAGCACCCTGGGCCGGCAACTGGAGGACAAGGACGTCAAGATCCGACGACTGGCCGCTCACCAGCACACCCACATCCAGGACCTCTACGAAATCAAGTCAGCAGAATATCCCCCCCCCCTCTCCCCATCCCCCTTGGGAATAGTAGTACAGTGGAACCTCCCTTATAAGACCTCCCATTATAAGACTCCCTCCCACATAAGACCTACTTCTCTGAGACATTGCCCTTCTTTGTAAGTATTAAAATTACCTCCCTTATAAGACCCCTCACTTATAAGACCTGACTGAACTGAAGTTTGTTTTACCCACCCTATATTAAAATCTTACTTGTGGCGGTGCTATAGCCGATGAGGTTTAACCGAGGCATGGTCACCGCTACAGCTATCTGTATTAATAAAAAATCGGCCCCGGGACTTTACTGGTTTCGTACTGCCTCCGGGCATTGCCTCCAGTATTGTTCCCACCATATTTGTATTTACAAATGTCCCATATGTGTCTGATTCAGACCAAGAGGACGTAAAACTCCATTTTCATCAAGTTTGTTTTACGTCCTCCCGGCACAAAGCCATATGGGACATATTATAAGACCTCATTTTGGAAGGTCTTATAAGGGAGGTTCCGCTGTAATAATAATCATGCTCATGCACTCGTGAAGCATTTATACAGCACACTGCTCCGCCAAATGTGGAGCTCTATAACCAAACATTAACAAGAAGTTCAACAAAGACATTTCATCGCTCACACACGTGCAAATAGGCATACACATACATGCTTCCCCCCCCCCCCCCACACACACACACACGTACACACGCATGTACGCACGCACACACACACCATTACCATCACCACCACTCACCCCACCCAAAACGCAATGCACGATACAACTGTTGTATAAAGGATAGCAGGGAGCGAGGTGTCTTTTGTACAAATAGTTTCCCCCACTTTTCTGGAAGTTCTGTGCTTGTACAGTGAAACCCGTTTAGTACGAATTCCAGGGGAGAGGGCCAATTTAGTTGTAAGCATTGCTCGTTCAAACCATTTTATCGATTTTGGCAACCCTGACGAACCTATCAATCGCTCCTGACATCTACTGTGATGTGCATGCTGGTAAAGTGTGAAAAAGACAGAAAAACGGAAACAACACACTTACCCAACAAAGCATGGTTGTAAGCCCAGTATCCTGTATCCATAGGGTTTTTAATGCCGATTACAAACACTTTACACGATAACATCAAAAACATAAAATCCACACACGCAAGTTAAAATTTCCCGGAAGCCACAAGATCAGTGCGCAAACAGAATATATCGGCCAATCAGAATGCCGCTTAACATATCGAGGGGTCAGTCAAGATGGCGATGTTGTTGTCAGTGTGTTCTCGTTCTAGCCAGGTAGTTGTGCAAGAAAGCTTGACTTTGGGATGGCGGTGTGGTTTAAGCGCGTTCTCGTTCTAACCATGTAGTTTTTGGCATAAAAGCTTGACTTTGGGAGTAGCACTATTTCGATTGCTACTGGTCAATTTTCGTTTACAACAAATAAATAGCCAATGAGGTTTACTTGAGGCTTTGGGAGTCAATAAATTGTACGTTATATGCAAGTTGCTCGTTGTAGCGAGCTCGTTGTATGCAGAATTATTTAACAAGGAAAAAGAAGGCTTGTGGTCGGGAATTTTGAAACCACTCGTTACACACGGGCTCTCGTTTAAACCGTACTCGTACTAAATGGGTTTCCCTGTAGATGTTTCTAATCTAACATCTGAGGGTGATGCTAGGTTTGCTTCCCTTTGGCTCTTGCCCATGCATTGCTAGGCAGTGGGTGTCGTGAGCGATTTTCATGGAGGGGAGTTAGTTAAAAGAGAGTTATCTACCTTTGTTTCATTTCATTATCTCCACTCCTGGCCTCACTATTTCAATCTTTCCACTAATCCATCACTCTCTTTGGCTCTGCCGTTTTTCCCTTTACTTTCTGTCATCTGCTATCTTTCTGCTTTACTGGAAATAATTAAGGGGAGTAATTTCATGGTGTGTGGGAGTGATCTTGCCTCATTCAATCGGTCAAACAGGGGAAGTTACTCTACCATCAGCTCTCGCCTCGTGTGCTTGAGCAGACATACAGCACTTAGAACACTGTGCTTCATTCTAAAATTGATGTCATTTATATTTTTATGTCACATTTTGCAAGTTCTATCAGTTTGTGGCCACTGTCCGTCCCTAATTTTTTTATAAAAAAAAGGTTTGCAAGTCGCTGACTCGCATCCTGCGGTTTCAAGCTTTGACGCCATTGTTGCATTGTTGCTATGGTATTTGACCGAGTAATGGAGGTAAGCATCTCTAATTCTCACGAAGTGCTCTTCCCTATTTTCCCCCGAAAATTGTCTATTCATATTACTCGTTGATTGATGGGGTTTTGTTTGTCAGCTGTGAGTGAATCGTTAATTCTTTTCATTTTTCCCCCCTAGGAAAGTGATGTAGAAATGAGAACAAAAATGACATACAGTGGAACCTCCGTTATAAGACCCCCCCATTATAAGACTCCCTCCCTTTTAAGACCTACTTCTCTGAGACATTGCCCTTCTCTGTAAGCATCAAAACTACCTCACTTATACAACTCCCTCCCATTTAAGTAGGACCCAGCAGTGGGCTAGCCGGAGTGTCTGCAGCAGTCAACACTAGTGAGATTGCCCCACTTCCACACAATGATATCTCTGGGTTATTTAATTGCACTTAATATATTTTAATACAGAAAGAAAGATGAAGCTTTCAACTTTTTAATGATGTTTTTGTTTTGTGTGTGTGATGAGAGTGTGATTTTGTATGAATTTTTGAAAATCGCGTCCCAGCCTAGTAAACAGCTCTCACTGCGCTTGCCGGTATCAGGCCGATTTGACCCTGGCTCGCGACAGGAGCTCCCTCGCACACGCACGTTGCTAAAAATAGCTCAAAACCGTCTCAATGGC
This sequence comes from Phymorhynchus buccinoides, assembly GCA_017654935.2. Lineage (NCBI taxonomy): Eukaryota > Metazoa > Mollusca > Gastropoda > Neogastropoda > Raphitomidae > Phymorhynchus > Phymorhynchus buccinoides. Next base: position 50,868,285 of record CM065687.1, read on the forward strand.
TTCACAAAACTCTAAGCTACATAGCACTCTAATTTTGTTTAGTTTCGTTAAAAAAATATTTAATGTTTTTTTTTAAGACCTCATTTTGGATGCTTTTCTAAGGGAGGGTCCACTGTACCACTTTATGTTCCAGAAAAGAGGCGGTGCAGGCCGCCATAGGGGAGAAGGAGGCGTCCATAGCGGTGCTGGAGATGAGCGCCAACAAGAAGCCGCAGCACCAGAAGCAGATGCAGCTGCTGAGGCTGGAGAAGCACCGACTGCAGGTGGTTCTGAAGGATGTGGTGAGGACTACCAGCAAGCTGGTGTGATTGACGTTGGGCTTGGCTAGTACAGGGGTTGATTTGGGCTTCATTGAAAATGTTCAAGTTCAAGTATACTTTAATATCTCCAAAAGAGAAATTCAGGTTAGGTGCAGCAACATGACAGAGATGCAGCATAACTGACAGAACATTAATCAAACGTGTGAAACAAAAGTATACCAATCAAATAATTATTAAAATTCATTACATGAACTTTGAAATGTGCACATTTAAAACAGAGACACAGAGAGAGAGAGACTGACTGACAGACAATGAGAGAGAGAGTTAGAGTGAGAGAGAGAGAGAGAGAGTTAGAGTGAGAGAGAGAGAGAATCAATAACCATTATTAACTTATAGCAGTCAATCAAATAACAACATTTGGAATACATCTCGTCATCAACAATCAATACACACACATCAATACACATGATAATAGTATCTCCACACATTAACATTTAACAATTACTGCGTGCGTGTGTGTGTGTGTGTGTGTGTGCGTGCGTGTGCATGTGCGTGCGTGCGTGCGTGCATGCAATGCGAACATTTGCACATGCACACATTTGTTTGATACCATAGCACCATAGTAGAATATGGTATACATCTGTGGGGAGTCGGAAAGGAGGGGAGGGGGGGGGGTGCGAGTCCACATGCTTAGGTGTAAAAGTCAAGTCAAAATCATCTTTATTGAGGGTTAAAGAATAAGCTGACAAAGCTTTTTTTTCATCCTGCCCTCTGTGTGTGTGTGTGCGTGCGCGCGGGCGCGGGCGCGTGTGTGTGTGTGTGCGTGTGCGCATGTGTGCCTGCATGCAGTGTGAACATTTGCGTGTGTACACATAGTAGAATATGGTATGCGTCTGTGGGGAGTCTCAAAGGCGGGAGGGGGGGAGTGCACATGCTCAGGTGTGTGTGTATGTGTGTACATTCATGCATGTGTGTCTGCATTTTGTTTTCTAATGGGTTTGGGAGGGTGAGGGTAGGGGGTGGGGCTGGGGGAATGATAAGCCTTGCTCAAATTTTGTTGTTGAATTTTGATGAATAATAATGATTCAGAGGAGGTTCCAGGGCCACCACACAAGGCTATAAGTATTGGTAAGAAGAAGTGAACTATGGTTAGAAACAACATTTGTTACTACATTAATTACAGCCCAAAGTGTCATGTGCCTCTTTTGGATTTAAAGATTATAGTTATAGCAACTCTTCAGATGTTTATAAAAATGAAAGTGAAAAATAATACTGTAGCAGCCATTTACACATATTATGAGGACAGTCCTTCAAGTGCACAACTTCTTGTTATACATTTAAGTAGAATTTGATATGGCTGCTAATTTCATTTGTTTTGGGACAAAAAACTCATTAAATTGATATATTTTTGCTTCCCTTCGGGGATACCGGGGGTCTTTTGCATAAATAGTTATCACACCTTCTGGATGTTCGTAGCTTCCTCTAATCTGTCACTCTCTTTGACTCTGCCTTTTCCCTTTGCTTACTGTCATCTACTATCTTTCTGCCTTACCAGGTCCATTCTCCTACCCTTTTTTCAAGAAACACTTCAAAAAGATTTCCTCCAGCCGAAGTCGGACTTGCTGGGCCTAACTATTTCTTAGTTAGGCGCATAACGGCAGCATGACGCATCTGCGCTCATAATTGATGGGAAACTGTCTGAGCGATTGAAGAAGAGTATTTTTTTGCAGTGATCTGCTTCTGAATGCTGGGGTGAACATCAAGCCTTGTTTTGTTCCTTTTGTGACCTGACCACCTACCGTAATTTTCGGACTATAAGGCAATACTGTTTTCTTCAATTTCGACCTATGCGCCTAATAAATGAGGGCGCCCTATTAGTGAACAAAATCGTGAGAAGAGAAGCAACGATTGCCGTACTCAGTACAGTCTACTGTGAGTCACAACATCGAAAGTAGTAACGAGTCGCTGATACGACGAATACTCAATGCTTCAAAATCCCTATTATCATCCGAGATACCATCCAACAGATGCCATAACCCTTCATTGGATGTAAAAAGCATCGTTGTAGAGCTTAAAATGCCATAATTCTACCAGTTTTCGCGAAGAAAAGTCCAAACACAACAACCGGAAGTCGCAAAAATGGAAGTTCGATTATTTGAGAAGGGAGCCTACTCTCGTTTATGACAGCAGTAATGGCGGTCGGTAAGCATTTACAGGACGTGTACGGGCTTCAAACTTCGACTTTCTTTTGCGAGGCCTTATAAACGCCTTTTACTTTAATTTTTTCAGATTTTTCTTGAAAATTGCCCTATTCGCCTTATACACAGCAGCGCCTAATGATCCGAAAAATACGGTACATTGTTGTTGGGTGTGTGTGTGTGTGTGTGTGTGTGCGCAGACGCAGAGCCTGACCAAGCTGAAAGGGCGCAAGAAAGTGAGCGGCAGCACCCTGGACTGCTCGTCTGCCGGCATGGAGAGCAGAGGGGTTGGCAGCAAAAAGCCTCACAAAGATGGCACCACCACCATTTAGCCTTTCAGCAAACAACGCAATGTCCATGGGGGGGGGGGGGGGGGGGGGGGGGGGGGGGGGAGATCACGTGAACAAATCATCATTGCATCTTGGCAAGCATTTACCACACTTCTATTGCTTAATTCCCTGGGCACTGGCCAGTTGCTTCCCCTTAACAACCATTCAGGACAGGCCATTTGACTTGGTTCAAAAACACCTCAATTCCCAAAAAATTATGAATAGTTATGGTCTGATACTTTCAGAGATTACCAACACCATGCACTAAACGATTGTACAATATCAGATTCCATACCTTTGCCGTTTGTATCCTATTGACGAAAACAGCTAATACATACGAAGAAGGAAAATTTCACATTCCGATCTCTGACACACACACACCCCAACCCACCCTCCCCCCACCCCTACAGCCATAACTGAAAGTGAAGTCTAAAATGATTGGTTGATTTCAGGAGACGAAAGGTCAAAGCAGACTGAAAGTAGGTTACGACGGGGCTTTTGAAAGTTGGTTACATGTCAGAAATCAAAACGTCTTGAAAACTCATGAGCTGGATACAGGTCATTCATCCTCAATGGTTATGCAGGCCATGAGCTGGATCCCTTTCAACACACTGCTGCCTCAAGCCAGTAAATCTCCTGGCCTTGGGTTGCCTTGCAAAAATAAAAAGTGAAACGAAATTCATCACTGTGATTCAGTTTTGACACCATTGCTGGTTCAAAATTGTTTTTGATCTAAAAGCATTCCTTGCACTACTGTTTGAATCATCAGCATTGGTGAAAGTAGTTCATCACTGTGATTCAGTTTTGACATCATTACTGTAATGCGATACCTCATTGCCACTCTACACATTGAAGCACTTCCTGCACCCCGAATCTCTCCAACATTTTCTTGCTCTTTCAACGTTGAAATTTCAAGCACAATGGCTCCCCCCCACCTGCGTGCGCACCTCGACCCTTCCAACGGAAGTGTCACCATCTTAGTCCTAATTTGTGTGTAAACAAAGTGAAAATGTTATCTAAATGTGTAAAGACAACATCCAGATGTTATAAATACAGTTTAGATAAGTTTCGAATTGTAACAGCCAAATACGCAGCATCGATCTGGCATTTTTCAAACAAAGTTACTGACTAAGATGGCGGTCTCCCATAATATGGCGCTCCTTGTGGCCGAATATGACGATACGTGGGTACAAGCCATAGCCAAACTTGAAGTGAAGGTCCGAAATGTGACAAATGTAAGTATTTCAAAATGAAATTTTAGATTAAGAAAACGTCGATGCACACAAATTTGGATTTCACTGATATGAGAAAATGAGGAAGTTAACACTGACTAACATATTGATGTTGTGAGTTTTCTTGGGATTTGTTTGGAATGAGTTAATCCAAATAATGTGTTCTTTCCTGCTTTGCTGTAGGAAGATGTCAACTAATGTCAGCTATTTTGATGGGTGTGGGAACATCCTTCCAAGCTAAGATTTTCATTGTCTGTTGTTAAAGTAGAGGTGTCGTAATTCTGAGGAATTTTGGAGGCTATATTTTGCGGAAAAGATGTTTGCTATGTGAAAGGGGAACAACTTTGTTTGATGTGTAGTAGCAGATAATACTGCATGTCAGCAATGACCTCCCTTGTTAGGTGATGCATCTTGCCTTGACCAATGTTGAGTTACGATTGCTTAACTTCCGGACAGTGATTTGAACAGGGAAAAAACAGTCTGAGCTTTATGAATGGAACCAAAGTTAGGTTAGGTTAGGTACTTTATAGTCACAGAGGCGTCTCTGTGAAATTTGTGTTGCTCCCACCTGGAGAGCGCATCGCAGCCAGAGGCGCGCCACCCAATTTTTGTTTTTTTTTTTTTGTTTTTGCATGCGAGTTTTGTGTGACTGATGAGGAAGAAAAAAGTATAATAGAAGGGGTAAATTTTAACCAAATGACAACTTTTTCGTTGCCACTGGGTTTAGCGTATGCTAAGTGCATGGGCACATGGGACCTCGGTTTATCGTCTCATCCGAAAGACTCCACGTTCAGACCGTAAGGCCTAGTGCAAAGTGAGAGGAAAAATCCCCTGTACCCAGGTTCGAACTCGGGTTTACTTGACATGAGGCGAACGCGCTACCACTGTGCCACTCTACATAATGCACGAAAGCATAAAAAATGCTTGTTGAAAGTAAGGGTATCCCTTGAGTAAGCAAGGGAATGCTGGGGGTTTACTGATCACTTTTCTGATGTAGAATACATGCTTATAGTCCTGTTTCATTTACCCCCCAAAGCAGGTAGTGAATATGGTGAGTGACCAGAGTTTTTGCATTTAAAATAATTTGAATGTGATCTCTTTTTTGTGAATTGTGATAATTTTTTTAAAACAATATTTCTTCGTATTGTAATCTTACAATTGTGGCGTATTTGATTTTTAATTGCATATTTCAGTTGCAATATTTTACATTCTTATATTATTAATCACCTCGTTTGGACAGATGTCTCAATATATTTGTGCAGAAACGTTGATTTTCAAGCGTAGTCATCATTCCGCTGTTGTGGTTGCCTTGAATTTCGTTGTTTCATTCCAATTCCTTTTATTATATATGTGACCCAGCACCACGAAAGGGACATTAAGTCGCTGGGCTAGTTTCTCACAACAGGCTTGCAAAGTCAAAAGTCTAATTTTTTGTTAATTTTGAGTTATGGGTATTTTCGTGTTCTCTAACATCTTATCTTTCATATTTATAAAGGACAATCTTTAACATGGTCTCTAAATGGTCTTATAAGTGTTTTAAAACGAGCAGGTCAATGCATTTTCTTCAGCTAGGCTAGACTTTAGACTGTGTTTTCTCAAAATGGCCGACGCTCACCCCACTAACTTTAAATGCTCATAACTATGGAATAAAAAAAAAGATACAAAAATGGTTCTTGCATCATTAGAAAGAGAATTGTCTGAAGTTTTCAGGTGCATGTATAATTTTCTCAGAATGGTCAGTATTAGCAGATTGCAGGGTTAAATACACTTAATGTGTTTACCCCTCGACAGCCTCATTTGTTAAAAATCGTGGTGCTCGGGTGGCACGTTTATGCACTGTCTGGAATGATGTGCTTTTATAATTTGGTTTGGTAATTCAGTATTAGCAGATTGCAGGGTTAAATACCATTCCAGTATCCTAAATACATTTCCAGTGTTTACCCCTCGACAGCCTCTTTTGTTAAAAATGAATGGCCAGATGCTGTTGTCACTCTCAAATAGCTTTAGTTAGCAGGGCTATTTCATGATCCAGTTTTGATGTTCATTGAAGGGATGGAAACCTGTCTCTTGCTCCTTGGTTCGATTATTTGCCTGCCAGGGGGCATAACGCTCGGTGGGGGTTTGTAAAAGTGCAATAGTATTAATTTTATTTAAGAGCCATTTGAGCCTCGAACCAATCACTTCTCAAAGTGGGTGGTCAAACCATCTTACTGAATTTAAACACGAAACCAGAGATCGAATCACTTAGATGAAACCGCACATCAGGAAAAGCCAGTAATCCTGAATTTGGCTTTTGTAATTTTTCGGGAAATCGTAAAATTGCATTACTTTATTGACGAATAATTACACTGGAATGAGAAAAAAAGTAATTTTATTGTTTTAATGAAAGCTGTCTCTAAATGCCATCTTTGGGGGGTTTTGCCCCCCTGAGCCCTGGACTGTGCACGTTCAGTTTCGATTTTGTCCTGTCAAGAGAAAGCTAGGTAAAGAAAGGAAATTTGGGCTGCTCTCCCATGGAGGCCGGTCACCACAAGTGCAGCGCCTATTCGAACCCTTGGGTCACTCACAGCAGGATTTCTCCCTGCTCTTACCGTTTCAACGCATTACGTTTGGCAGACGAATGTCTTAGCTACTCTTGCCACCTTTCTCCTATATGCAGAGATGATTTAAGGTCTGGGCATGGGAGGGGAGCCAAGTGATTCGACTTCTGCCTGACACCATTATTATGGGAGGTCTATGTTGCTTTGGCAAACAGAAGGAAGCTGTGTATGAATGTCTTCTTGGGCCTTCAAGAGAAGAAGAAGAAGAAGAGCATGACAGATATGTTTCTTTATTCAGAAGAGCTGCTTGAAATTGGATGCTCAATAACAAACGCATAGTTTTATTGTCGGTTGAATATTTGTAACAAGCTGTAAAAAGCGTGTTGTTTATTAACCCCTTCACTGCCGAACCCGGTTCCGGTTCCGGTTCCGGGGCAACTATTTGCCAAGCCGTTTTAGGTTGCCGAGTCTATCGCAAAACTTTCTGAATAAATGTGCATATAACCTATGCTTTTCTGAACGGGGATTGAATATACTATCCTTTGAGAACACTCTCACATGCATTCGAACATACTGCGTAAAGCGTATGGATAGGAAAAGGGAAACTCTTAGAATAACCCTATGACGGATATTTCCATGACGGGGCAGTTTATAGGTTACCGGAAGTTGACGGAAATATCCGTGACGGGGCAGTGTAAGGGTTAAGAATGAAAAAAACAAAAACAGGAATGAAAAAGAAAAGGTTGTTGCTTAAGTGTACAGGAATCTCAAGAAACGAGGAATCCTCAGCAATCAAAATGTTAATAGTCTGGTTTACATTTTATTTCAGACGATGTTGGTTTTTAATTTTACCTTCCCACCTTCCTACCTTCAAACTGTTTCCGTACTCACCCATACTTTAAAAGTTTGTTTTTGTATTTAACCCTTTCACCGCCAGCCATCTTTGAGCAAACATTTTCAATCAAACTTACTTGGCTACAGAAAAGATTTCATCTGCAATATTGTGGGATTTCTTTGTGACACATTTAGAATATGATCAATCCTTACCGTCCACATTTAGGAACATGATATAATTGAACAATAGACTCTGATTTCCAGAGCTTTAGTGACATGGGTGATAAATCATTATGGTGCAAAAATGTGACATTGGCGGTGAAAGGGTTAAGTATTTTGTTTATATGTTTTTCCCATTACTATGTGTTGATTTCACGATTGTTTCCCTTGTCACACTTGTCAACAGCTACAATCTCATTGTAGCTTGCTATTCTTTCAGCAAGGTACGTAAATAACATTCCAATGCTACTCAGTTTTCAATGTCAATGTGCAATATTTTTTATTTATTTTTTTGTTTTTTGGCTGTCCCATCTTCTGGGCCATACAGTGACGTTGCTCCCACGCCGCTCGTTCCGAATCCCAATTCGCAGCTACACCCCGGTTTGTTCAAGTCGCAGAATCCGAGACCAGCAGTCCAAGGGGAGCGAATCTACGTTAGGCCGTCAGGAGGCAACCAACCGAGGAGACACTGCACTTCTGCTGAGTCACTTCGGTGGAGTTCAGTGGAGCCTGTTCAGGACACCACCTACTAAGCCCCCTACTGACGACACTATTCTCTTAGTCGCGGAGCCAGCGTGAGTGAGGTCCTCCTCCGAGGGTGCCACCACCAATGTGCAATATTTATGAACAGTTACATTTTTATTTTTACCCAAAAAAAGTTCACAAATGAAAGTTTCGCAGAAGTGTGACTGGACATGAGAACTGATACATACTGACACACCTTTCTCCCTCCCTCCCACGACCATCCCCGAAGGATCAGGTAAAGTCTGATTGCACATTTTAATTCCAAGAAAACAACATGGCGTTAGTGTATTTCATTCACAAAACGTAGCAATGTGAAAGGAAATACATCATTTCTTCCCAGGTTTTTAATTTGTATTTCAGCAAAATATGGAATGACTGTTGTACCTTCTTACAGCTTACAAATATAAGGGTAGAAAAAGAGGCAAAGCCTTCAAGGCTCACTCGAACAGGCACATGTGGGACAACAACAAAGATTGAGGGGGGTGTCTAAAGTACAAGATTGCCAATAACATTTTAAAGGACAAATGAAACTATCATTAATGGATACAACTACAAAAAAAACAAATAAAAAAAAAGTGCCTGTGCCGAGAATCGGACTTGGAACCATTGGAGCCATTGGCATGACAGACGGATGCTCTACCAATGAGCTATCGAGGCTTTCAGTGTTGATGAGTTTCTTAACTCATGTTGCCTGTTGAATACTCTCTAACCCACTAATCTAAAATGTTGTTTGTTATCTGTTTACAGTGTTGTTTTAAGTATTTAATTATTCAAATCATTATTGTTTGAAAGCTTGCATAGACATCTATATGTGTGCAAAGTTTGAACAATGTATGCCTTCTATTTCCCGAGAAAATGCCAACGTTAAAGTTTGGAGATTAGACCACGGACGCAACACACACACACACATACAGACACACAACCGAACAACTATCATACTATAGACTCACTTCGAGTTAACGAAAACAAACACGAGTGAGCCAAAAAGGTACCTGAGGAGGGGAGATACAACGTTTCGATTCAATGATGAAAATCCGTTTAACGTCCTCTGGTCTGAAACAGACACATATGGGACATTAGTAGATATAAAGATGTGGGAACGATTCTGGAGGCAATGCCCGGAGGCAGTGCAACTCCAGGAAAGTCCCGAATTTGTAACGATACAGATGTATATATGACACCACAACTAGGTAGTGTTTTATTTCGATTCAATGGGTTTGATGGCTGTATTTGTAGTCACAGGTGAGCACAGTTCAGTTCATTGGAGTAGCAATGGGAGAGTGGGCAGTGGTGGGGTAGAAAATCGAAATGTGTCTCCTCTCCTCGGGTACCCTTTTCTACCCTTATATTGTAAGCTATAACAAGGTACAGTAGTCATTCCTATTTTGCTGGAATACAAGTTAAAAACCGAAATACCCTTATATTCTGTAAGTGTCAATGTAGTCCAGCATTTAGTTAGTTAAACTCTTGTGACCTCACACATGTGTTTTGACACTGACACTGTATGGGCAATTTCAGTCCATGTCTACATTATTTGTTGCTTGTTTACTGAAGCAGGACATAGAGCCCTGATGGTGAATGAAGTTGTGTGATTTTGTACAGACCCCCTCACAAGTCAACCATGATTGTTAGTATTCAAATTGTCAGTTTTAGCACTATTGTGATAGATGTCCCATTGTTCGTCACCTCTAGTCTTGTGTTATGGCAATCATTCCACACAAGTTGTTTTGTGTTAAGTTCTAGTCGATAACTTAATACCCTGAGGTAGCAACAGTTTTGAATGTTGAATTAGCATTAGCTTTACCGAGTTGACCAAAGGGAAATATTGACCTTAGCTGTAGTTTTCAACTGAGAGATTATGTCGATGTGAAATATATCAGTGTAAGTATTTTGTTTTATATGTTGCATTGAAAGAAATGTAACTAATTATTCCATTATATGGTAAATAACATGACATATTTGTATCATGCTCACAAAGGTTAGATTTACATTCTCCATAATGCTCATGGAATGTATTGTGAAGACATATCTGTTTGGATTTAGTTGTTGCCATAATTATGTGAAAAGCTTGTTTTTGAATGAAATTTGTTTACTCATTTTCAAATTGTGCAATATTTTCATATTTTTTCAATTGAATATTATGCCTTTTTTTCTTCTTTTTTTTTGCAGAGTTGTTTATTTCAATAAAATGTTATTGACGTTTTACCAAAAAAATACTTCTGATGATTTCATTTTGTGATCGTTTGCTTTAAATTTTCAGCGCACACGCACACACACCAACAAGATTCAGTCAGATTGTGACTTTCTTCTTCTTCATTTGAATACAATCAGACCCGAGCAATCTGATATATGACTGGTCCTACACAGTTGGAAAGAAACCAATGAACACTTGTAACTGATAGGATCAAGTCACTTGTATTCTGTATATGTACAATAGATTTAGAATTAATTGATTATGTTAGCATAATGTACAGAACAATGCATCACGTTATACTCTAGACTACGGTACTTGTATTAGCTATTCGCATCTCGATTATTAGCCTAATATGAAAATATGTACTACACAACTGCGTGTAAGCCAAATTAACCAAACAAAGCAGTTATATTCTAAACGTACAATTCAATTGTATGAATTGCTATGAAAAAAATAATTAGAACTATTAGAAATAAACCAAACTCCAATTATGTAAATTTAAGGTGCAAGATGGCTCAGTATAATATGTTTTTTAGTTAAGGTTAAATCTTTATCCTTTCTGTATAAAATTTCTTTGGTTTCTTTTATCAATCAATCAATCAATTAGCTTTCTGGTCCTTTTACAAAATAAAACAGAATTGAACAACGGAGAAGAACTCTCTGTATAATTAACTCCCCTCCACCAAAGTTGATTACGATGCCAATCATCTAGCAATGCGTGGATCAGAGCCAAAGGGAGGCAAACAAAGCATCATTCTCAAAAAGGAATGTGCCAGGTTCGCCTTTATGACCCTCCACCCACATAGTAGACATCAACAATGGTGGAGAGGATGACTGTGTGGGTGAAGGGTCATAAATTTAGTCAAACTGAATTTAGTCTCTGGCAAACATAGACAGAAACATATTAACAGATTTAAGAAAATAAACAAAAGTCGATTTTCAATATTAGGCAGGGGAAGTCTTTTGGCTGATTTCAGCTTTATTGATGGTCAGGATTCAGTATTTTTTTTGAAGTTTCGCTTTTTTGACAGAAGAGGACATTTATGAGATAAAAAAAAAAGAAGAAATAGGGTAAAACGGGTTATTGGTTATAAATGAATGCAAAATGAACTAATATATCCCATCTCTAACATTGTTTTTAAGGCTTAGATAGCAGAATTTCATTTTCTGGGGGCTGTATCCCAACACACAGACGAGTGTTGATTTTTAGCATTTGTTTCTATGCCTGCTTCCAGACCCCAATTTGACTCTTTTTTTCTTCTCTAATTCCCATGCCTAGATTAAGAGGAGGAAAAACAGGAAAACAAAGCCGGACATATGCATGATCGTTGTTGACAGAAAGTAATTAAACATAAGAGAATATCTCTACAGCAAACTGATAAAAAAAAACCCAACTCATTCAAGATAATTATGAAAGTTCAAGAGAAAACAAGAACAAAAATAGGAAAGATGATGGAGAATACCAAAGTACATGATTATGACATTCTGTTCAAACGATGTCATTATTGTTTTATAAGAAAATTCTGCAATGATTTTTGACGGTTTTACTATAAAGTACTGCTTAACTTTTCCCCAAACAGAACTTGCTAGCTGCCAGTAATTGAAAACAACAACATAGAGGAAGTAAAATATAGGCAAAGAGTTCGCACAACAGTTGACGCATGTATACCTGCTGGTTGATTGTCCTTGGGGGGGGGGGGGGGGGGGGGGGGATTCTCCACAGAACTGAAGAGTAACAAGGAAGGTACAAGAAAAGGTCATGGGAAGGAAATTATAATAAGCCTGATTAATCCCTTTCACCGCCAAAGTCGCATTTTAGCACCACAGTGATTTACCACCTATGTCACTAAAAGGCATCACAATTGGGGTCTATTATCCAAAGACCCTGTTGTCTCAGTTTTGGGAAGTAAGGATAGACCTTATTTTATATACGTCACAGAAGAATCTCCAATACTGCAGATGGATTGTGTTCTCTACCCAGGTAAACTTAATGGACATTTTTGGCTGAAATATGGCTGGCGGTGAAAGGGATTTTTGGGCTGAAATATGGCTGGCGGTTAAAGGGATTTTTGGGCTGAAATATGGCTGGCGGTGAAAGGGTTAAAGGGATTTTTGGGCTGAAATATGGCTGGCGGTGAAAGGGTTAAAGGGATTTTTGGGCTGAAATATGGCTGGCGGTGAAAGGGTTAAAGGGATTTTTGGGCTGAAATATGGCTGGCGGTGAAAGGGTTAAAAAGGGATTTTTGGGCTGAAATATGGCTGGCGGTGAAAGGGTTAAAAGGATTTTTTTGGGCTGAAATATGGCTGGCGGTGAAAGGGTTAAAGGGATTTTTGGGCTGAAATATGGCTGGCGGTGAAAGGGTTAAAGGGATTTTTGGGCTGAAATATGGCTGGCGGTGAAAGGGTTAAAGGGATTTTTGGGCTGAAATATGGCTGGCGGTGAAAGGGTTAAAGGGATTTTTGGGCTGAAATATGGCTGGCGGTGAAAGGGTTAAGGCAGAGAATAAGCTGAAACAAATGTTTCTGGCTTCGAAGGGTTAAAGGGATTTCATTAATTGAAATATGGCTGGCGGTCAACTATGACGTTTATGATTTTTTGATCACGAAATGTCAGTTTTCTTGCAATGGAGCCACGTACAAAACAAACGCGAAATCGCAATAGTTTGTGGCACGCGGTCTATTTTTACCACTCCAATATGAGCCTGGCGGCTTTTCAATAGGGTTATCTCTGCACCAGTAACTATATCTTTTGGAAAACAAATGTTTCCTACTTATGCTCATCGGAAGGCATACTCGTCGCTAGTGTCTGTATTACGTATGTCTTCATTCTGTAATCAACTCATGACGTTAATTAGATGAGTTATTTTGATCACGAAAAGTACGTTTTCTCACAATGGAACCGCAATACAAACTCAACAAAAAGGTCAGGGGTAGGCTAAGTCAACATGGTATCATTACGTTAATTAATCAACGCTGAGCCAACAGTGGAAGCAATGAAAGCTATTGGGTGACTAAAACAATAAGCAACCCACAGAATCGTTCGCCTGCGAAATGTAATGCGTGACTGCAGCGTGAGTGACCCGGGTTCGAATCCCGGCCTCGCCCTTTCTTTCCAGTTTGACAGGAAAATCGATCAGAACGTCCGAGTCATTCGGATGGGGACTTAAAGCTGGTCTGACCCGTGCGCTTTACGCACGTAAAAATCCCACGGCAGTTGAAAGTCGCTAAGAACAGGGAGAAATCCCGCTGCCTGGCATGGCCAAATTGATAGCTAGGTTTTCCAAGTGTGCCCACACCCCCTCATCACCCTGTGCCCCCCAAAAAAAAAATAAAAAAAATGGGTAGGCGCTGCACTTGCGGCGACGCACTCTCCGGGGGAGAGCAGCCCGAATTTCACAGAGATACGGTCTCTGTGACTAGAATTATACCAAATACCAAAACAAATACCAGTCTCATGCATAGAAGTGAAAGCACACATAAAAAGACTCTCAATAGTTATTTGAATCGAAAAATTAATTAAAAAATAATTCTGATCGCCTTTTGGCTAAGACAGTGATTCAGGAACATAAATTTGTGTTTATACCCTGGCTGGTTTGTTCAGCCCGTCGTACATGGCGAAAGCCGATACGCGACGTTAAACTGAACTTCCATTTGAATCGAAAGTCAACTTGATCAAAGCGATCGATGCTTGGCTATCCGGGACCGAAGCTCGCTTAGAACTACGGTCTTCAAAGGCGTCGATTTGAGACAAAAAATCAACATCGCTTTTCGATTAAAAGCAAGTCGAGTAGTCTCCTGCCTTCCTGTGGAAGTTCTTATTGAACTTGACACTAACATTATAAGATAGTTTATAAAAAGTTTTATTTTGGAGGAAGAGAGAGAGGGGGGGGGGGGGGGGGGAGGAGAGAGAGAGAGAGGGGGGTGGAGCAAGTTTTAACGTTGCACGCACGCACGCTCGCAAACACGCATGCATACATATACTTACAAAGAAAATCGAAAAAAGAAAGACTTTATTACATACACACACGTGCCACACACACACACACACACACACACACACACACACACACACACACGCACGCACACACACGCACGCACGCACGCACACACACACACACACACACACACACACACACACACACACACACACACACACACACACTTGTCTGAATCATGCTAAGTGGAAGGACGTTAAACTGAAGAAGAAGACACCCCCACACACACACACACACACACACGCACGCACAGACACCCCCCCCCCCCCCCACACACACACATACACACACACACACGCGCGCGTGAAGCACCCAACCTATGCAACACAGTGACATTTTGTTCTTGTGAGAAGCAAACGTACTGTGCTATCTGATTCCAGATGGTCGCTCTGAATAACAATAGTTGATTCGGGGATGAATGACCTCATGGCAGCTTTAGGCCGTGTACACACATAAGCGGATATTCCATGCGGAAACCCGTGCGCAATCCATAAATAAGTGAAACAAAGAAGAGAAAAGATTTGCGCACGTGTCCGAATTTCCCCTTTGGGGGGGGGGGGGGGGGGGGGGTGGAGCCCATGTATGTACTGATGTGAACTCTTAAAGACCCCGCACGTCACGTGTCAAAATCACTTTGCACGTGTTTTTGTCTTATAGCTGTTTAAAGAAATCTTCCGCATAAGAGGGAATGTGACACGTGATGTGCGGGGTCTTTATGAACTATTATTTTTCATGTTTAATGCCGCAAAGATGAATGGGTTTTATATTCAATTTCTTGTGCCCCCAGGGTTTTTTGGAATAAAGTTGAATAAAGTTGACCTATATGCGTAAACGTTTATCCTTCTTTCTTCCATTTATTTAGGGTTTTCCGTACGGGACGTACGCGTCTAATGTGAACCCGGCCTTATCCCACTACCAGACTAGCCCACTTACATCCTAGCTGGTACCGCAACCATGAGTGCTTCTTAGACAGTCAGCACAGGTAGTAGTAGGTAAACTAGGCTAAATGGTCAATCGTTTTTTGCGAGTTTAGTCTAGTTTACATGTTACTACTACCCGTGTTAGCTTGTTAAAGACGCACTCATCATTACGGTACCTGTACTATATCCGGTACTGAAGGCCCACATCCACGCGCGCATACAATTTCAGTCCTACGACTATCCAACCGTGACAGACGTCTGTAAAACCGAGGCACGATTCTGATGAACTATGGACTACAAGGCGCACCTGATTATATAAGGCGCACCCCCTAAATGTTACACAAAATGCAGATGTTGTTATTATTGTTTCTTACTGTTTTGTTGGTCATATTATAAGGCGCAGGGGTCTCAGTCTAGGAAATAAACTATCGTCCATGAAATACGGTACTACTGTTTAACCCTTTCACCGCCAAAGTCGCATTTTAGCACCACAGTGATTTAACACCTATGTCACTAAAAGGCATCACATTGGGGTCTATTATCCAAAGACCCTTAGTTTTGGGAAGTAAGGATAGACCTTATTTTATATATGTCACAGAAAAATCCCCAATACTGCAGATGGATTTTGTTACCCAGGTAAATTTAATGGAATTTTTTTTAGGTTGAAGTATGGCTGGCGGTGAAAGGGTTAAACGAATCTGATGAGATCATACCAGTTTCGTTCACTATATAATTGTGTAAGTTAATCTGATTAAGATTAAAAAGGCAGATCCAATATGCTAGAAACTTGTGGTGGTACCATAGCCGATGAGGTTTAACCGAGGCGAGGTTACCGCTACACCTATCTGTATTGCTAAAAAAAAATCGGGACTTTACTGGAGTTGCACTGCCTCCGGGCATTGCCTCCAGTATTGTTCCCACCATCTTTGTATTTACAAATGTCCCATATGTGTCTGTTCCAGACCGAGGGGACGTAAAACACCATTTTTCATTCATGATTAAGATTAAAATCATAGCCCCGTCGACAACTAAGCCACTGGTAGGATCTCATCAGATTAATTTAGACAGAATAATATAGTATATCGTCGGTAAAATTCAAAAACCTCCTATCTCAATTTTTGGTAGTTTTGAGAAAATTATAAACGGTTTTAAAAATTAACCGCGTTGACCACAATTGATTAACTATGATGAATATGTTGTTCAAGACATTGCGAGTTTAGTCCTGCATTTCGCTAAAATTACTTCTTGTTTTGTTAGACTTGAAAAGAACGAAGATACAAGGTTTCTGTCCTTAACTAGATCTGAATTTGGGACTTACCAGTTTTTCTTCTATTTTCACAACCTCATTTACCCCCAGATAGAAAGTCGTTAGAGATACGAGCTTTTGGTGGAAGGTGGCAGGAAAAATTGGAGAGGTGACTATGTATCTAACTAAAAAAAATTAAAACAAATCGAGATACGAGGTTTTTGAATTTCACCGACGATATTCATGCAGACCCTGGAACATGGATCTGAGTAAATATCTGATACAGAAATACAGATATTTAAATAGATTCGTGTACAGGGGACCTACAAATCTGGAGAGCGAAACGAGTAGGATTTCATCAGATTCTTTCAGACAGTAGTGCTTCATCCGAATCAGGCATCACAGATGTCGGAGTTGGATAGTAGTACGACTGCCTTTGGATGTGTGGGTCTAGGTCTTAAAGACACACTGACGCACCACGATTAAATCCCTTGGGGGGGTTCTGGGTAGCTGTGATCCACATACACATGTCCCCAACTTCAAATTGAGGCTGCTCTTTAAAATGATGTTTCGCTTTGAATTTAGGGGCATTTGTATGGGAGAGAAATTTGTGTAATATACAGTATCAGTCATTCGTGAGTCAAACAATAATGCATATGGAAACAAGACGTTAGTAATGCAATCCACCACTACAGGAAAAGTCCAAGAAAAGGCTTTCCACAATAACAACCATGTCATATATGGAAACAAGACGTTAGTAGCCTAATGCAATCCACCACTACAGGAAAAGTCAAAGAAAAGACTTTCCACAATAACAGCCTGTCTCACTCATTCTCTCCCCATTCAATTAATTATTAAATACTTGTAGCGGTGCCATAGCCGATGAGGTTTAA
>CM065687.1:50890669-50903169 GCA_017654935.2 Phymorhynchus buccinoides
GTTTATGTTTGCCTGCCTGTATTATCTGAACCATCTCTCTCGCTTGCTTGAAACAACGAGCGAGAGAGAGAGAGAGAGAGAGAGAGAGAGAGAGAGAGAGAGAGAGAGAGAGAGAGAGAGAGAGAGAGAGAGAGAGAGAGAGAGAGAGAGAGAGAGAGAGAGAGAGAGAGAGAGAGAGAGAGAGAGAGAGAGAGAGAGAGAGAGAGAGAGAGAGAGAGAGAGAGAGAGAGAGAGAGAGAGAGAGAGAGAGAGAGAGAGAGAGAGAGAGAGGAATGATGATAAGCAAACAAGAAGCAAACAAACATAACACTGACAAAGACACGCAAATTTTAACGAAAACAGAGAAAGGAAACAAAAGCACAAATTTGCGTTATATACAGTATTAGTAGTTCGTGAGTCAAACAATAATGCATAAAAATGGAAACAAGACGTTAGTAATGCAATCCACCACTACAGGAAAAGTCCAAGAAAAGGCTTTCCACAATAACGACCATGTCATATATGGAAACAAGACGTTAGTAATGCAATCCACCACTACAGGAAAAGTCCAAGAAAAGGCTTTCCACAATAACAACCATGTCATATATGGAAACAAGACGTTAGTAGCCTAATGCAATCCACCACTACAGGAAAAGTCCAAGAAAAGGCTTTCCACAATAACGACCATGTCTACAGACGTGTCTCACTCTTTCTCTCCCCATCCTGGCCCTTAAAGGTGGACCCTGACGGATGAGTTTTTGAAAAAACCCACGTCGAGATCACCAGAAAGACAGCCTTTTCAAGGATAGGAACACTCACATTGCTCTGGTTTCCTAGAAATTAAACGGTCAAAACGGCGATTCCTCCGCTTGGCGGAGATGCCGGAGAGAGAAGCCATTTTGGATGGAGTGGGAGGTCGCTTATTCAGTTATTGTTGTTGAAGCGTTTTCTTATTTTTGTAGTGCAGTAAAAAAAAAGAAGGACCTATTTCCTTTGTTGTGAGCGAAACTCCTTTAGATAAACTGTATAAAATGAAAAAAAAGAAAAGGTTTGTATTGCGAAAATTTCGTGCAAACGATTTGGTCTAAACTCAGGCGGCCATTATAAGAATGTGTGGTAAAGGTCAAGATGTGCCACCCCCCCTACCTATCTCGGTCAATTCTATTTTTCCGTTATTGCCTTTCTTACCATACATAAAGCTGTATTTTAGGAACATTTTTAGCTAATAACCTTTTTGGAATACTAACCCTAACCCTAACCCTAGCCCTAACCCTAACCCTACCCCCCACCCTATAAGACGGAAAAACGCAACGAACCACAACTGTGACAAATCGCGGTGTACTGCAGTACATAGTGGGGGGTAGGGTTAGGTTTAGGGCTAGGGTTAGGGTTAGGGTTAGTATTCCAAAAAGGTTATTAGCTCAATATGTTCCTAAAATACAGCTTTATGTATGGTAAGAAAGGCAAAAACAAAAAAATAGAATTAACCGGCACATCTTTACCTTTGCCGAATGTGTCTTCTCTTTCAGTGAAATAATTTGACTTCCAGCACCTCCGCCAAGAATTTGACGGTTTGATTTCTAGGAAACCAGAGCAAAGTGAGTGTTGCGATCTCTGTAAAGGGTGTTTTCCTGGTGATCTGGACGTGTTGTTTTTACAAAAACTCACCCTGTGGGGTGCCCCTTTAACGTGTACACAGACCTTTGCTAGGGGAAGACGGGGTAAAAAGCGCATAGGCGGGTAAGAAGCCCACCCCAATTATCTCTTGAAATGAAGCAAATTTCAGTCTCATTTTGCCCATGAGACGAGCGTTAATGTCTAGCATTCGTCTCATGGGCAAATTTGACTGAAAGTTTCTTTATTTCATGAGATAATTGGGGTGGGCTTCTTACCCGCCTATGCGCTTTTTACCCCGTCTTCCCCTAATCACGACCACACACGAGATATGACAAGGCGATAATGGGCAGCTTAGGTCCAGGGGCACAAGTCAAATGCTGCTTTTTGTCAGAGTTGATCCCCGTGAGGATACCGGGGGGTCTTTCGTAAAAAAACAGCTCCCCCACCTTCTGGAAGTTCTGTGCTTGTAACTTCCTCTAATCTGCCACTCTCTTTGACTCTGCCTTTTCCCCTTTGCTTTCTATCATCTACTATCTTTCTGACTTATTGGACCCATTCTCCTGCCTTTTATAAAATAAAAAAAAATCTTCCAAGTAATTGTTCTCCTTTGAGCTCCTCCGAAATCGGAATGTGCCTGCTTGTACGTAGCGGTGAGACCAGTGAAGACTGAAAACCGGAGACATACGTACCTTACCCATTATGGCCATATGGTCTGGGAACGCAGCAGAAGAAGAAGAAGAAGAAGAAGTCAGAGTTGACAGCGAGGAGGCAAGTCCAGGGAGTTCTGCCCGCTTACGTGCCATTGTGACCCCGTCCCTATGTGCCCCTGTCTGTTTGTGTCCCCAATTTTGTCTCTACCCTGTGTCCCCGTCTCTTTATGTCCCCGTCTCTCGATGTCTCCATCTCAATGTGTCCCCGTCTTAAATATCTCCGTCTTTGTTGTTTATCCTTTTTATCTATTTATTTATAAAGAAAACTGTTACAGCGCTTAATCTTAAAGCTCTAAGCGCTTTACAATGTAGCAAAAATAAATTCCTTAACCCAGACACTAACCGTAACCCCTAATCCTATCCCTAAACCTTACCCGAATCCGTGGGGCCACATAAATACGGGAACACATAGAGGCGGGGACACATAGATTCAGGGACATATAGAGACAGAGACATATAGAGGCGGGGACACATAAATACGGCGACATAATGTCATATATTATATCTACCTTTGTCTTTTAGTTTCGTATCTGTACGTAAAATCAGTATTGGAGTTTCCATTTGCGAATGTTATATTATAACAAACCCTTTTCACTTCCTTTGAACTAGACATTTTATGAGCACACTTAATCATAAATGAGACAGACTTTATCCGTTTATCCCACCATAGACTAGTCACTCTCGTCTATGATCGCACAGAATTTGAATGGTGAAAGGGTCACTTGAGTTTTTGGTAGGATATCAGGTGTATTTCGGTAAAAAGACGCTTTGATCTTGTGCAAAATAACCCATTGATTTTTGTAAGATCTTGGTGCTTAAGATGTCTGAATAAAACGAAACTGGTACAGGCACAATTAATTAATTATAACTGATTGTTGAATCATTTACAGATTGGATTATAGAGGGAAAGTATTGTTTTGTTCTTTTGCTATCTTTGCTGGGGGGTTTTCCCCTTCTGTTTTCTTGTGTGTTTATGTTGTTGTTGGGTTTTTGTTTGTGGCTCAAGCCACAAACCTATAACTCACTTTGTCGGTCGGTCGGTCGGTCGGTCTGTCGGTCGGTCCAAAATTGTCGCACATTTTGACAAAATGTCGCACTTCAAATCGAGGCTACACTTCAAATTGAGGCTGCTCTTTAACATGATGTATTTTAAAAGCGTACAAAATAATAAACATACGTAATACAGACACTACAACAGACACGACGAGTATGCGGTGCTTCTTTTGATGAGTATAAGTAGGATACATAGTTTTAAATGTTTTCCAAAAGATATAAAAAGTTACGAAATGGTGCAGAGATAACATTCTGGTTTACAGATTAAAATTATTGAAACGCCAGGGGAGGTGACTCATGGTTGGAATGGTAAAAATAGACCGCGTGCCACAAACTATTGCGATTTCGCGCTTGTTTGTTGTTGTTTTTGTGTGTGTGTTTCAAAATTCAAAATGTTTTTTAACGACGTCTAAAATGGTCGCCCGAGAAGATCTCTTCTTACCTCACCAAGAGAGCTTTCCGGTGTGGCGTTCTCAAAATGGAATTTGTTCTCAACATGTCTACGCATGTGCGAAGAGTTAGGAATAGGGTTAGGGATAGGGTTAGGGTTAGGGTTAGGGTTAGGGTTAGGGTTAGGGTTAGGGATAGGGTTAGGGATAGGGTTAGGGATAGGGTTAGGGTCAATTTAGGGTCGAATACAAAAAATATAATTTGATGGTACGTCATGATCGATTTCGCACATGCGCAGACATGTTGAGAACAAATCCATTTGAGAATGCTACACCGGAAATACATAAATAATTACGTACATGCAAACAAGCGCTTTCCGCACGGTGTGTGTGTGTATTTGTTTATAATACATGTGGTATTAGTTTATGATCGGCTGGTTGTGTAAGCTTAAGTTACACAGTCCGTTTAATTGGCCTAGTCCAGTTGTTTTACACACACATACCGGAAGTGACGCCATCACCTCGATCTTGATCACTGACACGGAAGTCAACTTCCTTACACTTCAAAGCTGTTGTTGTCTGATATGAATAATTATGTAGGTCTACTTGGAAGTTGGTATGCATCGGATTAATTGCTGTTGTTCGTTTGAAGACAACGCTTCGTGCGAGCTTATTCTATTTTTGGTTTGTGTGATATTTTGTGCATATATGCAAAACGTGGGCGTGCAACTGGAGTCTGGATTCGGTACATGCAACATTAGCTGAAACACCATGGAAGTCATTTGTAAGTACTAAAATGTTTAAATGGAAAGAGAAATGGAAACAAATGGTTCGGCGAGATGGTGATCAGGAGAACATTCATTAAACTTGTTTCTCCAATGTGTCACATGACATGCTTTTTACCCCCAACAACAACAACCAAAAAACACTGAAAAAAATGGCATCTGCTTTTTTTGTGCTACCAGCCTAGTCTTAATCTAAGAAGTATCGTGTCCCTGGCGAGCCTGCGTCAGTTTTGTAGCCTATTATAAAAAAATGTTGTTTCTGAAAGAAAGTTTTCTTTTCCTTTGAAATGTATGCCAATGGCTTTTCTTGTTAAGAACTCGTTACTTGTAATAGTTGTATGCTTTAATAATTCACCAGGGCCTGTATTCACGTTGAGATAGCATGAGACTTAGCATGATGCTAACTTAGAAGCTCTTCCAAAAGTCCTATTAAATCCTACAGGACATTGGAAGAGCTTCTAAGTTAGCATCATGCTAAGTCTCATGCTATCTCAACGTGAATACAGGCCCTGGTGGTTTTCTTTGTTTTTTCTTTAAATTGACGCGTGTTGAAAATTGTCGTGATTTTGTTATTTAATGTTAACTCTCATTAGATTGTTTACACGGTATTTTTAAAAATACTATCTGATATCTTAACGTTTTTTTCTTTGAACAAAATATAGGCCTACATATAATGTAAAAACTGAAACCGAACCCACATTAGCGTAACTGGACAGATTCCTCGTGAGGAGAAGTTAACGGGGGCATTAAAGGGGCACCATGACGGATGAGTTTTTGCAAGAAACACGTCGAGATCACCAGAAAAAACCCAACCCTTTGCAGAGATCGCAACACTCACTTTGCTCTGGTTTCCTAGAAATCAAGCCGTCAAATCGGCGATTCCTCCTTGGCGGAGGTGCAGGAATTGAAATTCTTTCACTGAAAGAGAAATAATGTGCCTTCTCTTATCTAATGGCTGCCTGAGTCGCTTAGACCAAATCACGAAATGTCGACAATACAAGCCTTTATTTACAGTTTAACCAAAAGGAGTTTTGCTCACAACAAAGGAAATAGCTCCATTGTTTTTTTTACTGCATTACAAAGAAGAAAAAGCTTCAACCACTCTGAGTGGCCTCCACCCACCCCATCCAAAAAGGCTTCTCTCTCCGGCATCTCCGCCAAGAAGGAATCGCCGTTTTGACTTCTAGGGAACCAGAGCAAAGTGAGTGTTCCGATCCTTGAAAAGGCTGTCTTTGTGGTGATCTCGACGTGTTTCTTACAAAAAAAACCTCATCCGTCATGGTGCCCCTTTTAAGGAATCAGTTATCTGGAGATGTCTCCACATCTATCTACATTTCTGTACAATATTTTGCTTTCCGATTTGTCGCTGTTTTTGTTGTTGTTTTTTGCAAGTTGCTTCTCTCTTTACGGACAATCCCTCGCCCCCAGAACATAATTATGTCTACGTATAGGCCAGCGCATACTCATGAATCAAAGGATCGGTTCATTCCTACGGCCCGGGATGGACAACGAGCAGCTTAGGACGCACATTTCACCACCAGGGGGCAATCAAACCAGTAGGGGCTTAGCGCGCGATATTCTTTGTTGGGGGTGTGTGAGAGAGAGAGAGAGAGAGAGAGAGAGAGAGAGAGAGAGAGAGAGAGAGAGAGAGAGAGGAGAGATGAGTCCCTCCCTATATCTCTCTCTCACTACCCCCAACTAAGAATAGCACGCGCTAAGCCCTTACTGGTTTGATTGCCCCCTGGCGGTGAAATGTGCGTCCTAAGTTGACCATTTCACAATACGGATGATGAAATTCTGCTTAAACGTCCTCCGGTCTGGAACAGACACATGTCATATGGGACGTTAGTAGATATAAAGATGGTGGGAACGATCCTGGAGGCAATGCCCGGAGGCAGGAAAGTCCCGCATGTTTAACGATGACAATATTGACACAAAAGTGTGTATGCTCACAGAATTGACCTGTGATAGGGGGTGCAGGTGATAGGAAAGAAAGAGGGAGAGGGAGATAGGGTGGGGGGGGGGGGGGGGTGAGAGGAGACTAGAGAAACACACACACGAGAGAGAGAGAGAGAGAGAGAGAGAGAGAGAGAGAGAGAGAGAGAGAGAGAGAGAGAGAGAGAGAGAGAGACAGAGAGAGAGACAGAGACAGAGAGAGAGAGACAGAGAGAGAGAGAGAGAGAGAGAACACTGAACACTGAACTGTTTTAATGTCATGATTGAGAGACAGAGAGAGGAGAGAGAGAGAGAGAGAGAGAGAGAGAGAGAGAGAGACAGAGAGAGAGAGAGAGAGAGAGAGAGAGAGAGAGAGAGAGAGAGAGAGAGAGAGAGAGAGAGAGACAGAGAGAGAGAGAGAGAGAGAGAGAGACAGAGAGAGAGAACACTGAACACTGAACTGTTTTAATGTCATGGCTTGAGAGAGAGAGAGAGAGAGAGAGAGAGAGAGAGAGAGAGAGCATGAGAGAGAGAGAGAGAGTAATATAGAGAGAGAGAAGAACAGAACTGAGAAATAGAGAGAGAGAGAGAGAGAGAGAGAGAGACAGAGAGAGAGAACACTGAACACTGAACTGTTTTAATGTCATGGCTTGAGAGAGAGAGGACAGAGAGAGAGAGAGAGAGAGAGCGAGAGAAGAAACATGCAGAGAGAGAGACAGAGAGAGAGACAGAGAGAGAGAGACAGAGAGAGAGAACACTGAACACTGAAACTGTTTTAATGTCATATATATTGTGATAATATCTATTTATTGCTTATGATAGACACACGCACCAAATAAAAAGAGAGAGAGAGAGAAAAAAAGAGAGAAGAGAGAGAGAGAGAGAGAGAGAGAGAGAGAGAGAGAATACGAATACGAATACGAATACGAATACGAATGTTTATTGAGGGTTAATAGATAAGCATAAGCTTTTTTACACCATGCCCTCGAAAATATAAATATAGAAAAACAAAAACAAATGAAAGAAAGTTGAAAAAACATAAAAAAAACGGAGTGAAAAAGGGGGTAGGCGTAGCAATATTATAACAACAAGGGAAATTTAGAAAACATAACAAAAACTGAAACATTTCAAAGCACATGTATGGAATAAAAGACACACATGAAACAGTTATAAGAAATGCAATATTACAGTAATGATCAAACACACACAGAGAGAGAGAGAGCCATTACAAAAAAACGTATTGAGAGAGAGAATGTCAGGGAGAGAGAGAGAGAGAGAGAGAGAGAACATGAGAGAGAGACAGAGAGAGAGAGAGATACGAGTTTATTGAGAGAGATAAGCTTTTTTTACACCATGCCTTCGAAAATAGAGAGAGAGACCATGAGAGAGAGAGAGAGAGAGAGAAAACATAAAAAACTGAAACATTTCAGAGAGAGACAGAGAAGAGAGAGATTGTAGAGAGAGAGAGAGAGAGAGAGAGAGAGAGAGAGAGAGAGAGAGAGAGAGAGAGAGAGAGAGAGAGAGAGAGAGAGAGAGAGAGAGAGAGAGAGAGAGAGAGAGAGAGAGACGAGAGAGAGAGAGAGAGAGAGAGAGAGAGTGTACATCCTTGACCCTATATCCGACATTTACTGTAGACTCTTGCAAGGTAACAGAACTAGTAACCTCACTATTCCTAAGTGAGTGAGAGAGAGAGAGAGAGATGAGTGAGAGAGAGAGAGAGAGAGGAAGAGAGAGAGAAGAGAGAGAGAGAGAGAGAGAGAGAGAGAGAGAGAGAGACCGACATTTTACTGTAGAGAGAGAGAGAGAGAGTGTGAGAGAGACAGAGAGAGAGAGAGAGAGAGAGAGAGAGAGAGAGAGAGAGAGAGAGAGAGAGAATAAATCCTTGACCTTATATCCAACAGTTAGTACTATAGACTCTTGCAAGGTAACAGAACTGGTAACCTCACTATTCCTATCAGCATCAGTCAGAAACCAAAAAACAACAACACCCGAATGACTTAGGTCACAGCTGTCAGGACTACAAAGGCAGTTAGACCATCATCAGTTATCACGGGAAACACGACAGTGTCCACTTCCCTTGGCGACGGCATGGATGTGGTCATTTCCACGAGGTTTATATCATCAAGGACAGGAAACAAGGATAGGAGTGTCGCGCGCTGATTTCGCTTCGGAAGGAAGAGAACTGTAAGACGAGAACATTTGGTTAAGGTCTGTGCACACGTTAACAATAATCACAACACATCACTATTTCTTCATGGTAACACACTGAGTTGTAAGTCATATAAAGATATGTGTACACGTTCATAATAATAAGAACAACAACAACAACAACACTACTACTACTACTACTACTACTACTACTACTACTACTACTACTACTACTACTACTACTACTACTACTACTACTACTACTACTACTACTACTACTACTACTACTACTACTACTACTACTACTACTGGTTATTTATAGAGCGCTTAACTCCCTTTGCAGGGAGCTCAAAGCGCTGAACAAAGGCCTAAACACTAACATACAGACAAGTATACACATTAAAGACAAGACACGTTAACACTATTCACAATATATTTCTATTTCCCCATGGCAACACAGTGTTTTGTAAGTCATATTAAAGGTCTGTGTACACGTTAACACTATTCACAATATATTTATATTTCCCCATGGCAACACAGTGAGCTGTAAGTCATATAAAGGTCTGTGTACACGTTAACACTATTCACAAGGTATTTCTATTTCCCCATGGCAACACAGTGAGCTGTTAGTTCTGTGCACACGTTAACACTATTCACAAGATATTTCTATTTCCCCATGGCAACACAGTGAGCTGTTAGTCACAAGGTATTTCTGTTTTCCCCAAAGTCTGTGTACACGTTAACACTATTCACAAGATATTTCTATTTCCCCATGACAACACAGTGAGCTGTTAGGTCTGTGCACACGTTAACACTATTCACAAGATATTTCTATTTCCCCATGGCAACACAGTGAGCTGTTAGTCATATTAAGGTATGTGTACACGTTAACACTATTCACAAGATATTTCCATTTCCCCATGGCAACACAGTGAGCTGTTAGTCATATTAAAGGTCTGTGTACACGTTAACACTATTCACAAGATATTTCTATTTCCCCATGGCAACACAGTGAGCTTGTGTTGCCAGTCATATTAAAGGTCTGTGTACACGTTTAACATCGTGTATTCACAAAATATCACTATTTCCCCATGGCAACACAGTGAGCTGTAAGTCATATTAAGGTCCATCACTGTGTTGCCACGGGGAAATATAAATATCTTGTGAATAATGTTAACGTGTACACAGACCTTAATGAATGGCCTAACACTGTATTGCCATGGGGGAAAAGAGATATTTTGTGAGTAATGTTAACGTGTACGCAGACTTTAATGGAGTCCACTTTGCTCACATAATAAGGGACATTGAAAGCGTGGCTTATTTCATAATTTATAAAGACACTGGCGACTATAGTGATTACTTTGCTTTTTTGCCGGTTTTAGTAGAAACAAACCATTAAATAACTAAGTGGAATCTTCTGATTTCTCATGCATTACAGACATTGAACATGTATTGGTTTCATAATATAAAACTTCACTGGTGACCATATCGCTTGTGTTTTTTATTGGTTGACGAAAAATGACTCTTTTCATCATATTTTGAAATATTTGTTGTTGACCAAGCCATAAGTATGTCTCAGGAGAAAACATAAACATGAATAAGCTTATATTCTGGTATATTATTATTCAATAACTCAACTTAGGCCTAATAGAATTAACAGTAGCCTCCTCCTCCTATTTCTTCTCTCTATCTGTGTCTGTCTTAATCTGTGTCTGTCTGTCTGTCTGTCTGTCTGTCTGTCTGTCCTGTCTGTCTGTCTGTCTCTCTCTCTCTCTCTCTCTCTCTCTCTCTCTCTCTCTCTCTCTCTCTCTCTCTCTCTCTCTCTCTCATCTCTCTCTCTCAGTGGCAACAAAAAAAGTCGTCATTTGGTCATAATTTAAAACCCTCCATCCCCCTCATCAGTCTCACAAAAATCGCATGCAACCCCCCCCCCCCCCCCCCCCACCACACACACACACACAAAAAATTGGGTGGCGCGCCTCTGGCTGCGACGCTCTCTCCAGGTGGGAGCAACCCGAATTTCACAGAGACACCTCTGTGACTATAAAGTACATAATACCTAATAGTAATACCTAATCTCATGTGTTTTGTTTTATAATCATGCACATTAAGAGCCTTGTGTTTATGTATTAAACTAATTGCAGTTTTTACACATTTGCTATTATGTTTTGTTTTGTTGTTGTTTTTATCGTCCCCATGTTTTTCTCACCCCCCACCCCCCTTTTTTATTTGCCTTGCCCTTGTTTTGTTTTCTTCTTCATATTTTCATTTTTCAAATTCTTACAACTGAACTCCAGTCTTTAACCCTTTCACCGCCAAAGTCGCATTTTAGCACCACAGTGATTTAACACCTATGTCACTAAAAGGCATCAAATTGGGGTCTATTATCCAAAGACCCTATTGTCTTAGATTTGGGAAGTAAGGATAGACCTTATTTTACATACGTCACAGAAGAATCCCCAAAACAGCAGATGGATTTTGTTCTCTACCCAGGTAAATTTAATGGACATTTTTGGCTGAAATATGGCTGGCGGTGAAAGGGTTAATCACTTCTCTTTCTTTCCCCCCCCTGTTCTTTATTTTATTCTGTTCAATGTTGTTCCATTTTTTTCTGCCTGTCTTTTTTTTAATTTTTTTTACTCTGTTTGTGTAGCTACGATTTTCTTATTGATAGTTTCTTTCTCTTCTTATTTTCATTCGTTTTTTCTTAATCCAACGGGAAATAGCCTCGTCCTGAGCTTGTTTATCTATGGGCAATATGCCAGCGAGAGTTTCACTGTTTTTGCCAGCTTTAAGTTTCTGGGCAGTGATATCTTCGGTTTTCCATATACTTTCTGAATATCTTTTTTTTCGCATTTGTTTTTCTTATTGATTGCACGAGTGTGGTTTTTTTCGCCCGGACAGATTTCTGAGCATGAATAATGTTTTTATTATCCATGTCCTCATTTTATTATTGTTTTAAATACCAAACGCACTTAAGAAAAAAAAAGTTTTATTTGAGATAGGATACCAGAATCTCTAATCCCGAAATTCTTCTTCTTCACATATTCAAATATATGAGGCTTTGCAATAAAAGCTTTGTGGGTTATCATGCAAATGTAGAAAGTGAGAGAAAGAGGGAGGGAGGGAGAAAGGGAGAGAGAGAGAGAGAGAGAGAGAGAGAGAGAGAGAGAGAGAGAGAGAGAGAGAGAGAGATTGTGCGTGCCTGCCTCTGTGTGTGTGTGTGTGTGTGTGTGTGTGTGTGTGTGTGTGTGTGTGTGTGTGTGTGTGTGTGTGTGTGTGTGTGTGTGTGTGTGTGTGTGAGAGAGAGAGAGAGAGAGAGAGAGAGAGAGAGAGAGAGAGAGAGAGAGAGAGAGAGAGAGAGAGAGAGAGAGAAAGAGATAGATAGATAGAGATAGAGAGAGAGAGAGAAGAGAGAGAGAGAGAGAGAGAGAGAGAGAGAGAGAGAGAGAGGAGAGAGAGAGAGAGAGAGAGAGAGAGAGAGAGAGAGAGAGAGAGAGAAATCGAGAGAGAGAGAGAATCGAGAGAGAAAGAGAGAGAGAGAGAGAGGGAGGGAGAGAGAGATCGAGAGAGAGAGAGAGAGAGAGAGAGAGAGAGAGAGAGAGAGAATACGAATACGAATACGAATACGAATGTTTAATGAGGGTAAACGGATATAAGCTTCAAGCTTCTTTACACCATGCCCTCGAGGGGGAAAAAGAAAAGCCAAATAACAAGAAAAGGAAAACAAAAGAAAGTAAAAAATGCATAACAAGAATAGAAAATAACAACAGGCATGTTCACAGTAAATAACAACAGGCATGTTCACAGTAAATAACAACAGGCATGTTCACAGTAAATTGAAGAACATGCGAAAAACATTTCAAGAGAGAGAGAGAGAGAGA
>CM065687.1:50918169-50920669 GCA_017654935.2 Phymorhynchus buccinoides
CGTTTGCCAAAGAAGAACGACAGTCTAGTAGGAAATCGGGGGGAAAGTAGACATTAACTTAGTCTTTTAATTAAATAAAGTGGTTGGTGCCAGGCACCGAAGCTCTGGAACCGATAATCATGTCTTTGTGTTTGCCTTTGTGACGATAAGAAAGAGATATCTTAGTGCGTTTGCCTAAGAAGAACGACAGACGAGTAGGAAATCAGGGGGAAAGTAGACATTAACTGTCTTTAACTAAAGTGGTTGGTGCCAGGCACTGAAGATGTGGAACCGATAATCATGTCTTTGGTTTTGCCTCTGTGACGATAAGAAAGAGAGATCTTAGTGCGTTTGCCTAAGAAGAACGCCAGTCTAGGAAATCAGGGGGAAAGTAGACATTAACTTAGTCTTAAAACAAAAGTGGTTGGTGCCAGGCACCGAAGCTCTGGAACCGATAATCATGTTACGTACCAGTGCAAAATATTTCATTATTCAAAGAAGCGAACAATGGCGAACAACAGTGTTAACTGAACGTGTCTTTGGGAGACAATGAGTACCTTTACAGATTCCAATTAAGGTACTCTAGGTATTAGGTACATTATAGTCACAGAGGCACCTCTGTGAAATTCGGGTTGCTCCCACCTGGAGAGCGCGTCGCAGCCGGAGTCGCGCTACCCATTTTTTAAATAATTTTTTAATGCGATTTTTTGTGTCCATTGATGAGGAAGGAAAGAGTGTGTGTACATTTTGACCAAATGACAACTTTTTCGTTGCCACTGGGTTTAACGTGTGCTCGGGACCTCGGTTTATCGTCTCATCCGAAAGACTCCACATTCAGACCGTAAGGCCTAGTGCAAAGTGAGAGGAAACAATCCCCTGTAGCCTACCCAGGTTCGAACTCGGGTTTACTTGACACGAAGCGAACGCGTTACCACTGTGCCACTCTATACCTTGGACGAAACCTCCTTTAAAGGTGGACCCTGACGGATGAGTTTTTGCAAGAAACACGTCGAGATCACCAGAAAGACAGCCTTTTCAAGGATCGGAACACTCACTTTGCTCTGGTTTTCTAGAAATTAAGCCGTCACAACGGCGATTCCTCCTTGGCGGAGATGCCGGAGAGTGTAGCCATTTTGGATGGGGTGGGTGGAGGTCATTCATTGTGGTTGAAGCGTTTTCGTTTTTTTGAAGTGCAGTAAAAAACACAAATGGAGCTGTTTCCTTTGTTGTGAGCGGAACTTCCAGCACCTCCGCCAAGAAGGAATAGCCGATTTGACGGTTTGATTTATAGGAAACCAGAGCAAACTGAGTGTTGCAATCTCTGTAAAGGGTGTTTTCCTGGTGATCTCGACGTGTTTCTTACAAAAAAACTCATCCTTCAGGGTGCCCCTTTAAACGCATGTGTCGGCCCTGACCTCTGAAGCACCAGAGGGGTCTGGGTCTTATCCAGCCTTCTGACATCAGCTACTTGTTTGTTCCCCGTAACACCACAGGGATGTGGAACCCCCATGATGATTGAGCAGGGCTTCTGATTTTCCCTTCTGTTAAAGACACGCTGACGCACCACGATTAAGCCCCTTGTTTTTTTTTCTGGGTATTGGGGTCTGCAACGAACACCTTTTGCAAGAGTGAATGCTCTTGGTGGGTGGGGGAAGATGGTTCAGTACTGAACAAACAGGGGGGATATCTCTCGCCAATAACCCTATTTGATGCCACTAAATGGCTGCCTTTCGCAAGAGTGAATGCCCTTGTCAGTACTGATCAGCAATGGCATCACTCTCACTGTCAAGGGAGTTAATAACCCTAGTCGCAGAGGCCTATAGCTGTGACCCACATTCAAATGTTCCCAACTTCAAATTCGGGCTGCTCTTTGAAATGATGTTTCGGTTTGAATTTGGGGGCATTTATGTGGGAGTCAGACTTGGTCAAAACAAGATTTTTTTTCCAGTTATAAGAGGGAAAACACGTGAAACCCGTGATTTTGACACGTGATCTGGTGGGTCTTTAAAGGGTGCTCTCACCCCTCTGTTTGCAGTGTTAAACGTGCGTGCATGCGTGTGCTAGTGAAAATGGCGTTACATGGACTTTGACTGTAAATGTCCCCTGGGGGATATTGTGGGGGATCTATTAGTACAAATAGTTCCTTCACCTTCTGGAAGTGCTGCGCTTGCATCGTCCTCTGGTCTATTAGTATTTTACTCTCTTTTAGTTTACTCTGCGTTTTCCTTTTCTTACTATATACAATTTGTTTTTACTTATTGACCCATTCTCCTGACTTCTTTTAAAGATCCACCCGATCACGTGTCAAAATCACGGGATTCACGTGTTTTCCCTCTCATAACTGGAAAGAAATCTTGTTTTGACCAAGTCTGACTCCCATTATAAATTACCCCAAATTGAAACCAACACATCAGTTTAAAGGGCAGCCTCAATTTGAATATGGGGAAATTCGAATGTGGGTCACAGCAACCCAGAAAAAACCAAGGGACGTAACCGTGGCGCGTCACGGGGTCTTTAAAAG
>CM065687.1:50928169-50935669 GCA_017654935.2 Phymorhynchus buccinoides
CGGCGAGATTTGAGAAACGGCGAAATAGGAAATGACGATTCGGGAAACGGCGATTCGGGAAGCACCCCCCCCCCCCCCCCCCCCCCCCTGTTGTCACATGCCAGACGCGTGCGCGTGCGCGTGCGTGTGTGTGTGTGTGTGTGGCTAGCTAGTCAGTACAGGCGACAAGTTGACTTTCTGGCCTTGGACACTTGTTGGCAAGCTGAGCGCTATCGCCTCCAGCAGCCCTCGAGATACCCGCGACTCGCCAGCTGGACATCGCCAGCTGCTACCCACACAGATAAACATCCTTCTTCGGTTGATCTCTTTTGATAGATCAGTAATAACAGTGGCTGAAGTGTACACACAAAAAACCCACACCAAAAAACATGAAAGGATACGCCGGTCGTGTATTTGGAGAAGGAAGAAAAGCAAAATGAAAGGAAAACGAAGACAGTGAATGAAGGAGTAGAGAAAGTGTGACAGATTATTCGATTTTTTGTTAACAAACTTTTTGTTGTTGTCTGGAAGCGGGCTCTGGTTGTTTTACAGCAATGGCAACTTCTTCCGTCACTGCCAGTAAACGGTGCCGTTTGTTGAGGATGTCGCTTTTCAATAGTAAGTTTTTGTTTTATTGTAATGTGTTGGATTGTGTGGGTGGGCGCGCGCGTGCGTGTGCATGCGTGCGTGCGTGTGTGCGTGTGTGTGTGTGTGTGTGTGTGTGTGTGTGTGTGTGTGTGTGTGTGTGTGTGTGTGTGCGTGTGTGTGTGTGTGTGTGCGTGCGTGTGCGTGTGCGTGTGCGTGCGCGCGTACGTGCGTGCGTGCGTGCGTGTGTGTGTGTCAAGTCAAGTGAAGTGAAGTCAAAATGATCTTTATTGATGATAAAAGAATAAGCTTAATAAAGCTTTTTTTTTACATCCTGTCAGATGTGTGTGTGTGTGTGTGTGTGCGTGTGCGTGTGTGTGTGTGTGCGCGTGCGCGCGTGCGTG
This sequence comes from Phymorhynchus buccinoides, assembly GCA_017654935.2. NCBI lineage: Eukaryota > Metazoa > Mollusca > Gastropoda > Neogastropoda > Raphitomidae > Phymorhynchus > Phymorhynchus buccinoides. The sequence goes on from CM065687.1 coordinate 50,929,138, forward strand.
TGTGTGTGCGCGTGCGTGCATGCGCGTGCGTGCATGCACGTGCGTGCATGCGCGTGCGTGCATGCGCGTGCGTGCATGCGCGTGCGTGCATGCGCGTGCGTATGTGTGCGTGCGTGCGCGCGCGCGCGTGTGTGTGTGTGTGTGTGTGTGTGTGTGTGTGTGTGTGTGTGATATTTAATAGCAGTCGGTGTGACTCCCGTATTTATAAAGAGCGGATAGGATAATCCATGAAACAGTTGGAGTTTAGATGAATCATAAGCTTAGCAACATATGATCCTACCATTACTTAGGATAATTCTAAAAAGTTGTTTATATATACACACAGACAAACATACAAATAATGTTAATGTAAAACATATTCTGTTTTTAGAGAAGAGAAAGCAAGAAGACCTCTTTAGTTCTTCTGAATAATGTTGAACATTGGCACTTTAAACTAATGTTGTTGTTGTTGTTGTTGTTGTTGTTGTTGTTGTTGTTGTTGTTGTTGCCCTCTTCTCAGTTCTTTGCACTGGCTTCCTGTCGCAGACAGAATTGAGTATAAATTAAACACCCTTTGCTATAAATCTATCCATAAAGCTGCTCCATCTTACCTCTGCAACAATATTTCCATCTATACGCCAGCTCGCACTTTACGTTCAGTTTCTGACCCGCTTTCTCTCCAGATCCCTAGGTATAAGCTTTCAACTGTTGGTCGGCGCTCTTTTGATGTCTCTGACGGACCGACATCTTGGAACAAACTTCCTCTTTCCCTCCGTCAGCGACCGACCCTCTCAGCTTTCAAATCTAACCTCAAAACTCACCTGTTCCCCCGTCATTGAGGCTCCACTCTCTTTCTCTTCTTCTCTCTCTTGCCTTTAGGTCTGTTTTATGTCTGTGTGTTCTTTGTATTGCATTTTTGTTTGAATGCGTTTTGAATGCTAACGTGTGTGTGCGCTTTGATTTGATTTCTATCAAGATTCAGCGCCGTATAAATACTGTATGTTGTTGTTGTTGTTGTTGTGTGTTGTTGCTTTGTATTGCATTTTTGTTTGAATGCGTTATGATTTGATGCTAACGTGTGTGTGCGCTTTGATTTGATTTCTATCAAGATTCAGCGCCGTATAAATACTGTATGTGTGTGTTGTTGTTGTGTTGTTGTTGTTGTGTGTGTGTGTGTGCGCTTTGATTTGATTTCTATAAGATTCAGCGTGTTGTTTTGTTGTTGTTGTTTTGTTATAGTTAATGATTGGTTGACATTACCCCCAAGTTGGGGCTAGTGGTTGTAGGATGATGATCTACGCCATGAGACGAGCGTTAATGTCTAGCATTCGTCTCATGGGCAAATTTGACTGATGAAAGTTCGTGTAACGTCCTCCGGCCTGGAACAGACACATCATTATGGGACATTAATAACTATAAAGACAGTGGGACGATCCTGGAGGTACTGCAATACCAGGAAAGTGCCGAAGTTTTTTTTAGTTTAAAAAAAAAAAATCAAGATGTATTGACTTGCGTAAGTTAAGATGATGCATGCCAATCGGTCGACTATGATTATGACAATGGCTGCCGGATAGCGGAGGGGGCAGCTGCTATTCCGGCGGGCTGGGCTAGAATTTGTTTCTAGCGGATCTCCTTGCCCAGGGTACATCCCCACTCTCTCGGCCAAAGAGATTTGAGTACAGCTAGCGGTGAGGAGCGAAAATGATAGCTATAGCGTAACTAATTTTGGTAAAGGTGCAGATCAAAAAACACACACACAGAGAGAGAGAGAGACAGAGAGAGAGAGAGAGAGAGAGAGAGAGAGAGAGAGAGAGAGAGAGAGAGAGAGAGAGAGAGAACGTTTCTAATCTGTTGTTTTGATTCATGTTTTTGTTGGTAAATTATTGTTTTATTTGTTTTTCTTCCCATTGTACACTAATATTGATGTTGTGCTGTTTATTTCCATGCTTGTGGCAGCCAATACTATGTAATTGAAAAAATGTTGGAGTGCCTTGTATAAGCTCTAAGCTTGTTGTGCTCTACTCATTTAAATTATGTGCTGCATGCTGTAGGGGAAGACGGGGTAAAAAGCGCACGGGCGGGTAAGAAGCCCACCCCAATTATCTCATGAAATAAAGAAAATTTCAGTCAAATTTGCCCATGAGACGAATGCTAGACATTAACGCTCGTCTCATGGGCAAAATGAGACTGAAATTTGCTTCATTTCATGAGATAATTGGGGTGGGCTTCTTACCCGCCCATGCGCTTTTTACCCCGTCTTCCCCTATGTGCTTTATTTGAATAAATCTTGTTTAAACCACAGAGAGAGAGAGAGAGTGGACACAACCAGACAGACAGACAGACAGTTACAAAGTGAAATAGCTCTAGCTCTAGCTCTAGCAGTGAAAGGAGACCACACTTGAAGGTACTGATGATGTTTTCAGCATACACAATGCTCCAGTTGGAAATAGGTTCCTTCACGCTTCGATTCACCGACCATTAAAGCTCAAATGAAACACCATAAAGGCCCGCTATCCTCTTCGTTATTGTGTTTCTACGGGGACACTGCCCTCCCTTTTATTAATTATACTATTCAGTAAAAGCAACAGGCAGGTGTAGCTATAGAATGATCGTACTATACCTGTAGAATTCGTCGGCGAGTTGGCAATAATTTGGTAGGGTGACCTTCCCTGGCATTCTATGAATGGCTAGGAACAGCTGGCAGGCTGTTTTGTTGTCATGATAAAGAAAAGAGCGAGAGATAATCGTTGATTGGTATGCCCATGAGGGCTGGCAACTTGATGCCTTGTGCGCGTGTCTAGACTGGAGAAATGAAAAGAGTCGAGCTTTTCGTTCTTATTCGTTGAACATTTAGTGCGGACGTTTCTTGTCCTAAAATAAATAAATGAATGTGACCTAGCATGCACCACGAAAGGGACAGTAAGTGTCAAAGTGACCAGTAGGGGAAGACGGAGTAAAAAGCGCATGGGCGGGTAAGAAGCCCACCCTAGTTATCTCATGAAATAAAGAAAATGTCAGTCAAATTTGCCCATGAGACGAATGCTAGACATTAACGCTCGTCTCATGGGCAAAATGAGACTGAAATTTGCTTCATTTCATGAGATAATTGGGGTGGGCTTCTTACCCGCCTATGCGCTTTTTACCCCGTCTTCCCCTATGAGTGAATGGTACAGCTATAAACTTCAGACAATGAACATTAGTGCGGACGTTTCTTTTCCTAACAAAAATAAATAAATATGACCTAGCACCACGAAAGGGACATTAAGTGTCAAAGTGACCTAGTTAATGGTACCGTTTTTTTTTTGTTTTACGAAAAAGGGGCGGGTACCCACCCCAATTATCTCATGAAATAAAGAAAATGTCAAAAATTTGTGACCATTCCTCGAGGGCAAATTAGACTGGTATTTCATGTATAATTGGGGTGGGCTTCTTACGCGCCCATGCGCTTTTTACCCCGTCTTCCCCTATAAGCATTTGAAGTTGGTAGGGTGACTGTGGGCCATTTTGATAAATCACAGTCTAAAGTTTAGCCTAGCTGTAGAAAATGCGTCAACTTACTCATTTAAAAACACTTTTTGGAGTATTTAGAGACCATAGCAAGGATTGTCCTTTATAAATATGAAAGATGAGATGTTAGAGAGCACGAAAATACCCATAACTCAAAATTGATTAGAAACAATAAGATTTTTGACTTTGCAAGCCTGTTGTGAGAAACTATCCCAGCGACGTAATGTCCCTTTCGTGGTGCTGGGTCACATTTTTTGTTTATGGAATTGTAAAGGATGTGTGTGTGTGTGTGTGTGTGTGTGTGTGTGTGTGTGTGTGTGTGTGTGTGTGTGTGTGTGTGGAGTCAAAGTCAAAAATACTTTATTATCACGTTAGGTGAAATTACAGTGTGGTCTCGTACAAGCACAATACAATCAAAGAAACACAACTAAGGAAAAATGAATGACAAATCATGCTTCGCAAAAAGATTGAACATAGTTAGGGTCGATACAAGCGACTATCAAAACAATAAGAACTGCCCTCTTTCCCACCATTTCTATTATCGCATTCATTTGTTCACCCCCACCCTACCCCAACCCCCCACCCTCTCCAAGTCACCCACAGCTTATATTTTGGGTCCCTTCCCGTTCCCAACATTTCATGCGCCTCCCTCTTCTCTCTCTCTCTCTCTCTCTCTCTCTCTCTCTCTCTCTCTCTCTCTCTCTCTCTCTCTCTCTCTCTCTCTCTCTCTCGCACACGCACACACATACACACAGAGGCATAGAGACATACGGACAGACAGACACACACACGCGCACACACGTACGCACGCACGCTCACACACATGCACACAAACACACAGACACTACTGTACAGATTGACCAGATATACCTCTAGGCCTAAGCTAATACATAATTCCTCATTATTTGGTCTTAGCAGAGATCATGTTCAGAAGTTCGACTGACACAGGGACAAAACTAGCTGAATTTCTAATTGTTCTACAACGAATAGTGCGGAACCGTCTATCAGATGGCAATAGTTCATAGCAATGCGACAGAACGTGACTTTGATCATTAGCGATCTCCCTGGCTTTTCGAACTACACGTTTTTCATACAACAAACACAAACTGTCTTGTTTACTACCCACGATCTTGCTACCAACATTCACAATCTTATTCAGAACACCCTTGGGTTTTACATTCAAGCCACCGTACCAACAAATGAACGAAAATGTTATAATAGATTCAAGAAAACAACGATAAAAGCTGTGGAGAAGATCCGGCTGTGCTAACATCGAAAGATCTGAGCTTTCTCAGGCAGTACATCCTTGTCTGGCATTTCTTGGAAACATGATCAACATGAGAACTAAAAGTAAACTTATTGTCTATGATTGTTCCCAGATACTTGTATTCATCTACCCTTTCGACTGCCACACCTTTGATTGAGAGATCTGGCATTGGTACCGGGGATTTCCTAAAGTCGACTACCATTTTCTTTACCACAACTATGATACTATAGACTTACTTCGAACACGAGCGAGCCAAAAAGCTAAAACTAATCTCCACGATGAAAGGCCAGGCCGAAGATAATATTCGCATTATTTTCCCCCCAACACGTTGTCCTAGTTCCAGAACAACGTGGGTGATTAGTGCAAAAATATTGCTTTAAAAAAAAAAGAAGGGCGTAAACATGTTACATAAGACACCAGGAAACTCCAGTAATATTATTACTGTGTACCATCGTTTTCAGCAGATATAGATTCAGTGTGGTCATTACTTAATGCCTCGGTAATGATCTTACCGAAGTTAATCAATCAATCAATCAAAATCAATTAAAACAATGTTTTTTCTTTAACACATAAAGAAATTCTTTGTCTGGCGTGCACATAAAACACACATGTAAACATAGAAATAACAAGACATGCATAATATACAGTGAATACATCATAAGAATTAAATTACAGTGCGATATAAGACACGCACGCACGCGCGCACGCACGCACGCACGCACGCACACACGCGCACACACACACACACACACACACACACACACACACACACACACACACACACACACACACACACACACACACACACACACACACACACACACACACACACACACACACACACACACACACACACACCGTCCCCGTCCCCACATTTATTCCCCACAACATATTATTCAAAATCTCCACCCTCAAACCACGCCTCTCCCCCATCACACACACACACACACACACACACACACACACACACACACACACACACACACACACACACACACACACACACACACACACACACACACACACACACACACACACACGCACACACAGAGCTAAACAAACAATTTGTATAAAAGTAATACTAGCCTCCTGGTTTCTTATGTCAAATGTTTACGCCCTAATAAAGCAACATTTAGGCCCCAACCGATCACGTGTATATGCTGAAAACAATGGTACTAACGACAATAGTCTCGAGATATGTGACAAATAATCGCCCCAAATTAATGTAATGGAACCTTTTGAGCAGTATTGTATTCCAGTTATTATAGGGGCATCTGACCGATGTCGTTAACGGTTAATAAGAAATATTTGTGGCGGTGACATAGCCGATGAGGTTTAACCGAGACGTGGTTAACCGCTACACCTATCTGTATTATTAAAACAAAATCTGGACTTTACTGGTGTGGCACTGCCTCTGGGCATTGCCTCCAGTATTGTTCCCACCATCTTTGTATTTACAAATGTCCCATATGTGTCTATGTCCGAGAGGACGTAAAACACCATTTTTCATTCATTCTTCATGTCGTTATCTTGTTATTTTAAAGACTCACTGACCCACCACGATGAAGTCCCTTGGTTTTTTGTGTTCTGGTGACCCACATACAAATGTCCCCAACTTCAAATTGAGGCTGCTCTTTAAAATTGTTTCGTTTTCAAATTGGGTGCGTTTGTACGGAAGTAAAAAAACCCTGGTCAAAACAAGATTTCTTACCAGCTATTAGAGGAAAAACCCGTGAAACCCGTGATCTTGACACGTGATCTGGTGGGTCATTAATGTGT
>CM065687.1:50965669-50968169 GCA_017654935.2 Phymorhynchus buccinoides
TGAGTTTTTGGATAGCCGCCGCTGTGAATGGTGTATAACTACCCCACTAACGATAACTCTATCAGCCCGGTTCGCTGTAACTCTTAAGTAGTCCATCTTACCCTTTTAGAATCTTTGGCCTAGCTGTTGAAAATGCATTGACCTACTCATTTTAAAGCACATATAAGGGCATTTAGAGACCATATTAAAGATTATGCTTTATATATATGAAAGATAAGATGTTAGAGAACACACAAATACACATAACTCAAAATTGATTAAAAAACACACACCAGATGTTTGACTTTTCAAGCCTTTTGTGACAAACTAGCCGAGCGACCGAATGTCCCTTTCGTGGTGCTGGGTCACAAATAAATAAATAAATTATAATTAAAAAAAACCAATAATAACTACAGAGTACATTAATATATTCGCAAATAAAATGCGATGGTTTCTGCTATTTTTTCCCCTTTAATGATTTAACGTTGTATTCTGCCTTCTAGGCTATAATAGGTATATGTAATATATGGAATGAAAGTACAGTAACGCTGAGGTTAATGTCAAAACACAGACAGACAGCACAGTGTATCTTACCTACACCCGTAAAGAAAAATCGAAACTTGTATTGATTTCTCTGTTTACCTTTCTTTTAAGGACCCCGGCCACACACACGTCAGCTAAAATCGCGCGATTTTAAGATACGATTCGATCACGTGGTCTCCAAGAACAAATGTGATCGAATCGTATCGTACAGTCGTGGGATTTTACCTGACGTGTGGCTGGCCCTTTAAAGTTCGCTTGCAATAAACAAAAACGTTCCATATTACGTGTTCAACAAACGTATTTTGTAAGCCAGAAACCTATAACTCACTATGTCGGTCGGTCGGTCGGTCCAAAATTGTCGCACATATTGTAAAAGAGAAAGAAAAGTACAGACAGAAAACAATACTTGGGCATAAAGTAACATTTCAGTTGTCATATCTACAGTCCTTAGGTATGGAAAGAATTGTATACTGAACAGAGGACATGAATCTTCATTTTAAAGCGTACAAAATAATAAACATACGTAATACAGACACTGCAACAGACACGACGAGTATGCGGTGCTTCTTTCGATGAGCATAAGTAGGATAAATAGTTTTAAATGTTTTCCAAAAGATATAAAAAGTTACGAAATGGTGCCGAGATAACATTCTGGCTTACAGATTAAAATTATTGAAAAGCCAGGGGAGGCGACTCGTGTATGTAATGATTGGAGTGGTAAAAATAGACCGCTGGGCTGCAGTCTTGTGGAGTGAAAGTGTTTGATCAAAAATTGTGTGTGTGAAGAGCATAATGTAAATGCGCAACATTTATCTTTCAAATTATATTTAAGAATTCTGCCGCTCGGAGATGCCCTTGTTTGTAGTTGAAATAGTCGCGTGCCACAAACGATTGCGAATCCGCGCTTGTTTAAACTTCAAACGACTCTAAGATCCCACATAGCAAACGCAAACAAGGAACACAATGCAATTTATTATGTCAGACTTTAACCCTTTCACCACCAAACCCTATTGTCATAGTTTTGGGAAGTAAGGATAGACCTTATTTTATATCTCTCACAGAAAAATCCCCAATTCTGCAGACATAATTTATTTTCTACCCAGGTAAATTTAATGGACATTTTTGGCTAAAGTATGGCTGGCGGTGAAAGGGTTAAACGACTCTAAATTCCCATATATAGTAAACAATTCTATAGGACGCGAAATCCAAACATGCGCAAATAATCCGATTATGTCTAGTTCATTTGTCACGTGCGCATCATTCTATTTTTCTTTCTTTTCAGGTTTCCTGAAGAATAGCTCCAGTAGTCAGGAACGATCCTCTCCCAAGATAGACGAGGACAGACTGCAGTGCGTCGGGAAGAAGAAGGGTCCGTTGTCGTTAACATCGTCGTCGTCGTCGCCAGCCAGGCTGATGGCGAGGACCTCAACATCATCGTCGGTGGATGAGCTGGATTGGGGAGGAGACGTGGCGAGAGGAGAGAGGAGAGGTGGTGAATGCGAAAGCGGTTATGGCGGTAGTGAGGACGGGTGTGTCAAAAGCCACGGTGGTGGTAGGGGTTGGGGTTCATCCTCTTCTCCGGGCACCCCGATCTCTCCCCCTCAGTCTGCCGGTGGTGGTGGTGGTGTGAGCGGGGTTGGAGCGTGCGCTCATCATACTCATCACCTCGCAGCCGGCTCTCCTCTCCTCGAACGAAAGCTGAAAGACGGCGGTGGTGGGGGCCACGTGCGCTCTTCTTCCTCCCCCTCAAGCTTCTTCTCCGTCCCCACCCCTTCCCCTTCCCTCTCCCTCTCCACCTCCCCCTCCCCGTCCTCCTCCGCCGCCGCCTCCTCCCCCTTGAGAGAAGTGGACATCGTGGGGGAGAGTTCCCGGTCCCGCTTTCCCTGGCAGCGCGACGTGGGCGTGCAGTGCAGCCTGCTGACCGGAGGAGGGATGGGGGTAGGGGATTACCACCTCCTGCCACCTCCTCCTCCTTCAC
>CM065687.1:50973169-50993169 GCA_017654935.2 Phymorhynchus buccinoides
GTATTCATAGTTAACAATACCCCATAATACCCCATATTCATAGTTAACAATACCCCATAATACCCCATATTCATAGTTAACAATACCCCATAATACCCCATATTCATATTAACAATACCCCATAATACCCCGTATTCATAGATAACAATACCCCATAATACCCCATATTCATAGTTAACAATACCCCATAATACCCCATGTTCATAGTTAACAGTACCCCATAATACCCCATATTCATAGTTAACAATATCCCATAATACCCCATATTCATAGTTAACAATACCCCATAATACCCCATGTTTATAGTTAACAATACCCCATAATACCCCATATTCATAGTTAACAATACCCCATAATACCCCGTATTCATAGCTAACAATACCCCATAATACCCCATATTCATAGTTAACAATACCCCATAATACCCATATTCATAGTTAACAATACCCCATAATACCCATATTCATAGTTAACAATACCCCATAATACCCCATATTCATAGTTAACAATACCCCATAATACCCCATATTCATAGTTAACAATACCCCATAATACCCCATGTTCATAGTTAACAATACCCCATGTTCATAGTTAACAATACCCCATAATACCCCATATTCATAGTTAACAATACCCCATAATACCCCATATTCATAGTTAACAATACCCCATGATACCCCATGTTCATAGTTAACAATGTCCAATAAGGTGATGGTGCATGGGAAAAACCGACATCAGTCGCTCAGAATGATTTGAGCAAAAACCGAAAACAGTCAACAACCCCCAACAATATCAATTTTCTATTATGGGCATATTTATGTCTATTTGTATGTGTTCTACCAGTATCCACAACATAAAAGACAATTTTGAATGATTTCTTCGTTTGATTTGATCGTTTTCTAAATCAAGTCAATAGAAACAAAGAGGCAAAGTTGCATAATTATTCCATGCCCAATTTCTGCAAAATGATCTAAGCTATCCACAAAAAGTTAAGGATCACTTGCAAACTAATTCATAACTTTCCAAATAAGAAAGCCAATGCGTTGAATTTTGGCCAACATTTAATTCAATGCTTTAGTGATAACGATACACAATTGCCTTCAATTTCGAGCAATCGTTTGGTCTGTACATTTGATCAAAGTGGGTACGTATCGAAATTTGATTTCCCAAAGTCATTGAAATCACAAGACAGGGCATTCTGATGCTCCCGAAAGTTCAGTAATGCGTGTATCCGCCATGGCTGTTCTGGCACTCGACGCAGCGAGTCCTCATGGAGTTGACCAGGGTGGTGAAGATCCTCTGTGGAAGCGCCTGCCACTCAGCCTGCAGCATCTGGTAGAGGTGCTGGGCATCCCTGGGAGGGGGGTGGTTGCTCCTCACTTTGCGATCCAGCTCATCCCAGAGGTTCTCAATCGGGTTGAGATCGGGACTGCATGCTGGCCACTCCATTCTGTTGACTCCAGACTGCTGCAGGAAGTCGTTGACCACCCTTGCCCTGTGGGGGCGAGCGTTGTCATCCTGGTAGACAGCCGGCGGTCCCATCTGCTGCAGTGTAGGCACAGCCAGCGGTCGAAGGATCTCATCCCGGTATCGGAGGCCAGTCAGGTTACCCTGTACATGATACAAGGGTGTTCTGTGGTGAAGGCTGAAGGCCCCCCAGACCATTACAGAACCTCCACCAAAGGCCACCTTTTCTTGGACAGTGGCGTCAATAAAGCGTTCCCCTGGGCGCCTCCAGACCCTCAGTCGGCCGTCGTTGTGGTTCAGGGTGAAGCGTGATTCATCACTGAACAGGACCTGGGACCATTGCTGACGTGTCCACCTCACGTGACGTCTGCAGAAGGCGCGGCGTGCTGCCCTATGGGCTGGAGTTAAGCGTGGCCGTACAGCTGGGCGACGAGAACGGAGGTTAAACCCATGAAGGCGGTTCCGTATGGTCTGCTGGCTGATGTTGATGTTAGTAGCCACCCTCAGCTGCCTTCGAATGATGCTGGAAGAGGCTGTTCTTGTCTGCAGGGCTTGTCGTTCAATGAGACGATCTTCACGTGGAGTTGTCTTCTTCGGTCGACCAGATCTGCGTCTTTCATGGACCCTCCCAGTGGCTGTGAAGCGTTGAATCAGTCTGACAATGACCGAGATGGACACCTGAAGTCGCCTGGCCACTTCTCGCTTGGGAACACCATCTTGGAACCATGCAACAGCTCGTCCCCTATCCAAGTCGCTCAATTTTCGTCGTGGAGGCATTGTCAAATCAGGCCTAATACTGGTGGTATGTCTTCTTATAAAGCCAAGCAAGAGACAGCATCTCACACATAAACAGCAGTGCTTGCACGTGCATAATGGTTTTTCCATCTGGCTTGTGCAATGTGTTCATGCAGAACGATCCAAAACAAGGTCCTTTTTTCGCAAGTTTCCGCTTTTTCTTTTGCTGCCAAGCTCAGTAATAGAGAATCACGTGCAATGTTTCCACTAACACAACATCGCCCACTTACAGCTGAACAAGAATTCATAACAATTTGGCTTGACTGAGAACAAAATAACAGGAGCGAACGGAGTTTCTTGCGCACCTGTTTTCTCATAGTGATCCTTAACTTTTTGTGAGTAGTGTATGTCGAATGCCAAACTTCAAATAATTATAAAATAAAAACTAGACAAGATAACTCAATTCGGATTTCTGTGTATTAACAAGGAATCGTTGCTCCACCATGAAAAATTAACATCTCAATTTATGCCCAAATTACATTATGTATGTTTTCCCCATGCACTGTCACACCCGACATTGTCGGGTCATAATACCCCAGTTAACAATGTCCCATATGTGCCCTGTGGGTCAAGAGGACGTTAACCCTTTCACCGCCAATGTCGCATTTATGCACCACAATGGTTTAACACTCATGTCACTAAAAGGCATCAAATCAGGGCCTGTCATCCGAAGACCCTATTTTCTGAATTTTGGGAGGTAAGGATAGGCCTAATGTTATACATGTCACAGAGGAATTCACAATATTGCAGATAATGTTTTTTCTCTCTACCCAATTAAGCTTAATGGTATATTTTGGCTGAAAAATGGCTGGCGGCGAAAGGGTTAAACGTTAAATTTCGTCATCTTGGTCAAACACTCATCTATCATCAGAGAATCAAACCCGGAATCTCTGGATCACGGATTCCTGACAACAATGGATATTTGGCAATCATTTCATACAAGGATTCGTTGTCCCTCCATCCACACTCACTCCTTATTTCATTCCATGATACGTCGGAATGACTTCACCTTTATAATGTAACCGGTTAACCCTCCCCTCCCCCCACCCCCAACCCCCGTCCACATTCGCCCCTTATCATATTGTCATCATATTCCGTGTCGTGAGAAATAAGTCCTCTCGTGAAATAAGTCGCGGTCACCGTAATATAATATGCATGCACGTCACAACCGTAACGATAACTATTACAAATGTTTTTTTTTATTATAAAGATTTAATTAAGTGCTCAATATACACGGGCAGAACCGAGAAATTGAGCGGGAGGGTGTGCATCTACATCTTTGCCAATAAATCGATGTATACAGACCCACGCCACTGGCTTTCGCCTTTTTCTAAAATGGCGGACGTTGTCAACAAACACACATACAGAATAATTAACCCTTTCACCGCCAAAGTCGCATCTTAGCGCCACATTGGTTTTACACCCATGTCACTAAAAGGCGTCAAATTGGGGTCTTTTATCCAAAGACTCTGTTGTCTTAGTTTGGGGAAGTAAGGATAGACCTTATTTTATAATATGTCACAGAAGAATCCCCAATACTGCAGATGGATTTTGTTCTCTACCCATGTAAATTGAATGGACATTTTGGGCTGAAATATGGCTGGCTGTGAAAGGGTTAATAATAAAATGCAGAAACATATCACTGACTTCTCAATTGTTAGTGATGAATCCTGTTCTTCCTGAACGCCACAAGACGCCTCTGAATGTATTCAGGGGAGAATCTTTTCGCAAACAGCAAACAAATCGAAAGAGGAAATGGGACACATTTCACGCGGGCGATATTTCACGCGGACACCGGAACGGCTTTGGCTTGATCTGGCCTAGACATCGGTAGATACATAATAAGGCAGAGAATTACGCATGACTAGGAATAGATCAGAAAGATACGGAGGCTGAGTTGAACGTACGGATGCCATTGTCATATTGTGGCAAGTGTGTGTGTGTGTGTGTGTGTGTGTGTGTGTGTGTGTGTGTGTGTGTGTGTGTGTGTTGTTGTTGTTCTTTAATTTAACGTCTTTTCACTTAGAAGTGATATTAGACATGAAAGTGTGTGTGTGAGTGTGTGCGCGTGGGAATGTGCATGTGTATCTGTGTGTGCTTAAAGTGCATATTTATAAGTAACATTAGGGGATGTATGCTTAGTTAAAACAGTTTAAAAAAAAAAATTAAAACACAAAAAACATAATAATAATAATGATAAGAAAATAAAATAAAAACTCCAGAATTGAACTATTAGAAAATAAAAATGCAAACATTCTATCAACAAAAACCCTTTTGTGTGTGTGTGTGTGTGTGTGTGTGTGTGTGTGTGTGTGTGTGTGTGTGTGTGTGTGTGTGTGTGTGTGTGTGTGTGTGTGTGTGTGTGTGTGTGTGTGTGTGTGTGTGTGTGTGTGTATGTATGTGTGTGTGTGTGTGTGTGTGTGTGTGTGTGTGTGTGTGTGTTTGTTTGTGTGTGTATGTTTGTGGGTGGGTGGGGGGTGGGGGGGGTGTGTGTATATATGTATGTATGTATGTGTGTGTGTGTGTGTACATGTGTGTACATGTGTGTGTGTGTGTGTGTGTGTGTGTGTGTGTGTGTGTGTGTGTGTGTGTGTGTGTGTGTGTGTATGTGTGTGTGTGTGTTTGTTTGTGTGTGGGGGGGTAGGGGTGCGTGTGAGTGTGTGTGTATGTGTGTATGTTTGTGTGTGTGTGTGTGTGCGCGTGTGCGTGCGTGTGTGTGCGTGCGTGTGTGTGTTTGTTTGTGCGTGTGTGGGGGGAGGGGTGCGTGTGCGTGTGTATGTAGGTGTGTGTCCGTGCGTATGTGCGTATGTGTGTGTGTGTGCGTGCGTGCGTGCGCGTGCATGCGTGTGTGTGTGTGTGTGTGTGTGTGTGTGTGTGTGTGTGTGTGTGTGTGTATGTCTGTCTGTCTGTCTGTTTGCCTGTCTGTGTCTGTGTCTGTGTTATCGATCCCATTCGTAATCTGTTTTTCTCTGTCTTCCATTAATTTTATCTTTATTCTGAAATTGTGTGCGCGCGTGCACGTTGCTAAGCACTGTTTGTTTCTCGTCTTTAGCCTTGAGAGTTGTTTTGGTCCTACCCTGCTTTCTGCGGTCATGTTTTTCTTCTAAAGCCAATCACTCCCCGACACAGTTCCAGCAAATATGCCCAAAATAAAACACAGGCTCAATCTATCATTAATAATACCACCCCCACCACCCCCACCACTATACTACTCGATGGCTGGGAGTCAAAACGGACTATCTTTAGATAGTCCATTGACACGTTATTGGATTTATTACCAAAAACTAACAACTTGTATCAAACAATGACTGCAGAAATATGCAAAGTGGGTTTTGCTTTTTATATTTCAGCAGTCTGTTGTTTTATACAAGTTTTAAGTTTTCGTAATAAGTTCAATAATACGATGTTTTGGAGTCAAAACGGACTATCTTTAAATAGTCCATTGACGTGCTATTGAACCTATTGCGAAAACTAATAACTTGTATTACAAAAAAGACTGCAGAAATATAAAAAGCATTTTCCCCATTTTGTAATAGTTGCAGTCTTTTTAAACACAAGTGGGTTTTTGTGGTTTTTTTTAATAACATTAATAATCAGTCAATGGACTCTCTAAAGATAGTCCGTTTTGACTCCAAGCCATCGAATTTGTTATATGTCAATAGATAATCCGTTTTGACTCCAAGCCATCGAATTTGTTATATGTCAATAGATAATCCGTTTTGACTCCAAGCCATCGAATTTGTTATATGTCAATAGATAGTCCGTTTTGACTCCAAGCCATCGTCTTGAGCTTTTAGTCACAAACAGACATCCTACTGTCGTTTGTCAGACGCCATGCATCTGTCATGTAGATATCCTGCGAGGAACGCTCTCTGAATAATAATGCCATTACTTACCGCTGAGATGTTCTGAGGATGGTCTGAGGATGGTCAGGGCCTGATGAGATTCTTCTGCCCGCGCGCGCTTTCTTCCCTTGGTATTGGTAATTAGAGGTGCTGGAAGTATGTAGGGGGACACTTATTGATATGGTACCTCCTACGGATAGAGATCTCTATCTCAAGGGCAGACAATCCGGAAGCTATGCAACTTTTCAACACGGATATTTCTGTTAGAGGGCTATATAAGTTATATACTAACAATTACAAAGATAAGGTTTATACTTTGGGCTTATTTTGTTGTTTTTGTTCGAAAGGTACGAATTACAAGACCCGTTTATGGAATTCGTACCATCTAATTACTGATATCGTAGCAGGGGGTTTAAAATTGTATCGTTAATTCACTCATTCAATTCATTAATGCACGTGACTTGGCTTTAGCAAAAGGTCACTCTTTCTTCTAAGTGTTCCAGTTAGCCTCTCTGGCGTGAAAACAAATCTGTTGTCATTTTCTTATTAAACGTTTGATGTCACATAGAATCGGCTTCTGATTGCCGTTTTGTGTGTGTGTTTTCTTAGGTACGAATTACGTGACTGTGGTACGAATTGCATAACTACGGCCCAATTATTATTACTTTGAATATTTGTCTATGCAAAATGGACAACATTGACCCAAACACTTTAACCCTTTCACCGCCAAAGTCGCATTTGAGCACCACAGTGATTTCACACCTATGTTACGAACAGGCATCAAATTGGGGTCCATTATCCAAAGACCCTGTTGTCTTAGTTTTGGGAAGTAAGGATAGACCTTATATTATATATGTCACAGAAGAATCCCCAATACTGCAGATGGATTTTGTTCTCTACCCAGGTAAATTTAATGGACATTTTTGGCTGAAATATGGCTGGCGGTGAAAGGGTTAAATATTTTTTGAAGTGGCATTTCCAGTTTTAAATTTCGCATCGGTGGATTGAATAACGAACAAAAAACAAATTACCCCAAATACATCAGATGCTGTCAAAATGAAGTTTCGTTTGCCTGGCAAAGAGTGTTCTGCTTTGTTGCATTTTGGCTGTGATCAAATATGTCCCTTCCCCTGTCCAAACTTCACACACAAATATTGATTGACCCTCATTCTTCTACCGTTTGGTAGGAAGCCAGAGTACGGATAATAATAATAATAATAATAATAATAATAATAATAATAATGCTACTACTAGTACTACTAGTACTACTACTACTACTACTACTACTACTACTACTACTACTACTACTACTACTAATAATAATAATAATAATAATAATAATAATAATAATAACTAGAGTGCTTGCGTAAGCTGATCCAGTCGCGACACACGCTTGCACCCCTAACCCTAACCCTAATCTTAACCTAAACCCTTAACCGCTAACCCGATGTTGCCCAAATTCGAACTTGTCCAGGCTATGCACCCCTAGTATCCACCTGTAAATTTTCATGTTGATATATCCAAGCGTTGTCGAGTTATCTCTGCCCCAGACAAACAGACAGACAGACAGACAGACAGACAGACAGACAGACAGACAGACAGACAGACAAAGAAACATTTTGTTGTTGTTGTGGAAACACGGACCAATTGAAAACAATACCAGCTTCGCTTCGCGACTGGTAAAAATAGTAAGTCTCCTACAGATATTTACAACAGCTAAGAACCAGTATCAAAATAGGTAATAATTTTGAAGGAAGGGTGTTTATATATATGTGACCCAGCACCACGAAAGGGGATATTAAGTGTCAAACTGACTACTGACACAATTATACAGTTGAAAACCTCAGACAATTCTCTTTCTAATGAAACGAGAATCATTTATGCATCTTTTCCCGTTCCAAAGTTATGAGCATTTAAAGTTAGTAGGGTGAGCGTCGGCCATTTTGAGGAAACACCGTCTGAATTCTAGCCTAGCTGAAGAAAATGCATTGACCTACTTACGTGTTTCAAAGCACTTATAAGACTCATTTAGAGATCATATTAAAGACTGTCCTTTATAAATATGAAAGATGGGATGTTAGAGAACACCAATATACCCATAACTCAAAATTTACAAAAAATGATATTTTTGACTTTGCAAGCCTGTTGTGAGAAACTAGCCTAGCGACTTAATGTCCCTTTCGTGGTGCTGGGTCACGTATATTTCGCAAATGAATGTTACCAAATAATCAACCAACCGATCGACTGACCGAACGGATTTCGGATGGGTAATATTACGAAGGGAAAATGATTTATTTCGCACAATGAATGCTATCAACCAAACAATCAACCGGCCAATAGACCGACCGAACAACAACAACCAGTCGATCAACCAACCAGCCACCAACCAAACAACCAACCAACCAACCAGCCAGCCAACCAACCAGCCAGCTATCCAACCAACCAACCAACCAACCAACCACCCGAACAACCAGCCAGCCAGCCAACCAACCAACCAACCAACCAACCAACTAGCCAGCCAGCCAACCAACCAGCCAGCTATCCAACCAACCAACCAACCCACCAACCAACCAACCAGCCAGCCAACCAACCAGCCAGCTATCCAACCAACCAACCAACCAACCAACCAACCAACCAACCAACCAAACAACCAACCAACCAGCCAACCAGCCAACCAACCAACCAACCAACTAGCCAGCCAGCCAAGCAACCAACCAACCAACCCACAAACCAACCAAACAATCAGCCAACCAACCAGCCGATCAACCAACCAACCAACCAACCAACCAACCCATCCACCTACGCGATAAGAAAACCCGACAATGCTGTAGTATAGACACCCCCGTCCCCCCCCCCCCCCCTCAAATTTTCTCATTCAAAATGTCCACTGAGAAGGAAGATTCTACCGTGTTTCAGGAAAGGGATAGGGTTAGGATCAACCTAAGGTGTTGTCATGAAACCGAAAGAACCAGACTTTGAGATAGTGAGTCGTAAACATGAGAGGGGTATATAAGCTACAACTTTGCCGAACTCTCTTGGGGGGGGGGGGGGGGGGGGGGGGGGGTTAAAAAAACCTCCAGTTGGTTAGTCACAGGGACGAAAAGTCAGACAAGACTCATACATTTTAATCGTAGAATTCCTGAATCTGGATATTCTTCATTTCTTCTCTTTTCGTTTCTTTATTTCGGTCTTTTCCCTTCTTGTCTTTTCTTTGACACCCCCCCCCCCCCCCCCCACCCCCACCCCCCATCTCACTTAAGATGCTATATTGCAGGCAGGGAAGAGTTCAATCAAAGCGAACAACACTTCATGTCAAACCAGCAATAGGAAATGTATGAGAGGTCAAAATGTGTCATCGTCTACATTAACACTTCTCCTTGCCTGACTGATGTGTTTTCGTTCTAGGTTTTTGTTTTGTTTTTTACATTGGGAGAGCGAGAGAGAGTGAGTGAGAAAGAGAGAGAGAGAGAGGGAGAGCGAGGGGGGGGAGAGAGAGAGAGGAGAGAGAGAGAGAGAGAGAGAGAGAGAGAGAGAGAGAGAGAGAGAGAGAGAGAGAGGAGAGAGAGAGAGAGAGAGAGAGAGAGAGAGAGAGAGAGAGAGAGAGAGAGAGAGAGAGAGAGAGAGAGAGAGAGAGAGAGAGAGAGAGAGAGAGAGAGAGAGAGAGAGAGAGAGACCGACAGAGAGAGAGAGAGAGAGAGAAAGATAGACAGAGACAGATTGAGTTTGAAATCTTCAGAGACTAGTCTTATTATTTTTATCACAATTGGTAAATCTATTGATATATATCACCTTTAAAGGGGGTCAGTTTTGTTACCACGGCTTGGTTAGTTCGCTTTGAACTAAACTGAACTTGACCCTCTGCCAGCACCCTTACTGTTCGACTGCATTGATGTTTTGATTCCATACATAGCCAATGTGATCAATACTATTGCTCTCTTTCAGATGGCGCTTTCCCTCAAGAGTATAAGTCCCCAACTTAGAACTTACGTCCCCTACTTAGAAAGCCTTCTTTAGACCCAAATTCCTTGAAACATTACAGACCTATCTCCAACCTTCCCTTTTCTGTCTTTCTGTCTAAAGTTCGAAAGAGATCTCTCTATGTACCATGCTCATACACGGTCTATCCCCCATAGGGACAAAAAGTAAACCAGCACAAAATTTTGCCTTTGTTTTATTCTTTTCACAGAACTTCAAAAAGCATACACAGTTAGTGGTGTTTGTGGTTTCTTTGATCAGATATTATCTACCACCATTATGGTGAGAACCACTGGCATCCTTTATGGATCCACCACTATTAACAGTGGCATTTTAAGCTATAAAGCCATTAAGCCACGTTTGTACAGTGCATGGGGGGTTGGCAGTGTTTTGTGGTATAATTTGTTCATAAAGTCCTTGAGAGACTTGCTTTGTCACATCTCTTAGATCACCTCAACTCCAACAACTCCAACAACAATAAGACCCCTCATACACAAAATAACCAAGCCTTGCGATTCATCGGTTGGCCCTGTCGCAGTCAAAGGTGTAGTTCGTGCAAATCTTCCGCTCGCTACTATGAAAGTGCGTATTTGCGACATTGAGCATTTGTTGTAGGGTTAGGGATAGGGTTAGGGTTAGGGTTAGGGTTAGGTAAATGGTTCAAGTAAAGAAAGAGTGAAATTTGTGGTTGTCGCAAATACACACTCTCATAGTAGCGAGCGGCAGATTTGCACGAGCTACACTTTTGATCCCCTCCAAAAGTAAGGTGTTTTGGCCACAAAGAGTTCACGAAACTTGCGCCTTTTTTCTTCACCTCACGCTAAAATTAGTCTTGACAGTGTCAGCAATTGCAAGGCACTGTCACACGCTATCCTCTCCCCTCGCCCTCTCCATCCTACCCTTGCTTGCTTGACACCACGTTCCTTCTCACTTTCCAACTTTTCCCGGCATCCAGTTTCTGCCCCCCCCCCCCCTGCCCCCCCTCCCCCCCACCCCTTCCCACGATGTTGAAGATGTCGCATTAGCAGCCGATTGCCTGTAGATGCTCTCGTGGCTGGTGTGAGGGTCACCAACTTTCGTCTCCGGGTTTCGTTCTGGGCTGAATTCTGTATTTTGTATTCATGGAACGTTTCCTCTTCGCCGAGTTTTGTTTCCTGGAATTTGAAGGCAGACGGACAAGACACCAAATCTCATGATCTAACTGTAGATGTCTTCGGTGTTTTTTTTTACACCCTGCTTTTTCATTTCTTCTCCTTTTTTTGTCCTCTGTCCACAAAAGTGGAGCGAGGGTACGTGTTTTGTTTTGTCTTTTGTCTGTCTGTATGTCTGTCTGTCGCACGTTTATTTTTATATTTTGTGTCTGGTGTTTTTTTCTCAAATATATTTTAACCCTTTCAACGCCAGCCATTTTTCAGCTAAAACTTTCCATTACACTTACCTGGGTAGAGAAAAGATTCTGTCTGCAATATTGGGGATTCCCCTGTGACATGCATACAATAGGACATATCCTTACTTCCCAAAATTAACAGCATAAGGTCACTGGATACCAGACCCTCATTTGATGCCTTTCAGTGACATGGGTGTTAAATCATTGTGGTGCCAAGAGGCGACAGTGGCGATGAAAGGGTTAAACTATTGGACGGATTTCAATCAACTTTGGTAGAGGGATCTATATTCCATATCCAAATATTTGTTTTGTACACTTTGCTGGCTTTAGCCTTCAAGTTTGACTTTGAAAAGGTGTTAAGTGGGGTTTTTTTTTCCGTTTTGTTTTGGTTGTTTGTTTGTTTGTTTGTTTGTTTGTTGGCATAGTTTTCTATTACTCCTCCCGACTCCCTTTTTATCTCTTTATTAATCCATTCACGGTGATCGTTTTAGCTTCTTTTGAGATGAACCCCGTTGAAACAGAACTAAATAAGGTATGCTGTGCGTGGTCCAACCTTAATAGAGCCTAGCTTAAATATTGTGCCTTTTGTTTTACTTTTCTCTTGAAATATTTTAAAAGACGTTTTGCATCCTTCACATTTTGTGCTGATTCCCGAGGAGCTGAGGGGTGGGGTTATAACAAAGATATTCTAAAAGGGTAAGATGGACTACTTAAGAGTTACGGCGAACCGGGCTGATAGAGTTATCGTTAGTGGTGACAGTACACCATTCACAGTGGAGGCTATCCAAAAACTCAGACTGGAACTTGAACGGAGAATTCAACTGGCCTATCGACGTGTAAAATCTGTACTGTTTAAAAGGGACGTAACCAGTGTTTCTGTCCTCACTACTCATATAGGGAAAAGAGACCGGATGCTTATCTTCCCCTATACAGTCTTTGGTTATAATAGAAAGGGCGAAAACAGAACCCTACAACAAAGTTTGTTTCATGACAGCATCAGACAAGGGGAGGCCTGTGATATGATATGTCTTGGGTGCAGTCTGGGTGTTTTCATGGCCTTGGTTCTTTTTCTTCTGGAACATCGTCACACTTTGGGGGAATGGAACTCTTTGATCAGCTGTCGTTTTTAACCTATTTTCGATACAAACGTCTGCCGTTTTAGGACATCTTCATCATCATGGATGCTATTGAATTCGGAGCATAGGACCTCTTGAATGAGATACTCCACAAACTTCTGTCCTTTTCTCCAGCAATTTCCCTTCCATAAAGGATATTAACGTAGAGTGTAGTCATCACGAAGTTATTTTAAGTCTCCTTTCTCTTTGAAGTCGTAATTTTCTTGGGGGGTGGGGTGGGGTGGGGGGGGGGGGGGGGGGGGGGGCTATTAATCTGTCTCGTGATGAAATAGCTTGTTCATGGGTTTCTCTGTTCATGTAGAAAAAATGGTTCCAGCTAAACGATGTCGCGAGCTTTATTGAGAGTGCAGTTTGTTTGATGGTTTACGTGTCACAGGGAGGGGGTCAGGGAAATATTGAATGTCGGAAACAGACAAACGACTGGTCCGGTTGGGAGCCCAAAATAGCGAGAATCTTCTTTTTTTGAAGACAACCCAGTTCCAGACTAAAATCGAGAGGTATAGATCCAGAACCCCCTGTCGAATTTCATGGAGAAAGTACAAGGCAAACTGTTCAAAATCGAGCGATATCTCCAAATCTGCATGCCTATCATCAAAGGGATCAATAGGAGAGACTGGTAGTTATCCAAGGTTTTAGATTCTTCTCAAAGGTGGACCCTGACGGATGAGTGGATGAGTGTTTGCAAGAAACACGTCGAGATCACCAGAAAGACCGTCTTTTCAAGGATCGGAACACTCATTTTGCTCTGGTTTCCTTGAAATTAAACCGTCAAAACGGCAATTCCTCTCTCTCTCTCTCTCTCTCTCTCTCTCTCTCTCTCTCTCTCTCTCTCTCTCTCTCTCTCTCTCTCTCTCTCTCTCTCTCTCTCTCTCTCTCTCTCTCTCTCTCTCTCTCTCTCTCTCTCTCTCTCTCTCTCTCTCTCTCTCTCTCTCTCTCTCTCCAACTTGACTTTGTTGCATGCCCTAACGGTTCAGTTCAGTTACGGAACATCCTTTTGGACGTACTTCATTCAAATTGGTTCCAATACAACAAGCAGTTTCTATAGCAAGTGGATAACAAGGGCATCGCCGAGCGGCAGCAACGCATTATGACAATGCAAACTCGGCCAGAGTTATGTCCTCCCCCCCACCCCCCAATAAACACACCACTTTCCACCCTTACAGAACGCATAAAATACATAGCCCAAAATTTGAAGCGATTCTGTTCAGTAGTTCACGAGATACAGCTGAACTTTTATACAAACCTCCTTGCACCGAGTTATGTCCTCTCCCCCCCTCCCACCCCCCAATAAGCACACCACTTTCCACCCTTACAGAACGCATAAAATACATAGCCCAAAATTTGAAGCGATTCTGTTCAGTAGTTCACGAGATACAGCTGAACTTTTATACAAACTTCCTGGCACCATGGTACACCACCACACAAAATTTGAAGCGATTCCGTTCACTAGTTCACGAAATAAAGCTGGGGGAAAATTACATAGCCCAAAGAAGGAAATTTCGGTTTTCAAGGTCAAACTTCAAGGTCAAGGTCAGCACGGTGTTGATTAACGAAAGGAAGCTTCCTTTTCAAGCTGTCTACCCCTCTGCCAATTTTAATCAAAGTCCAAACAGTAGTTTGTAAGATAATCGATACACACACACACACACACACACACACACACACACACACACACACACACACACACACACACACACAGACACACACACACACACACACACACACACACACACACACAGACACAGACACACACACACAAACACACACACACACACACACACACACAACACACACACACACACACACACACACACACACACACACACACAAACCAATCGCAAAACCCTGGCCGAGTAATAATTATACTCTAAATATCCCGCCTGGGAATGATGAAACCTTTATTTGCTTCTTGCCTTTAAGGTTGGCCATGTTTTGCTTTACAAAAGCAGCAACATTGAAAGATGAAAAACATGCATTAAAATCAGCAAGAAAGTCATAGCTACTACCAACATTCCAATGCAAATAAATAAAGTAACAATAATATTATGATTCTCACTCACAAAGACATCCACCCTCATTCACCAGCACTGTCACTCTCTGATAACACCTCCCTCACCCTCACAGAAACTAATGAAAATGTAAACAAGCAGCAGGAAGGAATGCACCAATACATGCGTACACACGGTTCATATAATCTCTCTCTCTCTTTCTCTCTCTCTCTCTCTCTCTCTCTCTCTCTCTCCTCTCTCTCTCTCTCTCTATCTCTCTTCTCTCTCTCTCTCTCTCTCTCTCTCTCTCTCTCTCTCTCTCTCTCTCTCTCTCTCTCTCTCTCTCTCTCTCTCTCTCTCTCTCTCTCTCTCTCTCTCTCTCTCTCTCTCGGTTGTTTAGATTCTCTATGTTAATGGCATCAGAAAATGAAACGACTGTACGAGGTGTGGCTCTGTTTCTTTATAAAGCTTTTCAGTTGCGAGAAGCGATTTTGTCATGAATAATTTGATTGCTAAACTGGTTACATTTATCTTATGATGTACTTTGTATTCAGTGGTTATTTCATGTGTAATAATAATAATAATAAATAATTAATAATGCTTATATAGCGCATAATCTTGCAAAGCAACTCAATGCGCTTTTCACTCACCATTCGTACAAACATTTCTAACAAACTGGCCCACGCATCCTCACCATACATCTCTATCAAAATGAATACATTTAGAGAATGCATTGCATATAATCATAACACAACACACCAACACCCACGTCCCTTCAACACCACCACCCCAACCATCCCCCCACTCCCCCCCACCCATCCCCACCCCTGCCCCCCTACTCCCCACCGTCACCCCATACACACACACGCGCACGCGTTAACCTCAAACTCAACGTCTTCAATGAGCTGGAAAACAAGAGTGGGGAAAGGATCATAGACTTTGCAGAGAGAAAGCTTTCCTGAAGAAGTGGGTTTTTAGTTGGGACTTGAAGGAAGGAAGAGTGGACTGGTTACGGGTATGGTCAGGGAGAGAATTCCAAACGTTTAATTGGTGCAACAAAGCTAAACACCCTCTCACCCGAAGATTTCAAGGACCGCTTAGGAACTTTAAGAAGTTTCTGGGAAGAAGAACGAAGAGTACGAGAGCTTTGGTAGGTGCAGAGAGAAGAAGAGAGGTAGTGAGGAAGAGTTTTGTCAAAGTGACGAAAAGCGAGAGTAGCCATCTTGAACTGCCAGCGGAATTTGACAGGAAGCCAGTGGAGCTCAGCCAAAAGAGGTGTGATGTGATCACGCTTTCTTTTGCCAAGCACAAGCCGAGCAGCACTGTTCTGCACTCTCTGTAAGCGCGAAATCTGTTCTGCTGGAAGCCCAGCATACATCGAATTACAGTAGTCCAATCTGGACAAAACGAAGGCAGAAATCAGTCTAACAGCAGCATCTCTGGACAGGAAGGGTCTGATGGAGGCGATACGCCTTAGCTCTAAGAAAGATGCACGACAAACACTAGATATTTGCTCCTGCATCGACATGGTTTGATCGAGGGAGACACCGAGGTACTTAACAGTCTTCCGAAATGGCAATTCGGATCCAACAATATTGATGGAATCTGTTTTAACTTTCTTCAGTGTAAAATGCTAGCGTCCTTTGTTCATATGGGGCTTTGGCCTTTTTGTGAATACAAAGGTCACTTCATTTTATTTCATCTCTCTCTCTCTCTGTCTCTCTGTCTATGCTCGTCTCTCTCTCTCTCTCTCTCTCTCTCTCTCTCTATTCTCTCTCTCTCTCTCTCTCTCTCTCTCTCTCTCTCTCTCTCTCTCTCTCTCTCTCAACACTAACTTCTATTCCATTGCTCTTTTCACTTGTATATTATATTCTTCAAAGCAAAAATAATCAATGAACAGCTTTAATAAAACCTACCCCCCCGCCCCACCCCACCCCCACACACGCTTTCCTTCTTACCATCATTGCTCTCACGCGCTCGCACGCGGCATAGGCCAACACGCACCCGTGAGATAAAACACCTGCGGAATGACATTTGTACTACTTTCTACCACAGAGTCAGACTTTTTTCGTTCATTCTTATTCCTTCCTCTCTGTCTCTCTGTCTCTCTGTCTCTCTCTCTCTCTCTCTCTCTCTCTCTCTCTCTCTCTCTCTCTCTCTCTCTCTCTCAATCTCTCTCTCTCTCTCTCTCTCTCTCTCTCTCTCTCTCTCTCTCTCTCTGTTAAATTCCCAAATTTCCCCATCCTTATCCCCTTCTATGCCTCTTCCCCCCTCCTCCCTCCCTTTTCTTCTCATTTCTGCAGGTACATATATCATTTAGCTTTCTTGCTTGATTTACTTTATCTTCCCCAGGGCTGGGTGGAAAAAAAGCATGTAACTTGCTTATCTCATGTTCCCTGGTTAAATAACATTTCGTTTTCGTTTTCGTTTTTAGTTCTCTCTCTCTCTCTCTCTCTCTCTCTCTCTCTCTCTCTCTCTCTCTCTCTCTCTTGCTCTCTCTCTCGCTCTCTCGCTCTCTCTCTCTCTCTCTCTCCTCTCTCTCTCTCTCTCTCTCTCTCTCTCTCTCTCTCTCTCTCTCTCTCTCTCTCTCTCTCTCTCCTCTCTCGTCTCTCTCTCTCTCTCTCTGTTCACAGCGTTTGTAGCTGTTTTTATTGAAAGGTCAAGGAGTCAGAAAATCAGTTTATTCCTGTGTCAGAAATGAAAAACAAAATGTGTAGGTCAAGCGAATGGCGGTACGATCGACAGTGTGTGTGTTGTGTGTGTGTGTGTGTGTGTGGGTGTGTGTGTGTGTTGTGTGTGTGTGTGTGTTGTGCTGTGTGTGTGTGTGTGTGTGTGTGTGTGTGCCCTGTGCGCGCGCGTGTGCGTGTGTGTGTGTGTGTGTTCGTTCGTGCGTGCGCGTGTGTGTGTGTTGTTGAGAGAGAGAGAGAGAGAGAGAGAGAGAGAGAGAGAGAGAGAGAGAGAGAGAGAGAGAGAGAGAGAGAGAGAGAGAGAGAGAGAGATGAGAGAAGAGAGAGAGAGAGAAGAGAGAGTGAGAGAGAGAGAGAGAGAGGGGGGCAAGAGAGAGAGAGAGAGAGACAGAGAGGATAGAGAGAGAGAGAGAGAGAGAGAGAGAGAGAGAGAGAGTAACAGAGATAAATACAGAGAGAGAGAGATGGAGAGAGAGGAGAGGCGCGAGAGGAGAGAGAGAGAGAGAAAGAGATGGACAGTGAGAGAGAGATCCAAGATAGAGATGGAGAAAAAGAGCGAGAGAGGACCGGCGAGCGATCTGAGAGAGAGAGATAGAGAGAGAAAAGAGATCTTAGAGCTCGCAAAGAGAGAGAGAGGAGAGAGAACGAGAGAGAGAGAGATCTGAGAGAGAGAGAGAAAAGAGAGTGAGAGAGATACTGAGAGAGACAGAAGAGAGACAGAGAGAGACAGAGAAAGAGGCAGAAGAGGCAAAAGGCAAGGACACAATGATACGGAGAAACAAACGCCTTTACAAAGATAGACACGAGTTAATATATATATAGAGAGAGAAAACACAGAGGTAGAACTGGTACACATTCAATAGACTAAAAAGAACAGACACTGTCTGAGATCTTATTATCATTTCGTTGATTCAGGGACACTGTCAGTGAATGAGATAGGGAATAGACAGTCTGTCAAAGATAAAAAAAAAAGGTGAGACAATGCAGATAAAGAGTGATAATAATAATAATCATATAGTAATAAGCCAACTGTCCGTGTGTGTCTGTGTGTGTGTGTGTGTGTGTGTGTCTGAAACACGAAACGGGCCTTATAACTCCGCCGTTTTTCGACCGAATCGCTTCAAATTTGCTGTGAGCCCTAACGGGCCGATGGCAACGGCAACCGAGGCGGCCGTGTCATTTGCGCGGTTCGGCAAATGCGCGAAATGCGCATCCGCCGTCCTCTCGGCGCCTGTATCTCCGTTGTTTCTGGACCGATTGCCTTCGCATTTGGCAGGAAGATCACCGGTGACGGTGACTATCTGTCTACCAACCCGGAAGCGAATCGATTCAGAAACGCACGCGCTATACGACTCCGCCGTTTCTTAACCGAATCGCTTCAAATTTGCTGTACTCAGCGTTACCAGTACTTGGCGTTACCGTTACTAGGCGTTACCGTTACTAGGCGTTACTGGGACTCGGCGTTGCGCTAGTAATAATAATAATAATAATAATAATATTAGTGAAAGGAAACCATCGGGTTGTGGCAGCGACGTCAAACATCAATATTACATTCGATTAAGTTCCAGACAATTCAGAACGTCTTCTCAAAACTTTCGAAACAAAACACAAGAAAAAAACATTTGGAAAAAATAGGGTGACAGGTTATAGGGAAGTTGGCAGAGAATATGCTTACAAGCGGTTATGAAGAAAACGCAAGGGTCAACTATTATTAGGTACGTTATAGTCACAGAGACGTCTCTGTGAAATTCGGGTTGCTCCCACCTGGAGAGCGCGTCGCAGCCAGAGGCGCGCCACCCATTTTGTTTTGCATGCAAATGTGTGACTGATGAGGAAGGAAATAGTGGGGGTGGGTACATTTTGACCAAGTGACAACTTTTTCGTTGCCACGTGTGCTAAGTGCATGGGCACACGGGACCTCGGTTTTATCGTCTCATCCGAAAGACTCCGCGTTCAGACCGTAAGGCCTAGTGCAGATCGAGAGGGAAACAAATCCCCCTGTACCCAGGTTCGAACTCGGGTTTACTTGACACGAGGCGAACGCGCTACCACTGTGCCACTGTGCCGCTAGAGCATGATGCTAACGCTAGATAACGCAGCGGCGGGGCAGCATTTTCGGCTCCATTGATCTTGACCTTTGACCAATGACCTTCATCTTCGACCTTGGCCGAGGCATCCTAACGGCCTATCCTGTATGCAGAATTTGACGGTCCTAGGTCCCTATGTTCGAACGCTGTCGTCGTGGTAACATGGATAGTTGATAGTTGATAGTTGATAGTCAGGGGCAGACAGCCCTGAACACAGCAACCAGCGTTCCCTTCGCCGCTAAAAATATAAAAATAACAAGTGAAATATTATGGAACCTCCCTCCTTATAAGACCTTCGAAAATCATAAAAAATGAGGTCTTATAAGGGAGGGGTCTTATAAGGGAGGTAATTTTAATACTTACAAAGAAGGGCAATGTCTCTGAGAAGTAGGTCTTATGTGGGAGGGAGTCTTATAAGGGAGGGTCTTAGAAGGGAGGTAATTTTAATACTTGCAAAGAAGGGTAATATCTCGGAGAAGTAGGTCGTATGTGGGAGGGAGTCTTATAAGGGAGGGGTCTTTTAAGGGAGGTAATTTTAATACTTGCAAAGAAGGGCAATGTCTCGGAGAAGTAGGTCGTATGTGGGAGGGAGTCTAATAAGGGAGGGGTCTTTTAAGGGAGGTAATTTTAATA
>CM065687.1:50995669-50998169 GCA_017654935.2 Phymorhynchus buccinoides
ATTTATGCACCACAAAAGGTTTAACACCCATATCACTAAAAGGCATCAAATCAGGGCCTGTTATCCCAAAAGACTCTATTTTCTTAATTTCGGGAGGTAAGGATAGGCCTAATGTAATACATGTCACAGAGGAATTCCCCCGATATTGCAGATACTTTTTTTTTCTATACCCAGTTAAGTTTAATGATTTTTTTTTTGCTGGAAAAAGGCTGGCGGCGAAAGGGTTAAAAAAAACCACCAGATCACGTGTCAAAATCACGGGCTTCACGTGTTTCCCCTCTTATAGCTGGAAATAAATCTTTGTTTTGACCAGGTCTGACTCCCATATATATGCCCCGCCCCCCCCCCCCCCCCCCCCCGAATTCAAACCGAAACATCAATTTGAAGTTGGGGGGGTACATTTGTATGTGGGTCACGGCTACCCAGAAATAACAACCAAGGGACTTAATCGTGGTGCGTCAGCGCGTCTTTAAATGGTTTTCTTTTCTGTGTTGTATTCTGATGAAAGTTATATTTTGTTTCTTTGATTCATATTGTTTTGCTGTTGTTGGAGTGAGTGTCGACCCCCGTTCATTATTCCTTCAAGGTATGATTGTGTTCATCTTTTTTTATTCGGAGGAAAGAGAGGGGGTGGTGGATTCACTTTACATGGATGCTCCTTCTTTCAGGGTGTCCTGAAGTTCAGGATTTTGGCATTGCCTGGAGCCGCTCGTGGCCGGGTTATCATGAACATTTGAGTAGATGCATTTTGCTGGTTATTGGGGTCTGCAACGAACACCTTTTGCAAGAGTGAATGCCCTTGGAGGGTGGGGGGGGGGGAAGATGGTTCGGTACTGACCAGACAAGGGGGATAACTCTCGCCAATAACCCCTATTTGATGCCACTAAATGGCTGCCTTTCGCAACAGTGAATGCCCTTGTCAGTACTGACCAGCAAGAGCAATTGCTCTCACTGTCAAGGGCGTCAATAACCCTAGTTGCAAAGACCTGCAGGGGTCATGAAGTTTAACCAGAAGTGAAAGTGCAACGAGAGCCTGTCAATTACATCGGAAACTGATGTTTCTCTTCAGCTTCCAGGGGGCATTGCCCCCCGGAACCCCCCGGAGGGGCGCTGTCCCTGCACTCTGCCGGGGCCTGGAGGCCCCCCTGGACCCCTGCCTTGCAGGATTTTTTGAAATTTCCCAGTAGAACCCATGGGATTTGTGCACGTGGCATAAATAGAGAGGATAGAATAGTCGATTTGATTAGAAATATCGACGTAAGAAATGCTTACACAAAATGATGATGATGGTGGGTTTTTGTTTGTTTTGCTTTTCTTTTTGTTCTCCTTACATGTTCTCCGCTTATTCGTTTTGACATTTTGTCCTCACACTCATGTTGTCCTCACACTCATGTTGTCCTCACACTCACGTTGTCCTCACACTCATGTTGTCCTCACACTCATGTTGTCCTCACACTCATGTTGTCCTCACACTCACGTTGTCCTCACACTCACGTTGTCCTCACACTCACGTTGTACTCACACTCACGTTGTCCTCACACTCACGTTGTCCTCACACTAATGTTGTCCTCACACTCATGTTGTCCTCACACTCATGTTGTCCTCACACTCATGTTGTCCTCACACTCATGTTGTCCTCACACTCATGTTGTCCTCACACTCATGTTGTCCTCACACTCACTGGGAATTCAGTGAATCTGATCGGAGCGGTGTACATGTGCATCCCTCTGGATATTTATCACCCGCGGAGTTTACGGAGCGAAGGTGATATTGTTTTTGTTGTGTAAGTGGCTCTGTGTGTGTGTGTGTGTGTGTGTGTGTGTGTGTGTGTGTGTGTGTGTGTGTGTGTGTATGTGTGTGCGTGTGTGCGTGTGCGTGTGTGTGTGCGTGTGTGTGTGTGTGAGTGTGTGTGTGTGTGCGTGTGCGTGCGTGTGCGTGCGTGCGTGCGTGTGTGCGTGTGCGTGTGCGTGTGCGTGTGCGTGTGTGTGTGTGTGTGTGTGTGTGTGTGCGTGCGCGCGCGCATGTGTGTGTGGCTGTGTGTGTGTGTGTATGTATGTATGTATGTATGTATGTATGTATGTATGTATGTATGTATGTATGTATGTATGTATGTATGTATGTATGTGGGTTTGTTAACAGCATATCACCATGAAGGAATAAAGATAGGAAGATGGACTTGATGCGCATGTAGGCTAGGTGCTGTAGATGTGCCTTTTGGTGTCAAAGTCATGACCTTGACGTATGACCTTGAAAACTGAAAATCTATGTTTAACCATATCTCGGGCACCAGTCAACAGATTATGATGTTGAAACTTGGTATGAAGGTGGCTTGGCTTATGCTCCTTCCGAATGTTGTTGACCAATCAAGATTAAGGTCAAGGTCAAGGAGATCGCTGGACCCTGAAAATCGGGGGGGGGGGGGAGGGGGGGTCGGAAAAATGGAGTTCCCAAGATAACAGCATATCACCATGAAGGAATAAGGATAGGCAGATGAAACTTG
>CM065687.1:51008693-51011193 GCA_017654935.2 Phymorhynchus buccinoides
AACCAGGAACCATGAGATAACCAAGTTACATGCTTTTTTTCACACCAGCCCTGGGAAGAGAGACAGAGACACAGCGAGAGAGAGAGAGAGAGAGAGAAGAGAGAGAGAGAGAGAGAGAGAGAGAGAGAGAGAGAGAGAGAGAGAGAGAGAGAGAGAGAGAGAGAGAGAGAGAGAGAGAGAGAGAGAGAGAGAGAGAGAGAGATAGAGAGAGAGAGAGAGAGAGAGAGAGAGAGAGAGAGAGAGATGAGAGAGAGAGCGCAGATAGACAGAAAGAGAGAGGCAGCACATTGTGACGTCATGGGTGTCAAATATGATTTATTAAAGTTCCCAAATCAGCTGACATCCACTGACAAAAACGATGTGTATGCTCAAGATGACCCAAATACTGTGCCATCCCCGTATCCAGCCTAATCTTCAGTAACACCATCCTGAATAAAACTATATAATACAATTCGGTAAAGGTCAAGATGTGCCACCCCCCCCCCCCCCCTACATTTCTCGGTTAATTGTATTTTATCCGTTTTTGCCTTTCTTACCATACTAAAGCTGTATTTTAGGAACATTTTTTAGCTAATAACCTTTTTGGAATACTAACCCTATCCCTAACCCTAGCCCTAATCCTAACCCTACCCCCCACTATGTACTGCAGTACACCGCGATTTGTCACAGTTGTGGTTCGTTGCGTTTTCCCGTCTTATAGGGTTAGGTTAGGGTTAGGGATAGGGTTAGTATTCCAAAAAGGTTATTCGCTAAAAATGTTCCTAAAATACAGCTTTATGTATGGTAAGAAAGGCAAAAAGGGAAAAATACAATTAACCGAGAAAATGCAGGGGGGGGGGGGGGGGAGGTGGCACATCTTTACCTACAATTCATTGTTCTTCTGCGTGTACTCGGTCTTTCTCTGCCCCCTGACGGGGACTATAGTTCTAGCTCTTGTACAAAAAACAACAACTTTATTTTAACCCTTTCACCGCCAGCCATATTTCAGCCAAAAATGTCCATTAAATTTACCTGGGTAGAGAACAAAATCCATCTGCAGTATTGGGGATTGTTCTGTGACATATATAAAATAAGGTCTATCCTTACTTCCCAAAACTAAGACAATAGGGTCTTTGGATAATAGACCCCAATTTGATGCGCTTTTTAGTGACATAGGTGTTAAATCACTGTGGTGATAAAATGCGACTTTGGCGGTGAAAGGGTTAAAATAACTCGGCCATTATTGTGTCAGGGCGGCTGATAATCCCAAGGAATAATTGAGATCGATACACAAGAAAGCTATACTCTCATTGTATGGTTAACTTGTATCGTTAATTCGAGTATTATACCTACGAATAAACGTCATAGTTACATTAACCCTTTCACCGCCAGCCATTTTTCAGCCAAAAATATTCCCATTACATTTACCTGGGTAGAGAACAAAACCCATCTGCAGTATCGGGGGTTCTTCTGTGACATATATCAAATAAGGTCTATCCTTACTTCCCAAAACTAAGACAACAGGGTCTTTGGATCACAGACCCCAATTTGATGCCTTTTTAGTGACATAGGTGTTAAATCACTGTGGTGCTAAAATGCGACTTTGGCGGTGAAAGGGTTAAAGAACCAAAACAATAAACATGTCTCTTTTACCAGAAATCTGAACGATTCTTAATAGTTGAAGTCATAGTTGGCTGGCGGCCCGAAACAAATTACATCAACTAAAAGCCAATAAAACCATCTATGCTATCAGATATATACCCATACACACAAAAAAACCTAAATAATGGACTGAATTATACATATTTTACATTTTTAACCGTAGGGAAAACCCCAGATTGCTCATGCTGTTTGTAGAGAGTTTAACCCTTTCACCGCCAGCCATTTTTCAGCCCCAAAAATGCCATAAAATTTAACTGGGTTGAGAAAATAAATGTATCTGCAATATTGGGAATTCCTCTGTGTCATGTATGACATTAGGCCTATCCTTACCTCCCAAAATGAAGAAAATAGGGTCTTCGGATAACAGGTGCCTTTGATGCCTTTAAGTGACATAGGTGTTATTAATGCCATTGTGGTGCATAAATGCGACATTGGCGTTGAAAGGGTTAACGTCCTCATAGCCGAAGCTCGAAGGACGTTAAACTCTCTACAAACAGCATGAGCAACCCGGGGGTTTCCCTACGGTTAAAAATGTAAAATCATATAGTAAAAAGCCAACTGTCCGTGTCTGTGTGTGTGTGTGTGTGTGTGTGTGTGTGTGTGTGTGTGTGTGTGTGTGTGTGTGTGTGTGTGTGGGGCTGAAACACGAAACGGGCCTTATAACTCCGCCGTTTTTTGACCGAATCGCTTCAAATTTGCTGTGAGCCCTCACGGGGCGATGGCAACGGCAACCGAGGCGGCCGTGTCATTTGCGCAGTTTCGCAAATGCGCGAAACGCGTATCCACGAGACTCTCGGCGCCCGTATCTCCGGCATGTCTGGACCGATTGCCTTCGAATGTGGCAGATACATGACCGGGG
>CM065687.1:51018693-51020521 GCA_017654935.2 Phymorhynchus buccinoides
GCAGTGAACTGTATTCTTTCTTTTTTTCTAGTTGGAGTTTATTTTGTACTTTGATTTTAGAGTGAATAAAGTAAGGGCAGCGATTTAATGCTAAAAATAAATAGATGATTTTGAGAAAAAAACAGATGCTTGTGGCAAAAGAAAATACCATCTAACCCTAACCCTATCCCTAACCCTAACCCTAGCCCTAACCCTATCCACGAAAATAACCAAGAAATAGAGCAGGAGGGTGTAAATCTACATATTTGCCGAGAAATCGATGTACGAAGCCATGCACGTATACTATTTTCTTTTGCTGGAACCATTCCTTTTGGGGGTTCATAAATTTTAAGTCTAAGGTAAGCCCTGGTGGAAGGCAAGAGCCGAAACGTTGGTAAACGAAGTAAACAACTTGTTGTCAATCTGTCATTCCCCTCTCAACTACCGACGAAGAGCCAACGCTCGGAAGCTCCATGCATGACTCCTGCAACAGGTCAGGATTACCTCTCCCTTTTTTAATCCCCGAGCTGAAGGTTCGGGGAGCTATTGTATTTGTCTGGTTTGTTCTTCAACTTGTTGTCTGTTTTTTGTTGTTGTAAGATTGCGTATCTATTTATATTTGATAAAAGAAACCACAATCTCTCTCTCTCTGTATCTATTTATATATAAGAATGAAATAGTCAGGCCATCTCTCTCTCTCTCTCTCTCTCTCTCTCTCTCTCTCTCTCTCTCTCTCTCTCTCTCTCTCTCTCTTCTCTCTCTCTCAGCTCTCTCTCTCTCTCTCTCTCTCTCTCTCTCCTCTTTCTCTATCCCCCCCCTCTCTCTCTCTCTCTCTCTCGCTCGCTCGCTCTCTCTCTCTTTCTATATCCCCTCTCTCTCTCTCTCTCTCTCTCTCTCTCTCTCTCTCTCTCTCTCTCTCTCTTTCTCTATCCCCCCCCCTCTCTCTCTCTCTCTCTCTCTCTCTCTCTCTCGCTCGCTCGCTCTGCTCTCCTCTCTCTCTTTCTATATCCCTACTCTCTCTCTCTCTCTCTCTCTCTCTCTCTCTCTCTCTCTCTCTCTCTCGCTCGCTCGCTCTCTCTGAGACTTCTCTCTGTTTCTCCCTGGCTCTCTGTCTCTGTATCTCTCTCTGTCTATGTATCTCTCTCTCTCTCTCTCTCTCTCTCTCTCTCTCTCCCGTCTCTCTCTCTCTCTCTCTCTCTCTCTCTCTCTCTCTTACGCAAGCGCTACATTTTTTTGTATATTGTTTTTTGTTAACCTTTGTTTTGCCTCAGGGCTGAGCGTAAAAAAAAACACCAATTGTATGCTTATCTTATAACCCAGAATAAACAAAATTTCGTTCGTTCGTACGCTCTCTCTCTCTCTCTCTCTCTTCTCCTTCTCTCTCTTCCTCTCTCTTCTCTCTCTCTGTTCTCTCTCTCTCTCTCTCTCTTCTCTCTCTCTCCTCTTCTCTTCCCTCTCTCTTCTCTCCCTCTTCTCTCTCCCTCTCTCCCTCTCTCTTCTCTCTCGCGCTCTCTGTCTCTCTCTCTCTCTTATCTCCTTCTCTCTCTCTCCTCTCTTCTCTCCCTCTCTCTCTCTCTCTCTCTCTCTCTCTATCTCTCCATCTCTTCTCTCTCCCTCTCCTCTCTCTTGTCTCTCTCTCTCTCTCTCTACTCTCTCTCTCCCTTCTCACTCTCTCTCTCTCCCTCTCCTCTCTACTCCCTCGCTCTCTCTCCCACTCTCTCTCTCTCTCTCTCTCTCCCTCTCTCTCTCTGGCTCTCTCTCTCTCTCTCTCCTTCTCTCCTATCTCTCTCTCTCCATCCTCTCTCTCTTTCTTCCTCTCACCCTCTCTCCTCTCTCTCTCTCCCTCTCT
>CM065687.1:51021021-51038521 GCA_017654935.2 Phymorhynchus buccinoides
AACCCAATGGTGCACCAAACCCGATCTTCCTTCTTTTGTTCTTCTTGTTCTTCTTGTTCTTGTTCTTCTTGTTTCTTGTTTCTGGTTGTGGTCTCTTCTTTCTGTTCTTCTTCTTCTGTTCTTCTTCTTCTTCTTCTCTTCTTCTTCTCTTGTTCTCTTCTTCTCTTCTTCTTCTTCTTCCTTCGTCTTCTTTTCTTGTTCTGTTCTTGTTCTTGTCTTCTTCTTCTTTCTTCTTCTCTTCTTCTTCTTCTTCTCTTCTTCTTCTTCTTCTCTTCTCTCTTCTTCTTCTTCTTCTTCTCTCGACGTCAGAGGGACACCCATCTCCAATATGACGGCGTCGTATTTCACCTCCTCTCCGATGACCCTTCGGCCACAGTTCTGCTGGCCAGGTCTGTTTTCTTTGCTGTTTAACAGTGCACATGCTGGGTTAGGATGTGGTCACTTGTTTGTTCCAGTGGACTGCTGTAAGATGTTGTCACTTGTTTGGTTCCACTGCTGTTGAACAGTGCACATGACTGTAGATGTGGTCACTTGTTTGTTCTCATTGTCCATACTGTAGGATTTGTTCACTTGTTTGTTCTCGTGGCATGGAACTGTGATTGTCACTTGTTTGTTATCATGCTGTTGAACGTGGACCCTGATGTAGGGTGTGGTCACTTGTTTGGTTCTCAGTGGACTGACTGTAGGATGTGGTCACTTGTTTGGTTCTCATCTCACTGCTGTTGAACCAGTGGACTGACTTGTGGATTGGTCCACTTGCTTGGTTCCTCAGTGCTACGGGCACCTTTTCTGTTTCACCTATGCGTCGTTTGTGAACAGTGGTGATGGTGACCTGTCCTGTCTGAAAACACAGACTGCTCTTGGTGTTTAGCATGTATATGGGTCTTCCCTGTGTGTGCCCTGGGTTTCGTCTGGCCCACTTCTTTTGCTGTTTGGCCTTGATGATGTTTGGCCTCTGGTTACAATATAATATGGCACCGCTACTGTAGCCTACAATATAGGATGGGGCGCTATATAACTTGTTTCCCTCTTTATTATTATGTTTTAACATTACCACGTTGAGTTCATACCAAATAAGAGGTAGTAATCTATTTGTAATGCATTATGAACATCGAACTCGTTTAAAACACATGAATAGTTCAACTCTAACGGCTACTTCTATCAGTTCGTGTACTTATGCAACAGATTCAGATCGGGCCGGATATCATGTTATTCATTTCCAGTGGTTTATTTTAATTTTAGTTGACCTTAAATTATCCTGATTATAGCTACTATAGCACATTTAAAGCAGCGCGGTACTATATAATGCAAGCAGTAGGCTAAAAATGTCAGTTCCTTGATTTGGCGCTCGTCCGCGAAAGCATCCTTTTTGAAACGGAAAAAGGAGGGAAAAACTAACTGGGCGCAGGCAAAGCCCGCAGCTAGGAAGTACGATTCTTGTTTCCTCTCTCTCTCTCCCACTATACAACTGACTACCCTTTCCTGGGATCGGCTCTTTATACCCCAGTTGTGAATTTAGCCTCTATCATTGTGAAGTTACGGTTACAATTATGATTATGCAAGCAACAACAGATGTGCATGACACTGGAACAAAGCTCATGCGTGATATAGTTTGCTTTGACTATCAATTATCTATCGCCACTCCGTAACGACATTTGAAAAACATGTCGACTAGGGAAGTGCAACTCCTCATTTCTTTTACATATTAATTTATTACTTTCCTCACATTTGCACTGAGAGAAAAAGTGAGAGAGAGAGAAAGAAAGAAGTGAGAAGAGAGAGAGAAGTAGGGGGTACATAATATATATCTGAGAGAGAGGAGGGGTGGAGGGGTGTTGGTGTAGCGATAGTCGAAGTTCGGGGGGAGAGAGGAGAGATAGAGAGAGATATAGGAGAGAGAGAAGAGAGAGCGTGAGAGAGGAGAGGAGAGGAGAGAGAGAGCGAGGAGAAAGATAGAGAGAGAGAGAGAGAGAGAGGAGGAGAGAGAGAGAGGAGAGACGGGTTGCGGATGGGGAGAGAGTGAGAGAGAGAGAGGATTAGATGAAGATCGGAGAGAGAGAAGAGAGAGAGAGAGGAGAGACGTGTTGGCGGTGGGGAAGAGGAAGAGAGAGCGCTAGAGAGAAGGGACGAGGAGAGGCCTAGAAAAGAGGAAAAAAGAATACGATGAAAAGGAGGACACAAAATTCCAATTCTGATACAGGATCTAGTGCAGGAATGTATTACTTTAAACAGCACACCATTTGTTCTATGATTACATAACCCCCCCCCCCCCCCCCCCACACTACACAGAGCACCCACACACCCCCCAAAAAAAGTTTGTTTCCTTCCAGAAAACCACCATTCTGATCTCGTATCGTATGTTGGCCTCTCTATTCTTTTTAAACATCGTCCGGACGACGGACCGGACAGACGGACGGACAGACGGACGGACGGACGGACGGCGGACGGCGGACGGACGGAACGGACGACAGGACAACAGATTGGAGTATTTTATACAGACAGGTCATAATGCAGACACAGACAAACAGAGGCTTGCGTTTCTAGGGAGGGACGTTTAGTTTTTTTTTTCCTATATGTTGACTAGCACCACGAAAGGGACATTAAGTGTCAAATTGAAAACCATTCTGAACACATTTACCTTTACAAACTTCAGACAATTCTCTTTCTATTGATCAAGAACATCTGTTATCTTTTTTCCCCCTGTTCCAAAGTTTGAGCATATCAGTTTAGTAGAGGTGAGCGTCCGCCATTTGAGGAAAACACGTCTAATGTCTACGCCTAGCCTTAGATGTACTTTTTAAAAGCACTTATAGATCATTTAGGAGCATATTAAGATTGTCTCTTTAAATTGAAGACAAGTATGCTAGAGAACACGAAAATAGGCCTACCCATAACTCAAAATTGACGAAAAAAATGATATTTTTTTGACTTTGCAAGCCTGTTGTGGAGAAACTGCCCAGCGCCTTAATGCCCTTTCGTGGTGCTGAGTCACATATATTTCAGAGGTTTTTTCTTCAAGCCAACTGAATTTTACCGTAAATATCCTTTTACAAATAACAGCCATTGAGTATATTTGTAGTAGTATGTTTGGAAATAAGTATATTCGTTTTTGGCATTGCTAGACTTCCACTCACTGGCAGTATGTATTTATGTTTTGCATTTTCGGGTAGTTATTACGAACATTTTCTATACTAAGAGGTAGCATGATACCAGGGCCTCCCTCCAAATCGTCCCGCAAAGACAGGGGTCCCAGGGACTCCTTCACTTTAGCATCCTACGAGTCTAGAGGCTGGATAGAGGGTCCCAGTGAATTGCGATGCTAAACGAAATGTTTCTAGTGCATCCATGGGACTCCCCTGACCATTTCTTTCAGTGTCTTTAGATTTTAAGTGCTTCATAGACCCCCAATGGGAGTCCCTTGGAAGCCCCTGGACACTGCTCAACAAAAAAAATAGTGTTTACCTAAATCTGATGGAAAAAAAAAAAAAAAAATTTTGCCACAAACATCCCATAAGAACATACAGCCAACTATTGTTCATATGCACATGCTTGGTTCAGTTTTTATCTAATTGTTTGGATTCAGTGCTTCAACAAAAAATAGTGTTTACCATAAATCTGAATGAAGAAACATTTTTCCATTAGACAAAAGAAACATCAGCCAAACTATGTTCATCCTGGACTGTGTGGTGCAGTTTTTAATCTAAGATTTGGATTCAGTCTTCACTTAATCAGCTTGATTTTGTGTGTTGTAGAAACGGCTGTGTATCGAGGGTGTGGTGGGATGCGAGTATACATAAGCAGGGTATAAGTGAGGCGACACCGTACGGTGAAAGAAGCTTGGGGTTACATGAATCAAGTCAGTCTCTGTACATGCTAATAATTATATTCCAAATATTGACTATTTCCACAGGGCAACACAGTGAGTGAATGTCAGATTAACGTCTCTGTAACGTTTGAGGTGGACCCTGACGATTAGTTTAGGTTTTTTTTTAGCAAAAAAACTACGTCGATATCACCAGAAGACAGCCTTTTCAAGGACCGAACACTCTTTTTTGCTCTGGTTCCGCTAGAACTCAATTCGTCAAAACGGCGATTCCTTCTTG
The DNA here is from genome assembly GCA_017654935.2 of Phymorhynchus buccinoides. NCBI lineage: Eukaryota > Metazoa > Mollusca > Gastropoda > Neogastropoda > Raphitomidae > Phymorhynchus > Phymorhynchus buccinoides. The sequence goes on from CM065687.1 coordinate 51,025,125, forward strand.
AGGCGATGCCGGAGAGAGAGCCATTTTTTTTTGTTTGGATCGGGTGGGTGGAGGCACTCAATGTGGTTGAAGCCTTTTTGCTTCTTTTGTATGCGTACACCACAGTGCTCAGATCCTCCATACTATTACTTACAACTCACTGGTTTGCCATGGGGAAATAGAATTATTTTGATAAAAATGTTTACCGGTGCTGTAATGATACGGTCTGTATGATACGGTAGCTGTCATGATACGGTGCTGTAGTGATACGGTATCTGTAATGATACGGTGGCTGTATGTACGGTTACGCTGTAATGATCCGGGGGCTGTTAAATGATACGGTGGCTGTAATGATACGGTGGCTGTAATGATACGGTAGCTTTAATGCTACGGTGGCTGTAATGACTTACGGTGGCTGTAATGATACGGTGGCTGTATGATACGGTGGCTGTAATGATACGGTGGCCTGTAATGATACGGATGGCTGTAATTATACGGTGGCTGTATGTAACGTTGGCCTGTAAATGATACGGTGGCTGTAATGATAACGGTGGCTGTAATGAATACGGGGCTGTATGATCGGTGGCTGTAATGATACGGTAGCTGTAAGATACGGGTGGCTGTAATGATACGGTGGCTGTAATGATACGGTACTGTAAATGCTACGGTGGCCCTGTAATGCTACGCTGGCTGTTTAAATGATACGGTGGCTGTAATGATAGCGGTGGCTGTAATAGATACGGTGGCTGTACTGATACGGTAGCTGTAATGATATCTGTGTGCCTGTAATGATACGGTGGCTGTAATGATACGGTGGCTGTAATATACGGTGCTTATGCTACGGTGACTGTAATGAATACGGTGACTGTAATGATACGGTGGCTGGGTGATACGGTGGCTGTAATGATACGGTGGCTGTAATGATTCGGTGGCTGTAATGATAGGTGACTTTATGATACTGTGCTGTCAATGATCGGTGGCTTTATATACGGTGGCTGTATGATACGTTTTAGCATTCTGCAATCTTAGTCAACGGTGTACATAGACATTTATGAGTGGCCTAACCTGTGTTTGCCATGGTAAACAGTTAACCGGTTTTAGTTTGGATTGTCCCCTATATTTAGGATTTTAGTCCCAGACAGTATTATCCTTTACACTGTGTTGGGTTTGCCTGCTTTAAGCTTTAGTTTGTGTGCATATTCAGTGCACCTCCAAAGTTTATGATAATAGTCGTTGGCCTCACATTAAAATTCATTGAAGCTCATTGAGTCTTGAGCCATGGGAAAATAGAATATTTGTGAAATAGTGTTTTTACGCGTACAGATACCTATACTGATACTACTTAACAGCTCTTTTTTTTTCTCTCTCCTCAATGGTTGGTTTAACTTTAGTAGGCTAGCCTCTTATAGACAGTACAAACATCTCTTTGGTCCCTGATACCTTTAATACCCTATGATCTCCTTTTCGCTCTTTCCGCGTCCCTTGTGACGCACGACTATCACGGGCACGTGCGCGTGGTGTATGACGGATCCTGACGGAGCCATGGAGCGCCTCGCGGATTTTGCCGAGGCGCGCGTGCCCGTGCTGATGTAGGTGGCGCCAGTTCTACGGCGCATTCCAAATGGCGGCGCCCCTGGCTTGTCCTTGGTTGACAGACGTACGAACTGCCTTTGATCTGCAAGCTGGTATAAAAAAAATTCCAGTAGAAATAGAATTTCCGATTTCTATTAGTAGGGTAAACGGGTAAACGCGTATGTTTTGTCTAGGAAGGCCTTTTGAGTTAATACTTTGCTTATTTCGTGGCACAAAAGCCTCTCTCTGCCATTGTAAATATGAGAAATAGTTTATTTTTATAATCCATGAATTTCCCAGGCAAAACATAAAGATTTTTGAGAGTAAAAAGCTTTTTTTTTTTTGCAAACATTTGCACTGGGGATGGGCGGTTTTGGCCCTGGATTCCGATTGTACTATGAGGATTTTCCGCATCCTACTGGATTTCCATTTGTACTGTGACTAAACATTGTGATCACGCGTGCGCCTGCGTGCGCACACACATGCAAAGCCCACGCGACGCACAAGCACGCACGCACCACCACACCATCACAACTAAGCCGCGCACAGACAGCACACACATACACCACGCACACACATACACGCATGTACCGCACACTCTGTGGAGAGAGAGAGAGAGAGAGAGAGAGAGAGAGAGAGAGATAGAGAGAGAGAGAGAGAGAGAGGGAGAAGAGAGAGAGCGAGAGTATCGTGCTATGAACTTACAAGAAAACTCATTAATTAAGGATCACAACACTAACGCACACACACATTGCGCACATCGGCGCCGCATGCACAACACACACACACACACACACACATCACCCACAACCCACGCACATGCGTGTGCCGCCACACAAACACACACCACACACACACACCACACACACAAACACACACACACTCATGAGCCTTGTCATACCCCAGCGGTGTCCATTTTGGTCTCGTACTTGGCTTCGATGGCCTTGATTTTAGCCTCTGCCTCTGTCATCAATTCTTGAACCTTGCCAGGACCTGCCACACACACACACACACACACACACACACAACACACACACACACATAGGCGCATAGGCAACATTTCTGGCGGTGCTGTAATAATACCAACAAAGGGGGAGTAAAACTCCCCATGGCCATGTGCAAAAAAGCTCCATGAGCAGAAGTGACGTCAAAGACTTCTGCACGAAGCGGAAGCCTACCCCGTGCCGTGCTATATATGACTCGGACTTCCTAGCCCTCGTCAATAATGAATGAATATGTATCGCACTCTTTCTCCGAAGAGCTCAGAGCGCTTACTAGTGCCATATACAATTATAAAGTTGTTACTGTTGCAAAACCTATCTGTATTGCTAAAACAATTTCTGGACTTTACTGGTGTTGCAACTGCCTCCGGGCATTGCCTCAGTATCGTTCCCACCATCTTTATATCTACTAAATGTCCCCATATGTGTCTGTTTCAAACCGGAAGACGTTAAACAGAATTTACTACCATTGCGCTTAAAAATATGAATTGAAATAATGACAATTGCAACAACAATAACAATAGCTATAATAGCAAGAATAACAACAGCAATAGGATAATGATAATTCACACAAAACTTTTTTTTGTTTGGGGGATATCATAGTGAACGAATCAATAATGACAATTACAACAACAATAACAATAGCGTTATTGATACACAAGAATTTATACAACACAACAGAAATTGATAATGATAATTCACAAATACCCGTATGATCGATAATTGATAGAAATCCAAAATAAAATCATTTATGAAACTTAATGGAGAAACCTGCGCGATCAGGACGCACAACCGCGCACACACAGGCATACATGCACGCATGCGTGCCACACACAGCACCACGCACACACACACACACACACACACGCGCGGCGCACCACAGACAGAAGAGAGAGAGAGAGAGAGAGAGAGAGAGAGAGAGAGAGGAGACAGAGAGTACCTTTTCGCTATTTTCCGGTACGCTCTCTCTCTTGCGCAATGGGGATGTCATGAGAAATAGATTGAGGCCACCGAGGATGAGAGAGCTGAAGAGGACGAGATGCGAAGTTAAAGAGAGAGTTAGAATTCCGGATGAGAGAGAGAGGAATTCGCCGAATAATTATTATTTCCAAAAGAGGCAAGGCCCCTTATGAAGGGGAAGTGAACAAACAAAGATCAACAGCCATAATAAACTTAGTAATCCATCAAATAATAAAAAGGAATACAAATCATCATCAATAATCAATGACACATGATACTAGTGTCGCTACATATAACAATTGCTTCAGTCAGATGGCAGTTAATATCCAGTCAGAACACGACAGAAGAAGGACTATGAAATAGCAATTTCTCTAGATTTGAAAGCTTTATGCATAAAAAGGACCAGATTCTGAATATCACTTTATTTCTTTGAAGCTAACAACAAGAATCGAATTTAAACGCACATCGATTACGAATATATTTATGTGGGATCATTTTTTGTCGGATATCATTTAATGCAAGGCAACGCAAAATAACAGTGCAATTCAACCGCAGTGTATGACTTTACACAATGGACACATAATTTCAGCATTAGTAGACACTCTGTAGCGATAATAATGCACAGCTACTTCCCAACTCTCTCTCGTCTCGTTCTCAACTCTCAGGTGTCTTCTCAAGTTACTCTAGCCTAAGATACTCTTTTCTCTGTGTGTGTGTCGTCAATCTCTCTCTCTGTACCTCTGGAATATTTCTCTATCTCTCTCTCATCTCTCTCTCTCTTGTTTATCTCTAATCTCATTAAGCTCTCGCTCTCTACTCATCTGTCTCTCTCCTCTCTCTCCCGACTTTCTGATCTTTGCCTAAATCTGTATCCTTGGAAAATAATATTTAAGTAAACAAGTACGTATACATCAGATACTCTATCTCTCTTACTCTCTCTCTCATCTATCTAATACTCTCAGTCTATAAGCCCCTCTCTCTCTCTCTCCCTCCTATGATCTCCTCTATCTCTCACTAATTTAAACCAATATCTCTCTCTCTCTCTCATCTCTCTCATATAAATTCCCTCTCTATCCTAGTTCCCTCTCTCTCTATACTAGAGAAAGATCGTGAGAGAGAGATGGAGAGAAGAGAGAGAGAGAGAGATCCTAGACACTGATGACAGTAGCCTATTCTTACTAAATCTTATTAGATCGTACACTAAGCCTTAACGGATAAGAACTCCTTTCTGACAATATATATATAGAATGTAATTTTCCAGAGAGAGAGACGAGAGCTGAGAGACAGCGAATAAATAAGGCCTAGTATTTTGCTTTTCCCCTTTTTATTGATAACAAACATGATATATCGCATCTTAGCTATTGCTTTTTTATCATCCATATATATATCATATTAAATATATCATACAATGCGTTTAAAATAGTATATGTATATGCAGAAATATATAAGCAAAAATACATAGGATGGGGGAATATACATATAGGTCCATGCATTCAAACATAATTATTATCAATAGAGGTATTTTACCGTGTTGTCCAAAATAAAAAAATTTGTCACATCAATTATTTTTTGTCTTACCAAATAACTCTCTTTACTCTCTCTCACTCTCTTTCTCTCTATCTCTAATAGTATGATAGTAACGGGACCTCTCTCTTCTCTATCGTCCTCGTATGTTCAAACAACGTTGAGTCGCTTTAGGACAGAATGAGAGAAAAGCCACTGTACCTAAGTCTCTCTCTCTCTTTCTCTGAACGAAGCGACCGCGTTATTCACTCTGCCATCTCTCACAATCTGTGGTCTACATGAGTGAGTCTACTCTTTCTCTCTCTCTGAACCCAGGTGGCTGTCTCTCTCTCTCTCTCTCTATCTCGCTCCTCTATCGTTCTCTGTCTTCTGTCTCTGTCTCTGCGAAGGCCGTTGCTTGATGTGTGTACGTGCTTGGTCTGGTCTCTCAATCCTTGCCCAAACTACCTTTCAAAGTCATCTAAAAACCAACTCTCTCTCACTAGACTCTCTCTCTCACGACTCTCGCACACACAACACACACAACACGAACGAGCGCACACTAGAGCATCTAACACATACCTCACAGAGTACTACTCACATACACCCCACACACACTCACGCACTCACACACACTCATGCACGCACAGCAGATATCTCGCGCTCTCAAACTCATCCTCTAAATCGCGCGCATACGCGAACGTAGAATACGTACGTACGCACTGATCATAAATGGAAGGAACCTCACTAAGATCTAGCCATCTCACTAGAAATAATATTTTCTCCAACGTACTCTGTGTATTTCTTATCAAATATGAACCTCTCTCTCCCTCTCTCTCTCTGTCGCCCTCTCTCTCACTCCTCTCACTCTCTGCTCTCTCGCCCTCACTCTCTTAATCTCTCTCTCTCTAACTCCTCTCTCGTCTCTCTCTCTCTCTCTTCTCTCACTCACTCTCCCTATCTCTATCGTCCTCTCCATCTCTCCCTCTCCCTCTCTCACACCCTCTCTCTCACTCTATCTCTCTCTCTAGAAAGACAGCCATTTATCTATATTTAATGTCTCACACTACTCTCTTTTGACAGGTCCTTCTCTCTCTCTCTCTCTCTCTTCTCTCTCTCTCTTCCTGAGCGTTAAAACAGTACCTCCTGTATCCCTTCAAGGACTCCTTTTTTCTTAGCTCTTACACCTACTATTCCCTTCTCTCGGAAAAAGCTTCCAAAATGTCCAACATAGTCAACTCTTCTCTCGCTACTCTTCAGTCTCTACTCTATCTCTCTCTCCTCTTCCTCTCTCTTCTCACTCTCTTCGTTCTCTCTCTTTCTCTCTCTCTTTCTTCACCCCCCTCTCTCTTCTAACTCTATCTCTATCTCTCTTCCTCTCCCTCCCCTCTACTCTGTTTCTCTCTTGTTCTGTTTAAATTTTTTTTTCTCTATCTCGCCCCCCTCTCTCTCTCTCTCATCTCTCTGTCTGTCTGTCTGTCTGTCTTTTTTTCTGTCTGTCTTTCTGTCTGTCTATCTGTCTCTCCCTCTATCTCTTTCTCTCTCTCTCTCTCTTTCCTCTCTCTCTCTCTCTCTCTCTTCTCTCCTCTCTCTCTCTGTGTTTATCTGTGCTGTCATGTCTAGTCTCTCTCACTTCCTATCTCTCTCTCTCTCTCTCTCTCTCTTTCTACTATATCTCTCTCCCTCCCTCTCTTTCTCTCTTTCTCTCTTCTCTCTCTTCTCTCTCTCTCTCTCTCTCTCTCTCTCTACTCTCTCTCTCTCTCTCGCTTCTCTCTCTCTCTCTCCTTCAGTGTGCTGTGTCGGTCAGTGTGTGGCACCGTCCTTACATGTGTATTAGAGACAGGGTCACGGGCAGACAGGCAGGCAGACGCAGAGCTAGAAAATAAAGAACAAAATAAAAAACACGAAAACAATCAAGCACACTGACCGATAGAGAGACACAACAGCAATATCACCCACCCAGTTACACAAACACACGAAACATCAAGCACACTGACCGATAGAAGAGACACAAACGCAATATCACGCCACCCCAGTTTTAGCAAACAAAAACCCACACCCATTAAACTGAACAAGGTAGAAATAAAAAATGTGTCTGCAGTATTGGGAATTCCTCTATGACATATATAACATCAGGCCTATCATTACCTCCCAAAATAAAGAAAATAGAGTCTTCAGATAACAGGCCCTGATTTGATGCCTTTTATGTGACATGGGTGTTAAAATTCATTGTTAGCGCCATAAATGCAACATTGGCGGCGAAAGGGTTAAAGGGGAATCATAATCAGATGCTCTATTCGGATGTATTGACGATCTAGAAACGCTGCAGCGTGGTTTGGGAGTATTGATAGGCACGGGCTGCGAACTCTGTCGCTGTTGCGATGCCTTTTGTGCCACATTCTTCAAAATAAATTGAGCACTCACACATTATTTTATTTCCAAAAAATCGCAGATCTACCATCCGGGAAAATCAGCCGAATCAGCAGGTCATTGGTGTCTAGCCCACGACGTCAATGCATTCTTGATTTGACGTCACCCACATATGCTGGCTTCAAACAAGGGAAACACCCCCACCCCCCTGGGCCCCCCACCCCTTTACCCCCGTGGGGATACTGGGGGGGTCTTCCGCACAAATAGTTCCCTCACTCTTCTGGATGTTCTGTGCTTTTAACTTCCTCTCATCTGTCACTCTCTTTGACTCTGCCTTTTCCCTTCGCTTACTGTCATCTACTATCTTTCTACTCTTTCTGCCTAACCGGTCCATTTTCCTGCGGGTTTTTCTCACAAAGCACTTTCAAAAAAAATGATTTCCTCCAGCCGAAGTCGGAGTCGGAAACTTGCTTGGGCCTAAACTATTTCTCAGCTGGGCGCATATAACGACAGCATGACGCATCTGCGTCTCATAATTGACAGGAAACTGTCTGAGCGATCGAAGAAGAAGAAGAAGGAAGAGAAAAAACAAGGGAAAGACTTCTTTGGATAACGGTCCATAGCTTTTATAAATAATTCTGTTGAACGAGATTTCACCCCAAAGTAGACGACCTTTTTAGTGAACTCCACAGTGCATTTTGTGTGCAAATTATGACTTATCGGCTCCATTTATTTGGAATAATGTGACTCAAAGGGTGAGTGATAGCAGTTTAGAGTCTGCGGTCTGTGCTTATTGATTGTTCCAAAAGCCACGCTGTGGCGTTTGTCAGAGCGCTTTTTGCATCCGAATGGAGTTTCTCATTCTCCTTTAACGGGCAGTGGTCAATACCCAGCTAGCTTGGTTTACTGATGACTCACATTTCAGTGAAACAAGAAGATGGCAAGCCCTATACAAAATACTCCAAGTGAATGATTCTCTCTCTCTCTCTCTCTCTCTCTCTCTCTCTCTCTCTCTCTCTCTCTCTCTGTCTCTCTCTCTCTCTCCTCTCTCTCTCTCTCTCTCTCTCTCTCTCTCTCTCTCTCTCTCTCTCTCTCTCTATCTCTCTCTCTCTCTCTCTCTCTCTCTCTCTCTCTCTATTATTTTTTTCTTATTTTTTTCCCCCCATTAAAAACACTTGCCTCTACTTTTAAATTCCAAAATGTCCCCCCTCCTTATCCCCCTCTGTGCCTCTTCCCCCTCCTCCCTCCATTTTCTTCTCATTTCTGCATGTACATATATTATTTAGCTTTCTTGTTTGATTTACTTTATTTTTCCCCAGGGCTGGGTGGAAAAAAGCATTTAACTTGCTTATCTCATGTTCCCTGGTTAAATAAATTTCGTTTTCGTTTTTCGTTTTCTCTCTCTCTCTCTCTCTCTCTCTCTCTCCTCTCTCTCTCTCCTCTCTCTCTCTCTCTCTCTCTCTCTCTCTCTCTCTCTCTCTCTCTCTCTCTCTCTCTCTCTCTCTCTCTACTCTCTCTCTCTCTCTCTCTCTCTCTCTCTCCAGCCTCTATTGCCATCTGTTCAAACCTAAATCTGAATTTCGTAACTTAAAAAAAATAAAAATATGTTAGTGCTCAAAATAGTTCGAATAAAAATCTCTTATTCCTCCTCTAAAAAGCATGATGATTTAATTCAATGAGAGACTTAGTGCGATTTTTCTCACGCCAGAGGGCATGACGCTCGTGTGGGGCTAATCCTCTCTATATTATTAGTTGGGGATAAAGAAAGAGAGAGAGACAGTGAGTGGTCCTACCATCACTCTCTCTCTCACTACGCCCAAGTAAGAAAATCGCGTGATAAGCCCCTAGTGCATTGACTGCCCTCTGGCGTGAAAAATATCGCCATAGGTTGACCATTACACAAGTCTTTATGATATCACGTGAAATTATGCGTGCTGTGATCGCGGTCCTGCTTATACTGAAAACGAGTCAATAGCTGAAATCACTAGCATTTGACTGCCTCCACCTGTTTTCAATTCCAGTTGAAGATGACCTTTACATCAAAACGTTTGCTGACATGCAATTTTCAGACGCGACTAACACGCATCATCGTTGGTATGATCTTCGCCTATGTAAAGTTTGATTGGTCTAGTAATTATTAGACTCTAAAAGTCTGATGGATGGAACTCACTTTTCTTTAAACCCTTTCATCGCCACTGTCGCCTCTGGGCACCACAATGATTAAACACTCGTGTCAATGAAAGGCATCAAATGAGGGTCTGGTATCCAGTGACCTTATGTTCTTAATTTTGGGAGGTAAGGATAGGCCCTATTGTAGGCATGTCACAGAGGAATCCCCAGTGTTCCAGACGAAATCTTTTCTCTACCCAGGTAAGCTTAATGGTAAATTTTGGCTGAGAAATGGCTAGCGTTGAAAGGGTTACATAGAGCATACAAACATACAAACATACAAACACAGACAAACAGAGATACAAACGCGTAGGTCCTCGTTTAAGTTGCAGCGCACGTTACATTTTGTTATTTTGTTCTTATAGTATTTGGAGAACAAGAACTCCCCGTGGGGATACCGGGGGGTCTTTTGTACTAATAGTTTCCCCACCTTCTGGAAGTTCTGTGCTTGTAACTTACTCTAATCTGCTCATTCTCTTTGACTCTGTCTTTTCCCTTTTGCTTTCTGTCATCTACTATCTTTCTGACTTATTGGCCCCATTCTCCTGCCTTAAAAAACCCAAAAAAATCTTCAAAATATGTTCTCCTTTGAGCTCCTCCGAAATCGGAATGTGTTGGCTGTACGCAGCGGGGAGAGCAGTGAAAACTGAAAACCGGACACGTACGTACCTTGCCCATTATGGCCTGGGAACGCAGAAGAAGAAGAAGAAGAAGAAGAAGAAGAAGAAGAAGAAGAAGAAGAAGAAGAAGAAGAAGAAGAAGAAGAAAGAAGAAGAAGAAGAGAAGAGGAAGAAGAAGAAGAAGAAGAAGAAAGAGGAAGAAGAAGAAGAAGAAGAAGAAGAAGAAGAAGAAGAAGAAGAAGGAATGAAGAAGAAGAAGAAGAGAGAGACCAAGAAAGCCTGTAAGTAATCAGTCGCATCAATAACAGGCCATTTCCCAACGGATTTAGCTTAACCCTTTCACCGCCAGCCATCTTTGAGCCCAAAATGTCCATTAAACTTACTTGACTATGGAAAAGTTTCGTCTGAAATATCGTGGGATTGCTCTGTGACACATTTAGAATAGGGTCAACCCTTACTACCCAAATGTAGGAACACAATACCATTGAATAATATACCCTGATTTGAAGAGTTTTAATGACATGGGTGTTAAATCATTGTGGTGCAAAAAAAAAGTGACATTGGCGGCGAAAGGGTTAATACCTAGGCCTAGCCTTTTTTATTTCCACTGCCTGTTTTCTCGACGACAGCCTCATCAAGGAAAACAGTATTGGGTTAAACGAATTTGATTGAACATCAACATAGCAGCAACATAAACAAATGCAAACGAGCACAACAAGCTTAAAGCTTATACAAGGCGCTCAAACACAGATACACTTACACAATATTGGCTGCCAAAAGTAATAGGTCACTGGGACAGAACATAATAATGAAATAACAAGCAAAAAGGGAACATGACGAGAAAATAACAAGTGAATGAATATACACAAACACGAACAAGCAACAACAATAACAACAACAAAATAATAGATGAAGTCTGAAAATGTTCATAAAATACAGCTTCATGTTTGGTAAGAAAGGCAAAAACGGAAAAATGGAATTAACCGAGAAATGTAGGGGTGGGTGGGGGTGGGTGGGGGGCATATCTTGACCTTTACCGATGAATCTTACAAAACTGTAACATAGAATTTGAAGGGGGCAAAAAACAATCAATTCAAAAAAGTACAAAACCATTTACGACTCAGCATCAAGACAATTGATAATCAAAAGCATATTTTCAGCATGTTTTCAGCCAGGGCCACAAATCCACGTACACACAGATAATAATAATCAAATGAACTGTAAGTTGATCACAGGGAAGCAATTAAATAAATATCAAACCCCTTTGATAGCTGAATGAATTTACGAACCATAGAAAGCATTTTGCACATTTTCTATTTGTTTTTTGCTTCGACTGCCAAACAATAACACTGTAAGTTTTTCCATCTTCAAGCAATAACTGTATTGTCTGGATACGAGCTTGTTGATAAAGGGGGCAGTTTGGGAGAAAAGTATTTGTGTTCTCTGTAGGAGTATTTGTGTTCTCTGTAGGAGAGCCATAATGATAGTTGTTAGAAAGGTGCCGTTTGGAGAGATGGTCCTTTAGATCACTCATTTCTAGTCTCAGTTTGCAAATAATTATTTCGGATAATCAGAATTCACTATGCGGCAGACAATATCGCTTAATCATAATAATAAAAATAATAGTACATTTATATAACGCTTTACCTCAAATAAGCCCAAAGCGCTTTACAATCAATTATTCATCAACAAGTAGAGAGGGGGTTTGTTCTGATAGGTAGCAGCTTTGTTTGGGGGCTCGGGCATAGGTGTGGATGCCTCGTGCCTCCATACGGGCAGCTGGACGACCCCGCCCCCTCCACGAGTCTCTCCCCGTGGAGATACCGGGGGGGGGTGGGTGTCTTTCGTAAAAATAGTTTCCCCCACTTTCTAGAAGTTCTGTGCTTGTAGCTTCCTCTAATCTGTCACTCTCATTGACTCTGCCTTTTCCCTTTGTTTTTTGTCATCTACTATCTTTCTGCCTTAAATGCCCCATTTTCCTTGCCTGCCTTAAAACAAAGTCTTCCAAATACTTGTTCTCCTTTGAGCTCCTCCGAAATCGGAATGTGTCGGCTGTACGCAGTGGGGAGACCAGCGAAAACTGAAAACCGGACACATAATTATGTACCTTACCCATTATGGCGATATGGAGAAGAAGAAGAAGTTTCGGGCATAGTTTTTGTTGCAAGCATGAGTTTGGTTTACTTATATCATGGACACTATAGTAAACATGTATAAATATAGCATCCATGCTTCTATATTGAGTAAGGGTTTCGCTTTCAGCAAAGCCTTGCTTCTAGAAGAGATTTGTCATATATTTTGCAGTTCTTTCGTATGTTTTTGTTTTGTTTCTAAACGGGCTTTGCTATTTCTGCACAGGCTTTGTGTAAAGCATGGGATTGGTTACAATACAGGGATAAGGTTTTTCTTTCATTTATGCAAGGGGTTTGCTTTTTAGTTTTAGCAAGGACTTTGCTCTGCCGCAAGAGTTTCACTGTAAGTAAGTTTTTTTCTCAGCAAAAGACAGTCAGACGAGGTAGAGAGAGGGAGAGAGAGAAGAGAGAGACGAGAGAGAGGAGAGAGAGAGAGAGAGAGAGACGAGATGATGACTCTTGGAGAGAGAGAGAGAGAGAGAGAGAGAGAGAGAGAGAGAGAGAGAGAGAGAGAGAGAGAGGAGAGAGAACTTTTGAAAACTTGTAACTTTATTTTTCAAGGATAAAGATTTTAGGCAACGCCCAGTCTTCCAATCTGTCCCTTGATACATATACGAACATAGCATACAAACCATAGCAAGGCATACTGTTACACATACATATGATGAGAGAGAGAGAGAGAGAGAGAGAGAGAGAGAGAGAGAGAGAGAGAGAGAGGAGAGAGAGAGAGGAGAGAGATCCAGAAGAGAGAGAGAAAGAGAGAGAATAGAGGGAGTGGGGGAGAGGGGAGGGGGAGAGAGAGGAGAGAGATAGAGAGAGAGAGAGAGAGAGAGAGAGAGATTGAGAGAGTTGCTGAGAGAGAGTGGGAGAGAGCACTCTAGAAGTAGAGAGAGAGGAGGGAGAGCGAGGGGGAGAGAGAGAGAGAGAGAGAGAGACAGAGAACAGAGAGGGGGGGTGGGGAGGAGAGAGAGAGAGAGACGAGCGAGAGAGATACAGAAGATCAGAGAGCGAGGGAGAGAGACACGAGATGAGAAAGATGGAGAGAGGGAGAGAGAGAGAGAGTGGGGTGGGGTGGACAGACAGAAAGACAG
>CM065687.1:51051021-51060361 GCA_017654935.2 Phymorhynchus buccinoides
CTCATCTTTAACAATCATAACATTATAAACACAGCCGATAAACACCGATACATGACAAAGTCGAGCCTAGTTACTTGTAGGCCTACTTCGCATATTCAACTAAAAAATAAACTTAAAAGTAAGCACACACACACACGTTATAAAAAGTATAGTAAATACATATCCATGACATCATCAAACTTAATCTTACTTTATATAAGTAATTATTTATTTATTTTTAGCATGCACAAATTTGTAAATTAGCATGCACACTCGACAAAATCAAACCTAATCCTACCTTATGCACTCAAGTTTCAAATATACACTCAACTAACAAAACAAATTTAAAAGTAAGCATGTGCACATGTCAACAGCAAAATAAATCCTACATATCATCTTAATTTTTAACAAATATAAAAAACGACACTAATATTTTTATATATATCATGAGAAAATCAAGCCTAAGCCAACATTACACACTTGTCTGTAAAATGCAAAAAATAGAATAAAACACATACACATTATTAAATCAAACTTAATTGTGTTTAACATAGCCAATTTTAACATGCATACCTTTATACATGACAGATCAAAACAAGGTAATGTTAGATGCGCAAAATATTCATGAGTTAAAAAGTAAACACATGTAGGCATCATGATAAATAACAGTTCAATACGTTCAATATTTATTTATGTTAGTCCATCGGAGTCGGCAGCAATGACTTAATGCTTTTTTTTTTTTTTTGCTTTTTTTTTTTTAAAACTGTTGGGTAAAACATACAATAAGTCATGGTTTGCTAATGTTATGTACCTGATGAAATTTTGAGAGAGAGAGAGAGAGAGAGAGAGAGAGAGAGAGAGAGAGAGAGAGAGTTTTCATTGTTCATTGTCAGTGGAGTTTGTTCATTAGGTAGTTCTTCATTAGTTTGTTGAAGGATGCTGGGCGTTTGGTCGCTTTTAAGTTGGCTGGCAAATTATTCCAGTAAGATCCACCACTGTATATTAAACTGGTTTTAAATAAGTCTAATCTTGGGGTTGGAATTAGTAGTTTGTTTGACTGCCTGTAACTGTTTATCGAGAAGCGGTCAATTAAAGATTGAGGAGCATTTCCGGTCATGATTTTGTGCATCATCCTTGCTTTGTTATGCTCCAACTGTAATTTAAAAGGTAATATACCTATTGTTTTGTAATCATTGTTCGTAAGAGAAGTTGATTTGAGCAGCACCAATTTAACAGCTCGTTTATGCAGTCTAACGAGAGGTTTTAGAACATTTGCACTTGCTGAATCCCACAAAGTAGAGGAATAGCTGATAAGTGAATTTATATGTGCATAATAGAACTGCTTCCTGGCATTGAGATTGAGGAAATGTTTTATTTTTGATAGTTGAAATATTCTTTGCGATACCTTCTTACTTAATATGTCTATGTGTTCTGACCAAGATAATTTGTTATCAATCGTTATACCTAGGGCCTTGTGTGAACTGGATTCCTCGATTGTTTGTCCCGAGATGTGAATTGGGAACGAAGTAGATGAAAGATTTTGGCGTTTCTGTCTGGTTGTCAAACACATATACTTAGTTTTGTTTGGGTTCAGACACATGTGATTTAGTTCAGCCCATCTGGCCAGTTGATTTACATTTTCTTGAATATTAGATGACAAAACGTGTAATGAAGGATGAGCGGATTCGACTGAACTATCGTCCGCAAAGAGATTGCAATTGTCTTTAACAAGCAAAGGTAAATCATTGATATATAATAAAAACAACAGTGGGCCCAAAACTGAACCTTGTGGAACACCATAGTTGTTTGGGAGAGAAGAAGACTGATGAAGACCAGTGCATACTTGTTGTTGTCTGTTTGATAAAAATGACTCAAGCAGTTGGCACACTTGATCACCTATATTGTAAACACGTAGTTTCTTCATAAGTAGTGAGTGATTGATTACATCAAATGCTTTTGCAAAATCAGCAAAGACAATTCCAGTATACTGATTGTTATTAATATTTCCTAGCCATGTATCAACCATGTTAACTAGAGCTGTGTGGCATGAGTGTTGTTTCCTAAATCCTGATTGGCTTGGATGTAGGAGATCGTACTTTTCTAAGTGATGAGATAGGTGTTTTTGGATGTGTTTTTCTAAGGGTTTTGACAAAACTGACAGTATGGATATAGGTCTATAATTAGAAGGTTCGTTCTCATCACCAGACTTGTGAAGTGGGATAATCTTAGCGTTTTTAAGTTGAGCTGGAAAGTAATTTTTACTAATACATATATTATATATATAGGTTAGACTGTCAGTGATGACAGGAGCAGCAAGTTTAAGGATTATCCCATCCAATCCATTTGCATCCTTACTTGTAGATTGTTTTATGTGCGTGAGAGCAGCATATACTTCATATATTGTTAGTAACGGAATGGAGACTGTAGACTGGATATTCTTGGATAAACAGAAGTCTTTCAACGTCTTCAGATCATTTTGTTTCCAAGTATCATTTTGGATAAGACATTCCGCAATTGATACAAAATGCTGATTTAATACGTTCGGAGAGGGAGTAGTTGATTGATGTGATTTTTTGACATAATTCTTGTTTGTCAAGGAATTAATTGCACTCCACACCTTTTTAGGATTTTTGTCTAATAGTAACTCCCTAAAATATTTCTGTTTAGCTGAACGCTTCATTGAATTTACAAGGTTACGTTGGGCATTAGCCCTAGGGTCTTTGGTTGCTTTGTAAAAATCTCTAAGATAGAAAGCCTGATCAATATCATCTGTTATCCATGGTGGTTTAGGTTTATTTTTAACACGTTTTATTCTGATAGGGGCGTGTTTATTATAAACATAACAAAAGGTTTTAATCCAACAGTCGAAGGCTTCCTCTGGATTACAGTATTGATAAACCTTTGATAAACCAGAATTAAGCAGATCCGAGAGAAAGATATCTTTGTTAAAATGCTTAAAGCACCTATAACGAATTGTTTTGTGGCCTACTTGGGGGATTTTAGTTCCTTTCTTTATCCAGGTTACACACACAGGGTAGTGGTCACTACAATTTAAAACTGGTGAGCATACTTCTGCTATGTTGTTCATGGATGAAACATAAATATGATCAATGATGGTGCTTGATGTGTCCGTTTCGCGTGTTGGTCGATCAATCAGTTGATGTAAACTGTAAGATTCGTAAAGTTTTACCCACTGTGTTTGGGGCTTATATAGGTCAATGTTGAAATCTCCGAGTAAAATTATTTCATTGTCTTCTATTACTGCTGCATCCATCATTAAGGTGAAACTATCGAACCAATCATTTATCTCAGCGGGATTTCTGTATAAACAACAGACTGATAAGGGTTTACTGTGCCTTAGCTTAATCTCAATCCACACTGATTCAGTTTGATATTGTTCTAATTTGGGAATTCGTTTTACTGTAAGTGTTTGAGAATAGTAAAGCAGAAGGCCCGTTTCTTTCGGTTTGGTGGGGTCCTGGCGTATAAAATTATATCCTGGGATGCTAAGGTCAGAATCAGGTATTTGGTTGCGTAGTCTTGATTCTGATAGACAGAACACGTGGAAATTGTTACCATTATTGTCTAGAATAGCCGCTATTTCATCTAGCTTGTTGTATGCACTATTAATGTTAAGGTAACCGATACGCAACCCTTCTTTAGAGGGCCACGTATCCGAAGTTTGAGACATCGTTATGGGTAATGACAAATCTATAACAATCAATAGTAAGGGAAAATCGACCCAATCAACACAGAATAAAACAATCAATATCAAAGGAAGAGTCAATTCAAAATTATAACAGTTACTAGTAAGGAAGAATCAACCCAATACTAGAACAATCAATGGCAAAGGAAAGGTCAAACCACTCCCTTGATAATAATATAATTAAAACAAAAACAAGCAAAATATAACACACACAAAGATTATATTCAGAACTGTAAGAGACACAATAATATGATAGAACGTATGTAGATCCTCATAAACTCAACAGTCTTTTTCCATGTGCAATTCATTAGTGTCCATGAATAACGAAGACAGTCTGTAACCAGGTTCCTTTCTTTTCTTTTTTCCTTCGTTGAATTTTTGAATCAAATGGCAATGCCGTTTTTCGATCACATTTCTGTGGTCCTAGTCCAGTGAGGAAAAAAAATAAATAAAGAGAACGAATTGAAAATCCTAGACTCTCAGGCACAGTCTAGAAATATGTTATATCCAAATATTTCAAACAAAATGTCACTACAGAGGAAATAGAGATTTCTCTGTCAAGGCTCTATAATAAACGAGGCTGTCACTTGTAATAAAAAATGTGAAATTGTCACAGGTTCAGCAACAAAAGGAAGCACATTTACGTGCAGCTTATCACCGCGCTATAACAAAAAAAAGAAGAAGAGAGAAACAGCAGAGAGAAGGCGTGCATGAGAGAGAGAGAGAGAGAGAGAGAGAGAGAGAGAGAGAGAGAGAGAGAGCGTAGAGAGAGAGAGAGAGAGAGAGAGAGAGAGAGAGAGAGAGGGTGGGTGGGGTGGGGGGGGGAACGGAAGACATTTTTTTTTTTTTTTTTTGGGGGGGAGAGAGAGAGAGAGAGAGAGAGAGAGAGAGAGAGCCTGTAAGAGAGAGAGAGAGAGAGAGAGAGAGAGAGAGAGAGAGAGAGAGAGAGAGAGAGAGAGAGAGCTGTAAAGAGAGAGAGAGAGAGAGAGAGAGAGAGAGAGAGAGAGAGAGAGAGAGAGAAGAGAAGAGAGAGAGAGAGAGAGAGAGAGAGAGAGAGAGAGAGAGAGATCGGGGCAAAGCAGAGAGCATGTGTATACCGCTGGGCAGAAGGAAGGGGAGGGAGAGAGGGGGGAGGGGGGAGGGTGCAGGAGGAGTAGGTGGGAGTGCAGAGAAGTGGGGGGGGGGGGGGGGGAGGGAGGGGGGGCAAGGGATGAGAAGGCCCTTGTGTTTGCTTTTAATTGACGTACTGACGAGTTATTGTGTCACGGTGACCTCGCCCTCGCAGCAACTTGATGGTATGGTACGGCAGAGCACGTGCTGTTAATGTAACGGAATGAATGAATGACTCTTTAATTTAACTAGCGCAACGCCGAGTACCAGTAACGCCTAGTAACGGTAACGCCTAGTAACGGTAACGCCATGTACTGGTAACGCCTGAGTACAGCAAATTTGAAGCGATTCGGTTAAGAAACGGCGGAGTTATAAGGCCCCGTTTCCCGTTGGCGCTGCTGTGAGAGTGATGCGCTCTCCCTAGTAACGGTAACGCCTAGTAACGGTAACGCCAAGTACTGGTAACGCTGAGTACAGCAAATTTGAAGCGATTCGGTTAAGAAACGGCGGAGTTATAAAGCCCCGTTTCCCGTTGGCGCTGCTCTGAGAGTAACGCGCTCTCCCGTTTCTCTTCACATTTTCTGCCAGGCTTTGCCCCGAGCACAGCAAGCCTGACAGCAAATGTGAAGCGAATCGGCTAAGAAATGGCGGAGTTATTCGTCAAAAGGTGAAGCGACGTATATCGCGCGTATTTCTGAATCGATTCGCTTCCGGTTTGGCACATCGATAATCACCAGAGATACGGGCGCCGAGAGACCGGCGTTAGGGCCCCGTTAGGGCTCACAGCAAATTTGAAACGATTTGGTCGAAAAACGGCGGAGTTATAAGGCCCGTTTTGTGCTTCAGACACACACACACACACGGGACACTTGGCTTTTTACTATATGATGTCTCTTCGCATGAATAGTGATTTTAGACAACATGCAAAAATCGAACCAATTAAACAAAATGCATGCAAGCTTACATTTTTTTACAACAACACACAAAGCAAAACATTGACAGTAAGCTTCCAATTATAGGCGTGGACAGGTTTAATTTCGCAATTAAAGCAATGTCAATTTATGCGTCACTTAAGATATCCTTAGTAGCATTACATGAAAAAAGTCCATATTGAACATTCGGTATTTAGAGAGCAGCATTGGGCATTCTAATAGTAAATGATGAATTGATAATCTCTGAGTGCAGAGACAATTAGTTTCTATGTATTTAGTTTTCCATGAATTTAGACGTGTCTTGTACACTAAGCTAACTATGGATCTGCTATGCATCAACATATTAGGTCTAAAGTCAGATGGATTGATACACATGGATTTTTACAACAAAGAGTAAGTTTGATGTGTTGAAAATACCAATTTCTCATCTAGTAATGTTTTAGTGTTTAATGTAATGGAATATGTCAATTAAATACACAACAAAAGCAGCAGTAGTAGCAGTGCCAATAGCATCCTCCTCCTCCTCCTCCTCCTCCTCCTCCTCCTCCTCCTCCTCCTCCTCATCATCATCATCATCATCATCATCATCATCATCATCATAATCATCATCATCATCATCATCGTCATCATCGTCGTCGTCGTCCTCCTCCTCCTCCTCCTCCTCCTCCTCCTCCTCCTCCTCATCATCATCATCATCATCATCATCATCATCTTCTTCTTCTTCATCATTATGTCGGTCATCGCCAGAAAAATCTGTTTAACATCCTCCGGTCTGAAACAGACACATATGGAACATTAGTAGATCTAAAGATGGCGGGAACGATCCTGGAGGCAATGCCCGGAGGCAGTGCAACACCAGGAAAGTCCCGAATTTGTAACAATGCAGATATGATTGTGGTCATCGCCAGTGACAGCAGTGAGTAAAAATGAAAAACTCTTACGTGAGGACGTAGTCTACATTATGTGAACAGAGAAATATATACAGTGAACATCGCTTTTAAGTCAAAATTGGAGGGACTGAAATGTTCTTTTGAGATACCCAATATGTTGAGTTAAAAGAACTTTTTAGCATAGAGATTACTTAAAGTGGGACAAGAAAACTATTGTGAGTTATCCAGTGTTTTTGAGGTTATCGAGGCTTTCACTGTTGATGACTCTCTTAGTCGCATTTTAGCACCACGCATGTCACTAAAAGGCATCAAATCAGGGCCTGTTATCCAAAGACCCTATGTTTGTTTATTTTGGGAGGTAAGGATAGGCCTAATGTTATATGTCACAGTGGAATTCACAATATTGCAGACATATTTTTTTTCTCTACCCAGTTAAGTTTAATGGTATTTTTTGGCCGAAAAATGGCTGGCGGCGAAAGGGTTTAACTCATGTGGCCAGTTGAATACTCTCTAACTCACTAATCTAAAATGTTATCTGCTTGTTATCTGTTTACAGTGTTGTTTTAAGAATGTAATTATCCAAATTGTTGGAAAGCTGGCATAGACATCTATCTATATGTGTACAAAGTTTGATCGATGAACGCCTTTTACATACTGAGAAAAAGCCAATGTTGATGTTACCACAGACGGACACACACATACACAGACAGACAGACAGACACACACACATACACCCGGAAAACCGAAGAAGCATGAAAACATAGACTCACTTTCGAGTCGTTGACACGAGTGAGCCCAAAGGAGGGATCGGGAGAGCGGGTGGGGGGTGCTGAGAGAAAAGTTTTAAAAACCCTTTCATCGCCAATGTCGCCTTTTGGCACCACAATGATTTAACACCCATGTCACTAAAAGGCATCAATAGAGGGTCTGGTATCCAGAGACCTTATGTTCTTAATTTTGGGAGGTAAGGATAGGCCCTATTTTATGCACGTCACAGAGGAATCCCCAATATTGCAGACAAACTCTTTTAAACACCCGGGTAAGTTTAATGGTAAATGTAGCAGGGTCACCTGGATTTTGATCAAAACTCTCTTTTTTTCATTCTAAATTATAATGGATGTGTTTGCATAGAAAAAGGACTGAATTTTAACACACAGTTTACATATTTTGTTTATTTGTCGTAGTTTTTGAGAAAAATAAGGGGTGTAAAGAGGGGGGTATTAGCTGCCACGCCTTCGTTTTTACCCACAAGGATAATCAAAATATTCACCTCTATTTACACCCATTTTGTTAGGCCAGGTTAGGCTTGCTTGAGTCTATCGCGGCAAGAAGACGCTATAGCTAAGAACAGCAACTCTTGCTGACTGTCTGCCGAGTTTGTTGTTGATTTTGAAATCGATGTTGGAAAGATTATATCTAGTCATAAGGACAACTGCCCACTGATCGGATATGGGGGATGAAATATACCAGAACAAACTCTTTTAAACACCCGGGTAAGTTTAATGGTAAATGTTGGCTGAGGAATGGCTAGCGTTGAAAGGGTCCTCAGGACCATTGCCCTAAGGGCTTGTGCATAATATGTAAAAAAACAAATAAGCGGATGGGATTGCGGATGAGTGAATGGGGTTTCTCGGTGTACGGAACTTGCGGATTTCGGATTTAAGGCCGTGTACACACACATAAGCGGATATTCCATGCGGAAACCCGTGCGCAATCCATAAATAAGTGAAACAAAGAAGGGAAAAGATTTGCGCACGTGTCCGAATTTCCCCTATAATTATGCGTAAACTTTTAGGCCGTGTACACACATAAGCGGATGCTCCGTGCGGAAACCCGTGCGCAATCCATAAACAAGTGCAACGCTGAGCGGCTGCAAAGTCCCCTCGCAGCATCGCCGAGCTACAACGAAATCGGAATATGTCGGCTGTACACACAGCGGGGAGACCATTGAGAACTGAAAACAGGACGCACGCACGGACGGATGGACGGCCGGGAAGAAGTGGGACATATCGGGCCTGTGACACAAAGGGCCTAGGCACGGCCGTTCAATTGGGATAATTTAGTTTCCACCTATGCACTATCGTGAAACCCACTCACCTCCTCCCCTAATGCATCTCCTTCCCCCATTCAGCCAGTCACTGAGGCAAGCAAAACTCGGCGATGCCAGCAAGCTAGCATACGCGCGCAGGAACTCAGTAGTCAAGTGTGAGCCACAGTGCTACAGCCAACTGTTTGCTACCCCCCTCTCTCTCTCTCTCTCCTTCTCTCTCTCTCTCTCTCTCTCTCTCTCTCTCTCTCTCTCTCTCATCGCTCTCTCTCTCTCTCTCTCTGTCTCTGTCTCCTCTCTGTCTCACCGCTCTCTTTCTCTCTCTGTCTCTTTCTCTGTCTCTGTCTCTGGGTGTTTCCAGCCGTGTTGGTGGAGTCTAGGCTTACGGGTTCACTTGTAATATTTACATCAAATCATAAGTCAACAGATAGAGTTTCAAACCATGAAGTTTCCAACAATGCTTTGTGAAATTTTCAAGTCATAGCCTTGGGGTTCGGACCAGTGATTTGAGCGCGCGCGAGCATGCGCACACGAGCGCACAGAAAAATTCATGGACAACTGTGTTCTAGACCATCACATCAAGAAATGTTGTGAAAAAAAACTACATTGAAATACATGCAAAACTTTCGCGAGATATTAGCGATTTATGTGTGTTTTGGGGGTTGAACCCGTAACT
>CM065687.1:51060861-51083361 GCA_017654935.2 Phymorhynchus buccinoides
GCCCGCCATGCAGTCTCCAGACCGATACGGAACTCCATAGCTCATCATCATCGTTACATCGCCTCATTTGTCCCGATCATCACAAAATTAAAAAAATGTCTCAAATTCTGTGGCTTTGACATGCCTGCTTCATCATGGTGACCTCAGTTATTCGGTTTCCAATCCAGTCTGTGCCTTGGTGCGTTCGGGTCCAAAGTCAGGGATCAGTGTGTTTTTCTGGGGAGCTGTGTCGGTGGACGGGTCGTGGCGGCGCCCCTCGTGAGGAGGACGCTCACATCACGCTGGCTCCGGCGGACTCAGGTTGGTTGAACATGCCCACTGAACTCCACAGAAGTGACGCATCAGAAGGCAGTGTGCATCCTCGGTTTGGTTGCCTCCTGACGTCCTAAACATAGATTCGCTCCCCTTGGACTGCTGTCTCGGGTTTCCTGTCTGCGACTTGAACAGCCCGGGTGTGCTGGCGAATTGGGATTCTGTGTGCCCAGAAGATGGGCAAAGGCAAAAAAAAAAAAAAAATCAATACTGTTACCCAAATGTAGAATACAATGGATTATTTGTTACGAGAAGTTTGGGGTCCTCACAATAATCAGCTGACAACATAAGCAGTGGCCCAAAACGGGTGGAAGGCAGGTGGATATGAAGCGAAACGTGGATTTAAAGTTTATTTACAGCTTGCTGGTCAAAGAGTTACTTTAAGGATGGTACGTTTAATTATTAAGCGTTACCTTTATGGGATTAATTATTATACATTTTATGTGTGAACAAAATTGTAAACTCACATAGAACGAAAACACCAATATAACGTATGTACAAGTAGAAATTAGGAATCGACAGTAGATTCGAATCCTAAGTGAAAAGTTATAATTCAAATTCAGAAATTGGAATTGCTAATTTGTACTAGTACAAATCGGAATATCCAATTTGTACTGACAGCCATTAAACATGGAATCCCAGTACAATTGGAATCACGTGTTATTTTAGTTTTCAAGAGAAGAAAGACAAAGGGAGAGGATGGAATTTTATAATTTACCAAGCTCTGGTCTTTTGATAGAGAACTATGAACAAAATAGTTGGTAGCTCAATTATGATCAGGCTTGAATGATTTTTCAAAGCGTGTAAGCAGTGGTCACCTCTATCTTCGTTTTCCCTCGAACACCTCCCTCATCATGTGAAGCTCATCATAGTCGTGGTACATTATTCAAATTTGGTCAGTATTCCATAGTAATCTAACTATCCTGTTTTACAATGTGACTCAATGAGGTTAACGGGGAGAATTTCCTACGTGAGAAAAAGTAGCGTAATGTTTCTTTAGTTTTGAGTTGATTTTTCACAACAACTGTCACAGTAATTTCATCTTCATCGTGCCGTAACTGTCCAGCAAGGTGTGTACGATGTAGCGAACTGCTATAATGTGTGGTGTGTGTGTGTGGTGCGTGCGTGTGTGTGTGTGTGTGTGCGTGGTGCGTTTGCGTTTGCGTGCGTGCGTGCGTGCTGCTTGCGTGTGTGTTGTGCGCGCGCGGCGGCGGTGTGTATATGCGATGGGTGTGTGCGTTGCGCGCGTGTGTGCGTGCGCCGCGTGCGCGCGTCATGTGTATGTAAAAGTGAGTTCAATGTTGTCGGAAGTATGTTTGATTTTTCTTGGACCTGTTCATGGTTTTGTTACATAGGTCTTATTTTACCCGGGCACGTCGCGCACAGGAATATATAAATTATGTGAGTTCTGAATAACTTTTGTTTCCTGTACCTGTCTTTGAAAATGACCCATGATGTATTAGTATGTTTTGCTGCAGCATGTCGCTAATGAACGTGCTAAAGTTTGCGTCCGTTAGGGTGTTTACCCCGTTGACCCCCCCCCCCCCTCTTCTCTTCGTCGTATTGGGTTTTTTGGTTATCTCTTAGTTAGAGTGGCTGTGAACATGTGCAGACTGGATAGGCAGCTCAGTGATGAATATGATACTTTCTCGACATTTTCCTTTTAAAACACATTTGAACATGAACGTACTTTCATTTTGTAGACTATAGATGTTTTTGATACTCCTGTTAAAATTGCGTGTTGGTGTTTCCTAGCCTATAATGATCTTTTATTTGAGAAGAACTTTTAGTTAATTGAACAATTATGCCCTGTATGCAATTTTTGTCGAAGACGAAAGTCACTTTAGTTATTATGGCCCTCTATAGTCTACTATCTAGTATCAGAAGCAAACTATCTATGTGGTGCCACTGGTCGTACACCACTGTTTTAAGAACATGGATTCTTAGAGAAGTCAGAAACTCTATTGTACCTGTTTTATGCTATTCGCAATAAAAAAATAAATGATGTGATAACGCCTATGGCCAATGCTTAGGACCTCACCCTATTGTGTGGTCTTCAAACATTTATTCATATGATGTACCATTGAATGTTCGAATGTGCCAGTACTTTATTGTCTTTCTAAGGGTCAATGGCCTAGAGATATTAAACATATTGTTCTTGTTCTCTCTCTCTCTCTCTCTCTCACCTCGTCTCAGCTCGGGGTCTCTCTCTCTCTCTCTCTCTCTTTGTGTTGTGTAGCGCGTGGGAAGGTGGGGGGGATAGAAGGCGTGCGTACGAAGTGGTGTGCGTGCGTAGGTGGAATGAGACTTTCAGAACGACTGTGAACAGATTTAGATTTTTCTAATAGCGAAAATGAGAATGTACGTACCATTTAACTAGTGTGCGTTGTTGTAATTATCAATTTATTGGCCCATATCTCTGCGTTTTTACTGTAACGTGTGGTAAGATAAGTTTGGGATAAGGAGGGAGTTGCTGATGGATAAGTATTGTCTACAGGATTGGAGGTTGTGTGAAGGGGCCATGGACACCCTGGCAAGCCAGCATATAGGCGGAAACCGACGGTTGTTTGCTTTTGCTTATTTATAAAGACTATGAAGAACTAGGAAAATAGTGCAGCAATCACTGCCGGCAACGAAAAAATTTTACAAAATATACGATAAATATAACAAAATATAATACATGATGTACTGTTGATTGTAGGCCTTGCGCCCCATAGCAGTCAATGTTAATGACAGTGAGGAATACAGTACACAACAGTGAAGGAGCTCATCTGTAGTACTTAAATAGCCTGATTAATCTGACATTGACACGAGCCTAACTGGGTTGGAAATAACATTGCTTGGTTTGCCCTAACCCTGATGCCATCTTTAACTCATGCACACCCATTTAAAGTTACGTGGTTACCCCAACCTAAATATTATAACACACTATCAGATGCTATGTACAAAAAATAACTACACTTCAAGTATGCTTTGAATAAGATGTAAATTTTTTAGTGGAAAGAACGACTAAAGACGAAATTTAGGCCTAATTGAGAGTTTATCGTGCAGTAGCAGAACTCAATCAAAGGGAATGTCCTTATTAATACTATAGCACACAGTTTATCCCGAACAGCTAATCATACATACATAACTATCACACCATTAGAAAGTATGCCTGTTCACATTATGTGAAGCAATGACACAATAGCATGACTGAATAGTGACATACGTCCTAATGTTGGGCTTAACTAGGTCGATGCACACAGTACAAGACATTAGCTGGTAGTATAGCATATGACTGAACAGGCAAAGTAATGGCTTCTAAACACGGCATAGTAATGGCTAGATCATAAATTATTCATAGGCATCAAATGAGCAAGAAACAGGCTTATTAAATTATAATATAAATGGTAGGCAACTGCCCTTGGTTTCATTGCTTACACAAGTAATTGACGTAACACATGAGTGGATTTGATAGAACAGGAAACGATCCGAATGTTTCCATTTGTTTACACGTTTCTCAACAACTTGAACTTAGGGCTATAGTCAGAAGCCTCTCTTATATGCCAGTACTATAACCTTGAAGTTTCTCATAAAGAATTGTTTTTGCTGTTTCTAAAACTTTAATTTCTGTAGATAGCAAATCCGCTTGGGCCCGCGTGGCCAGTTGTGCTAAACTCGGTAATTGTATATTAAAGATAGCACTGTGACCTTCTGGGTCCAGTGCCGCTTTTTGATGCTACCGAGGAAGGTAGGCGACCTATGCCAATTTCTCTGACTATAAGGCAGTGCCTGTTTTTTCCAGACTGAGCACAATGACCTTGTAATGTGCCTGATAATTAAAAGAATATGATACTGGACTGCTTGCGTAAACTGACCCAGTCCCAAGCACACGCTTGCACCCCTACCCCCGCCCTAACCTTAATTCTTAACCCAAACCCTTAAACCGCTAAATCGGACTTGTCCGCGCTTTTGTAACATTTTCATTTTGATGATATCCAAGTGTTCTCGAGTTATCCTGTCCACAGACGACAAACAAACAGAACTAAATTTTGAACACGGACGGACGGACAGACAAAGATTCAAACAATCCAAGTTCTCGCCTTCTGTGACTGGTACAAAAATCTGGATTTTGTGTCAAATTTGGGGGGCTGGCAGCCATACGGGAACACCCAAACCTGTATGTCCGAAAAAACAGGGTACTTTGCGTGGGGGTGTTTAACATGCAGTCTGGCAGCTCAGAGCTAGCTTCTGGCTGCTTCAATGTGGGCTGCTTGCACGCTTCTCTCCGTAAATAAACTATCTTCTATGGTTCAGGGCTTTTGTTCTATGGTAAGGAAGTTTAACAAAGTTGGATATTCACTATCACACCTTATTTTTTGTGTTCATATTGTCTACTTTGTCTCTGCTTTTTACTCCTCTGTTTTCTTTCCTCTCTTCTCTCGCTCTCGCTCTCTCTCCACACACGATCCTCTCTCTACAGTCTCTCCATCTCCATCTCTCTCTCTCTCTCTCCTCTCTCTGTAATCATTGTTTTTGTCTTAGTCCTTGTGTTATTTGTTGTTGTGTTTTTTTTGGGGGTTTAAGCCTCCACTGTCCCCGCCTTTCTTTTACTTTTTTAATTTATTCTTTTTTTTTTTTTTGAGGCGGCACACATCTTTTTGTTTTCTTTTTTTGCTTATTTCCTCTTTTTCCCTACACTTCTCTCATTTGTCTGTGTGATGATCTGATGGACATTTTTGTCGGATACAGTTTAGTGTTTTAGACTGATCGATAAGTGTCTGGGTTTCTTAATGACTTAGAGTTTGGTGTATTGACCATTCATACTCTGGTGTTTGTGTGTGTGATGTTTGTGTGCGTGTTGCGTGATGCGTGTGCTTGTTGCGCGTGCGCGTTCGTAGGTATATATATATAATATGTGTGTGTATGTTATGTATGCCTGTATGTGTGCACGAGTGTGTGGAATATATATATATATACTATATATATATATATATATGTATAATCATAGGTTGTGTGTATTGACCGTACATAGGTGCCCTGGTGTATAATTGCTTAAATGCAAATGTTAAGCCTTTTCTTTCATTATTTATTTTCGTTTTTCCCCTTTTATTTTTGTCTTGTGGTATGGGGTCGGGGCCCCTTCACAGTTAAAATATGTTTCAGACTCAGACTTCACTCCTCTCTTTCTGCTCTCTCTCTCCTCTCCTCTGCTCTTCTCTTCTCTCTCTCTCTCTCTGTTTTGGGTGTTTGAGATGGGGGGGGGGGGTTGAAGGGAGGCGAACTGTAACTAGAGATTGAGTGTATAAGAATTGAATTTTGGTGAGTACTCTTAGTTCGTTCTTGCATCTATTATTATTTTTTTAGACTAGCTCCTTTTTGTTTACATGCCACTGAAAATGGTATCGGTTAATTGACAGTACCCCGTTTCTAATGGCATCAACTATTTAATTGGATTTTGCTTCTCGCTCTCTACTCTTCTCCTCGTCGCTCGCTCTCCTCATCTCTCTCTCTACGTCTCTCTCCTTTCTCTCTCTCTCCTCTCTCTCAAAATAATCTGAAAGAATTAAGGAGTGCATTCATACACATTTTTCCACATAGCATCTACAGTGTAGAGTTATGTGAATGTATGTTTAAATGAACCACGGATGTCCTGATGTTCTAACAATCGCGAAATAAGAAGCCCTAATTTCAATATCTCGCCAAAACACACCACTACTAAACCAAGTCTTATCCAGAAGTCATGCCAAACAGTGTAATCAAGAGTATTGTTTTGTACCACACATTCATCCACTGACGGCTCCGAAGTGACTGTCACTGACCTGCCCCTTCAGGTTGCACAATGGTACAGTTCTTGAAAGAAACAGTATTTGCTGCAAACGGCCTTCCGCTTTTATAAACGAATCCTGGTGTTTGCCAAACATTTGAAGTCTATCTATGGCAGGATATTCTGGGCCAATCTTTTCCTCTCTTTTGCAAGCAAAGCCATGGGACTTTTCAACATTTGAACTGAACATTGAGTCATTTTTATCGCCACCGGTTGCATCAGCTGTTAGTGACGATTACGGCATAGCTAACTGCATATCATTGTGTAACTTTTCTGGGTTACTGGATTTACTGGTGTAACAGAAAATATCAAACAATTATGTTACGATTTGGCCATGTTGGACAAATCACATTTTCAATTTGGCAGCCTGGGATTATTGGAGGAGCCTTCCTCTATCTCAACCCTAGACATTTCGACACGCCTCAGAATAAATTGCAATGCAAAGACCTTTACACCAATAGTCATCTTTCAAGCTCACTGGCCCCAGTGGCCACACCATCAGTTATGCTTTATCAGCTGCATGTGAACCAATACTCCACATCCTGACCCTCTTGGTTTGTGGTGGGAGGTGCATTTTCAATGAGCCCCGCAATTGGATTGTGTTCTTAGTTAGCAGTGGTGTCCAAGGATGTTGCGCTGGCTTGTCGCTGCGCTAGGCTTACTCTCGAAACACCACGTCTTAGTACATGTTCAATAGACGAGTCTCGTGTGTACAACATGCTTGCAAAGTCAAAACAAATCTTGATGATTTTAGTTAGTAACTCACGGGTATAAGCTTGAAAAATGTTTAATGTTGTATCATTATAAATTTCCCAGTTGCTGCTCGGTATTGAAGGATGGTGATGTTCTCGTTTAAGAACGAAATAAATGGCGTAGTTTTATATAATCGTAGGTATGGTCTATTCACTACTGCAGAGGATGAAATGATTCTATAGTGTGTTTTGGACAACGGCATAGGATAACGTGGAGACGGAAATCTGATCCTGTTCCTCGCCCATGGAAGAATCATATAGAAAGCATATGCTTTGGTTTTGTCTGTCCTGTCCCGACTTTTTGTCCTTTTTTGTAAAAGTAATGGAAGGGTTTTAAGACTAAAGTGTCACAACAGACTTTGCCTTTTATCTTAAGAGAATAAATGAGTGGCCATAGACTTTCCAGACCGGATTACAATTCACCTCCCCTATAAGCCCTCGATTTTGGATTATTTTTAAGTCTTATCAGAAATGTAAGTTTGTAATACTTACAATAGACGAGGCAGAATTATCTCAGGAAGTAGTCTATTTGGGAAGGGAGTCCTTAAAATGGGATGTCTTATCAAGGGAGGTTCGACTGTAGTATTTTAACATGGAACTTTTACATTGATATTACATTGCGAACAGCAAAGTGTCCCTGCAGTTTGTAGCCTTAAACTGACAAATGATGTCTTGGCCTGATCTATATCATATCGCGGGCGGCATCTTCGATTTTTGTCAATAACTCAATTGCCCCAACTTTTCAGCCCGTTCCCCCATCTGGATTTCAATCAGCAATGAAAACTGAATGAAAAGTGCCAAGGAAAAAACTTTCTGATGCATTGCAGTATCGCTTTGCAACACCCGTACACTAGGTGCGGTGTACGTACAATATTTATAATGAACTGACGGTCATATGTGGTGTTCTCATCGGAACTGAACGGTCGGTGACGGGAATAGCAGACAGCTTTTCAGTTCGTGAGGCAGTTTTTACGGTGACACAGTCTAATCACTGATTAAGCTAAGCAACGTTTGTAAAGTAGAACAACTAGACAATAGTCACTGGCTTTAGATTACTTACGGATCTGTGCTCAGGACACTGTAGGCTCAGCACACATTAGGCCACGATCATGCAGAGGGTGCTGGTAGGCTCTCGCCTAGTCTAGAACCTGACACACACTGGTCAATTTTTGAATTTACAGCTGGCCATGTTTGAACGGAAGGCGCATGACCTGTTTGATTTGAATTTGAACAGGTCGCGCGTGACGCGATTGGATTTGACCACGGCTAAAAATAGATTTTAGGTATGCGAAAAAATAGTAAGGTCGTGGCACAATGACTTGGGAATGGGCGAGACACATTTGTATGCTAAAAAAGTTTGTGTGCCAGGTAGGCTTATGATAGATGGCACATGGCATGTTCACATTGAAAAAAATCTTTCCAAATAATGTTCTTTGATCAGGCTGTACGGAGCGGGAGACCGTGACAACTGAAACAGCGGACACATAGCTTACATACCGTACGGTATTGCCTGGGACGCAGACGAAGAGAAGGGAAGTATTATCAATCACTAAATAGAAATTGTGGCTTACAACTTGTTTTTCTGGCTGTGTGTTTGATCTGTGATGTGTGTGTATCCCTCATGGCAGGTTTTGATTGCTTTAGCCGAGCTTTTTATAACATTCTAAGGCTTGTCTAATTTATATTTCCCGTAAGTTTGAGAGTAAAAACATTACTCATGTTTTAACTAAATTCCATTTTCATCCTGTGACCTGTCATTAGTTAATTTTAAGTTGTACTTTTTATCGTCACAGAGGCGTCTCTGTGAATTCGGGTTGCTCCCACAGAGCCAAGGCCGCCAACAATTATTAAAAAACAAATTTAGCATATGCGATTTTGTTGACTAATGTTCCTCCAGGGGGGGGAGGGGGGGGGGGGGGGGGGGGTGGGGGGGGGGGGGGGGGGGGTGGGGGTGGGGGGGGGGGGGGGGGGGGGTGAGGGGGGGGGGTTGGGGGGGGGGGGGGGGGGGGGGGGGGGGGGGGGGGGGGGGGGGGGGGGGGGGGGGGGGGGGGGGGGGGGGGGCGGGGGTGTGTGTGGTGGTGTGTAGTTAAATTTTATTGACCAATACAACTTTTTCTTGCCACTGGGTGGAGTGCATGGGTAGACGGGACCTCGTTAATTAATCGTCTCATCCGAAAAACTTCACGTTCAGGATACATGAGGGCTTAGGTTGCACAAAGTGGGAGGAATATCCCCTGTACCCAGGTTCGACACTCGGATTACTTGACACAGCGAACGCCCTAACCACTTGTGCACTCTAACTGTAATTCTAATTTATACTAGTAGAATTCAGAATTCCCGGATTTATACTGAAGGAATTCCCACTAGAATGGAATTCCAATCTCTACTATACAAATCGTGAAACGTTATAATTTGTACTTAGGATTCTGAATCTTTACTTACTGGACACACCGGGCACACACCTACACACATACACCCCACACACACACAACACAACACACCTCACACACTACCACCGGCAGGCACGCACACAACGCACGCACGGGATCGCACGCACGCACGCGCGCGCACGCGCACAACCAATTAGTTTATTCTTCCCAACTGCCAGATTTAGTCTAGCCCTCCATAGAGTCAGCAAAAATCTCTAGATAATAAAAGAAGCTGGGCCGCAAACAGAACGAAAACGATGACCGAATTAAGTGTCGTTTCTGTGAATAGCAGAAACCCTATCGTGAGGGAAGAGAGTGAACAAATCAAAAACATTGTCTCCGTGCGCTTTCTTTCTCTACCCTTTTTTCTAATTCCCATGGAAGACTCGGAAACGTTTCTTAGCATCGAGCAGTCGAAAACGTTTTTTGTTTCGGTAATAGCCAAAACCCAAAGGTAATGTAAAACTTGACTGCGCCATTTGTAATGTTTTCAACGCTAAACCATAAGGCAAATGACTAGCGTCGGAGGGCTTGTCTGTCGCGAACTAGTGTGTGTCCACGTGACATACAACCTAATTTTCTTCCGATTTTTTTAATATCGTGCGTGAACATAGAATCAAAATGGCCGCCCCAGTTAAATGTTCTTTTGATCAAGAGATGTAGATTCTTTTACCAATCATGAACATAAACCTGAGATGTTGTCGCCAAATTATATTCACGAGTGTTTCGGGTATCTTCATTTGCGTGTGGTGTGTGTGTTGTGTGTGTGTGTGTGTGTGTTTGGTGTTTGTGGGTGTGTGTGTGGTGCGCGTGCGTGCGTGCGTGCGTGCGCGTGCGTGCGCGCTGGTGCGTGGCGTGGCGCGTGTCGTGTGCGTTTGTGTGTGTGTGTTTTGTGTTTAGGTCGAGGTTGATCTCCCATAATTGAGGGAGCTACTCTTTTCTTGCTGGGATTAATGAAACAGCCTTAATTACCCCGTCTTTGGCTAGTTTAAGCGTATTATTTCCATTCTGTACGTCACGAATTCCAACAGACCTGTTTTTCATCGATTAGAGAACAGTGCTGTGAAACCAGCCCGGGATTTGTTTACTACCTTAGCTTTGAGGTCTAGTGCCTGACGTCTTCACCAAAGCTCAGAGATTTCGGCGAGCGTGGCAAGCCAAAGGCAATACTTTTTGCATTTTGCATGATCAATGCATTACCACAACCCTTTCGAGTAGAGTGTTTACGAGTTTTGCAGTGTGTGTTTGGTGTGATGTGTGTGGTGCGTGCGTGCGTGCGCGTGCGTGCGTGCGTGGGCGTGCTGCGCGTGTGCTGCGTGTGTGTGCGGCGTGCGTTGGTGGTGTTTGTTTGTGTGTGTGCTTGTGTGTGTCTGTGTGTTGTGAGCGTGCACGCACGGAGAGAGAGAGAGAGAGAAGAGAGAGAGAGAGGAGAGAGAGGAGAGGAAGGAGAGAGAGAAGAAGATAAGTGAGTAGGGAGAGAAGAGCGAGAAGAGAGAGAGAGATCGAAATGACGAACGAAATTTATTCAGGGTAAATTGAATAAGCGATTAGCTACAGCTTTTTTTTTCACTCAGCCCTAGCAGGCAACAAGAGGAAGGCACCGACAAATAAAACTAAGAAGAAGGAAAAAAACGAAAACAAAAAGCACAAACTAGGGAAAAGCGACGACCATCGCTGAAAACCCCGAACATTGTATTATATAGGATAGTAGTGGATATAATCGGCTGCCTAATTCCGTGAAATAGCGCATAAAATACCCTTTAACAACAGATTCGGCAAATCGTTGCTCATACGTGAAATCGGCAGAGCGAGTTGCTGATGTACGCGCGGAATCGGCAAAATTACTTGCCGATCCGCGGTATCCGGGCAATTTCAACATATTCGGTAGCGACGACATATGGCAAGGAGTAAAGGTGAGGTAGGAGAATGGATTTTGAAACAGGATACTTGAAATGTGGCTACTCGAGAAAACAATGCTTCTAGCAGAGAATGAATTATGACAAATAATTCATAGACATTGAAATTGGTTATACATAGTAAAACTAGGACATATGATACTGTCCTTTCTGAAGAAAAACCCCTTAGAAAATGATTAGTTCCCACCAAAACTTCTTGACTGGATTTATGTGTTTGTTCGTGACTGGGATGCTGGGGTGCCCAAACAAGAGCTTTTTGTATGCTAGTTTAAAGGAATGAAAGTTGTTCTTTTCTTTAATCTGTAGTGGAGTAGAATTCCACCTGCGGGTTTCCACCGAGTAGATCAGTGCTGTGTTTTGCATGAGTCGATTCTATGTTTTTCTATAAGCAATATTATTTGTGATAAAATCTTATTGGTTACTGGGAAATTTTTTTGTGGGGCATGGGGAGTGCTACTGCCGTTCATTAATTTTTAAGACATCATTACTGCTTTTGTTTATATTCAAGTTTTATACGGTCTTGAGGAGATTTAGCGGAAGAGTGGCTTATTCAGTAATGGCTGGTTGAGAGCGTCGTTTATGATGGCCCTTAACCAATGGTCTTCAGTGTGTTAGCAACTGGCTGAAGATCATAGTATCGTTGAGAGTAAGGCATTCCTTGATTGGTGAAAGCATGGTAAAATTATGTTTTGTTCGGCCATTTAAATCTAGAAAACGTTTATTAAGTTTGAAAGCTAAAGCTTTTCTTTGATATACGCTTACTGTAAGATTGGTTCTAAATGAGTGGCCGAAGTAGCTTATTTATCAATGCGACCTCCTACAGTTTGTGTGAATGCGACGTCTTCACGCTGTCTATTGTCAATAGTAATTGGGGGCAACTATGAATGGCATTTTCTTAAGTTGTCTTTTTTTGTGCCTAGCCTTGACCTGCCATTTAACTTTTCGTTTTTTTTTCCTTCATTTAAAGCCATGTGATTAGCTTCGTGTCTTTCAAATCGCCTTACCAGGTTAACATTTTCTTGAAGGTTAATGCTAACTGTTTTATGTCATAATTGGTTAAAAGGGATGGCAAGTATCATCGGCCAAAGAGTGCACAGGGGTCTTTAGTATATGAGGGGGTAGATCATTCCACCATACAGTTACAGATTAAGTGCCGAGAATACGGATCGCTTGTGGCACACCATATTTTATGGTTAAAGTAATTGGATTGTCTATTATTGATGAATACTGATTGAGTACGCAGATTTGTGAAAATGATCTAATAAGTGGTACCTGGTGGTAGTTCTGACAATGTAAATTGAGCCACATTTTGACGTAATAGGTCTCTGTTGTAGTCAATAACATCAAAGGATTAGTAGCAAAATGCGAACGAAAAGACAACTAAAACTCCAATGTATTTCAAATCAATTATTTTGCTACCACTGATCGAACCATATTTGTTAGTGCCTGTGGGACAAAGGAATGTTTGACCGAAATCCAGATTGTATTAGGATGAGTAAATAGTGGTTTGAAATTTGATAGTTAATATAGTTATTCTGGCTTTTTCGAGATGTTTAGAAGAAGAGAAAGATCTAGATATTGGTCCGATGATTATGGGTTCTGAATTTATTTCCAGATTTCAAAAGTGGTATACTTTTGGCCTTTTAAGAAGATTAGGAAATATATTTGCTAAAAACAAAGTTATATAAGTAGTAAGGTGTGGGGGTCGGTAATACCTGCGGCACTAAAGCTTTAAGATAATACTGTCTATGTTATCATTACCCACGTACAGTTTGTTTCATGTGCACAAGATAGAAATAACATCGATAACTGGGATTTGGGGGGATTACTAATTCTGATTAATTGACTTGGAATTACAGACATTTAGTCCAAGGTAATTAAAAATCATTGGTTTTGGATCTATCATTACTTAACAGTTTTGTTTGGTAAATTTTACAAAAGTGGTTATTTACAGTATCAGGCAAGAACAGCTCTTGAATTGAATGACTGTTGTCTTGTCTTGCTTTTAAGTGAGTTAGTATATTTATTGCTTTCCAAATGGGTTTTGAAATTCCTTTTTTTTTTTTTGGACAATTACAAATGAAGTTTTTGAAATAATTCCTTTTTGACTTCGTAGCATAGAAGTACTTTGATGCGTGTTTCTTACACTAAATCCTCAAATTTTTATTTTTTTTTTTCAAAGAGTATTTCTTACATTGCATTGCTTTCTTCTATTTCCTTTAGTTAAACCAGGGGGATTTGGGGTGAATATTTAACCGTTTAGTATAAATGGGGCACTGTTTATTTAATATATATATAATCTGAAAACTTTTCGGTGCCCAAACTTCAAAAGCTTGGTTAAACGGGTCAAACTGATAGACCTGCGATTCTGGCTAAATCTTTAAGAAAGTCATCCTTTATCGAAATTAGGAAAGTCTGTACTAATAATTTTTATGTCCGGTTTGGGATCTTTATATCCCTTTTTAGACCAATCACACATTAGGTACATGGTTCGCTGCAGCCACCAAACGGGTAAAATGTTTCAATATGTTTGGTTTTGCTACATCAAATGGTGTGAATCAATTTCCAATGTTTCAGACGTGGAGGACCGGGTTCGGGAATCGATTAATTGAGTCAAACACCAAAATTAATCATAAATTTGATGCCATTAAGGATTTCTTGTTAAAAGGCTATGCTAAAATCACGCAACAAGAATGACTTCATTACCTGTACGTGAAACGCCCATTCCATCGTATCCTGACCTTTTTCCAAAACCAGTTTAACACGTTCAGTATTGGATTCCTATACAGAAATTCCAAGCAGTAAAGGTTTGCTCTTTTTTTTTTATACTAAGCTTCTGTCCAGATAGTTCAACTCCATAGGGTCTTTTCAAAAACAGTAATCCCTTTGTAGTTTATAGGAATACCTAGAATATACAAGTTCAAACCTGTTTGCAAGGATAAGATCGGGTCCTAGAAAGAAATGTGTTTGTATCCTCCTGAATAGAAATATCAGAATCAGGTTGGCTCCTGCTCTGTTAACCCCCTTGATTCGGCACGCAACCAATATATTGATTGCTTACCCAGAATTGACAATAATAGAGTCAACAGCTCATCCACGTTTTATTAAGTACAGATTGGTATTTAAGTATCCTATTATAAATACCATCTTTGGTTTGGGCCAGTCATAACACAGTGGACATTTGATAAAACAAATAAATGGGGCTTCACAAAATTGAAAACGGCCAAAGAGTAAGAGAGGGAGAGAGAGAGGAGAGAGAGAGAGAGAGGAGAGACAAGAGAGAGAGGAGAGAGAGAGAGAGAGAGAGAGAGAGTGATTTTTTGAGAGAGAGAGAGAGATAGATAGAGGCAGTCAGACGACAAAGAAACAAACACAAAAACAGGTAGAAGGGACAAACAGACGGGACTGACAGAGGAAGCCCTCTCCCGTCCCCACTCTAATCTCTCCATGGAATGTGATTCCAACGTTACAGAAAATGATAGTCTACATAAGAAGAATGTGTACGCCCAATCCGTGAAATTGCCCATGCAGGTCCCGTCTTTTTCTGCGCGTGTGTAGGCTATGTGTGGTATATCTGCTGACTGAGCTTTCGTGTAAAGCGGATTAGTTTGCGAATAATTGTTTCTTATTCTTTCTTTTTCTTGTAATCATCCAATTGAAAAAAACACCCACCAAAAAACAAAACAAAAATCTAAAAAAAAAACTAAACAAAGCCGAGCCAACACACACAGAAACTGTATTATAGACACGGAACAAATGAACGTCGGGAAGCTTTTAAAGAAACCAAAGCAACGTTGATGCAATTTTCTCTCTTTGAGATATACGATTTCATTCCTTAAAATGTTCGCGTAATATTACAGCTCTGTGATCCCTCCTCTACAACTCGTGTTGTTGTTGTTTTGCTTTATTTGTTTGTTCTTTTATTTGTTTTTGCATTGCTGTCTTTCTGGCTCTGGCTCTGTCTTTGTTGCTGTCTCTGTGTCAGTATCCTTCTCCTTCTCAGTATCCTTCTCTGTTTCGCTTCCCCCCAGTCCCTGGAAGCTATGCAGCCACCGTTTGGAGAGCTTTCATCACTGGTGTCTGGTGAATTTAACCATCGCTGAAACTATTTAACTGCTTGGTTTAAATAGTGTGTTGAATCAACTCTCTCTGTTTCTCTCCGCCCCTATCTACCGCCCTCCTCTCCCTCACCACCACCTCCTCTCTCTCCCTCACCCGTATCTCTGTTTCTGTCTCTCTCCCCTCTCTCTCTCACTCCCCTCCCTTTCCTCTCTCTTCGCCTTCGCTCTCTCTCTCTCTCTCTCTCTCTCTCCTTCTCTCTCTCTCTCTCTCTCTCTACTCTCTATCTCCTCTTCCCTCAAACTCTCTCTCTCACTCACTTCACGACACTCTCTCTCTCTCTCTCTCTCTCTCTCTCTCTCTCTCTCCTCTCTCCTCTCTCCTCCTCTCCGGTCTCTCTGTGTCTGTTTTTTTAGTTGCTGATGTTGATGCTCTGACTACCATGTCGTTGCTGTATATTACTGTTAATCGTTGTTGTTTCTGTTGGCGATGTTCCTGTGTCTCAATGTTCATTTATAGTATTAGTTATGCATTGCCATTGCTTAGAACCATTGCAACAGAATGGAACGACTAAGGCCCAGCCTATTAATAATGAGGACAATTTATATAGCGCCCATCATACTATGTAGGCTACAGGGCGCTTTACACAACATTGAAATGGAATAAAAACATGAAACAAAAAATCCAATAACATGAGGGGTGCGTTCCGCTATTTCCCTATTCCGATGTTTCCCCGTTCCGTAGTTCCCCCGTGCCGATGTTCCCCTCACAGAAATTTCGACTTTACGTGCCGTAGTTCCCCCGTCCCGCAGTTCCCCCGATTTCATTTTTTCCGAAGATCCCCCGTTCCGATGTTCCCCCCGCTCATATCGTAGTTCCCCGTCCCGACGTTCCCCCGTTCCGATGTTCCCCCAAAGAAGCGCGCGCGCGCACGCGCGCGTGTGTGTATGTGTGCGCGCGCGCGTGCGTTCGTATGTGCGTGCGTGTGTGCGTGCGTGCGTGCGTGCATGCGTGTATGCGTGCGTGAGAGACACAGAGAGAGATGGGGGTGAGGGGGGTGGGGAGGGGTGGGTGGTTGGGGACAAAATCTGGGTAAAGGTCAAGATGTGCCACCCCCCTACATTTCTCGGTTAATTGTATTTTTCCGTTATTGCCTTTCTTACCATACATAAAGGTGTATTTTAGGAACATTTTTAGCTAAATAACCTTTTTGGAATACTAACCCTATCCCTAACCCTAGCCCTAACCCTACCCCCCCCACCCTATAAGACGGGAAAACGCAACGAACCACAACTGTGACAAATCGCGGTGTACTGCAGTACATAGTGGGGGGTAGGGTTAGGTTTAGGGCTAGGGTTAGGGATAGGGTTAGTATTCCAAAAAGGTTATTAGCTAAAAATGTTCCTAAAATACACCTTTATGTATGGTAAGAAAGGCAAAAAACGTAAAAATATAATTAACCGAGAAATTCAGGGGGGGGGGGGGGGGGGGCACATCTTGACCTTGAGACGAGTCTTGGTGTTGGGAAAGGTCCCTAAAGATCAACCAACTCACTGGCTGCGACCACTGAGCCAGCGCAACGCTCCTAGTAAAGAGTGTTAGACTTTAACACACACACACACACACACACACACATTAGTATGTCTCTGTGACACACAGAGGCAGATACATACACACTCACATACTTACAGAGAGAGAGAGAGAGAGAGAGAGAGGGAGAGAGAGAGAGAGAGAGAGAGAGGAGAGAGAGAGAGAGAGAGAGAGAGAGAGAGAGAGAGAGAGGAGAGAGAGAGAGAGAGAGAGAGAGAGAGAGAGAGAGAGAGAGAGAGAGAGAGAGAGAGAGAGAGAGAGAGAGAGAGAGAGAGTTGAGAGAGAGAGATGAGAGAGAGACAGAGACACACGTGCGCGCGCGCATATTGTATCCAATTTGAATCAAACGTTTGGGGGAAGAACAAACCTGGGGAACTGCGGCACGGGGGAACTACGGTACGGGGGAACAGCGGTGGGGGGAAAACGGGACGGGGGAACAACGGAACGGGGGAACTACGGAACTGGGGAACACCGCATGACCCCAACATGAGCAGACAAAACAATACCGGTCAGACTTCGTTTGGCCGGTAAAAATACACATAACAATCAGCAAGTGCTATGACTACTACTACTACTACTACTACTACTACTACTACTACTACTACTACTACTACTACTACTACTCTTATCCTTGTAAAATAAAGTATCTGAAGTCTGAAATCTCTCTCCCTCTCTCTCTCTCTCTCTCTCTCTCTCTCTCTCTCTCTCTCTCTCTCTCTCTCCCCCCCCCCTCTCTCTGTGTCTAATACCCCCCTCTTTTTTTTTTTTAGTGTGGGGTGTGACAACGCGTTTTGCAATAAAGTAGCGAATTGTAATAACATTATTACAAAACGCGTTGCGATCACATCAGTTTATTACATTTCGCGTACAACGCGTTTTGTAATAAAGTGTTTTTGTAATAAAGTAGCGAATTGTAATAAAATTATTACAAAACGCGTTGCGATCACATCAGTTTATTACAATTCGCATACAACGCGTTTTGTAATAATCATACTGGCTGGGGTGTTATTTTCCCCTCCTCAAACTTTAAAAGATGTTTGCATACACTTATGCATGACGCACACACTGACGAACACATGTGCGACGCACTTCCGAACACCCGAAAACACCTCCCCACACGTCACTTGCATAGCTCATATATGCATAAAATGACGTCTGAATATAATATTAGTGTATTACAATTCGCAACTTTATTACAAAACGTGTTGTACGCGAATTGTAATAAACTGATGTGATCGCAATGCGTTTTGTAATAATTTTATTACAATTCGCTACTTTATTACAAAACGCTTTGTATGCGAAATGTAATAAACTGATGTGATCGCAACGCGTTTTGTAATAATTTTATTACAATTCGCTATTTTATTACAAAACGCGTTGTGACAGTGGGGTTATATAGGGTGATTCAATCCGGTCTCTCTTTAATTAATCCCTTGCCATGCAGCTGATGCGCTACTACTACTACTAGTCTTTCGCCAATACATCCTTCGTCGATGACAGCCAAGTGATTGTTTCCTGTAACCGTAATGCCGCTATCACGTTTCTTCTCTTTTATCTCTTTCTTTCTCCCCCATCTCTGTGTGAATGTGATTATGATTGATGGATTACGATATCATATTTCTCATCGGTGATTGGAAGGCGGTCGTATGTCCTATCAGTATGATTTTGATGGTTGAACGCCAGATGGCGCGATCTATTCTTATACCAGAAGGTACTATTAGCCTTCCGCGTTCCTTCCGTGACAGGCTTGTGTTCCAGAAGAATTATGGTATCTTCCGGCATAAAACCTTCAGCTTGTTGTCGTATTCAACACTTGTTAAATACATAAATACCGGTAAATGGATGAGTGAATGAATTAATGAATAAATACTTATGAAAGTATTTACAATAATTGTAGTACCTATGAAATCTAACTCGTGAATTTTCTCCTACTACAGATGAGTATCCTTCTGTCTTTTTGTTCTGCCTGTCTCTGTATCGCAGTTTGAATCTCTCGATAAGGTCATATAGCCTTGTCTTAAAGGGCCACTCTGACGGATGAGTTTTTGTAAGAAACACGTCCAGATCACCAGGAAATCACCCTTTACAGAGATTGCAACACTAACTTTGCTCTGGTTTCCTAGAAATCGAACCGTCAAATCGGCGATTCTTCCTTGGCGGAGGTACTGGAAGTCAAATTCTTTCACTGTGCCGTCTCTTTTCTAATGGCCGCCTGCGCTTAGACCAAATCGTTTGCACGAAAGTTTCGCAATACAAGCCTTTTTTTCCTTTTTTTTTAAAATACAGATTATCTAAAGGAGTTTCGCTCACAACAAAGGAAACAGCTCCAATGTTTTTTGTTTTGTTTTTACTGCACTACAGAAAAAGAAAACGCTTCAACCACAATGAGTGTCCTCCACCCACCCCATCCAAAATGGCTACTCTCTCCGGCATCTCCGCCAAGGAGGAATCGCCGTTTTGACGGTTTAATTTCTAGGAAACCAGAGCAAAGTGAGTGTTTCTATCCTTGAAAAGGCTGTCTTTCTGGTGATCTCGACGTTTTTCTTGCAAAAACTCATCCGTCAGGGTCCACCTTTAAAGCATCGTTGAAGCAGACGCCCAGGGTGCGAGTCGACAGACATCCATTTTAATAAAGCAAACAGTTAAACGGACAAGTCTCTCTATGCAACCCCCTGCTACCTCCCTCTGTACTGTTTGTACTCTGCTAAAAAAGGACGGGGTCAGCCCATCAGCCCACAAATGGGACGGAGCACAAACGGGACGGGGCACAAACGGAACGGGACGGGGCACAAACGGGATGTAGCCAAAAAGGACAACCTTACAGCTCAGGTCTTCTAAGAATATTTGACCTAATTCGTCCATTTTTTTTAAAGCAGCTTGGTTTTTCCATTTCCACGAGAGCCTCATAATGGCCTCACTGTTGCTCTTCCCTAATCTGGATTTGTGTCAAGAACCCACAATAAAAAGGAAAGAGCATGCTGAATAGATTTCCTTTCAACAGATACTTCAAGAGTGTGCACCTCGCGCAGACAATAAATTAATCGTTTCATTAAATTTAAGCTCAAGATCCAACACACAATCAGAAGGCTTTACCTTACCGTTTACAGCATGCTGAGTACCCAAGATGCAGGTTTTTGCTTATACATTGACCGGCAAAAGAAACTACACATGTGCATTTTACATGCGCATAAAAGAATCATTCTTTCAAATTTTGCATGTCTAATTCAATTATTTGTGTACCCCAAATCGTAAGTTTCATTGCATTCGTGTGATTAGTTTCGATACAATAGCTCAACAAACAATACCACCCCAAATCTGAAAATCTCTCACTCTCCTTTTTTTCTCTTTCTCTCCCCCTGCCCTCTCTGTCTTTCTCCCCCCTCCTCTCCCTCTCTCTCTCCACAGCCACGCAAAGGATTAAAAGTATGAAGCCTCATCCGTAAAAGTATTCTATAACGTAATTCTAAATATAGGAGCCATTCTATAAACATAGAATACCTATTCTATAATATAGATTGTATTCTATATTATAGACATTTAAAAAATGCTTCTGTGTCAAAGAATATATTGTACCTATAGAATATTATATAGAATACATTAATTAATATAGTATGTTGTTATTATTTAAATATGGTATGCCACTATGTTATAGAAAAGTACCTAACATTATAGAATTACTTCCTTATTATAAAAATAAATCTATATTATAGAAGAGAATTCTATAATATAGAATTAAAGAAAGAAATGATCCTTTAGTGTCAAATGTATTCTTTAAGAGACATTATTATATTATAGAAGTAAACAGAAATGCTTTATATCATGGAATATATTTTCTTTACGGAATGCTGCCTCATATTAAACAGTATCTATAATTTCTATAACATAGAATGATTACAACATTATAGAAAGTTATCCAACATTATAGAATGCAATTAATTTGTGAAAGATTTCTATATTTTTGAAGACCATGCTATGTTGCAAGGAACCATGGGAAGCATTAACTTTTTCTCCATCTGAGGCCCAGCATGGGATGCTTGAAACAGGTTGTGTGAAATATGTCTAATATATCTTTTAAAAAGTCAAATGGTTTATTATTTTGATTATTTATGTACATAGTAAATATATTAAGCGTTGCTGATTTTGAGTGACTGTTTATTTATACGTGAAACCAAACAACTCCAAGGACCAAAACAAAATGGATTAGAGAGTATTTCTTGTGTACAGCATCCTACCTACATGTGCGAGCAAGATGGTGGAAGGCGGAACCGAGGGAGAAACAGAGACAACATCAACAGACCGTCTGCTGGGCAGTTCAGGAGGGCTGTGTCAGGCACTGCCCCACACCAATGGAAGAAGACCCCCCCCCCCCCCTCCCCGTTTCCCCCTTTTTATGATTGATGGTTTCACGATTTCATTTTTTTTCTCAAACATCCCATTTAGGGCCTCACCAAAAGCAGACGAAAATCCTTCCCATGAGTCATTGTAATAAAGAATTTGAATCTATAATTATAGATTCATCTATAATTATAGAATTTGAATCTATAATTATAGAATTTGAATCTATACTTACAGATGAATCTATAATTATAGAATTTGAATCTATAATCATAGAATTTGAATCTATAATTATAGATTCATCTATAATTATAGAATTTGAATCTATAATTATAGAATTTGAATCTATAATTATAGAATTTGAATCTATAATTATAGATGAATCTATGATTATATAGAATTTGAATCTATAATTATAGAATTTTATTCTATATTATACAATGCTTTTTCTATAATATAGAATGCTATTCAAATTTAGAAACAATTCTATGTTTATCATGTAAAGCTCTCCTATCATACAACATAAATATATTCTATAAATATAGAAACATTTTCGTTTATTTTTGTATTACAGATTGTTCTTCCATGATATAGAATGTTGTCTATAATAAATAAGCAATTCTATAAAAACAATTAAACAGCTTTCTATGAGTTTGTGGCATTCTATATTTACAATATATTCCATATTATAGAACGCATATTTTATGATACAATGTGTTCTATAATGTAGAACCATTTTTCTTTTTTTCTATAAGATAGAATAGTTATTCTATGTTTATAGATGGCTATTTTATTCAGAATTACGTTATAGAATATTTTGACGGATGGCGCTTCATATAAAAGGGGTCCTTCCCCTCCACACATGCATTGTGCTTTGAACTAAAAGCGTGTTTCATGGT
The DNA here is from genome assembly GCA_017654935.2 of Phymorhynchus buccinoides. Classification (NCBI taxonomy): domain Eukaryota; kingdom Metazoa; phylum Mollusca; class Gastropoda; order Neogastropoda; family Raphitomidae; genus Phymorhynchus; species Phymorhynchus buccinoides. The sequence continues at coordinate 51,082,963 of CM065687.1, forward strand.
TGAACCCTCGCTCGCACAGGTACCCGTTTAACCCGTAGACTATTTGTTAGTTTCAAGTTTGGTTTTTAACTGGCTTTTGATTCACACACAAAAGCCAACGACAGGGCAGAACATCCACTTCTGAAAAACGTTCAGCAACTGAGCGGTAAGAAACCTAGAAACCCACACCGTGGTAAGGGATCAGTAGGTGGAGGAGAGAACAACAGACGTTTAGCAATTGCCAGCTGATTACCTAGCAAGACCAGTGCTGCAGCCTTGGTGATTGGTTGACCTTCTCAGTGGGACCGTCTCCCCCACCAACTGTCGTAATAGTCCTCTTGGTGGAGAGAATGGAATCACTGTACCCTGCGCAAGGCTTCTCCACTTTCAACAAACGTTCCACGAAACTCATCCCAACCT
>CM065687.1:51088361-51092385 GCA_017654935.2 Phymorhynchus buccinoides
CCATAAATGTGGGCGTGGATTTGTTGATGTTCAACACTAGTTTATAATACCTCAACTGCAATTTTGCGGCTAAATCACATAATTGAGGACACCAACTTCAGACCCGTATAACAAAATAGGGGCTATCATTTTATCAAACAGATCTATTTGCATGTAAATTGGCAACATTAATTTCCTACACTTACGCAGCAATGAAAACATTGCCCTCGAGGCTTTATCATACAATTTTTTCTGTGCTACCTTGAATTTATTATTGTAATTAAATGTTAAGCCCAAGTATTGAAAATCAAATGTGACTTCTAATTTATAGTCATTGTATTTAAATTCTGGTATTTTTCGTATTTTGCCCCTTGAAAAAACAACAACCTTTGTTTTCGAAACATTAATTTTAAGACTGTTCTGGGCACAAAAAATAGACATAGCATCAAGGGCATCTTGTAGAGATTTATGAGATTCGGCTAAAATGACTGTGTCGTCAGCATACAATAGTAGGAACATATTGAACAACTGATCAATTTCAAGCTCGTCCAGATGCATCTGCCTGGCATTAACTTTGAGTGTTTCTAGTTTGCTTGTTCTGTTACCAATAAAGTTTTTCATGTCATTCAGGAAAATGGAGAACAATAGTGGAGATAGATTTTCTCCCTGTCTCACTCCTATATTACTATTATAAAAGGGGGATAACGTGCCTTTCCATGAAATGCACGATTTAGCTTTAGCATATAGGATTTTGATGATTTCCAATATATTTCCTCTAATATTAACATTCAACATCTTTTACCATAACACTGCCCGGTCAACAAAGTCAAAGGCTTTTTTATAGTCTACAAATACACAGTAGATTTTCTTTTTTTTGTATAGGAAAAAATCGATAATAGAGTGTAAAGTGAATATATGATCTGTAACAGACATGCCTTTTCTAAAACCTGCTTGCTCTTTGCCTAGTAATTTATTCGTTTCAAGGAAAATAGTCAATCTAGAATTTAACAGATTTGTGAAAAGCTTCCCAAAACAACTAAGAAGAGATATACCTCTATTGTTATCAGGGCTATCGCAAGTGCCTTTTTTCTTATAAATTGGTTTAATGATACCAACTGACCAATCGTCTGGCAATATTCCCCGCTTAAGTACTAAGTTAAAAAAATTGGTGAAAACTCCAAGCATTTTAGAGGATGCAAATTTTAAGAATTCATTGATAATTTGGTCAATTCCACAAGCCTTATTATTTTTCAAATTAAAAATTGCTTTTGAAACTTCGCTTTCAGTGAAAGGGTTATTTAACATGTCTACGTCTATATCATTATCAGCCACTACTTCAGGATCGTCGCTATCATTCGCATTAGACGTGTCGGTTGCGTCATTAAATTGTTTGAAATGCTCATAAAACATATCACAAGTAATTTTGTTGTACGTAACATTTTTGTCTGTAGTAGATCTATTTAGCAATTTCCAGAACGAGGAAGGGTCACTACTTTTTAAATTTCGAAATTTCTTTATTAGATTAGACCGAAATTTTTAAATGATTGTTGGAGCTGCTTTTTATAACTCTTGCTTGCTTCAGATTTGGCTTGCTGTGCTGGCGCTCTGTTATCCATTTGAGCATTGTTTTTAGCCTCGAAAAATATCTTTCGTTTCCTTTCACAATCTTTATCAAACCACTCACAGTTCGGTGTGAGCCTCTTATTTCTTGTTACGTGACTATGCTTTCCTTCGAACTGCTTTTTTAAAATACCAGCATCTAATGCAGCAGACTTCATTACACTACTTATTCTGAAGTAAAGCTCGTTAATATTACCATCTGATAAGGATGTATCATCCAAAAGAATGTTATTCAGAAGCGTATCTAAGGAATCGATGTCGTTGGTATTTAGCAATTCAGCAAAGTCATTTGCTTTCTCTCGCGACCATTTAGGCCGTGCAGGGCAACTATCATTTAGATTATTCTCTTTTTTTATGATTGACTTGCTCATTTTTATCAGTAGCAAAAAGTACTCGAGATGTAAAACATATAGAAACAGGACAGTGCACATCAGAAAATTGATCATGAAAGGATGAACCATAAAGTTACTTATCCAAAAACATAGCTGCGAACCAACTAAGGTAGTCAACAACACTGCATCCTTGCAAGTGTTTTTGCACACTTTGGGGATCACCCAATCGCCGTTCACAATAAGTGTATCATTGATTTACAGAAAGATAACAAAGCATTAACCAGCATTATTATGCCAATTATCTTACGAGTGTTAATAAAGAAAATCGTATAGGTGAGTTTCCATTAAAACTATCGTTATCATTCAAAAAGCTCATCAACAAAGTCGGGCGAAGACCCAGTTCTGGCATTAAAAATCACCCAGTAACATAGATTATCGCTTCAAGACAGATACATTTTCAAGAAAAACAAGCATTAGGGTCAAAATAAGGGGAATTTCAGGAGGAAAGTAAACACAACAGAAAAGCACTTCTTTCCCCAGGCACTGGCAGTCAATTAAAAAATAACAATCGTTACTGATCTCATGTCTGAAAATGTGTAAGTAGAACTAATTCCTGCATCTAAAACGTGTTTTCCCCTAGTTTCAATGATGTTGATGTGGTTTGATCAAAATGTTGTTTTACGAGGAGACGAATTTCCTCCGATTTCTTCTACACTGCACCCTATTTTATAAAAGATCAAACCTGAATGTCTACGTGTTCAAAATTGTCTAGCTACTTCTGTGATTACGACTATATCTTAAGAGGAAACATAACTTGGAAATCAGGGTTTAACATTGCTTCTAACCTCACAAACATCAAAGTGAGGACATGAAACTTGTTTACAGTTATTACCAGTCATCTTTTACTGAGCCTCATTTGATGACCTGGTGTGAAGTTGTATGCGTGTTTGTTTCATCGACTGGTAGTGTCATGTTAACATAAGTACCACCAATATGCTGTACTTCACGCAGTTGGCTTGGGCAAATGACAGGAACTATGCTTTGTTGAGAGTGCGTTGGGCCTGCCCATATCTTCTCTGTCTCTTTCTTTTGAATGACTATGACTCATATTGTCATTAATATGGCACAGCAGCACAACATAGTAAATTACTTCATGTGGTGAGTGCCCACAGAGGAATACTTACGGTCTCTCTTCATCCTTTTGCTTGTTCTCTATGAAAATATTATCGCTTTCAATGACACTGACTCTTCCCTACCTTGTTGCCTTTTGTGTTCCTAATGTTATTCCTTCTCATCTTAGGCGACCCTACTCTGGGACAACATTGTCTTCATGCCATTTCAATCAGTACCTCATTATATGGTCCACATGCAGGCATTTGCCGTTCCGTTCGACAATCATATATCATAGTTCTTCCCTGCCAACACTCTCAAATTCATACCCCCTGGGCGTTTCTATTAACGCTTCAGTATTCCCTGACATACTCATTCATTCACAATTTCGTGGCTATATTAACTATTCATTTTCCACGACCGTCATATCATCGGTCATTTTGCTTGACTGTAAGCATCCAGATTTATTCCCTGACCATCCTTTACATAATTCATAACCATGACCTTCTTATCCTCATTCCTTGCCCGACAATCATTATCATCATCATTATCGCCTGTCAATTATCATCGTCATGTTCCCAAGGCCCTCAGTACATTCTCTTTTTTTGTCCCATTACCATACTTCTTTGGTTTCTCTGACAATCATAATCATCATCTTTATCCCGCATTTATTATCACTTTTCGTTTTCTTCTGACAATCATAACGCATTTCACCTTTCCTGACAATTATTATCATTCATTTTTTCCCCGTTCTCGACCTTGATCATAATTAAGCTTTTCTGAACATCAACCTCAACATCACCATTCCCCGACCATCATCAACATCCAATCAACGTCCTGACCATCTTTATCATCAGTTATGATTGCCCGACCATAGCATCATATCTTATCATTGACAGACTATCGTTATCATTATCCTATTCACCTACCACCTTTATTTTCTTCATGATTCCCTGAACATCATATCAATATTTATCATCCCC
>CM065687.1:51092885-51095385 GCA_017654935.2 Phymorhynchus buccinoides
TTTCTTTACTTTCTCTCTCTCTTCCCTCACACACACTCACACACCCAACACAAACACACACAACACACACGAACACACAACACCACACACACACACCACACACACACACACACACAAACAAATACACTCACTCACTCACACGCCGCACACGCCACACTCACCACAGAACGCACACGCACGCACACGAGCACGCACACACACACACACACACACACAGCACACAACACACACCACACCGAACGCGGCGTAATAATATGAGACTGCAACCTCAGCAGCACCTCCGTGCATAGTTTTTTACAGGTCCAGGTGTTGCGATCGAGTCCACAAATAAAGATGCGTACACACCTCACCATAGCCCATTGATTTTGTCGCAGGTGCTGCGCTGGACACATTAATCGCTGTCTGGTCAACCAGAGGGAAACATTGTACGGGGGATTCTATATTATGTATCTATATTATTTGGCTACCTGAAAGTCCAACTTTCTTTCTGTCTATCTTACTTTCTTTCTATCTTTCTTTCTTTCTTTCTTTCTTTCTTTCTGTTCTTTTTCTTCCTTCTGTTCTTTCTTTCTTTCTTTCTTTCTCTTCTGCTTTCTTTCTCTTCTTCTTTCTTTCCTGCCTTTCCCTTTCTTCTTTCTTCTTGTCCCTTGGTGTTCTTCTTCTTCCCCTTCTCCTCCCCTCCTCCTACTTCTTCTTCTTCTTCTTCTCTTCTTCTTCGGTCGTCTTCTTCTTCTTCTCTCTTCTCTTCTTCTTCTTCTTCTTCGTCTTCTCTCTGTGTGTTGTGTCTTGTCTGTGTGTGTGTGTGTGTGTGTGTGTGCGTGCTTGCGTGGTGCGTGGCGTGCGTGTGTGTGGCGTGGGTGTGCGTGCGTGGCGTGTGTGTATGTCTGGTGTCCTTGTTTGTGTGTGTGTTGTGAAGTCAAGTCAAGTCAAGTCAAAAGGAGCTTTATTGAGGATAAAAGGAATAAGCATTACATCTTTTTTTTACATCCTGTCCTCAAGAGAACAAAATAACAACTAAGAATTAAGGACAAATGAGAGTGCACAGAAAAAAGAGTGCACAGGACAAAAAACATTCGTTTTACAAAGCATCACATGAAGACATACAATTCTTAATTAGACAAAATATTATACATATGAAGCCATTTATATAAAATCCAAAATAATACGATTAATAACATTTATACATGCAATTGGAGAAGAAGAACAAAAAGAAAAAGGAGAAGGGGGTGCTAGGGGAAGAAGAACAAGGAGGAGGAAGAGAGAGAGGGGGAGGGGGATGTCTCCGTCACTCAATGAGGAGAGCTAAAGTTTATTTTTAAAAAAAAGCATGAATGAGAATGGGAGATTCAAACAAGCAAACAAGTAAAGGAAAAACACACACATCACATGATTCAAGTAACAATCAATACCGAAGTGTTATGACACGTTGGACGCTCATTTCTAAAGTTACAGAGATGCTTTCATAGAGCTTCCAACATCTTAGCTTTAAGTGCTTTCACCTCAAGGCTTGCCTCGAGGAGCATGATTTTAAAGGAGAAGATCAATTGTTCCAGGCCATACACCCCGAGTATACAAAACTAGATTTGAAAAACATTATTACGGGGTCTGGGAAAAAAAGTGTGTGTGTGTGTGTCTGTGTGTGTGGTGTGTCTGTGTGTGTGTGTGTGTGTGTGTGTGTGTGGTGTGTGTGGTGTGTGGGTCTGATCCTAGGTGTGTGGTGTACTGTGTGTGTGTCTGTGTGTCGTGTGTGTGTGTGTTCTGGGTATGTAGGTCTGTGTGTGTGTGTGTGTGTAGGTGTGTCCTGTGTGTGTGTGGTGTGTTGTGTGTGGTGTGTGTGTGTCTTGTGTCATGTGTGTATGTGTGCGTCTCACGTGCGCGCGGTGTGTGTGTGTGGTTGAGAGTGCGCGAATCGTCAAAGCCATTGATCTTGTGCTTTTCTTTTCTTCATCTTCTTCGGCGATTATTCTTGTTTGCTTTGCCCACAAACGTGTTGTTGCATACCTACATTAATTTTAGTAAAATCCTTCTTTTATGAAAAACTGAAACATTAGATTTAGAAACGGATAAAGTCTTCTCTCTCTCTCTCTTCTCCTCTCCGTCTCTCTCTCTTCTCTCGATCTCTCTCTCTCACTCTCTCGTCTCTCCTTCTCTCTCTCTCTCTCTCTCTCCTCTTCTCTTTCTCTCTCTGTCTCTCTCTCTCTCTCATCGTTCTCTCTCTTCTCTCTCTCCTCTGCCTCTAATCGCTCCTCCTCGCTCTCAAATCCATCTCCTCTCTCTTCACATTCTTCTCTCTCTCTCTTCTCCTCTCTATCTCTGTCTCTCTCTCTCTCTCTCTCTCAGACTCCTCGTCTCTCTCCTCTCTATCTCTCTCTCCTCTCCTCTCTCTCTCTCCTCCTCTCTCTCCTCTCTCTTTAACTTTGCTCTTTGTCCTGTTTACCTCTCTGACAGGAATTCGCGCGTGCACGCGCGCGTGCGCTCCGTGTGTGTATGTCTCCTGTGT
>CM065687.1:51105385-51107885 GCA_017654935.2 Phymorhynchus buccinoides
ATCTATGGTTAAGTGTCCTATATTTAAGTATATGTTTGGCCTGATATTCTGGCAGGATTAATAAATATTTTTCATATTCAAACCTTTCTTTAAAAATTCTATAGTTAAGAAATAGTGCGTTTGAATTAAGTTCAGTATGCCATTTCTGCACAAATGGGTCGCAGAGACGATGTTTTATTTATTTTTTTAAAAGAATAATGACTAAGTATAAGATTACCTTGACGGATCCAAAGGTTACTAAACCCTAGTGAATTTAGTACAGTATGTACTGTTTGAAGAAAACTAGATATATACTCACCAGAAACATAAAGTTTTAACAAAAATTTATAAATTATGCTTGATAGATTATCAGAATTAGATGAGTCTCTCAGCTTGAACCAGAAGTTTAGCATGCAACATTTTGCAGGGATCTCGATAGGGTATCGACCAAGCTCTCCAAGCACCATAAATGTGGGTGTGGATTTGTTGATGTTCAATACTAGTTTATAATACCTCAACTGCAATTTTGCGGCTAAATCACATAATTGAGGACACCAAACTTCAGACCCGTATAACAAAATAGGGGCTATCATTTTATCAAACAGATCTATTTGCATGTCAATTGGCAACATTAATTTCATACACTTACGCAGCAATGAAAACATTGCCCTCGAGGCTTTATCATACAATTTTTTCTGTGCTACCTTGAATTTATTATTGTAATTAAATGTTAAGCCCAAGTATTGAAAATCAAATGTGACTTCTAATTTATAGTCATTGTATTTAAATTCTGGTATTTTTCGTATTTTGCCCCTTGAAAAAAACAACAACCTTTGTTTTCGAAACATTAATTTTAAGACTGTTCTGGGCACAAAAAATAGACATAGCATCAAGGGCATCTTGTAGAGATTTATGAGATTCGGCTAAAATGACTGTGTCGTCAGCATACAATAGTAGGAACATATTGAACAACTGATCAATTTCAAACTCGTCCAGATGCATCTGACTGGCGTTAACTTTGAGTGTTTCTAGTTTGCTTGTTCTGTTACCAATAAAGTTTTTCATGTCATTCAGGAAAATGGAGAACAATAGTGGAGATAGATTTTCTCCCTGTCTCACTCCTATATTACTATTATAAAAGGGGGATTTAGCTTTAGCATATAGGATTTTGATGATTTCCAATATATTTCCTCTAATATTAACATTTAACATCTTTTGCCATAACACTGCCCGGTCAACAAAGTCAAAGGCTTTTTTATAGTCTACAAATACACAGTAGATTTTCTTTTTTTTGTATAGGAAAAAATCGATAATAGAGTGTAAAGTGAATATATGATCTGTAACAGACATGCATTTTCTAAAACCTGCTTGCTCTTTGCCTAGTAATTTATTCGTTTCAAGGAAAATAGTCAATCTAGAATTTAACAGATTTGTGAAAAGCTTCCCAAAACAACTAAGAAGAGATATACCTCTATTGTTATCAGGGCTATCGCAAGTGCCTTTTTTCTTATAAATTGGTTTAATGATACCAACTGACCAATCGTCTGGCAATATTCCCCGCTTGAGTACTAAGTTAAACAAATTGGTGAAAACTCCAAGCATTTTAGAGGATGCAAATTTCAACAATTCATTGATAATTTGGTCAATTCCACAAGCCTTATTATTTTTCAAATTAAAAATTGCTTTTGAAACTTCGCTTTCAGTGAAAGGGTTATTTAACATGTCTACGTCTATATCATTATCAGCCACTACTTCAGGATCGTCGCTATCATTCGCATTAGACGTGTCAGTTGCGTCATTAAATTGTTTGAAATGCTCATAATAATTTTGTTGTACGTAACATTTTTGTCTGTAGTAGATCCATTTAGCAATTTCCAGAACGAGGAAGGGTCACTACTTTTTAAATTTCGAAATGTCTTTATTAGATTAGACCGAAATTTTTTATATGATTGTTGGAGCTGCTTTTTATAACTCTTGCTTGCTTCAGATTTGGCTTGCTGTGCTGGCGCTCTTTTATCCGTTTGAGCATTGTTTTTAGCCTCGAAAAATTTATTTCGTTTCCTTTCACAATCTTTATCAAACCACTCACAGTTCGGTGTGAGCCTCTTATTTCTTGTTACGTGACTATGCTTTCCTTTGAACTGCTTTTTTAAAATACCAGCATCTAATGCAGCAGACTTCATTACACTACTTATTCTGAAGTAAAGCTCGTTAATATAACCATCTGATAAGGATGTATCATCCAAAAGAATGTTATCCAGAAGCGTATCTAAGGAATCGATGTCGTTGGTATTTAGCAATTCAGCAAAGTCATTTGCTTTCTCTCGCGACCATTTAGGCCGTGCAGGGCAACTATCATTTAGATTATTCCCTTTTTTATGATTGACTTGCTCATTTTTATCAGTAGCAAAAAGTACTCGAGATATAGAAACAGGACAGTGCACATCAGAAAATTGATCATTGAACGGATGAACCATAAAGTTACTTATCCAATAAAACATAGGCTGCGACACAATAATGT
>CM065687.1:51122885-51125385 GCA_017654935.2 Phymorhynchus buccinoides
AGGTTTTGAAATTAAAATTTCAGAACATTATTATTTTGTTCATTTTACATAAGATTTTCATAAGATTTTTACTATTTCTGGTTTAACTTTGTGCTGGTTTGCTTTTATTGTGGATTTTCGATTTGATGCAGAGAGGACACCATTCTCTTGTAGAATGTCTTTTTTGCTCAGGTTGGCCATCCACTGGACAGTCAAATTTGCAGGCCAATCATGCAAACTGATGAGATCTTCTCAAGATCGAAACAGCTGTCTTTGCATAAGGCACTGTCCCTCCCCCATTGGGAGAAAAAGTAAATCAGCACAATTTATATAACTTTTTTTTTTTTTTTCTTCTTCTTTTTTTTTTTGGAACACGAACATTACTCAAAGTTAACATTAACTGGTTTTGTTTCTGAGGTTCACAAATAAAGACATTGGACACAGAAAAGCTTTATCAAAGCAAACTATATATATATATATATATATATATATAAAACTTTCAAAAGTTAAAAAACCCGCCAACAAACAAGATGTACAAAATCCAAATATTCCGACGTTTCTTTGTCAGTGGTCAAATGGCAAGTGATTAAAACAAGATTGAATCGCACATAGAAAGAAACGGATTCTGACTAAAACTCACGATAAAAAAGCAGTCAAAGTAAAAAAGGTCAATTAAAAAAGAAGCTGAATTGATATATATATATATATATTAGTGCTTATAGATATATTATGTATAAAGATTTGCGCATTTGACTGTAGAGGGGAAGTTGGGTGTTGTTGTTTTTTGTGGGTTTTTTTTGCTCCTTTTGTTGCCTGCTTTTTGCTCCTTTTGCTATATTTGCTGCTTGCTGTTTTGAATGAAATTGAATTTTTTTTTACGTCCTCTCGACCTGGGAAGGCACATATGGGACATGCTGTTTGCTGTTTGCTGTTTTCTCGTTTGTCTATGTTGATAAAGGCGCATTCGCCGAAATATCCAGTAGTTTTGTTTTGTCTCTTGTGAATAAAAAATAACGTCACTGTACACTTGTCGTGTAGTTGTTTGTTTGTCGTATTATATAAATAGGCGAACGTTGAGTCGTTGGTTGTGCCAAAAAACAACGACGAACAAATATGTTATTTCTCGACGTGCTTCCTTCAATGATGTAGCGAAGAATTTGAATCTAAAGACTAGTCATTTGACATGCTCTTGAATAGCATGTCCAAATAAAGTGTGCGCGCGCACGCACACACACACGCGCGCACACACACACAAACACACACACACACACATATGCAAGTACACAAGCACCTTTATTCACCTCTATGCATACCCTTTTTTCCCCGTGTGTCTAATATCACGTGTAGTGGATAGACGTTAAATGAAATACCCCCCCCCCCCCCCCCCCCCCACACACACACACACACACAACCAACCAACTTTCACATTCACATACATGAAAAAGCATTATGTCTCGTGACGCATGGAATCCAAGACCTCCAACATATTGTGGTCAAGTCGGTTTCCAACGGAAACCGTCGCTTATTTAGTGACTAGTGTTTGTAGTAGGTGGGTGGTCATCCGTTGACAGACACTACTAATATGGACAACGTCGCTTGACGTAAAGCCGGACAAAAGATCAATACGACCATTCCAGGGGATTTGTGTCTGGAAACCAAGGCGTGATTTGACAGAACATCTGATTTTTTTTTTACCAAGCAGTTGATTTGAGAATGTAGAGAACATTCTGCCTACCTTTAAAACATTGCTAGTAAAGCCCTTTTATGCTTACGATCTTGTCAAGAACTTTGATTATATCAAACAAGTGAACAGCGAAATAATGATAACAGCTCAAAACAGAAATGTCGCGAAGTAAGGGAACAACAAAATGATACAACGGAGTTGCTTATTGTTCAAGCCTTGCTTGTGTGTATCCTTTGCAGATTTCGCGGAAGACTTTTCACTCTTTTCATGTATTGATTTATTTTTTATTACGTTGTTCCTTTTTCTTTTAATTCAGTTCCCATGACTGTGTGCGTTGACGGTTTTTCTTTTGCTTACGTCTGGATTAACGTTGTGGTTTTTCTCACTTTGCTTGACAAGAAAGAGCTGCTAATGGATAGCGAAAGGAAAAGAGTTATCGAGGCAGTGTAACTTGGTATTTAGTATTTGGTATAATTATTCAAGTCACAGAGATAAGTCTCTCTGAAATTCGGGCTGTTCTCCCTCGGAGAGCGCGTCGCCGCAATTTGTTTTTTTTTGTGTTTTTTTTTGGGGGGGTAGGGTGAGGAGGGTGTGTGGGCAGACTTGCGAAACCTAGCTATCAATTTGGCCATACCAGGCAGCTGGATTACTGGATTACTGGATTACTCCCTGCTCTTACCGACTTTCAACTGCCGTGGGATTTTTACGTGCGTAAAGCGCACGGGTCAGATTAGCTTTACGGGTCTTTTGTAAAAAATAGTTCCCCCACATTCTGGAAGTTCTGGTTTAAATGTTTTATTTTCCAAATCAACATCAACAACAACTATGACATAACTG
>CM065687.1:51135385-51142885 GCA_017654935.2 Phymorhynchus buccinoides
GGAAGAAGAAGAAGAAGAAGAGAAGAAGAAGAAAAGAAGAAGAAGAAGAGAAGAAAAAGAAGAGGAGGAGGAGGAAGAAGAAGAAGAAGAAGAAAAAGAAGAAAAAGAAGAGGAGGAGGAGAAGAAGAAGAAGAAGAAGAAGAAGAAGAAGAAGAAGAAGAAGAAGAAGAAGAAAAAAGAAGAGGAGGAGGAGGAGGAGGAAGAAGAAGAAGAAGAAGAAGAGAAGGAGAGAGAAGAGAAGGAGAAGAACGAACAAGAAGAGGAGGAGGAAGAAGAAGAGGAGGAGAAGAATAGGAGGAGGAAGAAGAAGAAGAAGAAGATGATGATTTTTATTTTTAATATTTTGTTTTCATTGCGTGTTTTCCCGCTTCCATTCCAGCAATATCGCGGAACGGTTGCGGCGACGCAGGAGCTCAGCGGACCTGTCCATGAACATCTACCCGGGGGACCTGCTGGTCCAGCACCAACACCAGCACCACCAGCAGAAGAAGCTCATCAAGAGGAACACCATCGCAGAGTTCTACGTCTCCAGGACCACCACCCAGGACGGGGCTGGGGGAGCAGTAGCCTCGCCTGACGGTGAGAACCATTTTTGAACAATTTGTTTGAGCAATTTGTTTGAACAATTTGTTTGAACAATTTGTTTGAACAATTTGTTTGAGCAATTTGTTTGAACAATTTGTTTGAACAATTTGTTTGAGCAATTTGTTTGAACAATTTGTTTGAACAATTTGTTTGAACAATTTGAACAATTTGAGTTTTTGTTTGAACAATTTGAACAATTTGTTTGAACAATTTGTTTGAACAATTTGTTTGAACAATTTGAACAATTTGTTTGAACAATTTGTTTGAACAATTTGTTTGAACAATTTGTTTGAACAATTTGTTTGAACAATTTGAACAATTTGTTTGAACAATTTGAACCATTTGTTTGAACAATTTGTTTGTTGGGGAAAAGAATAAGCACACAATGAGGCTTGTTTACATCTGGCCCTCGAACAAAAGAAGAAGAAAAACATAACTAAGCTTCCAATAATGAACAAGAGAAGAGGTGTGTGTGTGTGTGTGTGTGTGTGTGTGGGGGGGGGGTGGTACTGCACGCAAAACACCCAAGATGTGTATATAAGGAATCAAAGCATCATACGCATTCACACGCCCATTCATCTCTCTCTCTCTCTCTCTCTCTCTCTCTCTCTCTCTCTCTCTCTCTCTCTCGTCTAGCTCTCTCATCTCTCTCTCTCTCTCTCTCTCTCTGCATCTCTCTCTCTATCTCTCGTCTCTCTCTCTCTTCTCTCTCTCTCTCCTCCTCTTTCAATTGCCCACCATTTTAGTTTTACTTTTGGAGGTTTATATAGGTATTTATTGATGTTGCAGATGCTTCTAAGAAAGGAAAGCAGACCTTTTCGCTCCTGAAACTGGTAAGTGTAGTGCACAAGTATGAATTACGTGGGTTGATCATTAAACTTTGGCAACGACCCTGCTATTCGTAATCTATATACAAACAAGCGCGAAATCGCAATAGTTTGTGGCACGCGGTCTATTTTTACCACTCCAATCATGAGTCACCTCCCCTGGCTTTTCAATAATTTTAATCTGTAAACCAGAATGTTATCTCTGCACCCTTTCGTAACTTTTTATATCTTTTGGAAAACATTTAAAACTATGTATCCTACTTATGCTCATCAAAAGAAGCACCGCATACTCGTCGTGTCTGTTGTAGTGTCTGTATTACGTATGTTTATTATTTTGTACGCTTTTAAAATACATCATTTTAAAGAGCGGCCTCAATTTGAAGTTCAGCCTCGATTTGAAGTGCGACAATTTTGTCAATATGTGCGACAATTTTGGACCGACCGACAGACAGACAGACAGACAGACGACAGACCGACCGACCGACCAAGTGAGTTATAGGTTTGTGGCTTGAGCCACAAACAAAAAGCACACCTATATAATGGAGATACCAAAGAAACCTTCATTCTTTAACCCATTTGCTTGCACACTATCATCGTGATGTCATGTCCTACGTTAGTGTATGACGTCATTGAAAATATGATGTAAGCGACTGTGACCAAAAATCTTGGATTCTTGAGGTGACTCCTTCACTTGCTGTGACTTCATACAGGTGAAACTTAGCAAGTATTGTAAGAAGAGTCATTCCCATTTAACAGATACCAGCGCAACGCCTAGTACTGGCAATGCACCGTACTGGTAACGCCACGTACTGGTTTTGCTGCGTTTCTGAACCAATTCGCTTCCGGTTTGGCACACTGATAGTCACCATCCCCAGTCATCTACCTACCAAATGTGAAGGCAATCGGCCGGAGATACGGGCGCCGAGAGTCCGGCGGATACGCGTTTCGCGCATTTGCCAAACCGCGCAAATGACACGACCACCTCGGTTGCCGTTGCCATCACCCCGTCAGGGCTCACAGCAAATTTGAAGCGATTCGGTCCAAAAACGGCGGAGTTATGAGGCCCGTTTTGTGTTTCAGACAGACACACACATGGACACTTGGCTTTTTACTATATGATGATTTATGGCTGATTGTGCACTTCTTATGTTACAATTTGCAAATGCGTTGAAGTTTTCAATCCTGGAAAACACAACTTCCCAAAATGTCACCCTTAGTTCATTCTTTTGCTGTCCTGAACGCGCAAAGCATGCCGTTTTTCAAGAAACTGATTGATGAAGATCCATATTTGACACTGAGAGAAAGAAGTGAGGGAGAGTGACACTTCTTTGTGTACAATAGAAAAGATAACACGTAAACATCTATTAGTAAGAATGCTCACATCAAAATGGGTACCCAATTTCCTAAGTGACGAACATAAGAAACGATTAAATGCTCGGAAAGTTAGGTCCAAATGGATCCAAATAAATATGCGATGTCATCACAGAGAATAAGACTTGGCAGAGCTTCTGTATCGTTTTAAACAAAAGCACCAACGAGTTGTAGAGTGGTTTTGGCTAGAACAAACTAGTCATGCTGAAGTCACAATTCCATGTTTGTAAGTGACGTTTTTGCATTTATGTAATAACCGAGGAGCCTGTCATCATTTTCCAAAGAAAACAGCATTTATGGCAACCCATTTTGCTCAAGTAGTTTTGTCAAAAGTGACCAGATCAGAATGCCAGTGGCGCCCAACCATTGATACAAGCAAGACTCTACTTTTGCATGAAAATGCTAGTGCCTACAAGGTCAAGGTCGCTGTGGCCTTCCAAGAAGAGAAAATCAATCAATGTTTGAACCACCTATTCTACAGACTTCACTTATCTCCGCTTGGCTTTTGTTTTTGTTTTTCCTTATCTTTTTAGATTGTTTGGCTGGACGATTTTTGCTGGCACCTAGGCCCTCACAAAAAGCTCAAAATCACAGCTCCGACCTTTGCCTCAAAGAATCTACCAAAATAACCTTGGGATCTGGACTAGAGGGCTGGAACTGCATATACAAAGAGGAACTGTGTTCTTCCTAGGAATGCAAGAAGTTTGAAGTCTGTGAACTCCTTTGTTCATGTTTTATGGACCAATGACAAACTTTACTGATCAACCCACGTACAAGAACCAAGTCTGGAACAACAGTTACACCTGACGTATTCAGCATCATCTATGTTGCTTGGGTTGCAGTATGAAAGCTTTTTTGATATAATTATCTTGAGACAACCGATAACCTGCCTTCCTCCGTTCCTTTAAACTTTTTGTCTGTGCATATAATTATTTCCTTGACTGTCTTTGTGTAGCTTGTCTGAAAGCTTCTTTCATATAATTATCTTGAAATAAACAGTAACCTGTCTCTCTGTCTCTGTTCCCTTAATTACTCTTTGTGTCTGCGTATTTGTCCTTGTCTGTCTTTGTGTCGCCGTCTTTCGTTTTTTACTTCCAATATATGTTTTTTAACACGGAGGTTACATATGCTATATTGTGAGTGAAATAGTCTTTGCGGGTCTTTTTTCTGTCTTTGCTTATTCACGCCTCCGTCTTCTATCTTGTCATGCTGTCTTTTGTCTCTCTCTCTGTCTGTCCGTCTGTCTGTCTGTCTGTCTGTCTGTCTCTCTCTCTCTCTCTGTGCTCTCTCTCTCTTCTCTCTCTCTCTCTCTCTCTCTCTCTCTCTCTCTCTCTCTCTCTCTTTCTTGTCTCTCTCTCTCTCTCTCTCTCTCTCTCTCTCTCTCTCTCTCTTTTCTCTCTCTGTCTCTCTCTCTCTCTCTCTCTCTCTCTCTCTCTCTCTCTCTCTCTCTCTCTCTCTCTCTCTCTCTCTCTCTCTCTCTCTCTCTCTCTTTCTCTCTCTCTCTCTCTCTCTCTCTCTCTCTCTCTCGTAGTGTGGTGGCGATGGTGGTAGTAGTAGCAATGCTAGTAGGTAGGAGTGGTAATAGTAGTAGAAGTAATTTGTGGTGGAAGTAGTGGGTTTTTTTTTTCCTTTTTGTTCTTTTTTATGTTTGTTTATTTGGTCGGTTGGTTTTCTGTTTTTTCTTGTTCTTATTACTGATGTTGATGCTCTGCCAACCATGTCACTGTTCGCATTTCTGCTACTGTTTGCTGTTTCTGTTGACGATTTTATGTGTCTCAATGTTGGTGTATAGTATTAGTTATATGTTGCATGCTTAGAATCAAGGACAGAATGGAAGACTAGGCCCAGCCTAAATTCTTATCCTTGTAAAATAAAGTGTCTGAAGTCTGAAGTCTGAAGTCTCTCTTCTCTCTCATTTTCGTGTTTGTATAATGGCCTATGGCTTATGTACATTAACCACTCAGACTCAGACTCTCTCTCTCTCTCTCTCTCATCTCATCTCATCTCCTAAAATGTTAGGAGTCTGGTGACTTACGAACATTAAAACATCCGAAGCCTGAAGCCTCAAGTCTTAACTCATCTCATTTATCTCCCTTTCTAGTTTTCTTTGTATATCTCCATCTCTACCAAAGGATACTCTTAAACTCGCAAACTAATATACTATTCGCGTACATTTTTGCAAGTGAGTATACCACCACCCCTTCCACCGATGTGGTCTTTGCAGAAGAAAGCCAGGAGCAAGGAGAACCTGTCTCGCCTGGAAGACATTCTACGACGCTTGAAACCTTCCGAGTTCAAAGACAACCACCTGGCCGCTTACAAAGTAAGTAAACTGTTGTTGCCATTTTTGTAACCAGCCGCTTAGCGTAATCTGCTTAATGTTTTCAGGGGCATTTGGCTGTTTGTTCCTGGCTAACTATATGGCTAACTATCTGTCTATATATCTATCTATCTAGATTGATAGATAAATCTATTTTGGAGATCAGCATGGACAAAGAGCAGCCATAGCTCGAAATATTTGCTTTTAATAAACTCAATGTTCCTTTTACAGTTATTTCTATTTGTGTTTTCTTTTTTAATGTTCTGATATCTATCTATCTATCTATGTATCTATCTATCTATCTATCTGCTATTTGTAAGCTCTCTCTCCCCCTTCTATCTATCTATCTATCTATCTATCTATTTATATATATATATATATATGTCTATTTGCTATTTGTAACCTCCCTCTCTGTTCCCTATCTATCTATCTATCTATCTATCTATCTATCTATCTATCTATCTATCTATGATATAAAAAAAGAACACAAAGCAACCAGCCTTTTTTATGAAAATCTATCTATCTATCTATCTATCCATCTATCTATTTGTGTGAACACGATAACGTTTGAACAGAGGGACCTAGGCAACTCACATTTTGCATGCAAGTAGATAGTTAGGATATCTAGGCTAGGATCCAAGATGAAGGTCATTGGTCAAAGTTCAAGGTCACTGGGGCCGAAAGTACTGCCGCACGGCTGGTGATCTAGCATTTTCACTCTCTAGTTTTGATTCTCTTTACATTAATATTATTTTTGCTTACAAGACAATTAACGACTGAAATGTCCTTATCTGCTCATCTAATGAGCGACTGCTGAGCTAGTGGACATCTGACGTTTAAATGGCTGGTGTATAATTTTGTTAAGTTTGCTGTACTTTCTTCTCGTCTGTATGTGCATTGTTTTATTGGCTTCAGTTTGCCTCTGTGTGGCTTTGGAATATTCTATTTTTTTTAATGTTTAGCAATATGTGTAGACTCTCTGACTCACTCTCTCTCTCTCTCTCTCTCTCTCTCTCTCTCTCTCTCTCTCTCTCTCTCTCTCTCTCTCTCTCTCTCTCTCTCTCTCTCTCTCTCTCTCTCTCTTCTCTCTCTCTCTCTCTCTCTCTCTCTCTCTCTCTCTCTCTGTCTCTCTCTCTCTGTGTGTTCGTGCGTGTGTGCGTGCGTCATTGAGAAAGTGTGTCTGTCTGTCTGTCTGTTCTGTCTGTTCTGTCTGTCTGTCTGTCTGTCTGTCTATGTGCGTTTATGTAAGGGACTAACCTTGTCTAACAATTCACTAAGATGAACAAAATCCATTAAAAACACACCAACTTGTTGTTATTTTCCTCGCAGGCCAACTTACCTACCAATACGTCAGTGTTTTTCATCAGCCGAACATCTTTGCTTGTTGTTGCTTACCTATGTCGTTGTTGTTGTCCTTTGCTGATCTACGATCGCAAAGGAGTCTAAAGTCGTTGCAGTATGTTTCTTATTTTTCTTCTTCTGCTTATCCCAAGGATATCTCCCGAACCGCTTGACAGAATCACTTCAAATTTTGTGTGGTGGTGTGTCACCATGAGAGGAAGGCATCCGTGCATAAAGTATCGCCGTTGTGACCTTAACTTTGGCGTATGACCTTGAAAACCGAATTGTTTTAAGGGGCCATAACTTCCACACCGTTGGTCTTAGAGTCTTCTAACGTAACACGTAGGTACTTTGGCTTATGGCCGTTCTGATGACGGAATACCGATCAAGGTCAAGGTCAAGGTCAGGGAGATCGGTAGGCCTTGAAAGTGGTAGTGGTCTACAATATTATTGGGTTTTAAACCATGTTTTCCACATTTTCATTGTTCGTGTTTCTTTCGTAAATAAAACATTTAAACCATCCGAACATCTTTCTTTTGTCTGTGCTGTTTCAAAAGTACATTCTGAAACAGTTACTGTTCACACAACTTATCATGACTATGCGCATGAGATCCGCAATCAGCAAGTTCCTTACGGAAACCCCATTTGCTTAATTTTATACATGGGATTGCGGATGAGTTTCTGCGTCCTCTTATTTCTTATATAAGCGAATGGTGTTTCTGTGCGGAACTTGCGGACTGTGTATCTAATGTGCACAATCCCTAAGCCTCTTTTTCTCTCTCTGAAAAAACAACCCATATTCTCTTACGAGACAGAGTAGATTACAACGTTAGTATTATAATGGCGCGTTTGATTGTGTAGGATGTAAAAGGCCAGCCACACGTCCACTAAAAATGTGCGATACGATTCGATCACGTGGTCTCCAAGAACTTGACAAAATGTCATTCGCGCTTCCAGATCGGGTGATCGAATCGTATCGTACAGTTGTGCGATGTTAGCTGACGTGTGGCCTGCCCTCAAGGGTGCGTTCATACTGGCACGCACGATTGTCGTGCG
>CM065687.1:51162885-51166288 GCA_017654935.2 Phymorhynchus buccinoides
TGCCATCTCTTTTCTAATGGCCGCCAAATCGTTTGCACGAAATTTTTACAATACAAGCCTTTTTTTCTTCTTTAAAAAAAAATGTTATACAGTTTATCTAAAGGAGTTTCGCTCCAATTGTGGTTTTTTACTGCACTAAAACGCTTCAACCACAATGAGTTACCTCCACCCACCCCGTCCAAAATGGCTACTCTCTCCGGCATCTCCGCCAAGGAGGAATCGCCGTTTTGACGGTTTAATGTCTAGGAAACCAGAGCAAAGCGAGTGTTCCGATCCTTAAAAAGGCTATCTTTCTGGTGATCTCGACGTGTTTCTTGCAAAACCTCATCCGTCAGGGTCCACCTTTAAGACACGTTTACCTCTACTTGTGTGTAATCTTCGATTATCAAAAAAATAAAATTAACATTTTATATAATATTTTGTTTATTTAATCTTCTTTCGAACGAAACAAAGGAACAAAGCTCTTTCTTATATATGTCAGGTTTCTGGAAACGTTATACCTCATATGCCAAACATGTGTGCGCGTGTGTGTGTGCACGCGCGCTTGTGTATAAGCTGCATGCATGCATGTGTGTGTGCAGCCAATGGTCTGAAGCACGTGCTGGTGCTGATCCATATCAGCCGGTTCCAGCAAGTTCTGGGGGTGTTTACCCTGCAAGCCTCTTCTGAAGCTAATAAGGTGGGTGTATTTTGGTGTGTATGTGTGTATATGTGTGTGCCTGTACGTGTGTGTGTGTGTGTGGTGTGTGTGTGTGTGTGTGTGTGTGTGTGTGTGTGTGTGTGTGTGTGTGTGTGTGTGTGTGTATGTATGTATGCGCGCTTTCGTTTTCGTTTTCGATTTCGTTTCTCTCTCTCTCTCTCTCTCTCTCTCTCTCTCTCTCTCTCTCTCTCTCTCTCTCTCTCTCTCTCTCTCTCTCTCTCTCTCTCTCTCTCTCTCTCTCTCTCTCTCTCTTCTCTCCCCCCTCTCTCTCTCTCTCTCTCTCTCTCTCTCTCTCTCTCTATCTCTCTCTCTATGTCTCTCGAACCCAGCTATCCACCCCCCCCCCCCCCCCCCCCCCATGTTTCTGAGTTCATATTTCCTTTTCTTTGTTTTGCCCCTTGCAAAGAAGGTTCTCTTCTTCCATAATGCATGTTACAACAAGACAATATTCCTTTAAAGAACTAATTAACACAATGATTAACTCAATCATACTGAACAGCCATCATTATCAAATAAAGCAAATCAGCATATACTTTAGCAGCAATTGAAAATCAATCTCCTCTAAAGAATCCACTAGTGTATCCTAAAACCAGCTTCGCAAGGGTTTTATCTATGATATAAGAATAAAGGAAAGGACAGAAAAACAAAACAAAAATAGAACATAAAGGGAACATAAAAAAGGGGTGTGTGTGGTTATGATCAACATGAACATTTCGAAACTAGAATTACAAAGGTATGACAAAGGAAAGCAAATATCCCAATGTAAGTATTAATGCAGTGGACTAAACACTATATATTATGATAAATCATACACAGACATTAATAAATAAAATATAATAATAATAAACAAGGGCATCGCCGAGCGGCAGCAACGCATTGTGACAATGCAATCCCGGCCAGAGTTATGTCCTCTCCCTCCCCTCCCCCCACCCCCCAATAAACACACCACTTTCCACCCTTACAGAACGCATAAAATACATAGCCCAAAATTTGAAGCGATTCTGTTCAGTAGTTCAAGAGATACAGCTGAACTTTTATACAAACTTCCTTGCACCGAGTGATGTCCTCTCCCCCCCCCCCTACCCCCCAATAAACACACCACTTTCCACCCTTACAGAACGCATAAAATACATAGCCCAAAATTTGAAGCGATTCTGTTCAGTAGTTCACGAGATACAGCTGACTTCTATACAAACTTCCTTGCACCATGGTACACCACCGCACAACATTTGAAGCGATTCTGTTCACTAGTTCACGAAATAAAGCTGGGGGGAAATTACATAGCCCAAAGAAGGAAATTTCGGTTTTCAAGGTCAAACTTCAAGGTCAAGGTCAGCACGGTGTTGATTAACGAAAGGAAGCTTCCTTTTCAAGCTGTCTACCCCTCTGCCAATTGTAATCAAAATCCAAACAGCGATTACACAGACAGACACACAGACAGACAGACACACAGACACACAAACCTGATCGCAATACCTCGGCCTCTGGCCGGGTAAAAATTAGACCTACTTAGGTAGCAAGTTTAGGTAGGGCAACCACTTTTTGTTTGAATTCATCCATTTCCTTGTTCATTTTCAGATCACCTGGCTCAACGCGATCCGCGAAGCTCAAGAGAAGTACGTGGACAAGCAGCAAACAACAACAACAGAACAACAACAGCAACAACAACAACAACAACATCAACAACAACAGACCACAATAGTGAACCCTACCCACGTCCCTAGCATCCCTGACAACAATCATTACCACCACCAGCGGCAGCAGCGGCAGTCTACATCATCAACCATCTCCAATAGTAGCAACAGCAACAGCAGCGACCACAGCAACGGTCCGATCATAGACGCACACACCCCCTGGTCCCCCCCTCTCCCCCTTGGGCGCGTGTCGACGAGCAGCAACGTGGGTGTTGGTGGTGGTGGGGATGGGGGGAGCGGGAGAAGGGAAGTCCCCACCAAGTCCCGTTCCTTGGATGCCGTGTATATGTGACGCACACTGATGGTGGCCTTTCCCTCTCTGTGTGTCTGTGTCTGTTTGGCTCTCTTGTCTGTTTCTCTCTATGTCTGTATCTCTGGTCTGTCTGTATGTCTCTCTGTCTGTCCTCCCCCCTCTCTCTCCTCTCCTCTCTCTCTCTCGTCTCTCCTCTCTCTCTCTCTCTCTCTCTCGCTCTCGCTCTCGCTCTCTGTGTGTCTGTGTGTCTGTCTCTCTCTCTCACTCATCACTCACTCACTCACTCACTCACAGTCAGCACTCACTCACTCACACACACACACACACACACACAACACACCACACATATATATATATATATATATATATATAGATAGATATATATATTATATATATATATATATATATATATTATAGATACGGCACACACACATACAATCTCTCTCTCTCTCGCTCTCGTCTCTCTCTCTCTCTCTCTCTCTCTCTCTCTCCCTCCTTCCTCTCTCTCGGCTCTCTCTCTCCTCTCTCTCTCTCTCTCTCTCTCTCTCTCTCTCTCTCTCTCTCTCTCTCTGCTCTCTCTCTCTCTCCTCTCTCTCTCTCATTCACTCACATACTCCCATTTAGCTCTATATGCTGTTCTTAACGTGGGTCGAGGGTCTGGGTGTTTTGTGGGTGTGTGCTGTACTGTCTGTATTTCTGTGTAGGAACAAAAGTAGTTTCCTTCTCCCGCAGCCTAACTACAGAACTGACATGGCG
>CM065687.1:51166788-51240631 GCA_017654935.2 Phymorhynchus buccinoides
CAGACAGGAGCAGCGTGACCAGTAAGGCAAGGTACCAGTCCCCTCCAAATAGGAGCAGACCAGACCGACAGCGGAAAAATATCATATAGACACAGCTCGATCTTGAGGAGGATGATCCTGTGGTACAAATAACCGGCTAGTCTCATTAGCAGACCAGTTACACGCTTAGCGCGTCAAAAACCACGCAACAACCCGCCACATACACGATTATTTCCGTGGTATCATGTGACAAATTTGAGCATTTTCATTGGTCGCAGACACAAGATATTTATAGAAGACCTGTGTGAGGTCACTGGAAGGAGTTTCAGTGAAAAATCTATTTTTGTCAAATTTTGTAGATACACGGTTAGTGTCGGACAGCGACGATATCCATCTTGTTCTGATAGTGTGTTTCCACCTCTTTGCCACTATTGGCCGTGCCTTCAGTTGGTCTTTTCAAAAGCTGCTTGTGACCAATTTAGACCAGGTTTTTTTCTCAAGGGAAAGCACTCAGAAGACAGATAACTGATTGTTGAATATAATTAAAGAAGTTTTTTTCCCCTTAGACCATACTTAGACATGCACTGTTCATAGTCAAAGTCACCACACATATATGTGTGCTGCGTACTGAACGGAGGAAGCTTCTAACACGCATATGTGCGTGCTACGTAGTGAAAAAGTGAAAAACCCTTGAGTGGTTTTGGGGGAATCTTAACCTTTACCGGACTTCCGGGGTCGCCCACGACCCATTGACACACAAATAATGTTATATCTCTAAAACTATTTAAGCAATCTTCATGAATTTTCATGACTTTGTCAAAAACGTAAATGGCTTTAAGTGTGTTAAATTTCATTAATGTGTATAAAATATAAATGACGTAATATGACGCGTCATTTTAACATACTTGTCCAGATGGCGCGGGTCTCCTACGACCCCTACTTTAAAGAGCAGAAATATGTCACTGCAGTGCATTGAGTAGGGGTCGTGGGAGACCCGCGCCATCTGGAGAAGTATAAACACATGGTGACTCTTTGACAAGTATGGGTCCTGGAGGACCCGCATCATCTGGACGAGGGATAAACACTGTTAAAATGCATGTAAAAATCTGTGGGTACTGGGAGACCCCCATCATCTGGAGAAGTATAATCACAAGCAACATCCGGTAAAGGTTAATGCTCGCTTCATATTCATTGTTTGCATTATGGTTTCTGTATTGTTTTTTTGCCATATCCTGAAGATGGTAATAGGAGCATGAAGGATTCTTACTACTTTCGATGAAGCATTGCCATAGCTTACTAAAACTTATCATTTAAGTGTTGCTAGCAAGCATGGCTGTTTGAATGATTTATGTTGGGAAATATGAATTGTGACACAAACTGTTTGCCTTGAAAGTGCAACGCCTGTTTGTAGATAATAACAACGCTGCTCATAATTATTAACGACGTACGTATGGACAGATATACACACTCCGTGGAACACATGCTCATTAAAGTGTGCACTCACACACAGATGAACATGCACAAGCGCAAGCATGCATACACGCTCACCCACATGCACACGCACACATGCACACACGCATGCACGCACTGCACACACAAAATCACCCCACATACACACACACACATTGCCGTCTACCACATTAAAGTATGCATGGCTGCACTTTGTAAAGGTACTGGTATGCTTGCATGCCTTTAAGCTCTTAAATTATTATTTTTTTATGTTCCTTTTTTTCTCTTTCTCCGGCTCTTGTTGCTTTCTTTCATATTTGTTTTTAATTTATACCCAAACTCCATGCTCCTCTCTTTTTCTCATTTATGATTTTTTTTTTAAAACAAGGTGCCTATCTCTTGTTACCGTCTTTGTGATCCCATATCACTTAAGGACTATTTTTGGGTGGTGTCTTTTCTGTGTTCATTTTTTTTTTACACAAAGGTAAGCAAAAATATGATAAATCCTTATTTTGTTTTCTTTTTGTGTGTGTTTTGTTGTTTCTGTCAATTTTCAACTGGGTTTTGCACACACATGCTTTGAATGAAACACGTACAGATTTTAAAACAATTCCTGAGCTTTTGTTTAGTGCATATGTACAGGTAATATGAAATGACTGAATTACGCTACCTTTAAATTTTTTTCTGTTCTTGTGATCTGTCAACAGTTACATTTATAATTGATAGTAATTTGTGTGTGTTACATGTGTGCATAAGAACAAACGAAACCCCCCAAAAAGTACATCACTATAATGATTGCATTTTTACACCACACAAAAAAATCTTCTTTTTGACCCCAGAGATAAACAATATGTCAATGTCTTTGCAAAGCAGAGATGCCAATCTAGGTTCAACCCACAATGTGTGCAATGGAGATGTGGTCACGATGTAACATTGGGGGGGGTGGGTGTTACTGTTTTGTCGACAGCTGCTGAACATGGCTAGCCAGGTGGAGGGCATGGTGTGTCGATCCACCCTCATCCCCCAGTCAGACACACAGAAACCGCTCGTCTCCACCCAGCCCGTCAGGTCAGCTACAGCCTGTCACCAAGTTGGGGTGGAGATAAAGGGAGGGGGGGAGGGGGGGGCAACAGAAAAGGGGGCTGGAAGGTAGGGTGAGTGGGGGTGTAAGATGGGAGATGAATTTGTTGTATGCTGACAGTTTTTTTCTCCACCCCCTCCAATCTATTTTTTAAAAATAATTATTTTAAACCATTCTGCCCTACGCCATACAAATTGTCGAGTGCACTTGATCTATCACCAGCGCCTTTGTCGGGCTTAGATTCACGCTTACTTTTCGCTATCAATCCCGCAAGTATTAAAGAGTAAAGGGAGCTTAGTCTGCAGTCGTTTCTCTTTGGGAATGACTCGCTGAACTTGTAGTGGTCGGGGTACGTCCCCGGGGGCCGCTAAGGTAGCCGGATTGGCCTGACTTGGAACATGAAACGCTGGGGAGACTTCTATTTTTAGTTCCTTTGTTTTTGTGTTGATTTTTAGTTTGGTTTATTTTTCTTTCTGTCGCAACGCACAACGCTGTAAAGTGTCCAGTGGGACAGAGCAGCGTAGCCAGATTCAGATTCAGATTCAGTGCCGATTTTGAAAACTTGATGTTCATTTTGTTGTTAGTTTTTTCTGGGGGGGTTTGTGTGTGTTTTTTTTTAGGAAAATGTGTTGCTCTCTCTCTCTCTCTCTCTCTCCGCTCTCTCTCTCTCTCTCTCTCTCTCTCTCTCTGTCTGTCTCTCTCTCTCTCTCTCTCTCTCTCTCTCTCTCCCTCTCTCGTCCCTCTCCCTCCCATCCCTCGCTCTCTCTCTCTCTCTGAACCCGCAGGTTGGGATGAAAATGATGTTTTACGTCCTCTCGGTCATAGACACATATTAGGACATTTGTAAATACAAAGATGGTGAGAACAATACTGGGTGCAATGCCCGGAGGCAGTGCAACACCAGTAAAGTCCCGATTTTTTAACAATAATATAGATAGGTGTAGCAGTAACCACGCCTCGGTTAAACCTCATCGGCTATGGTACCGCCACCATTGGGAGTGTAGTCCACAGTTGACAGAGCCAGGACACAAAGGGCTAACGATTTGTGTGGTGTCATTCCTTCTGTTTCTACTCCCAGTTCACTACTGTCATTTTTACCCCCTCATCTTGACAACATCGACTTTTGAAGACCATTTTTTTTCTTTCGTTTCGTTTTAGTTTATTATGCAGTCGACCCCCTCACGAACGGCCCTCTGATTTACGACCTCCCCTCTTTTAAGACCGAAATATGAATGACGGATCGTTTTTCCTTCAAAACTTGCCTCCTCATTTACGACTCCCCTTCTAACGCGTTTTACAACCGTAAATCTTGTTGATTTTACGACCGATGCAACACATTCTGACAATTATCAGTCTCAAAAACGTATGATATCTATCCTTCTCGGCCTCAGTTCGAGCCGACGCATAGCTGGGGTACCACTGTTGTTAGCCAATGTCAATCTCGCGAGGGTCCGATCTCGCGAGATTTCTCTGCGCTAATTCAAGCCGCGCTACTCCGGATGTTTCATTCAAGAATGGCGGAGAAAGCACAGTGTAGCGATGTGGGTAAAAAAAGGAAACGTGTGACGCTCACTCTTGAGCAAAGGGTGAAAGTAGTGAGGAGACATATGCTTGTGCTGTGCGTCATATACGTGTGTAGTCACTGAGTGCATTGTTTTGGTCACCCCTGATTTAAGACCCCCCTCTTTTATGACCGATTTTTCAAGATTTAATCTGGTAGCGTCGTGATGTGTTTTTAGTTCAATTGTACTGCCAGTTCTGTAAGAACGCAAGTACGTTAGAATAGGAACTGTTCGGAAATAATTAAGGGGAGTAATTTCATGGTGTGTGGGAGTGATCTTGCCTAATTCAATCGGTCAAACAGGGGAAGTTACTCTACCATCAGGTAGATCCCCAGCTCTCGCCTCGTGTGTTTGAGCAGGCATACAGCACTTAGAACACCATGCGTCATTTTTTAAAATTGATGTCATTTATATTTCTATCAGTTTGTGGCTACTGGCCACCCCTATTTTTCTAAAAAAAATGTTTGCAAGTCGCTGACTCGCATCCTGCGGTTTCAAGCTTCGACGCCATTGTTGCATATGGTGTTTGACCGAGTAATGGAGGTAAACGATTCTAATTTTCACGAAGTGCTCTCCCCTAGTTTTTTTCCCAAAAATCGTCTATTGCATTGAGTTGCTCTGTCAAGATTTATATTATTAAAACAGTTCCCTTTTTTGGGGTGAATTTTAATAATCTGAAAATAATTGTTGGTTGATTCATTGATTGATTGATTGATTGATTGTGTGTGTTTCAGCCTGGCCACCCAGCTGACCAAGATAGTGACCAACGTGTCTCTGGAGAGTCTGTATCAAACCGGGGGCTTCCAGGCTGAGGGTCAGTGCATTGGAGATGTCCATGGTGGACATGTCTTTAGAGAGACGGAATCACCACAAAGACAATGATGGAGACAAGACAGACATGCTGCTGTTGTTGTTGTTGTTTGTTGTTGTCTTACCTTTGGCCTCAAAGACACACTGACGCACCACGATTAAGTCCCTTGGGTTTTATCCTGGGTAGCTGTGACCCACATACACATGTCCCCGTCTTCAAATTGAGGCTGCTCTTTAAAATGATGTTTCGGTTTGAATTGGGGAGCATTTGTATGGGAGTGAGACCTGGTCAAAACAAGATTTATTTCCAGCTATAAGAGGAAAAACACGTGAAACCCGTGATTTTGACACGTGATCTGGTGGGTCTTTAAAGACCCCAGGGATTCATCCCAACAGCCAAAGCAATTGAACACTACGGCACAAATGCACCAGCTAGGGATGAGAACATTGTGTGTGTGACCGTTTTTGATTACCCCGCCACGTGGGCAGCCACACTCCGACTTCGGAGGGTAGACAAGACATGCTCATTGAATAGGTCTTCTCAAAGGAATGACTTTCTTCCAGGGCTGCCTGTTTGTCCCTGGAAAGTTAACCCTTTTACCGCCAGCCATATTTCAGCCAATTATTTCCATTAAGCTTACCTGGGTAGAGAACAAAATCCATCTGCAGTATTGGGGATTCTTCTGTGACATATAAAATAAGGTCTATTATCCTTACTTCCCAAAACTAAGACAACAGGGGTCTTTGGATAATAGACCTCAATTTGATGCATTTCAGTGACATGGGTGTTAAATCACTGTGGTGCTGAAATGCGACTTTGGCGGTGAAAGGGTTAAAATGGGCACCCTATCCCTGGAATGCACTTTTCTGTCTGGTGTCCCTGGAAACTGAGTCGAATCAAAATGTAGTAGCGCAGTCACTTGTCTTGTTAGCTGATCTTAGTATTAACCCTTTCACCGCCAGCCATTTTTCAGCCAAAACATACCATCAAACGTAACTGGGTAGAGAAAAAAAAATATTTGCAATATTGCTAATTCCTCTGTGACGTATATAACATTAGGCCTATTCTTACCTCCCTAAATTAAAGAAAATAGGGTCTTTGGAAAACATGCCCTGGTTTGATGCCTTTTAGTGTACATGGGTGTTAAACCATTGTGGTGTTAAAATGCGACGTTGGTGGTGAAAGGGTTAAACACAGGAACACCTGAAATGACAGGCACTGTTGACATTTTCTTTTCAGTCATTGCTGATAGGTTATCGAACACCAAAAAGATTTTGAATATACAGTGGAGTCCGGGTAAAATGAATTTTAAGGGAACACAGACTCAGTTCGTTGTATCAGGATTTCATGTACATGTACAATGTATGTTGAAAACAAAAGCAGTTCAAACACTCACCAATGATAAACCGAAAACATAAACTTGACCAGTTTGGATCGTCTGTCTTAATCACGGGATGTACAAGGCTTGAAGAAGTTCAGCAGTGTTGTCTGACGCTGATCTGTTTTGGCACACTTTTCAACAAGTTTATCCATTTTTGAAAGAAACTTCTCAAGTCCTCCAATTTTGCCTCCAAATATCTTCGCAACACACTTGCAGCTGCGCGTGCTTTCGTCGAAGTGGGGAGAGGTGTGGCTTCACGCATGCGCAGTTCATATTTTCCAACTTCCTTCTTCTTGACAACACGTTCTAGCTTGGAGTTTGAAGGCCTAGGTTTTTGCAGCGCATCGCACAGGCTGAGTTCGTTATAGGCTATTTTTCCAAGTAAATAAAATTAGCCTGGGGCGTAGAACATGTGTTCGTAAAAAGCAGGTGTTCGTTATTTCAAAAGGATTTTTTTGTTCGTTATACCCATGGCTTTGTAAGTGACAAATAGAAGGGCATTTGCTGGGAAATTGAAGTCAGTTCGTTAATCTCGAAATTTCGCTAAAAGCGAGTTCGTTATAGCTGGACTCCTGTAAAACCATGCTGGCACTGAAAAGCAACAGAAAGACTGCCCAAAATATCCAGAGTCGCAGAAATTTTGCTAGATCACGAAATATATTTCACGATGCATGACACTGCGATGTTTGTCCCTGGAAATAAGTCTGTGTCCCTGGTTGTTTCAGCGATTTGTCCCTGGAAACTGCGACAGAGGGTAGGCAGCCCTGATCTTCTAAATACATGATAATTTGGTTTAAATTAAAAAAAATTAAATCTATTAATCTATTCTATCATGTTACCGTTTCACTACGAATGAGTTATCTCTTCCAATTTGGAGCTAATGCCAATTACCAAAGACCAAAAAAGTCTTAGTCTTCACAAGACTAACTTACTTCCCTTGGTCTGGTTTAGCAATACCACTGAGCTGCTGTGGATCCCCTTCCTGACGTCACTTCCGGGGAGCCAACTTTGAATCATAATAAAAAATTTTCCAATTGGAGCTGCCATGTTCTTTTTTGCTCTGCAAATTTAATTCATTTTCAAGCTATTTTCCTTGCCATTCTACCTTCTTTGTGTTCCCTTTTGCCCCTTGGGTAACAGGTATTGTCAGTGTATAATTTTAATTTGATTTTTGGGATCGAATTTTGGTTAAAGGAAAATTATTTGATTGTTGTTT
Organism: Phymorhynchus buccinoides; assembly: GCA_017654935.2. NCBI lineage: Eukaryota > Metazoa > Mollusca > Gastropoda > Neogastropoda > Raphitomidae > Phymorhynchus > Phymorhynchus buccinoides. Next base: position 51,174,268 of record CM065687.1, read on the forward strand.
GACACCGGTTTTGTGCCCTCGTTGTTAACATGTCGGACATCGGTGTCACTTCTGTGCCTTCTGCTTCTACTTCGTCGTCTAAGCAGTCTAGGGATGAGAAAGGGAAGTTCCTTTCTACCCCTACCCCTAGTTCTAGTTCTAGTTCGAAGAAAGAGTCTAGTTCTAAGTCTAGGTCGTCTTCTTCTTCTTCGTCTTCGAAGAAGAAAGTGCCCCCCCCTCCCCCCCTCCTTCCCACTCATTCTTCTTCTAGTACTTCTGCTGTGTCGGTGCCGTCTGTGGAGCAGACGGAACATGTCATTTCTTTAGTAGATTCCTCTACTTTAGTCTCCGATATGCTGGCAGAATTACAGAACAAGGGTTTAGTTTTGGTCCCGTCCTCTTCTTTGGTTTCGATGTCAGGTGGTTCAATGAGGCCCACCACGACTAGGACAAGTACAAAACTTGACTGTGACTCAGTACCATTGGATGAACCGCCAAGTTTGGCGGATGAGAACCTCAGAGACAGAGTGCCCTACCATTCTCGAAGTTTCGACGGATTTGAAACGGCTGTTTCAACCTCTTACTCGACGGACCAACTGGCCAGTTTGGAGAGGAAGACCGGCATACCGATCTTCCCAATGGATGAAAATCTCGACGGACACTTCTATGACCGTCGGGAACGGACACGGACGGACACGGTACCGGTCTACGACTCCCGTTCACGTGAGTGTGTGATTCCACGGATGGATTCTCCCAGAAACTGGCAAATTCGTAACTCTAGACCTGTAAGTCCGCCCGGTTTGTCCGGGAGCGGCAGCATGGCGCGGGGCTGGAAGAAGTCCGGTCATGTGCGGTCCCAAACCGGTACCCGTCATGGGGACTCCGGCCGCCCGTGGGGCGAGGCAGATAACGGCTCCGTCATCCGTGAACCAATGAAACACGGTCACGTGACACTAGAAACTGCTACCCGTACCGGTAGCACCGTGCCCGTGGGCACTGTCGGCACGGACCGCATACGGACAACGTCCGTTGACCCGTCAGAACGAACTATGCTGTCACGGCGCAGAACAGTCTCTGCTACGGAGAGATTTTCAACGGATGAAACTCCGCATGGGCTTCCCTCTAGGAACTCTGGCCTGGGTCTACATGTTTCTCCTGTCGAAGATGATTTTCTTCCGCCTTACTCCGAGGATGACAGCGAATTTGACTCAGCAGTGAGAGACGAAGTTCGTCGGGTCATGCGCGAGAGATTTTCCGATCATCAACACCCTGGTGACGAAACAGATCAGGACGTTGATCGTTTCTCACGGGTGGAGCAGGGCAGCTTCTGTTCTGAGCCCCCTGTACAAGTGGAACCAGTTCCTTCTACCGGGAACTACCAAGGATACTTGGATATTCTCCGTCCATACTGTCAGGACATCAAACCGATGCCTCTTTCTGAGTCGAATTCCAGCAAGGAACAGCCACAGTTTTTCGGAGAATTACAGGCTCCGAAAGAAGCAAGACTGGCTCTTCACACTTCGCCGTTTATTCGCCAAGAGCTTCGACGTGCCGACTCTATTCTCTGGACTCAGCCTCAGATTCTGACCGAGGAGGACGACGGTCCCCCTCCACGTCAACCGGACCCAATTCCTTCTCGTGCGGGGACATTCCTGAAGAAAGACTTCTTCCCCCCGTTTCAGCTATCCAGTACCTTTGTGCCTGTGCCTTCGCACTCGAGTGTGTCTCCTCAAGAGAAACAATCTCTGGATTTTAGGCCACAGAGAGGACAATCGACGACGGTCTCTTTCTCACAGTCCTCGTTTAACAACTTGGAAAGATCGTCTTACGCTGTTCTCCGAGCCGCTTCTCTCGCTACCTCCATGCTGCAGACTCTGTCCCAGATAGTGGGCTCCACCACAACGGCTAAACCAGAAGATTTCAGCCTGCTTGAGTCCATAGATGAACGGGCATTGGGTGTTTGTTTGGCTTCGCTCAACAAAGCAGTGAACTCGATTTCGTCAGTGGCTTCTAGCACCAGGGTTCAACTGGCTGCGACTTACAGAGACTCTGTGGTCCGGGCTTGTAAACTCCGACTGGACCTCGAAGAACGCTCCACGCTACGTTCCTGCCCGTCCCATCCTTCCGCCACCTTCCACCCGAACACGGTCAAGGACGTTCTGGAAGGCTCCAAGAAACGGAGGAACGATCTCTCTCAGGAACAGCTCATGATGTGGGCTCGTAAGGCTGCGAGTCAGAGTTTTGCCGCTCCTCAACCTAAGCGCGCACGCACAGAGTTCAAGCCAGCCAGTCACACTCCCTCCAGGATGATGTCTTCTAGGGGTCGTGTTTCTCGCTTCCCCTACAACCAGTCTTCAGGTCAGCGCCACCGTCCCGCTTTCCAGTCCACTCCCCCCTCTTCAGCCCGTGGTTCCTCGTTCTCAGGACGTGGATCGGCTGCTTCAGGTCCGCCCCGATTCAGCCGTACCGCGTTCTCGGGGCGGAAACAGCCTTTTCATTAAAGCCCGCTCGATCTGTGGAGGGTCCAGGTTTTTCGGCCGATACAAGCGTTGGTTCTCTGTGGGAATGCCTTCCTTCATGGGAACGTTTGGTCGAAAATACTTGGATCCTTCAGGTCGTGCGGGCAGGCTACAGGTTCCAGTTTACTCGGGAACCTCCCCTGTCCTCTCACCCAATCTCCTTCCCAGCACCCCAAGACCGGGCAAAATTCGAAGCTCTCGACAAAGAAGTCGCCTCTCTACAGCAGAAGGGAGCCATCATTCCAGTGGCCCCGGTGGACTCGGGGTTCTACTCTCGCCTGTTTGTAGTCCCCAAAAAGAACGGAGAGTTTCGCCCTGTCTTGGACCTTTCCCCTCTGAACAAGTACATCCGTACGGACAAGTTCAAGATGGAGACAGCCGCTTCCATCCGTCTGTCCATTCTTCAGAACGATTGGGCTACATCCATCGACCTGCGCGACGCATATTTCCATGTGGGCATTCACCCGTCGCGGCAGAAGTTCCTTCGCTTTGTCTGGAGGCAACAGACGTTCCAGTTTGTGGCCCTGCCCTTCGGCCTGTCGCCAGCCCCTTGGATTTTTACGAGAGTCACCAAGGAACTTGTGCGGATTGCCAGGGCACAATCCATCCGCCTTCGCGTCTACCTGGACGACTGGCTTCTACTGGCGTCCTCTCGCGCACTCTGCTTGAGTCAAACGGAAACCCTGGTTCAACTGTCCGCTTCTCTGGGGTTTCGTATCCACGACATCAAATCGGATCTGACTCCATCAACCTCTTTCAACTACCTGGGCATGTCTTTCAACACCGTCCAATTCACCGTTCGGCCGTCAGACAGCAGGATTCTAGCCCTCGTGGAGTCGGTCACTGCCCTCAGACAGAAAACCTCAGCTTCTGCCCGCCAGTTACTCCGTCTACTCGGACTGATGGAATCAGTAGCGGACCTTCTTCCTCTGGCTCGGGTCCACAAACGGCCACTGCAACGCTTGCTGGCTCAGAGAAAGATCTCTCGCCTTCAGCTGGAACACCAAGTGATGCTAGGGGACTGGTTTCTAGAGGCAACCGAACAGTGGACAGACCGTGCCTGGGTCAACCAAACGGTTCCTATCAGACCTCTTCAGCAACAACTGTTCCTTCACACGGACGCTTCCAAAACTGGTTGGGGTGCACACCTCGACGACAGGGAGGCTTCAGGCAAGTGGACTCTCGCAGAGACACTCTTTCACATCAATCTGCTGGAATTGGAAGCGGTGGCGAGGGCCCTCAAGTCGTTTGCAGTTTGTCTCACCGGCAAGTGGGTCACCGTTTGCGGCGACAATACGACAGCCCTGTCTTACCTGCGCCGTCAAGGTGGAACACGATCGCCTGCTCTCTCGAGAAAAGCGGAGGAGATCCTTCTGTGGGCTCAAGCCAAACAAATCTCCCTGTCGGTGGAGTATGTCCCGGGAAAACTGAACGTTTTAGCGGACCAGCTCAGCAGAAAGGGCCAGATCCTACCCACGGAATGGACTATTGCACATCAGTCTCTCCTCCCACTGTGGTCCCTCTGGGGGAAACCGCACGTGGACCTGTTCGCCACGAGGTTCAACTGCAGGCTGCCGGTCTACGTATCACCTATGAGGGACCCTCAGGCACTAGCGCGCAACGCCTTCTCGATGCCCTGGACAGGAATGTCGGCGTATGCATACCCTCCAACGTCTCTCCTACCCAAGGTACTCGAGAAATACAGCCGCGATCTACCCCGGCTGATCATCATCTCCCCATTCTGGGAGACCAGCCCTTGGTTCCCGGAGCTCACCAGCCTCTCACACGTTCCAAGCGTCCCTCTTCGTCTCACAAAAGACACTCTGCTTCAGCCACGCACGGGAGTCGGCCACGCCAACCCCCAACTGTTTCAGCTGACCGCATGGCTACTATGCGGTCAGGCCTGCGAGCACGCGGACTCTCAGAACAAACTGTGGACTTAGTACTCAAGGCGAGACGACAGAGTACTAACAAACTATATGACATACGGTGGGCCTCATGGTATGGTTTCTGTTTGTCCCATGGCATTTCTCCGTTAGATCCTTCCGGTCCGGAGTTTACTCAGTTTTTTGGCTCACCTCCACCAGAACCGCGGCTTATCCGCTCAGACGTTAAATGGATACAAGGCTTCTGTTGTGCATACTATAACGGTAGCTACGGGCAAGAGAAATCCTTCTTTTTCCTTAGCTATTGAACTTTCACATCTGATTGATGCAGTCCGCAACAAGTCTGTGTCCTCGGGCGTTCGCCTTCCTCAGTGGGATTTGTTCGTTGTTCTGTCCTTTCTTCGGGATCAATGTGAACCTTTAGCATCGTTGTCTTTCAAGTTGTTGACATACAAGACAGTTTTTCTATTGTCTTTAGCTACGGCTAGGCGGGTTAGTGGCGTCCATGCTCTTAGCGGTCTAGGTTCGGATATTGAGTTCAATTCTTCGGATCAATCCATGACACTGTCTTTTCTTCCGGAGTTTCGTGCTAAGAACCAGTCCGCTCAGGCGTCCTCTCCTTCAGTGACAGTTCAGAGTCTTTGCACCATTCTGGCTCCTGATGACACCGACAGATTCCTATGTCCAGTTAGAGCCCTTCGGTTATACTTGAAGAGAACTTCTCAGTTCCGAGGGCACAAACGACGCCTGTTCGTTTCACTGAATGACAAATACATGAAAGACATTTCGAAATCCACCATTTCTAGGTGGCTGATAGATGCTATAAAATTAGCATACTCAAACGCTGACAAATCCTTGCCCCAAAACCCCCTGAGAGCCCATGAAATTCGGGCTATCAGCTCCTCCTTGGCCATGATCAAGGGTGTGGCCTTATCCAGCGTCTTGGAGGCCGCCTACTGGAAGTCAGAGACCACGTTCTTGAACTTCTATCTACGACATTTCTCCGCCAGGAGACAAAATGATACCTACGGCATCAGGAAGCTGGTGCTGGCACAGACCCCTGTCTCCTTGATCTAACGGTAATTTATGTTGTTATTGTTTATTGGGGGGCATATATATGTATATGCCTGTTGGGGGAATGAAATTATATGTTCATACGGATGCTTCCGGTGCTATCACGGGGATACCCTGGGTAATCCCGCTTTTTGGATATAATGGGTATGAAATGTTTGCTCTTTGTTGGAAAGTTAAAAATTCAACAATGTTTTTTCTTACCCACCTCCTCGTTGGGAAACAACTCATTCGTAGTGAAACGGTAACATGATAGAATAGATTGGATGATTTTAGTTAATATAACTATCTATTCTATCTATATACTTACCGTTTCACTACGATCAAAGGTTCCCACCCACCTCCCTCCGACGAAAACATCGTTGCGAGTCGATTAGTCAAAAAATTTATCATGATTCAAAGTTGGCTCCCCGGAAGTGACGTCAGGAAGGGGATCCACAGCAGCTCAGTGGTATTGCTAAACCAGACCAAGGGAAGTAAGTTAGTCTTGTGAAGACTAAGACTTTTTTGGTCTTTGGTAATTGGCATTAGCTCCAAATTGGAAGAGATAACTCATTCGTAGTGAAACGGTAAGTATATAGATAGAATAGATAGTTATATTAACTAAAATCATCCATTTGGTAAAGGTCAAGATGTGCCACCCCCCCTACATTTCTCGGTTAATTGTATTTTTCCGTTATTTTGCCTTTCTTACCATACATACCCTATCCCTAACCCTAGCCCTAAACCTAACCCTAACCCCCCCCCCACCCTATAAGACGGAAAAACGCAACGAACCACAACTGTGACAAATCGCGGTGTACTGCAGTACATAGTGGGGGGTAGGGTTAGGGTTAGTATTCCAAAAAGGTAATTAGCTCAAAATGTTCCTAAAATACAGCTTTATGTATGGTAAGAAAGGCAAAAACGGAAAAATACAATTAACCGAGAAATGCAGGGGGGGGGCACATCTTTACCTTTACCTATTTTTGTTTCAAAATATAGTGCAGCAACATACACTTGATTTCGAGTACAAAAAGCAACATGCTTATGCTAGGTACTCAACTTAGAACAAAGTTATAGCAATACAGTCTGCTGGACAATAAACTTGAACCTTGTAAATAATGATCACTGAGAAAAGAGCAACGACAACCAAAGCAAATACATATAACAAGAAAGAAAGAATGCATGGTGATTTGGCTGAAACGGGTGTTTGGATTTGGCTGAAACGGGTGTTTGGATTTGGCTGAAACGGGTGTTTGGAACGTGAGATTTATGAGTACCCTATTTTAGAGACTATAGGGCGATCCTTTTGTTCCTAGACTAAGACCCCTGTGCCTTATAATGTGACTGATAATATAGTAAGAAAACTATAATAACAAAATCTGAATTTTGTGTCAACTTTGGGGGGTGCGCCTTATAATCAGGTGCGCCTTGTAGTCCGTAGAATACGGTAAACTGGAAGAGAAGAAAGTTTTATGAGTTGAGTAAGTTCTAAGTTGAGTAATTTAGGCGAGTGCGTTAATTGTGACTCAGCACCTCGGAAGGGACATTAAGTGTCAAACTGACCATTCTAAGACAATTATACATTTGAAAACTTCAGACAATTCTAATAATACATGAACTATTCTTGTATCTTTTTCCGTTCCAGAGTTATGAGCATTTAAATTTATTATGGTTGAGTGTCGGCAATTTTGAGAAAACACGGTCTAGCGTAGCTGAAGAAAATGCACTGACCTACTCTTTTTAACCCTTTCACCGCCAGACATTTTTCAGCAAAATGTTTCCATTAAACTTACCTGGGTAGAGAAAAATCTGTCTGTAATATTGGGGATTCCTCTGTGACATATTTAAAGTAAGGCCTATCCTTACCTCCCAAAATTAAGAGAATAGGGTCTTCGGATAACAGACCCTGATTTGATGCCTTTTAGTGACATGGGTGTTAAATCATTGTGGTGCAAAAATGCGACGTTGGCGGTGAAAGGGTTAAAGCATTCAATATAAGACCATTTAGAGACCATATTAAAGATTGTGCTTTATGAATATGAAAGATAAGATGTTATAGATCACCAAAATACCCATAACTCAAAATTGAAAAAAAGGAGAAGAGATTTTTGACTTTGCAAGCCTGTTGCTAGAAACTAGCCCAGCGACTTAATGTCCCTTTCGTGGTGCTGGGTCACAATTTGTATGTGAATTAAGTATGCTGCGCTTTTAACCACATCGATTCTAGTACCACATGGTGTTGCTTGATGCTAATACATGTTCATTTTTCTTTCCCCCAGACACAGAAAAGGATGTGCACTTCTATTACAAGTCTCAAACGTGAGTAGTGTAATGTCATAAATTGCTTTTGTTTTGAGGTCTTTTTTTGGGGGGGGGGGGGGGGGGGGCCAGCTTTGTTATTATAATAGTACTATATCTGTGATGTTGTTGGTTTACCCTGGCTAAAAGACTCCAGGGATCATCCCAACAGCAGAAGCGGTTTGCGTACTATGGTGCAAATGCATCAGCTACGGATGAGAATATTATGTGTGTGACCGTCCTGGGGGGCATGGAGGATAAACAGAATATAAAACAAGTGGCCACAAGCTAAACAAATACATCAGACAAACTAAGCTGCAGTCACACACACACACACACACACACACACACACACACACACACACACACACACACACACACACACACACACAACAACAACAACAACAACAACAACAACAACAACAACAACAACAACAACAACAACAACAACAACAACAACAACAACAACAACAACAACAACAACAACAACAACAACAACAACAACATACAGTATTTATACGGCGCTGAATCTGGATAGAAATCAAATCAAAGCGCACACACACGTTAGCATTCAAAGCGCATTCAAGCAAAAACGCAATACAAAGCGAACACACACGGATAACATCAATGGAATATAGCAGAAACAGACCTAATGGCAATAGAGAGAAGATAAAGAGAGAAGAACTTTAATGACGGGGGAACAGGTGGGTTTTGAGGTTAGCTTTGAAAGCAGAGAGGGTCGGTTGCTGACGGAGGGAGATTAAGTCGCTGGGCTAGCTTCTAGCAAGAGGCTTGCAAAGTCAAAAATCTCTTCTTCTTTTTTTCAAAAAATATGTTGTTCAAGACATTGCGAGTTTTGTCCTGCATTTTGTTAAAATTACTTGAATTTTTTTTTTTACACTTGAAAAGAACGAAGATACGAGGTTTTTGTCCTTAACCCTTTCACCGCCAACGTCGCATTTTTGCACCACAATGATTTAACACCCATGTCACTAAAAGGCATCAAATCAGGGTCTGTTATCCACACACACACACACACACACACACCTTGCCCTATTTTGGCCTGCCCGAGATATACAAAAATGAAATACACTGGAGAGTGGTGACTTTCATTTGCACTAGCCCTACCCTGGCGTGCCCGGAGGGTCGCACGACCATCATCAGCCTGCGCTGCGACCCCGACGAGACGTCACCCAGCGCCATCCAGCTGCCCCCCAAGTGCTCGGACGGCACCTGCGATGGCTGCACCTTCCACTTCGCCTGGCCCACTCAGCACGCCTGCCCCCGCTGCCGCCGGCAGGACTATGATGTCATCCGTGGGGAGTGTGTGGATGGGGAGCAGCTAATTCACTACTACCCTCCCAGGTCTCTGTGTGTGTGATTTTTTGTGGGTTTTTTTTTTTTAAGTGTTTTTTTGTATTTGGTATATCGTCAGTGAAATTAAAAAACCTCGTACAGACAAACCTCTGTTTTAAGACTTCCAAAATGTCCGGAAAAATCGGTCGTAAATTGGAGGGGTCGTATGACGGAGGTTTTCACTGGCAGCCGTAGAAAGAAAAAGTTCAGCACAGTTCATACTCTCTTCTTCGTGCACACATACAATGACATATTAAAACTGGATTCGGGTCTTTCCAACTCCATAGGATTGTGCAATCGATATATTACAGTTTCACTTCGCCGACTTCTGTTAATCACCTCCACTCTCGTCCAAAGTCAGTGGTTTTCTTTTTCAAAGTCAGTGGTTTTCGTGCTTTTCCTACGCTTTCCGCCATCTTTTCTACAACAAGGGAAGCGACTCCGCTTTCAGGCCCTTGACCGTGGTTGTTTCCCTTTGCTCGAAGTCTATGCAGACGACAACAACGGTCATAAAAATCAACAAAATGGCGGTCGTAAGTCGCATTTTAGAGGAGGTCGTTTACATAGTAAAATGCATCCGTGCCAACAAATCCGGTCTCAAATGAGAGGTGGTCGCTTAACAGAGGGTCGTAAATTAGGGGTTTGTCTGTATCTCAATTTTGGTAAGTTTTGAGAAAAATGAAAAAACATGTTTTAACAAGAGGCAAAGCCTACAAGGCTCACGTCTGATTGTTATTACTATAGCAGGCATGGGAATTCCCATGACAATTCCCATGCCTGTATAGAGAGAATACTGTTATGTAGACACTTGTGCATCTGAAAACAGAATTAATTTTTATTTTACTGTGTAAATTAAAATTATTTCTATGCACCCCTACCCCTTTCTTTAAAATTTAATTATATGTATGCGCATGTAACATAGTGGAGCCCTATTTTTATTTTTGGCAAACAAGTAAAATTGAAAAGCATATTGACCAAGCTTTCAGAAAAAAAACATAGTGACCAATCCCCCCCCACACACACCCCCGCCGGGGTAAGGGGGGTCTACGGACACCTGTAGTAGGCCTAGTCTTTGCCTGTGGGTCTAAGCCTCTTACTCTTAGAAAATTAATAATTGAAGTTGCGTGATCTGTTACTGTTTTAAACTGATTGTTCATGCGATGAAAACTTGTTCCACATCATCTACATTTCTGTAAGATATTTTATATTAGTCCTAATATTTTATTTTCGTTTCGTTAATTCCCCCCCCCCCTCTGCCACAAAGCAAAGGTCAAGGTCACAGCCAGCAAGCTCATCCATGTTTATCTTCCCCTGTACAGTCTTTGCTCATGGTGATCAATCGTCTAGGCCTAACAAAGGATTCGTACGTCGAAGGCAGTGAAATCGACGAACCCTGGATTTTCCGTATATTTTTTTTCAAGACTGAAATGAATGTGGGCTAAATGTTAAGTACGTCGTCTTGATTATGAGGTAAGGCATGGACTCTAGGCCTAGGCCTTGTTGCCGGAAGTGCAGTAGGCTAAGTTATGCGCAGAGATGATGTGCAAATGAACACGAACAACCGTTACTCAAAGGCGCAAATAAAGCTAAACAACCGGGCCGTCAACGCACACACTCGGTACATCCATTTGTTACAGAAAATATAAGTTGACGACGTTAAAATGTACCTATTTGTACACACCTGAAGTCTTGTGTTTCTTTTTAAAGAGCGTTTTTGTATATCTAATGGAGAGTCTTCTTTCCAGTATCTCCTACTCGGTACAACACAACAGTAATCTCTGCAACAAATGATTTTCTTTCTTTTGTTCCTTACCGATGTATCTGACTGCTTTGATCGCCATGACTTGAAGGCTCACGTCAAAATCAAGTATCCTGCTAACTTTAACCCTCTAACATCTTATGTTTTTTTGAGAAAATGACAACGTTAAAGTTTCAGTGGAGAGTGAGAGTCTTCTTTAGTTTGAAGAGTGTGACTGAGTCAAGGTTAAAGGTTGCACAACAGTAATCTCTGCAACAAATGATTATCTTTATTTTGTTCTTTATCAATGTATCTGACTGCTTTGATCGTCGTGACTTGAAGGCTCACGTCAAAATCAAGTATCCTGCTAACTTTAACCCTCTAACGCCTTATATGTTTAGAGAAAATGACAACGTTAAGGTTTGAGTTAAGGTTAAAGGTCGGGGCCACGGACGCAACACACACACACACATACACACATACATACACACAGACACACAACCGAACATGTACGATACTATAGACTCACTTTGTTTTAAAAAACGACGTGAGCCAAAAATGAACCGCGTTGACCACGATTGATGAATATGTTGTTCAAGACATTGCGAGTTTAGTCCTGCATTTTGTTAAAAATTACTTGAATTTTGTTTTTTTACACTTGAAAAGAACGAAGATACGAGTTTTTTGTCCTTAACCCTTTCACCGCCAACGTCGCATTTTTGCACCACAATGATTTAACACCCATGTCACTAAAAGGCATCAGATCAGGGTCTGTTATCCAAAGACCCTATTCTCTTAATTTTGGGAGGTAAGGATAGGCCTTACTTTAGATATGTCACAGAGGAATCCCCAATATTACAGACAGATTTTTGTCTCTACCCAGGTAAGTTTAATGGAAACGTTTTGCTGAAAAATGTCTGGCGGTGAAAGGGTTAACTAGATCTGAATTTGGGACTTACAAGTTTTTCGTCTATTTTCACAACCTCATTTATCCCAGATAGAAAGTCGTTAGAGATACAAGCTTTTGGTGGAAGGTGGCAGGAAAAACCCAGAAAGCTGACTTTCTAAGTCAAAACCCCCCAAAAGTGAGATACAAGGTTTTTGAATTTCACTGACGATATTCTAGTCATAAGTCATAAGTTTCTTTATTGTCCATTGGCATTGTACAACGCACATGGAAACTTGTCTTCCACCGTATGAAATAAGATGAGATATATCAAAATCAAAATATGAAATAAAAATATGAAACATAGATTTGCATTAAAACAAATATGTAACTCTCACACCACACCCAATCATTCATCCGTTCTCCACTATTTTGCTCACTCATCATGCAACCCACCACCACTTCTGCCTTCATTTTTAACTTCTTTTTTTTTTTCCTTGTTCCTTTTCGCTTTTTTTTAAATTTTATTTTATTTTTTTAAAGTAAGCTTTCCCCCCCCCCTCTCTTTCATCCTATTGACTGTGTGGCTGACTAAGATGGACAAAGACAGAGACTTATCTCTGTGAAATTCGGGCTGCTCTCCCCTGGAGAACGTGTTGAAGCAAGTGCAGCGCCTACCCAATTTAAAAATATTAAAAAAATTGGGGGGGGGGGGGGGGGGGGGGGTTACGCACAGGGTGAGGAGGGGGTGTGGGCACACTTGGAAAACCTAGCTATCAATTTGGCCATACCAGGCAGAAGGATTTCTCCCTGCTCTTACCGACTTTCAACTGCTGTGGGATTTTTACGTGCGTAAAGCGCACGGGTCAGACTAGCTTTAAGTCCCTGTCCGAAGGACTTGGACGTTCAGTTCAATTTTTGGGTCAAGGTAGAAAGAAACGACGAGGCAGGGATTCGAACCCGGGTCACTCACGCTGCAGTCACGCATTGCATTTGGCAGGCGAAAGAAATCATTGAGATTGTATTTCATTTTTTTTTAAATTGTGGCTTGAGGTCATAGTTTCTGTTTGCTGGTGGAATTATAATAGCATTAAAAAGTAACTACAGTGGGACCTCCCTTATAAGACCTCCCATTATAAGACCCCTCCCACATAAGACCTACTTCTCTGAAACATTGCCCTTCTTTGTAAGTATTAAAATTACCTCCCTTATAAGACCCCTCCCTTATTATAAGACCTCATTTTGGATGGTTTTTTTGAAGGTCTTATAAGGGAGGTTCCACTGTAGTTGCAATATTTGTACTTTGTAAGCGGTTTTAACAGTACCCGGTAGTTCACTCTGTCAGGTTACCAAGCTACATTTGAATTCATAGATGATGAATAGATTATAATGGTTGTGTATGTTGTTCACAGTTTCTGCTTACCCCTGGATGCCAAGGACCTAAAACCCATGAAACAGAAGTGCCAGATCCTTCCCTTTGCGGTGAGTCACCTTCTTGCTCTTCGAAATAATTTTTCTCCTTGCTCTTCCAAATAATTTTTCTCCTTTGAGCTCCTCCGAAATCGGAATGTGTCATCTGTACGCAGCGGGGAGACCAGTGAAAACTGAAAACCGGACACATACGTACCTTACCCATTATGGCCATAATGGCCTGGGAACGCAGAAGAAGAAGAACTATAACTATTTGTTGTTGTAAACGCCTTGAGCTCCTGGTTTTATCGTGAGGCAAGTGCGTCATGAATTTACAATATTATGATTATCATTATGTGGGGATGTCTTCTGGGCTAGGCATCTCTGCTGTAAGCAAATTAAGCCCAGTTTTCCAGAACACCAGCTGTCTCTTGTGTTATCTGGAGGTCATGGGCACGACTGACATTGGAATGATCTTGACTGTGGTTTGTATGTGTGAAGAAGGTTTAGCTATGAATGTACGGTTTTGAATTCATATAGATTTATACATATGTTTTGTAATGAATATTGATGTTTGAGTAGTCAATGGGGACTGGCAGGGAAGGGGTGTTGGAATGTTTACTCCCCCCTTCCTGTGATACCAAGAAGATGATCTAGTATGATCTAAAATGTGTGTGCTTAAAACATGCATTGGTGAGTTTTTATCTTAGTTGATTATTGGTTGTTAAATATGCTTAAATACCGTAATTCACGGATAACAAGCCGCTTCATAATATAAGCCGCACCCCCTACTTTAAAATAAAAATATATGAAAAAAGTAACGCATAAGCTATGTCGAAACATAAGCCGCGGAAGCGTGGCGATGCATGATGCCCACTTCCGGTTGAGTCTAGAGTTGATCGCGGGTGTGTTGACTGCCAAAACGAAAGTGTCGGACCGCGAAACAGATCGTCATTTTGTGAAGAATATACCGAAATCAAGGTGATTTTTTTGGTCATCAGCCGTGAACAAGGCCACAGATCAAAGGTCTGAATTAAGGATGCCACTAAGTTGAGTTTACTTTCACTTTCGATAACGTTTAGGCCACAACTCTGTACTAGCCGCAGGGCGGGGGAAGGGGGGGGGGGGGGGGGGAAATTAAGTTGCGGCTTACATGGATGCAACTGGAGAAAATCCCCCAAAACAGGCAAGGCAGGGGTCCAGGGTCCGCCCAGGCCCCTGGCATGGTACAGGGACGGAATCAGGGAGGCGTTGCCCCCCTGAAGCTGAAGAAAAAGCAAAATCATACTCAATTTGAAGCTTATTCCAGGCTTGTAAAGTGAGAATTCAACACTTTTTCCCCCTTGAACTTTGAGTCGAAAAATGGTCGAAATTTTGAGAAACGGGCGCCGCTTGTAAACATAGAATTCAACACTTTTTTCCCCTTGAGCTTTGAGTCGAAAAATGGTCGAAATTTTGAGAAACGGGCGCCGCTTGTAAACATAGAATTCAACACTTTTTCCCCCTTGAGCTTTGAGTCGAAAAATGGTCGAAATTTTGAGAAACGGGCGCTGCCTCGTATCCGAGTCAAGGTTGCATCCATGGGCTAATAGTCCGCGAGTGACGGTACTTGAAATGTTGCCACATTATGGCTGTTTGTTATCTCGTTGTACGTGTCAATATGGTGGTGATTTTCCCCGTTCTGTGGTCAGGTGATGGTGGCCATCCCGGTGGCTCTGGCCGTGGGGCTGATCCTCATCGTGCTGCTCATCTACTGCTGGTCCAGGAACAGGAAGTCAGTATGATCGCATGAGCAGTTTAACGCGTTTCTGTCAGACATGATATGAAGCTTCCTTGAATGTCACTGCCCAGTTTAACCCTTTCACCGCCAATGTCGCATTTATGCACCACAATGGTTTACCACCCATGTCACTAAAAGGCATCAAATCAAGACCCTATTTTCTTTATTTTGGGAGGTAAGGATTAGGCATGTCACAGAGGAATTCCCAATATTGCAGACCATTTTTTTCTCCACCCAGTTAACTATAATGGTATTTTCTTTATAAAAACGGGCTGGCGTCGAAAGGGTTAACTGTGCGATACAGGTCATGAATGTCACTCAACTGAACTTTTACTGTACTTTGGTGGAATGAAATGCACGGCCTGTTTCACTCAACTAAGTTGGACACTGTTAGAGGTTTACAAATTGACATGCTTTTGGAAGAAAAAACCCACACGCTTAAACAGTTAACAACAACAAAACATACTACCAGAAACAACACACTTCTGGTGGTTTCTGATGGTATGTTGTTTGCGTATGTGTGTGTGTTCAATATGTATTTCTTCGTCATGCCGTCCCAGTAGACATTCCAGTAGACTTAAAGAGGTTGCGCAATTCGAAAAATAAAATAAATGGAAAACTATCTTTGGGCGAAGTGTGTGTGTGTGTAAGAAAAATAAAGGGGGTGGGTGGGCCATAGACCATTATTTCACAGTATCCAGGCAAGACCAATCCGGCTACCGTAGTGGTCCCCGGGGCCAAACCCCGACCGGCACAGCTCCTGCCCTTCATTTACCGCTACTTTGATCTATGCCCCCCCCTAGTCAGAGGTTAGAAAGACAAGTTGCTAAGCTCCCTCTTGAAGGATACCAAGGAGGGAGCCTCAGCTACTGCAGCTGGAAGAGAGTTCCAAACTGGGATAGTTTTTCTTCTTCCTTCTGAGGAAAAAGCTGTATTTGAAAGTGTTTGTTCTTGTTGTGATCTGGATTTCAATGATTGGTTTGACCTAGTGTGGGTGTTGCCAGGGGACCTTCCCCAGTGCCAGCTGTCCTCAAATCCTTTTTGGCTGCGAGAGTGGGGATGTACCCTGGACAAGGCAAATTCAAGCTCAGCCCTCCAGCATAGCAGCTGCACCATTGCTATCTGGCATACAGTGGAGATCTGATCAGTCAAACTTGAAATGTTGCACAAAGGGTGCAACTAACAATGCTTGAGTCATTTACTCGTGTTCTTCATCATATTTATTACCCTGACGGGATTCTGTAATTTTTCACCATTGTTTGACAAGATGAAGAACACGAGTAAATGACTCAAGCATCCTAATTTCGTGTTAGTTGCACCCTTTGATGTCTTGGCAAAGTGGAGAAATGATCAGCATCACCATGCAGCACTTCAATCCAGCGCTGGTAAGGGGCCAAGATTTCATGTGAAATTGTTTTGGTTGGTTACCATATTTTCATAACCCCTTCACATAGAGACTTCAAATTTGGTGGAAATAGGCAGGACTATGTACTGAATAAGTGTGCAAAATCTCATTAAGATATCTTTATTAGTTCCTGAGAAACAAAAATGAACAAAAAATGTCCCAAAACTGCGCAGTGTGCCACCTTAATGTCCCTTTCGTGGTGGTGGGTCACATACTGTGAGTGTCTCCCTCCCTGCCTCCCGGACAGGCTGGAGTACAAGTACTCCAAGCTGGTGGAGACCACGGGGCCGGGGGGCCAGGAGGGGGAGGGGGAGCTGCCCGGGGTGGAGTCCTGCGCCATGGAGGAGGGGGAGGAGGACAACGAGCCCGCCGTGCACTTCGCCCACCACGCCAAGGGCCCGCGCCTCCTGCACAAAGTGCGCCAGAAGATCCGCAGGTCCAGGAGCAAGGTGAGGGGCAGGAGGTTGTTTTGTTATTTACATGGATGCAACCTTGCCTCGAATATGAGGCGGCGCCTGTTTTTTTAATTTTGAAAACCAGGTGGCGCCTGTTTTTCAACATTTTTACCACGAAAAAAATTTTTGATTCAAAGTTCCAGGGGAAAAAAGTGTTTAATTCTCACTTTACAAGCCTGGAATAAGCTTCAAATTGAGTATGATTTGGCATTTTCTTCAGCTTTAGGGGAGCGTTGCCACTTGACCCCCCAACAGGGACTCTGCCCCTGTACCCTGCCAGAGCCTAGGCGGCCCCTGTCTTCCTGTTTTTAGATTTTCTCCAGTTGCATCCATGTATTTAGCATAGCATTGGCACTATTGGTCATTGCAACGAGGGTTATTAATGCCTTTGACAGCGAGACGCAAGCCCTTGTTGGTCAGTATCCAAAAGGGCATTCTCTCTTGCAAAAAAGCAGCCATTCAGTGGCCTCAAATAGGGTTATTGGCGAAAGTTATGCCCTTGGTTGGTCAGTACTCGAGCATCTACTAAGGGCATTCACTCTTGCAAACGGTGGTCGTTGCAGTGGCCAATAGGCTTCACATCCTTTTGGCCGCTATGTAGTTACCTCTTTCATTTCATGTTTTTTGTACTTTAGGGTGCTGCGCTTGATGATAAGGCATAGCCTCGTAATTTATATTGATGTTTGCTTGGAAGCTATAGTCTTCCCAGTACTTGTCTAAATTATTGTTGAAGCTGTTGAGCGTCCTTGATGTTACTATGGTACTAGGTAAAGAATTCCAAGTATTAACAATCCCGTTAGTAACAAAAAAGTGCTGGTGGAGATTAGTTTTAATGAATGGCTTAGTTAGTTTCAAAGGATGACCTCTAGCAGTGGAAATGCTAAGTGAGAAAAGATTGTTAGTGGTGTTACTGTCATAATAATTATGCAATATTTTAAATGTCTCAATCGTATCTCCTCGGAGTCTAAATATCTTCTAAACTAGGTAGCTTGAAAAAATTTAATTCTTTCTTCGTAGCTGCTGACTAAGGACTTGAAGGGCGGTACCATATCTTTACTTTTAAAAAGGCTTGAAAGGCTTTTTTTTAACCCTTTCACCGCCAGCCATATTTCAGCCAAAAATCTCCATTAAATTTACCTGGGTAGAGAACAAAATCCATCTGCAGTATTGGGGATTATTCTGTCACGTATATAAAATAAGGTCTATCCTTACTTCCCAAAACTTCGACAATAGGGTCTTTGGATAACAGACCCCAATTTGATGCATTTTAGTGACATAGGTGTTAAACCACTGTGGTGCTAAAATGCGACTTTGGCGGTGAAAGGGTTAATCATCTTCACCGAGTTAGTCTCATGCCGTTGCAAACCAAGTGTGGCAATCAAATTTGTGCCTGTTGCCTGTAAGCACTATAACTAAGCGCCTTATCTGTGACCTAAACATGGGTGCAACTCCTCAAAGTGAAAAAAACTGAAAGGCGGGGTCCAGGGACCCATGGCCCCGGCAGAGTACAGGGGCAGATTCAGAGGGGGGGGGGGGGACAACTTAAGAGAGAGAGATAACGAGATAGACAGACAGTTAAAATAATAGACAGAGACAGTTTGAGTCTGATAAGCCTTGTAAGATTATTACTATGCATTGCTTTTGTAAACTTCCAAAATAAAACAAGCAAGTTCAAAACGCCCCAAATCGCTTGTGGTCAATTTTTTTTGATGAATTAAAAAAAAAGTTCAGTTTATGGTAAAATTAAAAATACTGAAATCAGTGTAAAAATTAAAGAGTAACACCCATGCCTAAAAAAACAACATTCTTCTAAATATTAGGGGTGGGGGTGCACCTTGTGCACTGTAGCGTCTTATACAGTAGAACCTCCCTAGCAAGACCTTCCCTATAAGACTCCCTCTAAGATGTGACCCCAAAAAAATGTTCACCAATTTTGTCCCTGTATTATCTGCAGGTTCATTTTTGAATGCTTCTGCTTCAGAGCATTTTATGTCTCAGCTGCTACACTCTGGAACTCACTCCCTTTCAGCCTTCGTCATGCTAAATCCTTTGTAACGTTCAAATCACCTCTGAAAACCCACTACTTCAAACCCAGACTACTGAGTGACTAATTGTACACATTTTCTTCTTCTTTCACAACACAAACATGCAACCTCTTTACTGACTGTTTCGTCCACTCCTGTGGACTTCCATTGGAATGACCAACATGATGAACACTTTCAAGGATACTGAGTGACTACCTCCCTTGTAGACCCCACACTTATAAACCTAACTTTGTCTGATTTGTCAAGGTCACATACTTATTGTGGTGGTACCATAGCCGATGAGGTTTGGCCGAGGCGTGGTTGCTGCTGCGCATATCTGTATTATTAAGAGGATCGGGACTTTACTGGTTTGGTGCTGCCTCCGGGCATTGCCTCCAGTATTGTTCCCACCATCTTTGTATTTACAAGTGCCCTACATGGCCGAAAGGCCGAAGATGGCGTAAAACCCTATTTTCACATTTGTCAAGGTCATAAGTATTGGGGGAGGGGGGGTCCAGTATAGCTAGGAAACTGTAAGAAGACCGTTGCAACGATCCAAACAAGAAAGTACCCAGCAACCAAGCGTAAAGTGACGATTTGAATAATTAAGTGCTTTTCCTCGATCTACTGTATTATCTGCAGGTTCCTCTTTGAATTCTTGTGCTTCAGAGCATTTTCTGTCTCAGCTGCTACACTCTGGAACTCACTCCCTTTCAGCCTTCGTCATGCTAAATCCTTTGTAACGTTCAAATCACCTCTGAAAACCCACTACTTCAAACTGCAGCTGCAGGGTACATCTAAAACTTAGAAATATTACCAAATATTCTCTTTGTCCATCTTGTTATGTGTATGTGCGTCATCACGTGCTCCATGTGTGAGTGTGTGTGGTTATATGTGTGTGCATGTGTTTGGTGTTGTGTGTGTGATGCGTTTATGTATATGACTGTATGTATGCATGGTGCGTGTGTTTGTGCGTGTGCTGCTTGTGTGTGTATGTTGTCGTGAATAGATACCTTTAATTTATGCTTGCAAATTGTGTGGCAATGCATACTTGTATTAGGCCTATTATAAGTAGTAGTTGTAGTCATAGTAGTGGTAGTAGTAGTGGTGGTGGTAATGGTAGTAGTAGTAGTCACAGTAGTTGTTGCTGATCGTTATGTGTATTTTCTGCTCATGTCATTGGATTGTTGTTTAATGTTTTTATTCTATTTATAATTTATGTAAAGTGCCCTGTAGCCTACATAGTAGAATGGGTGCTATATAAATTTTCCTCATTATTATTATTAAATTGTTCTACACACGGGTTCCAATCCAATGCCACTGACAATGTTCCAGTGAAGTGTATTATTTTACAAAGTTGTAACAGAGCTGGTTTCCTCATTTTGAGACTCGTTGATCTATTCTATCATGTTACCGTTTCACTACGAATGAGTTATACCTTCCAATTTGGAGCAAATGCCAATTTACCAAAGACCAAAAAGCTCTAGTCTTAACAAGACTAGATTACTTCCCTTGGTCTACACAGCCAATACCACTAAGCTGCCGCGGAACCCACTCACTACGTCACTTCCGGAGAGGCAACTTCAAGTCATAATAAAAAAATTTCCAACTTGGAGCAGCCAGACGCCCACAGGAAATCCCGTCCTGACGCCGTCCCCTTCTACGGCTCTCATTCTCGCAGGAGCGAATGTCTCCCCTCTTCTCTCGTTGATGATCAGTCTCACGATGATCGGCAGTCTTGTAGCCCGTGTAGGGCGAGAAGTACGGACGTGCATTTTACCCAGCAGAGCCGTTGCCCGCGTAGGGCCTTGCCTCGGCGGTCTCTTGAACACGGAATTTGCGATGACTTCGACGACTACTCGCCCAGGCCCGTGCGCCGTGCCGGCGGCACGCGGCCACCAGTCTCCACCGTTACGGACACCCGTCACAGAGCGACACCTTCGGGGGTGGACCCCCCGATGCCTGTTCTGGAGCCCGTTTCACGTCAACCTGGCCCCCGTCATACGGTTGAGCTTCAGCCCCCCTTGGGTGCTCGTCAGGCCAGGCACTCCTCGAAGCGTCATGCGGCGCGGCCTCGAGGGTCTTCCGTGGATGAGGAGTTTGATTCGTCGCCGCGTGAGGGTTTGGATGACTTCGACCTAGCCGTTCAGGACGAAGTGTTTCGCATCATGAGGTCTGGGTATCAGGGGTCTCAGTGGTCCTCGTCGAGGTCCGACCACGGCTACGATCAACTTTCTCAGTCTGAGCGGGACAATAGTGTGTCTGACCCCCCTGTGTGTTCAGACCCAATCCCTTCGACCGGCAATTATCAAGGCTATCTGCACATCCTTCAGCCCTACTGCAAGGACATCAAGCCGATGGTGCAGCTCGAATCATCTCAGACAGCGGGACAGCCGCAGTTCTTTGGCGAGCTGCAAGCGCAGAAGGAGGCTCGTCTAGCGCTTCACACCTCTCCGTTCGTCCGCCAGGCACTGCGTAAGGCTGACTCTATCCTGTGGGCTCAACCGCCACCGTTGCCCGTGGACGACGACGACATCTCTCCTTCCCCTCAGCCGGAACCGGTCCCGTCTCAACCTGGCTCGTTTGTGAAGAAGGACTTCTTCCCGCCGTTTCAGCTGGCAAACCCCTTCGTGCCTGTGCCTTCGCACTCGGAGGTGTCCCAGCAGGATCGCTCCGCCCTTAGCTATGGGCGCAGGATGAGACAGACTTCGGTTCTCATGGGCCAGCCGGCCTTCAATAACTTGGAGAGATCCATGTTCTCTATTCTTCGAGCCTCGTCGTTAGCCACGTCAATGCTTCAGTCTCTGGCGCAGATCGCCGGTTCTACGGCCGCTTCCAAACCTGAAGACTTCAGGCTGCGTGATGGTGTCGACGAGCGTGCCCTGGGCGTTGCCTTGGCTTCTCTCAACCAAGCTGTGAGCTCCATTTCGTCCGTGGCCTCCTCTACTAAAGTGCAGCTAGCGGCCACGTTCAGGGACTCGGTCCTCAAGGATTGTAAAGTGCCTCTCTCCCTGTTGGATCGTTCGAACATTCGCTCTGGCCCCACCGATCCTCGCTCTACTTTTCATCAGGCTTCCCTCAAGGACAACCTGGAGCGGGTCAAGAAACGGAGACTGGACTTGGGCCAGGAACGTATCATGGAGTTGGCTACCAGGGCTGCCGGCCGGGGGTTTGCCTCCCCCCAGCCTAAGCGCGCGCGCCTGGACTTTAGGCCTCCTCCCTCTATCCCCATGAGAACCGGTTCGTCTCGAGGGCGTTCCTTTCGCTACCCCAACTACCAGTCAGCGGGACAGCGTCAACGCCCCTCATACCAGCGTCGCCCTTTGCCCACCAACCGCCGTCCTCCGTCCTCGGGACGGGGATCGGGCACCTCGGGTTCTTCCCGGTATGTCCGTGCCCCGTTCCCAGCACGGAAACAGCCTTTTCAGTAGGGCCCGCACGCCCTTTGGGGGATTCAGGCGCTTCGACCGACTCAAGTGTGGGCTCCCTTCTGAAATGCTTTTCAGCATGGGAGCACTTGGTCGAAAGCCCTTGGGTCCGTCAGGTCGTGCGGGTCGGCTTCAGGTTCCCCTTTTCCAGGGAACCTCCCCTGTCTGCCCAACCCATCTCTTTCCCGCCCCCTCAAGACCAGTCAAAATTCGAAGCGATCGACAAGGAAGTCGCTGCACTCTGTCAAAAGGGTGCCATTGTGCAGATTGTGCCTACGGAACCGGGTTTCTACTCTCGACTGTTCGTGGTCCCCAAGAAAGGCGGAGAATTTCGCCCGGTCTTGGACTTGTCCCCCCTCAACAAGTTTATTCGCACCGACAAGTTCAAAATGGAGACGGCAACTTCGATCCGTCTCTCCATTCTTCCGAACGACTGGGCTACGTCCATCGACCTGAGGGACGCATATTTTCACGTGGGCATCCACCCTTCACGTCAGCGTTTCCTGCGCTTCGTCTGGAAACACAAGACTTATCAGTTTGTTGCCCTTCCGTTCGGCCTGTCCCCGGCCCCTTGGATCTTCTCAAGAATCACCAAGGAACTCGTTCGTCTCGCCAGGTCCCAGGCAATTCGTCTTCACGTTTACCTGGACGATTGGTTGTTGCTAGCAGCTTCGCAAGCCCTATGCCTCTCTCAAACAGACACTCTTGTTCGACTGTCCAGGACTCTGGGTTTTCGCATTCACGACGGGAAGTCGGAGCTGACTCCGTCAACCTCCTTCAGCTACCTCGGCATGAGGTTCGATACAGAACGGTTTTCAGTGCAACCGTCGGAGACTCGCGTCAAAGCCATATTCGAGATTGTCTCGACGTTCAGACTGAGGACTTCGCTCTCTGTTCGTCAGCTTCTCCGCCTCCTGGGGCTTATGGAATCGGTAGCGGATTTGCTTCCTCTCGCACGGGTGCACAAGCGGCCACTGCAACGACTGCTGTCGCAAAGGAAACTGTCTCAGATGCCTCTCGAGCAACAAGTGTCTCTCGGCGATTGGTTCCTCGACTCGACGGAACAGTGGATGAATCTCGAGTGGCTCAACAGCTCGGTGCCTATCCGTCCCATGCAACAGCAACAGTTTCTCCACACGGATGCCTCAACGACGGGCTGGGGCGCCCATTTGGATCGGGTCGAAGTTTCGGGCCAGTGGACTTCGGCAGAGAAGGACTGTCACATCAACCTCTTGGAGATGGAAGCAGTAGCCAGGGCCCTGAAGTCTTTTGCACTCCTTCTCTCCGGGAAATGGGTCACTGTCTGCGGAGACAATACGACAGCTCTCTCTTATCTTCGCCGCCAGGGAGGAACACGGTCTCCGGCCCTTTCGATGAAAGCGGAAGGGATTCTTCTCTGGGCCCAGTCAAGAAAGATCGTGCTCTCAGTGGAATACATCCCAGGGAAGTTGAACGTCCTAGCGGATCAGCTGAGCAGGAAAGGACAACTTCTCCCCACGGAATGGACCGTCGCTCACCGGTCCCTCCTCCCGCTGTGGCACCTTTGGGGGAAACCTCACGTGGACCTGTTTGCCACAAAGTACAATTGCAGGCTTCCTCTCTATGTGTCACCTATGAGGGACCCCCAGGCACTAGCGCGCAACGCTTTCTCGATCTCCTGGACAGGAATGTCAACTTATGCGTACCCTCCCACGTCTCTGCTCACCAAAGTGCTGGAGAAATACTGCCGCGACAGGCCCCGCTTGATTGTCATCGCCCCGTTCTGGGAAACGAGCCCTTGGTTTCCAGAGCTCGAGAGCCTGTCTCACGTGCCAAGCGTCCCGCTTCGTCTCACAAGGGACACTCTGCTTCAGCCTCGCTCCGGTGTAGGACACGCCAACCCCCAGCTGTTTCAGTTGACCGCATGGCTACTATGCGGGCCGGGTTGCGAGCACGACTCTTACCAGACAAAACTGTTGACCTAGTCCTTAAGGCTCGTAGGCAGAGCACCAATAAGCTTTATGACATTAGGTGGGCTTCTTGGTTCGGGTTTTGCACAGCCCAGGGCATTCCCCCCCTAGACCCTTCTGGTCCACAGTTCACCCAGTTTTTAGCTCACCTGTACCAGGACCGCGGCTTATCCGCCCAGACTTTGTGTGGTTACAGGTCTGCCGTTGTTCATACCGTTGCTGTGGCAACGGGCAAGAGAAACCCTGTTTTTTCGTGTGCTATTGAAGTCTCCCATCTCATTGATGCTGTGCGTAATGTCTCTGTTTCGTCCGGTGTTCGCCTTCCGCAGTGGGATGTTTTTCTGGTCCTCTCATTTCTTAGGGATAAATGTGAGCCCATGTCCTCTTTGTCCTTGAAGTTACTAACTTTTAAAACGGTTTTTCTTCTCTCCCTGGCCACTGCTAGGCGGGTTAGCGGTGTTCATGCTCTTAGTGGTCTGGGTTCTGACGTTGAGTTCAATACTTCGGATCAGTCAGTCACCTTGTCTTTTCTGCCCGAGTTTAGGGCCAAGAATCAGCCTGCTCAGATTGCTTCCCCCTCAGTTACTGTTCAGAGTCTTTGCACCATTCTCGGCCCCGATGATTCGGATAGGCTCCTGTGCCCTGTCAGAGCCCTTAAGTATTACCTTAAGAGAACCTCCCCCTTCCGGGGGCACAAACGCCGTCTGTTCATCTCCCTGAATGAGAAATACATGAGGGATATCTCGAAATCAACCATTTCTAGGTGGTTAGTGGGCGCTATTAAGTTAGCGTACTCAAGTGCCGACAAGTCATTGCCCTCTAACCCCCTGAGAGCCCATGAAATCCGGGCTATCAGCACATCCCTGGCTATGATCAAGGGAGTGGCGCTTTCCAGCGTGATGGAAGCAGCGTACTGGAAGTCTCAGTCCACCTTCACTAGCTTCTACCTGCGCCATTTCTCCGCCAGAAGGCAGGACGACACCTTCGGCATCAGGAAGGTGGTGCTTGCGCAGACTCCGGTTTCTCTGACCTAACGGTAATCGTTTGTTATTTTTTGTTCTGATGTTGGTATGCATATGCTTATGCTGTTTGGGGGTATGGATGTTTTGATTGTTTATTTGTTATAATGTCCTCTCTCTTACAGGTTATCCCTGGCGTTCCAGGTCAGGTTTGTCTTGTGGGTACTGTTTGTTTGGCTTAGTTGGAGTGTAACTTCAACAATGTTTTCTTACCCACCTCCTCGCTGGGAATCAACTCATTCGTAGTGAAACGGTAACATGATAGAATAGATTGAATGATTTTAGTTAATATAACTATCTATTCTATCTATATACTTACCGTTTCACTACGATCAAAGGTTCCCACCCACCTCCCTCCGACGAAAACATCATTGGGAAGGTTGGTTTTTAAGGAAAGAAAGGAGAAAATTTCTTATCATGACTTGAAGTTGCCTCTCCGGAAGTGACGTAGTGAGTGGGTTCCGCGGCAGCTTAGTGGTATTGGCTGTGTAGACCAAGGGAAGTAATCTAGTCTTGTTAAGACTAGAGCTTTTTGGTCTTTGGTAAATTGGCATTTGCTCCAAATTGGAAGGTATAACTCATTCGTAGTGAAACGGTAAGTATATAGATAGAATAGATAGTTATATTAACTAAAATCATTCATTTAGCTGTAATATATATTATCTTACTCTGCGTTGCAGGACGATTCCTTTGCTGCAGTGCGCATGCATGAGAAGCTGCCTCTGACATAGGAAACGCCGGTCAGCCTGGACGCCCTAGTGACAAAAGAAATCCTCCTCTGCTAATAGTGACAGCGGAAACACTGCCTTTGCTTTGGGATGGCTGTACCGAGTTCTGGAGCGAACATGGAACAGTCGCGCCACCTTTATTACTTGTCATTCAACATTGTTGAAATAGACCAGGCATCAGAATATTCTGAGGTCCAGTCCTCTGAAAACTGCGGTAAAAGGGACATCAAGGCCAAAGACCGTAGAGGGACAACACTGAAATTAGTTCCCAACACCATCAAAAAGGATTAATATAGTGATAAATCACTTTAAAATGTTATTTAACACAAAGGATAACATTCAACAAAAAGGCAAAACCTCTGACAAGAGAAGCCAATCCTCTGTCAGAAATTCTTAATCTTCTGAAATCCTCTGATCCTCTGACAATTCTGATGCCTGATAGAGAGAGTGGGGATGTGTCAACATGCGTGTGTGTGTGTACTGTTTAGGGTGGAGAAGGAAGGCAGAACAATGTTAAAGAAAAGAAAGACTGCGATAGGAGACCCTAACTGGGAGAATATTATTACAGGTTTCTAGCAGGGGATAAAATTGAGTCCATGGATTGAATTGACAAAGAAAGCTTAAAGGGGCACCCTGACAAATGAGTTTTTGTAAGAAACACGTCGAGATCACCAGGAAAACACCCTTTACAGAGATTGCAACACTCACTTTGCTCTGGTTTCCTAGAAATCAAACTGTCAAATCGGCAAAGCGAGTGTTCCGATCCTTGGAAGGCTGTCTTTTGGGTGATCTCGACATGTTTCTTGCAAAAACTAATCTGTCAGGGTCCACCTTTAAGTCTTAGGAATCATTTAACTCCCATGTATTTTGACGTTTGTTTGTATGTCATTAGAGAACAATATTTATTAAAGTTTACCCAACTCATACCAGTTTGTTAGAACTGTGTTCTGTGTTGTTTAAGTGTAACATAATTCAAGACCAGAAGGCAATATGCCATTCTTGAATCAATGTTGATTTGTTTGTGCACAAATTCTCTCCACCACTGTTGTTAAACGCATAGAGCTCCACATTTGGTGGAGGAATGCGCTATATAAATGATTCACTATTATTATTATTATAAGTGATGGTTATATAGGCAGGCCTGGGTCATCATTTTTTTGAGGATGAACCTTGGTCTGTCTCAATGTGGTTGTTGCTTATACTTTGCTAGGCGAATTGGTGCCGAAAATAACTTTGGTGAAGGGAGTTAATTTTAGAGAGCTGCTTTCCATTACTTCACCAGAACAATATTTACTTTGTAAATGCTTTGAATATATACCAAAATGAGGTTGTGTAAAAAAAAAAATCAATGGTTTGCCTTTAAAATAAAAAACGTTCCCAGAAAATGCTGCTTTGTACTTAATTTTTAAGGGTTAGGGTGGGGATAAGAAATGAAAGAGTGGAACGGTGAATATATTATTTTATTTATGTGCTTATAAAATAGTGTTTTTGTGTGTCTTTTTGATCATACTACACATTTGTCTTTCTTTTAAATTGATTTTTTTTAAAAGTCTTTTGTATAAATAGTTCCCCTACCTTCTGGAAGTTATGTGCTTGTAACTTCCTCTAATCTGTCATTCTTGTTTTTTGACTCTGCCTTTTCCCCTTTGCTTAATGTCATCTACTATCTTTCTGCCTTACTGGTCCATTCTCCTGTCTATGTTCTAGAAGTTGTTAAAAAAAAACGAACGAAAACTTAGCTTTACGTCCTCCCGGCCGTAGCCATATGGGACATTACTTTTTATTGAGTTGGGGGGGGGGGGGGGGGGGGGGGGGGGGGGGGGAACGACAGTTTTACGTCCTCTTGGTCTGAATCAGACACATATGGGACATTTGTAAATACAAATATGGTGGGAACAATACTGGAGGCAATGCCCGGAGGCAGTACGAAACCAGTAAAGTCCCGATTTTTTTTTTATTAATACAGATAGCTGTAGCAGTGACCACGCCTCGGTTAAACCTCATCGGCTATGGTACCGCCACAAGTTGCTGGTATAACGTAAAAAATTATGGGGAAAAAACGCTTTTTTCCAGCTGAAGACGGACATGCTAGGCCTAACTACTTCTTAGGTACATAACAGCAGCATGATGCATCTGCACTCATATTGACAGGAAACTGTCTGAGCGATTGATGAAGAAAAGGAAGAAATGCTTTGAATTTACGAATTCCATGTTTTGGAGAAAAAAAGTGAGCATTACATTTTTTTTCCAGAATTGTCTATTTTATTAACTTGTATTTCATTTCAAATTTTTCACTGCTTTTCATTTAAATACTGATCTCCCCTTTCATGCTTTTTAGTAAGAAATCCATGAGCAAAATGTTAGTATTTTCAAAAATGCAGCATGCTTAAGTTCTCTCTCTCTCTCTCTCTCTCTCTCTCTCTCTCTCTCTCTCTCTCTCTCTCTCTCTCTCTCTCTCTCTCTCTCTCTCTCTCTCATCTTTCATTCATTACATATTTATTTATAAACCTTATTGGCTTAACCCTTTCAGGACATCACTGCCTTAGACAATCATCACTGGCCTGGGGATGCCTAGAAAATAAATTATAAATAAGAAGCGCAACGAAACTCAGCACTGTCAATGATTCAATTTCGACAACATTACTGGTTGGTCCAAAGTTATTTTCCGCTTTGAAATCGTAGTTACTTGCATTAAAATTGGAATCATTAGTCTCCACATTACTATCACTGTTAATGGAAACATATTGGAGTACTTTCCGAGGCTACTTAAGTGAAACGAAAGCTGGAAGAGTGATGAAGAGAATCAACACAAAAAACGTGGTTTGGATTGGAAAAACATAGATTTAGATCAGTTTTAGACTTAGAAATCGCTGTTCCTAGAAAACTCGGAATTAGGCCCTGACTGGTGTTCTCCTGTTCCGAGTATACTCGGAATTCGTCTGCAATGAGTTAATATACATACATTTTTAAGCCTTTAAATGAGCTGTTTTGAATCATGCTTGCTACTTTCTGCTTTGAACTGCTAAAGATAACATGAGTTCCATTCTTTTCTACCTGTGTGTTCTATCCCATTGTAATGTACTGAAAAACAAATTGGTCTGTTTGAATCTCAATACAGTGAAACCCGTTTAGTACGAATTTCAGGGGAGAGGGCCAATTTACTCGTTGTAAGCATTGCTCGTTCAAACCATTTTATCGATTTTGGCAACCCTGATGAACCTATCAATCGCTCCTCACATCTACTGTGATGTGCGTGCTGGTAAAGTGTGAAAAAGACAGAAAAACGGAAACAACACACTTGCCCAACAAAGCATGGTTGTAAGCCCAGTATCCTGTATCCATAGGGTTTTTAATGCCGATTACAAACACTTTAAAACAGTTTATTAACACACGATAACATCAAAAACATAAAATCCACACACGCGCTTTAAGAGAAAGTTAAAATTTCCCGGAAGTCACAAGATCAGTGCGCAAAGAGTGAATCCAGTGTCGTCTGCTTGCGCTGCAGACACCCAAGTTGTTATATTGGCCAATCAGAATGTCGCTTACATATCGAGGGGTCAGTCAAGATGGCGATGCTGTTGTCAGTGTGTTCTCGTTCTAGCCAGGTAGTTGTGCAAGAAAACTTGACTTTGGGATGGCGGTGTGGTTGTAAGTGCGTTCTCGTTCTAACCGTGTAGTTTTTGCATAAAAGCTTGACTTTGGGAGTCAATAAATTGTACGTTATATGCAAGTTGCTCGTTGTATGCAGAATTATTTAACAAGGAAAAAGAAGGCTAGTGGTTGGGAATTTTGAAACCACTCGTTAAACACGGGCTCTCGTTTAAACCGTACTCGTACTAAATGGGTTTCCCTGTAATTTACACTGGCTACAATGATCTGAGGAGTGACAGGGAAACGATTGAACGCAACAGTGATGACAGCGATGATGGTTGACAGTGATGATGCTGAAATCAGCAGGGATGATGATGATGATGATGATGATGATGATGACGATGACCTAATGAAGATGTTGATCATTTTGTTCATTGTCCATCGCGCAAGCGAGAATTGTCTCATTTCACTTTTTACCAAAGTCTTACCTATTGTGAAGATTCCTTTGGATCTTTTTGTTTATTATTATTATTGAATTGTACTTCATATAGCTGTTCATAAGTGATGATACTGAATGATGTTCTTCATCTACATCACAAGCTCTAGTCAGGGTTCACAGCAGTTGGGAAAGTTTGGGAAGGTTTGGGGAAAATAGACTTCATTTTCAAGGCCCATGAAAGTTTGTGAAAAATGAAAAACCAAGAGTAGTGTCTCTGAAAGTTTGTGAATTTTGAGCTACTGTCAAATCTTTATCAATCTGCCCCCCAAATCGCCCAGGACCATAATCTTGAATCATCGTGCCAAGAAAAAAATTATAATTATGAAATAAAATGAATATTTTTATGCATACGATCGGTGCGACTTACTTTCGATTTTTTACTGGAATTGACGCGAGTTGCTTCCCTTTAAAGACATCCGATCTTTACGCGTAGCGCACAATTGCCGGGCAAACGTGTCTTCAGTGAGCTTTGGCTCGAAAATTCTGCATATAAAGTATGGCTGCGAAATGATGCAACCAACAAGCGCTCAGCATATTGTGCCGCTTTCCGAAAAACCTTCGATTTGGGAAAACCCTAAAGTTGGGCTTTGAAAGTTTGTGAAAATTAGGATGCTGTTTGGCTATGAACCCTGTCTACAATTGTCTTATTTTCATCAGTGTAACTTTTGATGCACAGATGCCTATGTCGCTCTAAACTCCCATCTGAAGTACTGGGTTTCAGACCTTTGCCTGACTAAAAGTAAAACGTTGCAAATTTTCACCAAATGTACTTCTATTTTTTTTAACCCTTTCGCTGCCAGCCATTTTCCAGCAAAGTTTCCATTAAGCTTACCTGGGTAGGGAAAACAATCATCTGCAATATTGGGGGTCCGGTTCCTCTGTGACATGTATGAAGAGTAATGCCTGTCCGTACCTCCCAACATTAAGAAAATAGGCTATTTGGATAACAGACCGTGGTTTGATGCCTTTTAGTGACATGGGTGTTAAATCTATGTGGTGCAAAGATTGGCGGTGAAAGGGTTAAAGAAATTAGGGGCACATTTGGTGCACCATGATTCTGAGCCCCTGGTTTTGAAGCTAGAATTAGCATAGTTAATTTGACCCATATTGTACATTTTGTCTACATTCCTTGATATGTTTTGTTTGTGTGTGATGGTAGTTGTAATGCTAAAATGCTGGTCACAACAAGTCTAGGGTCATCTTATAATTTCCTTGCTCTCTTTGGCTAGCAAACAAGTTACTTATATAGTCACAATACACTTGCCATTTTTTTTGCTTTTTTTTACCCCCTTATGGCAACACAGTGATATGCAAGGCAAATTATTACTAGCGCATCACTGTGTTGCCATTGGAAAAGAGCGAAAAATAGCAATCTGCATTGTGACCATGGCATCACTTTCTTTCCAGCCCTCTCCGGTTATAACCAACTGTTCACAGTACTCACTTGTTTCCCTCCTAAAGCCTGTTGCTGTAAAACAGAGCATCAAAGCTGTTGTGCAGGGAGAAAGGTGGCAAGAGTGGTTAAGACGTTCGCCTGCCAAATGTAATGCGTGACTGCAGCGTGAGTGACCTGGGTTCGAATCCCGGCCTCTTCGCCCTTTCTAGTTTGACAGGAAAATCGAACTGAACGTCGAGTCCTTCGGATGGGGACTTAAAGCTAGTCTGACCCGTGCGCTTTATGCATGTAAAAATCCCACGGCGGTTGAAAGTCGGTAAGAGCAGGGAGAAATCCTGCTGCCTGGTATGGCCAAATTGATAGCTAGGTTTTCCAAGTGTGTCCACACCTCCTCATCACCCTGTGTCCCTCCCCCCCCCCAAAAAAAAAAAAAATATATATCTTTTTTAATTGGGTAGGCGTTGCTCTTGCAGCGACACGCTCTCCTTGGGAGAGTTGCCCTAATTTCACAGAGATAAGTCTCTGTGACTAGAATATGCCAAATACCATCTAGAGAAAAATGTTGGTTACTTTGCGTTTTCTTTGAATATTTTTTGCATGTAGTACCAAGGCCACTAAAATCCAAATTTCCATATAATACAGTGATGAAATGCTAAGTGGTTTTAGTCTTTTTTACAGAGAATCAAAAATACAATACAATCCTAAGCTTTTTAGGACTTATATTTTATGGAAATTTGTCTCATATTTTTTTGGGAGGGTTGCTGGGGTTCTGTTCGTAATCGTGGGACTTAATATATATTTATGGAAATGTCTCGTATTTATGGAAATGTGGTCTCGTATTTTTTTAAGGGCTGTTGTGTCTCATAATCATTCCGTACATTGCAACATTTCTAGTTGTATTTTAATCCTACATTACATTCCCATTCCTTAATTATCTTCCCAAGCCATTCCGTTCAGAAATGAAAAGCTTCTATAGAATAGTTACCTGGGATGGACTTTTCACACTCAATTTTCTAATGTTTAACCTTTACCGGATCATGCTTTTGACTACACGGACACGATGGCGGGGGTCTTCCACGACCCCCTACTCAGCAAAGAGCAAATTCCGAGGTGTTTATCCCTGTCCGGATGGCGGGGGTCTCCCACGACCCCTACTTGTCAAAGAGGCACCATGTGTTTATCCCTGTCCGGATGGCGGGGGTCTCCCACGACCCCTACTCAATGCACTGCAGTGCTCTTTAAAGTAGGGATCGTGGGAGACCCCCGTCATCCGGACAGGTATATCAAAATTACGCGTCATATTACGTCATTTATATTTTATACACATTAATAAAATTTAACACACTTAAAGCCATTTACGTTTTGGACAAAGTCATGAAATTTCATGAAGATTGCTTAAATAGTTTTAGAGATATAACATGTTTTGTGTGTCAAGGGGTCGTGGGCAACCCCAGAAGTCCGGTAAAGGTTAACCATCTCTGCCAAGGTGGTCATTTTGTCTGTTTATCTGTTGACAGCATCATTTTTAAAACTTTTAAACAGATTATCACAATATGTGGAGGTGGAAAACAGAAGCATAGCATTGTGTGTGTCACAGTCCAAAAGACAGACAAGGAGTGTGAGGAGCGTGGTCGAGGCATTTACCCAAAGAACCAGTCTTCCAAATAAAAACAGGCGGGAAATAACGAACAGAATATCATCTTTGAATAAAAAATCAAATAGTGTGCACATGAAATAAATATCATTATGAAATCAAAATAAAATAAATGATTAGTCAAACTAAAAGAATAATGAAACTAAAATAATAATGACCCTACCAGAAAGGAACTCGCATTCACAAACACACCCAGCCTGCCTGCCGGTCCCACACACACTAACTATTGTCTCAACCAACTCATTAGCCATTCTCCCGCCAAAATCTGTCATCCAATCAACTACACGAGAGTATCTCCACCAAACCACAAGCGCACGCACACACGCTCAAAAACATGGCTGCACCTATACTAAGCAACAAAATAAAAAGTCACTTTTGTGACAGTGTGGAAGGTTACCTGTTTCAAGACTGTTAAGTGTAAAAGATGAAAATGTGGAAAAAACAGATTCAATCTTTCCCCTATTGTAGTCAGTATAGACCTGTTTTGAATGTTTTTTTGGTATTGAACCCCTTGACTGCCACCAACGTATCACCTACTGACCTGATGATGTCATCAGATGAAGAGGAATAACCCTGATATGCTGGCTTTTGCTCTAACAGTCAAGAGAGTGATATCCCCAGACCATTTTTGCCAGATTGGCTCTATCAGTTGTCTTTTTCATGGCATGATTTGCCCAATGATTTTTTCTTTAATTTTCTCGGGCAGTCAAGGGGTTAATATTGTAGCTGAGTGACTGATCTTCAACATGATGAACCTGGAGTTTGTGGTAAATGTCACGTAAGTTTTTGTTTGTTTGTTTTTAAATACAAATTTTGTACCAGATGTCCACACACAGTTTTGGGGTACAAACATTATTGATATATATTATTGTCATTGAATTTGTCATTCCCAGATGAAGGGATTTTTGTGATTTTCACCATTTCTATTATGGTTTTTTTAATTTTTTGTGAGCTAATTCTTTGTTAGCATTTTTTTTTTTTTGTAATACTTTTTCTGTGTTGTTGGCTACAAGAATTGAATTTCTGTGATTTTTTAACAGGTTCTTTCTGTCAACTTTTTTTTATTATTATTTTTTGTCTTAAGATCTTTGCTTTTGATCTTGTTTTTTGCCTCCTTCTGTTGCCTGATTTTTGCTCCTTTTGCTATATTTTGCTGTTTTCTCGTTTGTCTATGTTGATAAAGGCGCATTTGCCGAAATATCCAGTAGTTTTGTTTTGTCTTGCGAATAAAATAACGTCACTTTACACTTGTTGTGTAGTTGTTTGTTTGTTTGTTGTAAGATCTTTGCTGGTATTGTTTGCATTGCATAATCCTCCTGCTTACTTTAGTCTCTTTTAGGTTTTTTCCCTTCTTTGAATTTAAAATTATTTTTTTTTAAAGAGAAACATGAAGTGTTGTGCGTTTCATACTGTGGTTTTCAGAACACAATCGTTTGTGCTGATCGATCACAAAACATTTTGCGCCTGTCATTTTAAACAAGCAAAATGATTGAAAAATAGCGAACGAACGAAGATCGAAAGGACAATCAAATGTATTTTCAGTTTGTATGTGTATGTATATAATTTGTGAGTGTGCGTGCACCCACGGCCGCGCTTCAAAGCAGGTGTCTGTGTGTGTTTGTTGTGTGTGCGTGTTGTGTGTGTGTGTTCTGTGCTTGCATGTGTTATGAGTGTACGTGGGCACAGGAGAGATTGTGTTCAGCTAGAGAGAGAGCGGGGGAAGTGAGTGTGTGCGAGTATGTGTCTGTGAGTGTTAGTGCTTGTGTGTGTTTTATGTATGCGAGTGCGCGTCTCTGTGTGTGTGTGTGTGCGCGCGCGCGCGTTTGTTCAAGTGTATGTTTGTGTAAGTGGGTGTGCGTTTCAGCGAGCATGTGTTTTCTGTGTGTTTGATGAAATGTGTGTGTGAATGTCTGTGTGCAAGAACGCGTTCACTCGCGTGCGTGCACATACTGTGTGTGTGTCTGTTGTGCGTGTGTGAGTGTTTCAATGCTGATTGTAAAGCGCTTTGTGCTCGATATAAAGCGCTATATAAGTGTCCGTTTATTATTATTATTATAAAATGATTGAAAAATAACAAACAAACACAGATCGAAAGGACAATCCAATGTATTTTCAGTTTTTTTAAAAATAACAGTTTTGAAAACATTTTGAATTAACTCATGTCCCTAAACAGATATTAACAACACTTTGTTCTGTTAAGGTCTATCACATAATGATCACCTCAGGTGCTAGCATGTACAAGATTGGGGGGGGGGGGGGGGAGTTAGTTAGTCTATTATAATCCCGGCAGCAGCTATGGTTATCTCAGGACTGTCACCGCGTAAAGTTCGACCACGTGTAGCAAAACACAAATCCATGAATATTCAACGTACAAAAACCTGAAAACATAAAAAAATATAGTACAATTCATGACATGCCACTTCCATCATTATACCCTATAGCACATAATTCCAGACAGTGCTGGAAACGTAAGCCATTCCGCTCTATTTATCGAGTCCAGGTTTTTAAAAAAACGGTAAAAAAGCAAACACATACTAGTAAGTTAAAATATATTTTTAAAAAGGCCATATAGGCAAATATGCACTGCAGAATGGACAACAGGTGCCCACCCAAGTGCACACAAAAAGGCCATATAGGCAACTATGCACTGCAGAATGGACAACAGGTGCCCACCCAAGTGCACACAAAAAGGAAGAAAAATACAACCAAATGTCAAATATGCTGTTACTTGATATTGTGATATTGAGATTCTTTGGAGAAAAAATATCTTCAAATATAATGACGAGGTGATTTTGAATGCACTCAAATAAGTTCTTAACCCTTTCGTCACCAACCATTTTTCAGAAAAAAATTCACATTGGGTAGAGAGAAAAAATCTGTGTAATATTGGGGATTCCTCTGTGACATATTTAAAGCAAGGCCTATCCTTACCTCCCAAAATTAAGAGAATGGGGTCTTTGGATAACAGACCTTGATTTGATGCCTTTTAGTGACATGGGTGTTAAACCATTGTGGTGCAAAAATGGTTGGCGGGGAAAGGGTTTAAAAAAAAAAACCACAAAAAAAACCCACATGAACATCCCCTTTTTGTGTTAAGTTACATGATTGGCTTTAACTAGTTTAATATTTCCCTGTGCTAACAAAAAGAAGCTTTACACACACAAAAAGCTTTAACCCTTTCATCGCCACTGTCGCCTCTTGGCACCACAATGATTTAACACCCATGTCACTAAAATGCATCTATAGAGGGTCTGGTATCCAGTGACCTTATGATCTTAATTTTGGGAGGGAAGGACAGGCCCTATTGTAGGCATGTCACAGAGGAATCCCCAGTATTCCAGACAAGTTTAATGGTAAATTTTGGCTGAGGAATGGCTAGCGTTGAAAGGGTTAACTTGATCGCATTACAGCCATTTCACTAACCTGCAAACCTAGAAATTGGTTTTGGATACTTCTTTTTTCCCCAGCCATACACACAAACAAAGTGGATATAGGGTTTTACGCCCTCTTCGGCCTTTCGGCCATGTGGGGCATTTGTAAATATAAAGACGGTGGGAACAATACTGGTGGCAATACCCGGAGGCAGTGCTTAACCAGCAAAGTCCCGATCTTTTTTTTTTTTAATACAGATATGTGTAGCAGTAACCACGCCTCGGATAAACCTCATCGGCTACGGTACCGCCACAAGTATGAGACACACAAACAAAAATACATTAGGCATGTTTATAGACAAAAAGAGATGAAAGAGGATTGCAAGCACTCTCATTTTCCTTACTTCAGGGACGGTATTCATGTCGAGATAGCATGAGACTTAGCATGATGCTAACTTAGAAGCTCTTCCAAAAGTCCTATTAAATCCTATAGGACATTGGAAGAGCTTCTAAGTTAGCATCATGCTAAGTCTCATGCTATCTCAACGTGAATACCGTCCCTGGTATATAAATAAGGAAACCACAGCTCACACAACACTGTATGCAAACCGGGTCAGCTAAAAGGTTATCAGTCCGCCATGACTACAGTAATCAGCAAATTTCTCCCTCTCACTTCCACTCTAACTTTTACCAAAGACTGTACACGGGAAGACAAGCATCCGGTCTCTTTTCCCTATATGAGTAGTGAGGACAGAAACACTGGTTATGTCCCTTTTAAACAGTACACATTTTACACGTCGATAGGCCAGTTGAATTCTCCGTTCAAATTCCAGTCTGAGTTTTTGGAGAGCCTCCACTGTGAATATAGTGTACTGTCCCCACTAACGATAACTCTTATCAGCCCGGTTCGCCGAGCTCTTAAGTAGTCCATCTTACCCTTTTAGAATCTTTGCTTTTACTAAGCATGGCGTTATACATAGGTGGGGATGACCGGCGTGAGTATTTTTTAATTTTTTATTTAATACTTCATGTTTGATAATACTGTTTTTTTCTTCTTGATTGTTTTCTCTCGTAATATTTGTAAAGCGCTCTTTTTTCATCGAAAAGCGCTATAGAAACTTCATTTATTTATTATTAGTATTATAAGAACACACAGAGACTTCATCAGATAACCATTCATTACTTATTCATTCAAGAATACTCTAAAAGCTACTTTTTCTTTGGAGCCTGATCAGTCATGTAGTGCTGACCAGAAAGCGCATTCGATTCCAGTCTTCTCCATCCTACTAAAAGACTATTTATAGAAATCGGTTTCCCCAATAAAACCACTACAGATGCAAAGTAAGATGCGGAAATGGGGTTGAGTTGACTGCCATATATTTAGTACATAAAAACTTATAGTAAACCCCAGACATTTGATAAAAAATCTTATAACACATGTATGTATTACTTCTGAAACTTCCAAGTTTAAAAACACAAGAAACACTCATAAAAACTGACATACTTTGCATGCAATATACTTTTTAGAAAGGTTGGTCGCTATAAAAAAAATGTTATTACATAGTGCTAGTAAACCCCAATGTTATGTTATTTTGTAATAAAAATCTCAAATGCATGCACTATTTCTGAAATTTCAAAACGAAAATCTGAAATTATGTAACCTAAAAATGTCTTAAGAAACGTGTAAACATGACTTCTACTAAAGGACAAAAACAATCTATCTTAAAATTCTCTGAATATTATGCTCGGTTTTAAAAGAACAAAGAAATCAACATTAATTTAATAATAATAATAATAATAATAATGGGAATTTATATAGCGCTCTTCCTCACATGAGCTCAGTGCGCTTTACATTGATAACAAGAACATTAAAGGCAAACAAATAATTAATCATTAGAAAGTAAAATAAGCATGATGCTTACACACAACGTTCTCTTACTTCCTTACACACACACACACACACACACACGCACACATACACGCACATGCATGCGCACACGCACACTCGCACACAATTAATTATACATGTAAAATCGTTACAACATGAACATTCTAAGAAGAAACATAGAGACCACATTCACATTCCCAATCAAGTTTGAATACAACACTGCAACTTGAAATAAAATCATACTGCCATTTATAGGGCTTTCATAGAAAAAAGACAAGTTCCGGTAACCATTCTCAATCTCTTCAATTATGCAGTCTAGCCCTTCTCTACTGGAGGTGCCGTGGCCAAGTAGGTACCGTATACTACGGACTATTATAATATGCAAGTAGGTACCGTATACTACGGACTATTATAATATGCAAGTAGGTACCGTATATTACGGACTATTATAATATGTCTGAATTGTGACGATGCAATGAGCCTACTGGGTGGTTTTGCGTGGATTAGCTTTACATCTTTTTCTTTTCTTTTTTCCATCATAGCCCCCGTCAACAGCTACGGTCATCTCAGGACTGTCACCGCGTAAAGTTCGACCACTTAGTACAAAACACTCATCAAAGCTTTACATCATGTCTTTTGATTTGAATGGATGCCAAATTTTAAGACGAGAGTTTAACCCCTTGACTGCCACCAACGTATTACGTACTGACCTGATGACACCACTGATGATGTCATCAGATGAAGAGGAATAACCCTGATATGCTGGCTTTTGCTCTAACATAATCAAGAGAGCCATATCCCCAGACCATTTTCTTAGATTGGCTCTATCAGTTGTCTTTTTCATGTCATGATTTGCCCAATGATTTATTCTTTAATTTTCTCTGGCAATCAAGGGGTTAAGTAAGCAATAACAGGCATGGTGATGGAGGAACAGCATTTGTCTCTGAAAATATAATAGTAATACGGTTTCCGGAGATGTTCTGTATGTAGTCTCTTGGTGTACTCCAGGGGTTAAAACCGAAGGCTGCTCCGAAGGAAAAAGAGGATGCACAAGCAGGCCAGGAAACTGGACACCGGACACACTCCACTTCAGCATCTACTTCCCTTTCACACACTGTCAACCCCATTTCAGGACCAAGACTGACATGCCATTTCAACACACCCACTTCCCTTCACAAAACTGATATGCCATTTCAACACACCCACTTCAGCATCTACTTCCCTTTCACACACTGTCAACCCCATTTCAGGACCAAGACTGACATGCCATTTCAACACACCCACTTCCCTTCACAAAACTGATATGCCATTTCAACACACCCACTTCAGCATCTACTTCCCTTTCACACACTGTCAACCCCATTTCAGGACCAAGACTGACATGCCATTTCAACACACCCACTTCCCTTCACAAAACTGATATGCCATTTCAACACCCACTTCCCTTCACAAAACTGACATGTCATTTCAGAACCAACTTCCCTTCACAAAACTGACATGTCATTTCAGAACCAACTTCCCTTCACAAAACTGACATGCCATTTCAACACCAACTTCCCTTCACAAAACTGACATGCCATTTCAGAACCAACTTTCCTTCACAAAACTGACATGCCATTTCAACACCAACTTCCCTTCACAAAACTGACATGTCATTTCAACACCCACTTCCCTTCACAAAACTGACATGCCATTTCAGAACCAGCATCCCTTCACAAAACTGACATGCCATTTCAGAACCAACATCCCTTCACAAAACTGACATGCCATTTCAACACCAACTTCCCTTCACAAAACTGACATGCCATTTCAACACCAACTTCCCTTCACAAAACTGACATGCCATTTCAGAACCAACATCCCTTCACAAAACTGACATGCCATTTCAGAACCAACATCCCTTCAAAAAACTGACATGCCATTTCAGAACCAACATCCCTTCACAAAACTGACATGCCATTTCAACACCAACTTCCCTTCACAAAACTGACATGCCATTTCAGAACCAACATCCCTTCAAAACACTGACATGCCATTTCAGAACATCCCTTCACAAAACTGACATGCCATTTCAGAACCAACATCCCTTCACAAAACTGACATGCCATTTCAGCACCAACATCCCTTCACAAAACTGACATGCCATTTCAGAACATCCCTTCACAAAACTGACATGCCATTTCAGCACCAACATCCCTTCACAAAACTGACATGCCATTTCAGAACATCCCTTCACAAAACTGACATGCCATTTCAGAACCAACATCCCTTCACAAAACTGACATGCCATTTCAGAACATCCCTTCACAAAACTGACATGCCATTTCAGAACCAACATCCCTTCACAAAACTGACATGCCATTTCAGAACCAACATCCCTTCACAAAACTGACATGCCATTTCAGAACCAACATCCCTTCACAAAACTGACATGCCATTTCAGAACATCCCTTCACAAAACTGACATGCCATTTCAGAACCAACAACCCTTCACAAAATTGACATGCCATTTCAGAACATCCCTTCACAAAACTGACATGCCATTTAAGAACCAACATCCCTTCACAAAACTGACATGCCATTTCAGAACCAACATCCCTTCACAAAACTGACATGCCATTTCAGAACCAACATCCCTTCACAAAACTGACATGCCATTTCAGAACCAACTTCCCTTCACAAAACTGACATGCCATTTCAGAACCAACTTCCCTTCACAAAACTGACATGTCATTTCAGAACCAACTTCCCTTCACAAAACTGACATGCCATTTCAACACCCACTTCCCTTCACAAAACTGACATGCCATTTCAGAACCAACTTCCCTTCACAAAACTGACATGCCATTTCAGAACCAACATACCTTCACAAAACTGACATGCCATTTCAGAACCAACTTCCCTTAACAAAACTGACATGCCATTTCAGAACCAACTTCCATTCACAAAACTGACATACCATTTCAGAACCAACTTCCCTTCACAAAACTGACATGCTATTTCAGAACCTAGTTTCCTTCACAAAACTGACATGCCATTTCAGCACCAACATCCCTTCACAAAACTGACATGCCATTTCAACACCCACTTCCCTTCACAAAACTGACATGCCATTTCAGAACCAACATCCCTTCACAAAACTGACATGCCATTTCAGAACCTAGTTTCCTTCACAAAACTGACATGCCATTTCAACACCCACTTCCCTTAACAAAACTGACATGCCATTTCAGCACCAACATCAGGGCTCCCATGGACTCTCATTTGGGGGTCCATGAAGTAC
Organism: Phymorhynchus buccinoides; assembly: GCA_017654935.2. NCBI lineage: Eukaryota > Metazoa > Mollusca > Gastropoda > Neogastropoda > Raphitomidae > Phymorhynchus > Phymorhynchus buccinoides. Next base: position 51,215,869 of record CM065687.1, read on the forward strand.
TACAATTCTAAAGGACCCTCTAAAAGAATGTGCAGGGGGTCCCAGGGATGCACTAGAAAAATTCTTTTTTGCATTTGCAATGCCACTGGGACCCTCTATCCCGCCCCTAGGACCCTCTATGCTGTAAGTGAAGGAGTCCCTGGGACCCCTTGTTTTGCGGGACAATTGGGAGCCCTGAACATCCCTTCACAAAACTGACATGCCATTTCAGCACCAACATCCCTTCACAAAACTGACATGCCATTTCAGCACCAACATCCCTTCACAAAACTGACATGCCATTTCAGAACATCCCTTCACAAAACTGACATGCCATTTCAGAACATCCCTTCACAAAACTGACATGCCATTTCAGAACATCCGTTCACAAAACTGACATGCCATTTCAGAACCAACATCCGTTCACAAAACTGACATGCCATTTCAGCACCAACATCCCTTCACAAAACTGACATGCCATTTCAGAACCAACATCCCTTCACAAAACTGACATGCCATTTCAGTACATCCCTTCACAAAACTGACATGCCATTTCAGAACATCCCTTCACAAAACTGACATGCCATTTCAGTACATCCCTTCACAAAACTGACATGCCATTTCAGCACCAACATCCCTTCACAAAACTGACATGCCATTTCAGAACATCCCTTCACAAAACTGACATGCCATTTCAGAACCAACATCCGTTCACAAAACTGACATGCCATTTCAGCACCAACATCCCTTCACAAAACTGACATGCCATTTCAGAACCAACATCCCTTCACAAAACTGACATGCCATTTCAGAACCAACATCCCTTCACAAAACTGACATGCCATTTCAGAACATCCCTTCACAAAACTGACATGCCATTTCAGAACATCCCTTCACAAAACTGACATGCCATTTCAGAACCAACATCCCTTCACAAAACTGACATGCCATTTCAGAACATCCCTTCACAAAACTGACATGCCATTTCAGAACCAACATCCCTTCACAAAACTGACATGCCATTTCAGCACCAACATCCCTTCACAAAACTGACATGCCATTTCAGAACCAACATCCCTTCACAAAACTGACATGCCATTTCAGAACCAACATCCGTTCACAAAACTGACATGCCATTTCAGAACCAACATCCCTTCACAAAACTGACATGCCATTTCAGAACCAACATCCGTTCACAAAACTGACATGCCATTTCAGCACCAACATCCCTTCACAAAACTGACATGCCATTTCAGAACCAACTTCCCTTCACAAAACTGACATGCCATTTCAGAACATCCCTTCACAACACTGACATGCCATTTCAGCACCAACATCCCTTCACAAAACTGACATGCCATTTCAGAACATCCGTTCACAAAACTGACATGCCATTTCAGAACCAACATCCGTTCACAAAACTGACATGCCATTTCAGAACCAACATCCCTTCACAAAACTGACATGCCATTTCAGAACCAACATCCCTTCACAAAACTGACATGCCATTTCAGAACCAACATCCCTTCACAAAACTGACATGCCATTTCAGAACATCCCTTCACAACACTGACATGCCATTTCAGAACCAACATCCCTTCACAAAACTGACATGCCATTTCAGAACATCCGTTCACAAAACTGACATGCCATTTCAGAACCAACATCCCTTCACAAAACTGACATGCCATTTCAGAACCAACATCCCTTCACAAAACTGACATGCCATTTCAGCACCAACATCCCTTCACAAAACTGACATGCCATTTCAGAACCAACATCCCTTCACAAAACTGACATGCCATTTCAGAACATCCCTTCACAAAACTGACATGCCATTTCAGTACATCCCTTCACAAAACTGACATGCCATTTCAGCACCAACATCCCTTCACAAAACTGACATGCCATTTCAGAACATCCCTTCACAAAACTGACATGCCATTTCAGAACCAACATCCGTTCACAAAACTGACATGCCATTTCAGCACCAACATCCCTTCACAAAACTGACATGCCATTTCAGAACATCCCTTCACAAAACTGACATGCCATTTCAGAGCCAACATCCCTTCAAAAAAACTGACATGCCTTCAAAAAACTGACATGCCATTTCAGAACGAACATCCCTTCACAAAAACTGACATGCCATTTCAGCACCCATTTCCCTTCACAAAACATGTCACACCTTCCCAAAACAAACATGCCGTCTCAAAACCAACAACCCTTCACAAAACTGACACGCCATTTCAGCATCTACTTCCATTCCCAGATTATCAGCGTCTACTTCCATTCACACCATTCCACAGTTCAGCACCCACTCCCCTTCCCAACAAAGGGACACTGTTTCAGCACACACACTTCCACAATCAATCAGCACCATATCCCCAGCCCCCAAATTAATTTTGATTACAAGATCGAACCTGGTTACCCCATAACACAATCCACGCATAGACTGGACAGCACAAATGTGTAGTCCTTTCCATTAAAGCCACCAAGCGCAACAATTCAAATGTGTAGCAGTAATGAATTAACCCTTTCGCCGCCAGGCATTTTTCAGCCAAAATATACCATGAAACTTAACTGGGTAGAGAACAAAAATTGTCTGCAATATTGGGAATTCCTCTGTGACATGTATAACATTAGGCCTATCCTTATCTTCCAAAATTAGGAAAATAGAGTCTTCGGATAACAGGTCCTGATTTGATGCCTTTTAGTGACATGGGTGTTAAACCATTGTGGTGCATAAATGCAACATTGATGGTGAAAGGGTTAAAGAACATAATTGTCAAATTTTGAAGTTAATAAGTAGCATACAGCCACTAAAAATTCTCTTCCTCCGACTCATCACTTGGTGGTGCGGTCGATTCAGTCATAAAATTATCGCCCTTGCATGTCCCCCAAGAAGTAGTACAAAGCCACGTCGTCGATATTGAAGTGTACCAGAAACATCTGTCTACAGAGAGTGTCTGCATGGTATTGAAGCAGATCCATCGTCTCAGTAAGGTGTTGCAGAAAGTAAGTTCTAATGAAGCGTTATAAGTATGATAACTTACACTGCTCCTTACCGACACGAAAGGGCGATAATTTTAGGCCCGAAGTACCGATGCCCCCTGGTGACGAGCCAGGAGCAGATCATTTTCTGTGGCTATATACTACTAGTTCCAGACAGGCAAGGGCGATAATCTTAAGTAGGTGGCGTTCGAAACTCAGGGCATGTGCACGAGACAGGGGCAGAGAAGTTTTGGTATAAAGCCTTATTCTATCACATACTCACATGGTATCATGTTGGGGTAACTGTGTAAGAGCGACTGCACGGTATTGCAGCAGATGCATCGTTAGGTGTCCCAGAAAGTCAGCCTAACAATGCAGTGTGTGTGTCTGCGCGCGCATGTGTGTGTGTGTTAAGGAGTGTGAGAGTTTATGTGGGAAGTACGCGTACATGCGCACTCAAGTGTGAGTTTTGTGTGTGTGTGTGAGTGTGTGTGTGTGAGTTTCAGTGTATGTGTATAAGAGAAAGGACAGTGTGTGTGTGTGAGTGTGTGTCTGTGTGCGAGTGCGCGTGTGTGTGTGTGTGTGTGTGTGTGTGTGTGTGTGTGTGTGTGTCAAGTCAAGTCAAAATGATCTTTATTGACGGTGTGTGTGTGTGTGTGTGTCAAGTCAAGTCAAAAATGATCTTTATTGACGGTGTGTGTGTGTGTGTGTGTGTGTGTGTGTGTGTGTGTGTGTGTGTGTCAAGTCAAGTCAAGTCAAGTCAAAATGATCTTTATTGACGGTGTGTGTGTGTGTGTGTGTGTGTGTGTGTGTGTGTGTGTGTGTGTGTGTGTGTGTGTGTGTGCATGAGCGTAAGAGTGTAGACGACTGTGATAGACATGTATAAATGCGCTAATGGACAATTTGCTGCCATTAATTTTTGTATGCAAGTTGTCCTGGGACGGTATTCATGTCGAGATAGCATGAGACTTAGCATAATGCTAACTTAGAAGCTCTTCCAATGTCCTATAGGATTTAATAGGACTTTTGGAAGAGTTTCTAAGTTAGCATCATGCTAAGTCTCATGCTATCTCGACATGAATACCGTCCCTGATGAAGATATTAAAATCGAAAATTTGTGTGCAACAGGTGTTGGTGAGTTTTCTTCTTGACAGTTTACAACCGTGCTACACAATGTGTAGAGCCTCGGCAAGGCAAGGTATTGCAGCAGAAGCATTGTTTCAGTAAGACGTCGCATGCAGGAAGTCAGTTCCATCAGGCCCTCCTGTTGGATCATGTTGGGGTAACGACAGACCTGTTTACCCCAAATCTTCACTGTCAGTAATCCCAAGCTCTGAAAACAGTAATTTCAGGCATCTGTCCGTAATTTTGCTGTCCGAGAAATTCTTTCACCAGAAGTTTTCACTGACGTCAAACCTTTTGTTGAGGGGGGGGGGGGGGGGGGGGGGGGGGGGGGGGGGGGCGTACACGCATGCTGCAACTTCCCATCCAAACCCAACTTCGACAACTGCCGAAATTTTGGCGGCATGGAGAAATAAACCGGAAGTATTCATTCAAGGGACATCACTCGAAGTGATACCTTTGATAGCAGACGACACAGTAGCGAGTACAGCTCAAACGCCATGCCTTCTTTTGATTTCTTCTTTTTTTTTTTTCACACTCGTTCAGCGGAAATGCAGATTTTTTTGTTGCTGACCGTAATAGCGTAATCAGAGGTCTCAAAACGTAATAATTACGGACAAATCCGTAGGGAAAACAGGTCTGCAACGACGTTACACAGTTTGCAACTGTGTTACACAGTGTGTAGAGCCTCGGCACGGTGTTGCAGCAGAAGCATTGCTTCAGTCAGATGTCGCAGGAAGTCAGTTCTATCACGCCCTCCTGTGGGATCATGTTGGGGTAACAGCGTTACACAGTTTGTAACTGTGCTACACAAAGTGTCGAGCCTCTGCACGGTATTGCAGCAGATGCATTGTTAGGTGTCCCAGAAAGTCAGTTCTATAACGCCCTCCCGTGGGATCATGTTGGAGTAAAAGCATTACACAGTGTGTAGAGCCTCGGCACGGTGTTGCATCAGAAGCATTGTTTCAGTAAGATGTCGCAGAAAGTCATAACTTTCCATCAGACAGACCTGTTTACCCTTATAATGAACAACCTGGAATTTGCCACAGAAAAACCCAGAAATTTGAGAAGAAAAAAAACCCAGAATTCACATCAGTACACCACTTGCGATAAAACCCTGATTTAAAAGGCATCTTGCGAGCGCACTGTGCGAAATTTTAAAGTCCACGTTGCAGTACTTGCAGTGTGAATGCTCGTCTCCTAAACGCGAACTTGTTATTCCTGGCACTTTCAAATACTTTTGAGAAAACTTCTGCTTCACTTTTGGCCGTTTCACCCTATCACTTTCGGTTTCGGTCAACCCTTGGGTTTTTTCATACAAACGGAAACAAATAATTTTTCTAAATCCCGGGATTTTCAGCGTTCATCCGGAATTTATTATTTTACCCAGAATTTTTTGCAAATTCCTGGGATAATTCCGGCAAAACCGGGAGGGTAAACAGGTCTGCATCAGGCCCTCCTGTGGGGTCACATTGGGGAGGAGGTCCCCTCCAGCTCCTGCATGAAGTTGAGGATGATGGCCAGCAGAGCCCCCTTGGTAGCCACGCTCAGGTCCCTCCTCCTCTCCACCCTCTCCTTCAGTATGGCCGCCAGCCTGCCGTCCGGCACCTTCTGCAGGCACGGGCACTGCTCCGGCGCCTTGGATTTGCAGCACCGACTGCACACATGCACGGATGCAGTGCACCCAAGATTAACGTTCAAAATCTATTACAGTGGAACCTCCCTTATAAGACTTCCCATTATAAGACTCCCTCCCATATAAGACCTACTTCTCTGAGACATTGCCCTTCTTTGTAAGTATTATTAAAATTACCTCCGTTATAAGACCCCTCCCTTATAAGACCTCATTTGGGGTGATTTTTGAAGGTCTTCTAAGGGAGGTTCCACTGTAATAATACAGTGGAACCTCCCTATTATTAACACCTTCCCTATTGACGGTTCGAATTTGGGGCCATTTATATGGGAGTCAGACTTGGTCAAAACAAGATTTATTTCCAGTTATAAGAGGGAAAACATGTGAAACCCGTGATTTTGACACGTGATCTGGTGGTTCTTTAACACTTGTAACCCCGATTAAAATGACGACTCTACTCCCTGTAACCACCAAATTAAAGTTGGTAAACTGGGACAAAAATGGGGTACTTTGTTTAAAAAAATATTACAAAATAACTACTTGATGGATTGACTTCAAATGTTCAGGGTTTGTGTATAAATGAAGAATGTTTAACTTGCAATTTTTGTTTGTTATGTGATATTTTTTATTTTTTGATATTGCAGTTTTAACTCCAAAATACATAACGAAGTGGGTGTACGGGGGCGGTTTTAGACGGCTTGGTAGGAGAAAGTAATGGATGTCATGGGCGGAATCAGGCTATAAGGGGCTTAAAAAGTTAAGGTGCCCAGAAGGATATGTACACATTTACAAGAACTTCCATACGGAAACCCATACATCCCGCAATCCTAAAAAAACATGTGGAAGTAAGAAATATGAAGCAATTGGTGTTGCTGTTAATATTACTGTAGGAGCTCCCACTGTTATAATTTCATTTCCATCAATATTTCTATTATATGTCAGTGTGCATATATGTTTTTGTTTTGTTTGTTTCCATCAAATCTGTAAAATGGTGTGGAGAAACTCTGCGGAGAGTTGGGACAACAGAGGGTCTTCAGAGAAGAAGCCTCCTTTGATCAAGTGTTTCGGCCCTGAACTCCTTACACTCTAAGGGGCCCTCGTGAATCAGGTCATGAATCTGGGTTCACCTCTGCTGTGACATCACTTTTTTCTTTTCTTCTTTTCCCAGGAGCTGCCGGGATTTGAACCCACACCGGTCACCCATCCAAGTTCTGACCATGGTCAATGTTGCTTAACCCTTTCACTGCCAATGTCGCATTCATGCACCACAATGGTTTAACACCCATGACACTGAAAGACATCAAATCAGGGCCTGATATCTGAAGACCCTATTTTCGTAATTTTGGGAGGTAAGGACAGGCATAATGTTATACATGTCACAGAGGAATCCCCAGTATTACAGACATATTTTTTCTCTATCAAGGTAAGTTTAATGGGAAATTGTTTGCTGAAAAATGGATGGCGGTGAAAGGGTTAACCTGGTAATTTGTGTGGGCTACCTTTAGAGGGAAATGTAGGACTTGATGAAGTTTTCTTTCATTCCTCCTCACCCATATCCTGCTTGAGCTTTTCTCAGCTGTCTCAGACATTGCTTTCAAGGCTCTCGTCCTCGTCTTTCCGGATATTGAGAGCTGATTCATGAGGTTGTAGGCGGACGTGCCTACAAATCCCCTCGCTCCAACTTCTACGTGTACTAAAATGCTAAATTAAAAGAAAAAAGAAATATGAAGGAGACTGTCCTGGAGTGTGCACATTACATGCAGCAACCCATCCGCTTTTTCTTACTTTTTTCCACTTTATTTGTCGATTGTTTCCGTACAGAAGATTTCGCAAATGTGCACACAGCCTAACAATTAGGGTTGTTCCATCTACCGTGGACACAAAAACAAAACTAAACAAATGTACACATTTTCCTCGCAGATACATACCAAATATCCCTAGCAAAGTACAAATCGTAACCCCCCCCCCAACTCACCCGTTGGCTGCGTTATCACCAGAGGCGCTGCCCGCTTCCTCGTCTTTCTTCCTCTCCACCTCCAGGCGCACGTTGACCACAAACCCGTTGGGACACTCCTGGGACACCTTGTCCCCAAACAGGTAGGACATCACTGAAACCAGGGGCGCACACAACATCACCCACTTGGTATTTGTACCACAAACCCGTTGGGACACTCCTCGGACACCTTGTCCCCAAACAGGTAGGACATCACTGAAACCAGGGGCGCACACAACATCACCCACTTGGTATTTGTACCACAAACCCGTTGGGACACTCCTCGGACACCTTGTCCCCAAACAGGTAGGACATCACTGAAACCACCGGGTGCGCACACATCACCCACTTGGTATTTGTACCACAAACCCGTTGGGACACTCCTCGGACACCTTGTCCCCAAACAGGTAGGACATCACTGAAACCACCGGGTGCACACAACATCACTCACTTGGTATTTGTACCACAAACCCGTTGGGACACTCCTCGGACACCTTGTCCCCAAACAGGAAGGACATCACTGAAACCACCGGGTGCACACAACATCACTCACTTGGTATTTGTACCACAAACCCGTTGGGACACTCCTGGGACACCTTGTCCCCAAACAGGTAGGACATCACTGAAACCACCGGGTGCACACAACATCACTCACTTGGTATTTGTACCACAAACCCGTTGGGACACTCCTCGGACACCTTGTCCCCAAACAGGTAGGACATCACTGAAACCAGGGGCGCACACAACATCACCCACTTGGTATTTGTACCACAAACCCGTTGGGACACTCCTCGGACACCTTGTCCCCAAACAGGTAGGACATCACTGAAACCAGGGGCGCACACAACATCACCCACTTGGTATTTGTACCACAAACCCGTTGGGACACTCCTCGGACACCTTGTCCCCAAACAGGTAGGACATCACTGAAACCACCGGGTGCACACAACATCACTCACTTGGTATTTGTACCACAAACCCGTTGGGACACTCCTCGGACACCTTGTCCCCAAACAGGAAGGACATCACTGAAACCACCGGGTGCACACAACATCACTCACTTGGTATTTGTACCACAAACCCGTTGGGACACTCCTGGAAACACCTTGTCCCCAAACAGGTAGGACATCACTGAAACCAGGGGCGCACACAACATCACCCACTTGGTATTTGTACCACAAACCCGTTGGGACACTCCTCGGACACCTTGTCCCCAAACAGGTAGGACATCACTGAAACCACCGGCGCACACAACATCACTCGCTTGGTATTTGGTACTTTGGGCCGTGTTCACATATATATGCGGAGATCCCGTGCGGAAACCCGTGCGCAATTCGCAAATAAGTAAAAGAAAGAAGGGAAAAGATTTGCGCACGTGTCCGAATTTCCCCTAATCCGTAAATGTTTACCCCTTCTTTCTTCCACTTGTTTACGGATTGCGCATGGGATTTCCGCATGATGTGTGTACGTGTGCATAGTCACAGAGGCATCTCTGTGAAATTTGGGTTGCTCCCACCTGGAGCAAGATCCTTAGCTATCACACACACACACATACACACGCACATACACACACAGAGAAACAATACAGTACAATCACTCAATGTGTCCCCAAACAGGTAGGACATCACTGAAACCACAGGTGCACACACATCACCCACTTGGTATTTGGTACTTCATAGTCACATTCGTCTCTGTGAAATTCGGGTTGCTTCCACCTGGAGAGCGCGTCGCAGCCAGAGGCGCGCCACCCATTTAAAAAAAAAATGTTGGGCATGCAAATGCAATTTCGTGTTACTGATGAGGAAGGAATGGGGGGGGGGGGAGGGTTAAATTTTGACAAAATGACAACTTTTTCGTTGCCACTGGGTTTAATGTGTGCTAAGTGCATGGGCACACGGGACCTCGGATATATCGTCTCATCCGAAAAATGATAAGGCCCAGTGCAACAAGATCAAGAACATTATTATTATTGTCATTATAACTTAAGCATTTTAGTTTTTCAGCAGCAAACAAACAGGGGTGTAGTGGGAGGAGGTCCCCCGAAAAACTAGAAACTAGTTTTCCTAAGTAAAAAAACCCCCAAACTGAAATAAAAGATCGTCAAAACTTCCATCAAAACTCAAATGATACCACAGGCTTCTACTTACTTAAATTACTTTTAGTCTGTGACCTCGTGAACCACAGTTTATATATCATTACAATATAAGAATACCTTAGTAAATTATTTAATATTTGCTCAGAATGTTTTAGAAACACGTCAAACTCAAAGAAAAAGAAAAATGACTTACTTCCCCCAACTGATTTTGTAAGACTGTCACTTTTTTCTTCTGGTGCAGGCTGAAAAGAAAAACATGTTTTAAACTTCTTAGTATGGCAACAACGCATATTTAGCAGGTAAGCACTAAGTGCATGCGCACACACACACACACACAATCACTCACTCCAACATGCACACACACACATACACACACACACAGATCGTTGTGGTTCAGGTTGCAGCAGCCCAACAAATTCTTTTGTTTGTTTGTTTTTAATACTGTCCCATCTACTGGGCTGTACAGTGGCATTGCTCCCATGCACTCATTCCGAGTCCCAATTCGCAGCCACACCCCGGCTTGTTCAGGTCGCAGAATCTGAAATCAGCAGTCCAAGGGGGGTGAAACTATGTTAAAGCCATCAGGAGGCAACCATCCGCGGAGACATTACACTGCTGCTGAGTCACTTCAGCGGAGTTCAGTGGAGCCTGTTTAGAACACAGACACACACACACAAACACAAAGACACACAACCGAACAACTATCATACTATAGACTCACTTAAAAAAATCATAGCCAAAAATGATGTTTGCATGGAACTTGGCCATTTTTCTTTTAAATACTTAGAATTATTTTCTTATTATACTGGTACTGTGGTAGTGGTAATATGTTTGCTTTAGTTTAAACAGATCTACAACACATCACTGCTCCAACTTACAAATTTTGAAGTGTCGAAGGTAGGGGTGATGGCAGTGATATTGCTATTGAACAGTTGACTGGATTCTTCTCTCTTCTTCAAGTTCAATGTCGTGGAATTTTCAACACGCTGACTAGATTCATACAGATTGTCTGAAGATGACATTTTCACCACCTTGCTTTTCGAAATGCCAGCTTCATCATGTTCTTGAACTTCTTCCCCTGAAAAGTGGCGTGGGCGTTTTTTTAATGCTGTCATTCGTAAAGATCGTCCTGAATACTGACTAGCACTAGAAGATTCTGAAACACGGGCTGGTGTTTTTAAATGATGGGTGGTGTTTTGAGAATGGCTAATCCCTCTAGTGGATGATCTAATGGAGCTAGAGTCCGAATCAATTCTCTCTTCATCCGATTCCACATTGATTTCACCTAAATCGGAATCATTATGTTCGCTGTTCTTCCTGGTATCAATCCGTTTCGCTCTTCCACTGCAGATGCTATGAGAATTCAAAACTGTGACTGGGCTCTTAGTCTTATCAACTGGCAAAAATGTGTCCACAACATCTTCAAAGTCGGATATATCTGATGAGCGTTTCTTGTTTTCTGATGAGCGTTTCTTGTTTTCCGAAGAAAGAATTTTGTTCTTGAGTTTCGCACTGATGTTTTCTACTTCCTTCCGAGTGGGGCTTTCACTCCTGGTGACCCGAGAGCTCTGGGCCTGTCGTTTGACTAGCGGCCGATAACCAGAAGTGGAAGGTTGGGGATCGTCTGAACGTCTAGAAGAATGCCTCGCCCCTCCGTTGACTATTTCTGGCTTTGTCTTTGTGACAGATAAGGAAGAAATCCCGCTTGGCCCAGGCTGACTATCATCTTTACTGTTTGAATATTTCTTCTGCGCTGAAGACTGCCCTTTCTTCTTCTTGTTTGTCTTTTGCTTCTCACGCTCTCTCTCCTCTCTTTCCTTCTGGCGTTGCACTTCTTTTTCCAGTTCTTCTAAAGAAGCTTTGATTGCTGCCTGCGTGTCTTCATCATTGGACTCGTATTGCACGTCTTCGTTTGGTTGGCTTTGGCTGGCACTTTCTTGGCCAGATTTGCTGCTACCTGAGGACTTTCCTTTGGGCTTTTTCCCTTTAACCTGTCCTGCAATTTTTTTACTGGCCATGTTACCAAGTTTATTTTGATAACCCTTGCTCTTTTGACTTTGCATGTTCAAATTACCAGATTTTCTGGTGGGGATGACATTTTTCTTCTGTTCTACTTTCTTCGTACTGTCACTGTTTTTCTTAGTATCGACCTTTTTGGAGCTCCCTGTAGTATTCTTTGCTTTAGTGTCCTTCTTTGAGCCAACATCTACTTTTGCAGAGTCTGTGACTTTTTCAGGGGCGCTTTTGTGCTGGGAAGTAGTGGCCGTACCTGTGTCCTCTTTGTGACTGCCATCATTGTTGCTTTTCTGCATGTCCTCTAAAGACGCCTTGATGGCCAGCATGGTATCCTCATCATCGGACTCATACTCCACATCACCATCCTCTTTTGTCGGAGGGGGGGTCTGGGACTTGGCTTTGGCACGAGACGGACCTTGCTTCGCTTTGGATCCCTTGCTTACCGCCGTCTTCGTGGCCTCTTTTCTTGCTGCTTCCTTTCTCAAATGCTGTTCACTTCCGCCCGGTTTTGAAGAAGCATCCTCCTCCTTGGGTTCAGTTGTTCTGTGGGATTTTCTGGACGGTAAGGCAGGGGTTCTAGATTCACTAGATCTGCTCCGTTCTTTACGAAGGTTGTCAGTGACTGTCTTCATCTGCTCCATGCTGTCTACAGAGTCCCCTTGATCGTTGTCAGTTTCTGTCTGGTCCGTTGCGATCAGCTTCAGGGCCATGTTGGTGATGTCTCTGCCTCGACCACGCCCTCTCCTCCCCCTGCCCCGCGCCCAAGTTCGACCGCCGAAAAAGTGCATCTGGCTCAGAAAGGTTTCTGAGGATGTTCCGTGGCGGCTGATGACCTCCCCTTCCTCAAAGTCTGCAGACCCTTCCTCCACCACCTGGATTTCATCCACACTCTGCTGCTCATCAGAGAGCGCTGCATTACCGCCGCAAAGCGCTTTGGGGACAAGGTGTGGCTCAGCCGTGGGAGAATCTGCATTCAAGTCCAACTGTTCAGCTCGCTCACTATCACCACCACCGGTACTGGTGATCAAGTTCTCCACCACAGTTGTCAAAGATGAGGGGCTCTGGTCTTCGTGGTCGCTCTCCTCATCAAACATGCGCTGGTCGGTCTCCAGATTAGAACCGGGCCTGTTCAAAAACCGCGACGATGACGTTGATGACGCCATTGTGGGTGGCTCCGTCTCCGACATCCCAGCGCAGCCCGCCTCCCCAGTCTTGGACAATTCAGCACCCGGATCTTCGGAGTCTTCGTAGTTGACCGTCACCAAATACTCCTCGTCACACCCGGCTCGTGGCTCTTCGGGCGCTTGCTGACAGCCTGGGTTCATGTTGTGCATTAAGTTGGCGGTGATGGTGGTGTCCCCATACCCAGGGTCGTCCTGTTCCATCTTCTGCAGCCCGGCTGAGGTCAGCGACACGGGCCACATGGGGGAAGCCACGTCGTCCCGTGCGTCGTCAGGGTCCGCGGGCTGCAGCTTCACCACGACGCCCTCATATCTCACAGACACGCTAGGATTGGTAGGACTAGGAGCGCTGAGTGCTTCACTCTCCATGCCTGAATGATAATGTGAACAGAAAATAAAGGATGAGGAACAGCTGGCACCACACCCAAACAGTGATTTACTTTAAAAGCTTTATTTATGACAAGTAATTTTGTACCCGGGTTCACTTGGGAATAATGTGTGTGTGCGCTCTCTGTGTTGTTACATGCAGTCTCTCTCTCTCTCTCTCTCACATGCACACACACACACACACACATACACACTCTCTCTCTGTGTTCTTCTTCTACTCTTTTGCTTCTGCACCCACCCCCTCCCCTCATATGAGTCATAGCCTGACCCCTGTATGTGTAATGTTTACCACACGCACGTGCACACACACATATGCACACTGGGCGAAAAAAAGGCTCCAGCAATTTTGGAGACGCTCGTGGGAATTAACAGGAGTTGCAGGGAGTTCCAAATTGAAAACAAAATTGGGGGCGTAGTCTTTCAGTGTGTGAAATAAATAATAGGCAGTGGCTATTCGACCTCATGTGGCTAAATAGAACCCCTGGAGGCTATTTGACCTCACTTATGCATTTGACTGTGGGTTGGTGGGTGCGGGGGGGTGTGCGAGTGTGCGCACGCATGCGCGTGCACTTGTGTGCGTGTATGTATGTATCATTGTATGTGCGTATGTGTGTATCCTTTCTGGCCTATCAGTCTCTTCTTTATCTTGTCTCCAGCGTATTCAAAACACAGCTGCTCGTCTTGTCCTTAGGAAGAAAAAGTTTGATCATGTTAGCCCTCTTCTGCGTTCTTTGCACTGGCTTCCTGTCGCAGACAGAATTGAGTATAAATTAAACACACTTTGCTATAAATCTATTCATAAAGCACTTACCTCTGTGACAATATTTCCATCTATACGCCAGCTCACACTTTACGTTCAGTTTCTGACCCTCTTTCTCTCCAGATCCCTAGGTATAAGCTTTCAACTGTTGGTCGGCGCTCTTTTGCTGTCTCAGGACCGACCTCCTGGAACAAACTTCCGCTCTCCCTCCGTCAGCGACCGACTCTCTCTGCTTTCAAAGCTAACCTCAAAACCCACCTGTTCCCCCGTCATTAAAGCTCCTCTCTCTTTATCTTCTCTCTCTTGACATTAGGTATGTTTCTGCTAAAGTGCTATATTCCATTTATGTTATCCGTGTGTGTTCGCTTTGTATTGCGTTTTTGTTTGAATGCGCTTTGAATGCTAACGTGTGTGTGCGCTTTGATTTGATTTCTATCAAGATTCAGCGCCGTATAAATACTGTATGTTGTTGTTGTTGTTGTTATGTGCGTGCACTTGAGTGCATAATGTCTAAGTCTACCACGTTGAATGGTGAACAGGCATCCATTGATCATTTGATTCCTCAATCACGTCTTAAGTTCAATTTCAACTTCAACTTCAAGGAAAAACGAACGTAAACCCTCTCAATTCAGAGTCACCATTAGTGTTGGCGTATACATATACATGTATATAGAATGGGAAATTCCCATAAAAATTGCAAACTTTAAATGCCAAGCTTGCAATATATACGGTAACGCTTCACGCAGCTGTTTATTTTCTTAAAGTATAAATCTTTTTGATTCCAATGAAAATATCCCTCAACTGATTCTAACCCTATCCTTTAATGGCTTTACCCGATGAAGCACAAAAGTTGGGTGAAAAACGCTCCAAATAATTTCCAATATGGCGTAGATTTAACCCAGAGTGTGTGCTACAGATTACAATGTACTTCTTCTTCTTCTGCGTTCCCAGGCCATATGGCCATAATCATGATAATGGGTAAGGTACATATGTGTCCTGTTTTCAGTTCTCACTGGTCTCCCCGCTGCGCACAGCTGACACATTCCGATTTCGGAGGAGCTCAAAGGAGAAAAATTATTTGGAAGATTTTTTGGAAAAAACTCAAGAGAATGGGCCAATAACTGAATAAGACAGAAACGATAGTACATGTACCAGTAGATGATAGAAAGCAAAGGGAAAAGGCAGAGTCACAGACAGAGAGTGGCAGATTAGGGGACATTTCAAGCACAGAACTTCCAGAAGGTCGGGGAACTATTTTTACAAAAGACTCCCCGGTATCCCCATGGGGAATTACAATGTACAACTCACACATCACAGATTGCATTGTGTGTTAGTCTTACACTGTACATAGAACTATATCTTCTCTTCTTCTTCTCTTCAGGGCCCATGGCCATGTTCAGAATGTAACTACAGTGGAATCCGCTTAATCGGCCACTTTTAGGACCAGGAAAAATATGGCCGATAAAGCGAATTGGCCGATAAAACGAACATCGAGATACTGGATGACGCAATTATGCAAGTCAAAAGCAATGACGTCCAAATTAAATGTTGCAGTTCAAATTCAAATTCTTTCCCTTTTTGTGATGTGTGTGTGTGTGTGTGTGTGTGTTTATTAATCCTACAACTTGACAAAAGCATTTCAGCTTTGGCCGTAAAAATGAACAAAATAACACATGCTTAAGAAGAAAAAATTCCGTTCCAGAGGAAATTGGCCGATTAAGCGGCTTTGGCCGATTATCCGATGGCCAATTAAACGGATTCCACTGTATGTTGACCATTCTGGCTCCTATGGGGGAAAAAAGACTGAAAAAACGGTGGACCAGTGTAGCATTCTCAAATGGGATTTGTTCTCAATGTTCATTGTGTGAAATCAATCATGACGTACCATCAAATTTTATCTTTTGTGTATTTGACACTAAATTGGCCCTAAACCTATCCCTAACCCTATCTCTAACTCTTCGCACATGCGCAGATGGTTTGAGAACAAATCCCATTTGAGAACACCACACCGATCTGTCTATGTGCCTCTCTCTGTTTGAAGACTTTCTCTGAGAGTTTCCAAGTTAATCTTCAGAATCTTCAGTGCAAACTGCAATGAATGAAGGTGTCAGATCAAACGAAGAAGAAGAAGAAGAAGAAGAAGAAGAAGAAGAAGAAGAGAGAGAGAGAGAGAGAGAGAGAGATGAGAGAGAGGAGAGAGAGAGAGAGAGAGAGAGAGAGAGATGAGGAGAGAGAGAGAGAGGAGAACGAGAAGGAGGTCGGAGGAAGAGAGAGAGAGAGAGGCTGGGAAAAGTGAGGGGAAAAAATAGCATGAGTAACTTATTTCCCCTCAAGAGAGTAACAATTTTTGATGTCAATCGCAGGTCTAACCAGAAGTGAGGTAAAAATAGCCTGTGTTCAGTTTAGCCACATGAGGTCAAATAGCCACTGCCTAAAAAAATAACATGCTTTAAGTTTCATTCAAGTTGAATCATTCAACTCAAAGATAAAAACAGAGAGTATAATCACATCGCTTATGACAGAAATACGTCCTACGACAACTTGCTGCATTTTAACGTAACAGTACAGCATACACAGTCATCATACTACTGGATTTACCCGTAGCAAGATTCAAGCGCTGAAAAAGCACAAAATACAGTGCTCGGCATCACTTGTAAGCTACCGGAAGTTGTGGCATTCAAAGTGCAAGTAGAGTTACCCTTCCATCCGCCCCTGAGTGTAAGTCTGTTTAACGTCCACCGAACTTGAACAGGTACATGTGGGACATTTTACGAACCCCGGACAAGTGATGCAAAATTCCATTGAGTGATGCACTTTTTTTTTGGCCTCAGATGTCAGTACCCTTTATCATTGGTTGACATTAGCCTGTAGTAGGGGCCACCAGTAACATGAGAGCTGTACAATAGATGATTTTCTACACTTTAATGGAAAATCATGGTACCTACAGCAGAGAGTTTCTATAGGAGTCTGTGCCTACAGCTAGCTTAGTCTCTTGTGGAAGATTAATTATGACTCTCGAACGAGGGGGCGCCCATGCACCGGCTCTTTGTTTGTTTGTTTTTAGTCCCCGAGCCGAAGGTTCGGGGAGCTATTGTTTTTGTCTGGTCCGTCCAGCGTGCCTCCGTCCGTCCGGCTATTCGTCCTTTTTTCTCAAAAACTATTCAGTCTATCATCATCAAATTTGGTATACTAGTTGGCCAAGATTCAAGCTATCCACTGATGTATTTAGTTTTACATTAAGGTCAAGGTCGCGCCAGTTACGGGGTTCAAACCCCGAAACACATAATCGCTAATATCTCGCGAAGTTTTGCATGTATTTTAATGCAGTTTTTTTCACAACATTTCGTGATGAATGATCTATAACACAGTTGTCATGAATTTTTCGGTGCGCGCGTGTGCACATGATCGCGCGCGCTCAAATCACGGGTCCGAACCGGCCCAAGGCTATATATAAAACACTATTCAGTTACGTGCTGTTTTATGAGACAGTCAAGATCGCAAATCAAGACAGTACTTGTGGCGGTGCCATAGCCGATGAGGTTTAACCGAGGCGTGGTCACCGCTACAGCTATCTGTATTAATTTTAAAAATCGGGACTTTACTGGTTTCGTACTGCCTCCGGGCATTGCCTCCAGTATTGTTCCCCACCATATTTGTATTTACAAATGTCCCATATGTGTCTGATTCAGACCAAGAGGACGTAAAACTCCATTTTCTCTCTCTCTCTACGTGCTGTTTTGACGTGCTGTTGTAGTTACGTGCTGTTTTATGTAGTTACGTGCTGTTTTCCGTGATGCGTTTTTATGTATGTGTACAGCCGATACATTCCGATTTCGGAGTAGCTTGGCGATGCTGCGAGGGGACTTTGCAGCCGCTCGGCGTGTTTTCTGTTTGTCTTGTCTGTTTGTCTCTGTCTGTCTGTTTCTCTGCATCTCTTTCTCGGTGTGCCCGTGCCCATGCCTGTCTCTTTCTGTCTCTCTCTTTGGCTTTCTCTTTCCCTCTTTCTGTGTCCTTGTCTCTCTCTGTGTCTCTCTCCGGCTGTTTCAGTCTCTGTCTCTGTCTTTAGTCTCTGTGTCTCGATCTGTCTCTCTGTTGTCTCTCTAATTGTCTCCCTCCCTCTCACTCTCGTCCCCCTGTCCTTCTCTCTCTCTCTCTCTCTCTCTCTCTCTCTCTCTCTCTCTCTCTCTCTCTCTCTCTCTGTCTATCTCTTTACTCATTTCTCTCTCACTGTCCCTGTTGCGATTTAATTTGTCTGTTGTTTTGTGACTATCTCTCTCTCTCTCTCTCCAAGGATCTCTCTCTCTCTCCGAATCTCTCTCTCTCTGACGGTGTCTCCTCTCTCTCTCTCTCTCTCTCTCTTTTGCCGTCTCTCTGACGTCTCTCTCTCTCTCTCTGTCTGTCTCCCTTTCTCTCTAGGATGTTCCCTGTGTTTTGAAGGTTCTTCTTTGTTGTGTGACTCTGTCTCTCTCTCTCTCTCTCTCTCTCTCTCTCTCTCTCGCTCTCTCTCTCTCTCTCTCTCTCTATCTCTCTGTCTCTCTCTGTCTGTCTCTTTTTGTGTGCTGTTTCTCTCTAATTGTCTCCCTCCCTCCACTCTCCCCCTGTCCTTGTCACCATCTCTCTCTCTCTCTCTCAAGCTCTCTCTCGTCGTGACCTCTCTCTTGGCTCCGACTCTCTCTCTCTCTCTCTCTCTCTGGCTATCTCTCTTTCTCTCTTGGTCTGTCTTCTGTTGTTTTTAAGTTCTTTGGCTTATGTTCTGATGTGGCTCCTCTCTCTCTCTCTCTCTCCGGGCTCTCTCTCTCTCTTCTGGTCTCTCTCAAATTGGTTCTCTCTCTCTCTCCACTCTCTACTCTCTCTCTCTCTCTGTCTCTGTGTCTATCTCCCTAAAAAAGAAAAAAAAAACTCTCTAGAAAACATCTGTGTTTTTAATTCTCTCCATGTGACCTTGACTCTGTCTTTTCTCCTCTCTCTCTCTCTCTCCTCTCTCTCTATCTCTCTCTCTCTCTTCTCTCGTCTTGACTCTCTCTCTCTCTCTCTCGCTTTTCTCTCTCTGTGACACACACACACACACGCACACACACACACACACACACACATCTTGATCTTTACCATTGTTAATTATGCTTTTCTTCTTTTGTTTCGAGGGCAAGATGTAAACAAGCCCATTGTGTGCTTTATTCTTTTCCCTCAACTTAAATGTTTCAAATGTTTCTCTGTCTCTGTATCTTTCTCTCTCTATGTGTCTCTCTGTCTCTGTCTGTCTCTCTCTCTTTCCCGGCTTTCTCATGTTTTCTGTCTTTCTTTGTCTCCGGCTGTCTCTCTCTGTGCTCTGTGTGTGTCTCTGTCTCTCTATAATATATGTCGCTTTCTCTCTGTCTCTCACTGTCTTTCTCTCTCTGTCTGTCTCCATATATTTCAGACTCATTCTCTGCCTCTCTGTGTATGTCTCACTCTCTGCCTGTTTCCGTTTATATGTGTGTGTGTGTGTGTGTTTTTTAGTGTACATTTCTATCTCTTTGTGTCTCTTCTCTCTATATATATATATATATATGTCTATCTCTCTGTCAGTGTGTCTCTGTCTCTCTCTGCATGTCTCTCTGTCTCTGAGAGAGAGTCCGAAGAGAGAGAGAGAGAGAGAGAGAGAACAGAGAGACAGGGACATAGAGAGACAGAGACAGAGACACTTAGAGAAAGAAATGGAGAGTGAGCCAGAGACAAAGAGAGACACATACAGAGAGAGAGACAGAGACACAGAGACAGACACAGAGGGAGAGAGAAGGGGACACAGAGTCACACAGGGAAAGAAAGGCAAAGAAAAAAGAAAGAGTTGGACTTAGAAAGAGAGAGAGAGATGTGGAGAGACAGAAAGAGAGGGATACAGAGAAAGAGAGAGACAGAAAAGCAGAGAGAGAGAGAGCCAAAGAGAGAGACAGAAGAATAGCTATTAAATACACAAAAACCATGCAGTCTACTCTATGTTCACACTAAGTATTGAATAGATATTGAAACTATTTAATAGATTTTTTGGTATTCAATAAAGAATGGCTTGTGCAGGCTCGGAATCTAGTCTTTACTACTTAGCGTTTTATTTTCTACTCTACTGAGTTTGCATCTATTCAATACTGTTTTTGTTCTATTGAATAGAAAAGTGCAGTAAAGATTTTTTTTTTAAACGATTGTCATGAAAATAATATTTTTTTATTTTGGATTCTTTACTTTTCCTATTTAATATTGATGATGACATTATTAAATACGGGTTTTGTGTATTGAATAAATATTTTTCCTATTGAATTGAGAGACTTAGTGCGATTTTTCTCACACCAGAGGGCATGACGCTCGTGTGGGGCTAATCCTCTCTATATTATTAGTTGGGGATAAAGAAAGAGAGAGAGACAGTGAGTGGTCCTACCATCACTCTCTCTCGCTCACTACGCCCAAGTAAGAAAATCGCGTGATAAGCCCCTAGTGCATTGACTGCCCTCTGGCGTGAAAAATATCGCCATAGGTTGACCATTGTTACACATCCGGCCCCTCATACGCAGCGGGGAGACCAGTGAAAACTGAAAACGGGACACGTACGTACCTTACCCATTATGGCCATATGGCCTGGGAACGCAGAAGAAGAAGAAGAAGTCTCTCTCAGAGACTTTCAGTTTCATGCAACGGAATTGCTATCGTCTGCTCATCTCTGAATGGCAGTTATGATTAACTTATGCATTCGATAATGAAGTATTCTTTGAGTGATACCCAACGCCTACAAAACCTCACTACAAAGTAAACCATTATGCTTAATTATGTTAATTAATGTTGTTCCAGGCAATGCATGGATGGGGGAAGACCAAACTGACCAATAAAGATTAAGACAAAATGTTGCAGATGTAGGCCTAATGGGAAAAATAAACCAGACGTTGGGAATAAACTGAAAAGAACACAATTTTCCTTATTTAGACACGCCGGAGTATTTCGCCTATCAAGTCAGCAGTTCTTCATTTAAGCTGTACAGTAGAAATGTAGCCTTAATATGGTCAGCTACTGGCAACATTCCTACACAAAACTGAACCGTGTAGGCTAGAGCCCACTAATTCCGGTGTACTTAGCTTCGCCCTGTTCCATCATTCTCCAACTCCAGAGCAATGGACAAAAAACCCCAGCCATTTGACTGCCAGTGTGGGTTATAGCTATATAGTCCCTGTGGAATGGCCAGTCACCAAAAATATCGACAGAGTTGTTGTTTTGCCACTTCTGTATTCAACGAAAGCTCGCCAAGCCCCTCGACTCCCCAACGGCCTGTTCATTGTCAAGTTTCGAGCAAGACAGTCCAGGGTTGGCTTAGCCAATTATTAGTCCCCGAGCAAGTGGTTCCATGGGGGCGGAATGTCTTCAGGGGTGTGAATAATGGACACCGTCACCTGCATCATTCATCTGACGACCTCCCTAGCCCTCCATCCGTTCATCAGCCTTGACCTTCTACACTTACTGTTCCCCGTTCTCTGAACGCGAATTGGGGACGGGGGTGGGGTTAGTGTGTGGGGGGGTGGGGGGGGGGGGGGGGGGGGGGGGTTACACGGGTTTCTCTCCTTTCCCAAATAAAGAAACAGAAAAAAAGAAAGAAACGGACAACACAGAGAGGGCAAAGTCATTCCATGCTATAGTTTCAGCTTGTTATTTTAGGAGAGGCCTTCGGTGCATCCCCCCCTACATTTCTCAGCTCTTCCCGCATTTTTACACTTGCCTTTCTTACCAAACATTAAGCTGTATTTTATTAACCTTTGCAGCTAATTATCTTTGTTTAATATTTAATCGCAGTCATGATAAAGGCCATATTATCTAATCGGACCCCCCCCCCCCCCATGTAGTGCAGTAGGCCTACACACACACAGCCCAGCCCTTTTCATTGCGTTTTTTCCGTCTTGCCTTTATCTTCTACTATTATTGAATGCATGTGTTTAATTATGTAAATGGATGAAAATTAGTGTTAAATATAGCAAACGATAGAGGATGAAGTACTCAATCTGCAGTAAGAAAGGCAAGACTGAAAAAAAAAGTGGAAACAAACATGGCTGACTGATTTAGAAATAATGCAGCTTGCGTTGTCTTGACCACAGACATCCTAACCCTATCCCCTGCATATCAGTCTCAAACTCTGTTGTATATCAGGGACTGGCTTTATGAATGCCGGATGTTATATTTAGGAATGTAGTGTCCATGCTTTATGGCAGGATTACTATTAACTTGGTTTTTGTTTCTGTTTATTACCAGCACTATTGCCCAAAGTCATTTTTCAAAGGGTTAAGGTATAACCCAAAGCGGAACAATCAAAGTCAAAGTCAAAGTCATTTATTTCAGAAACTCCCCAGGGGATACATATTATGGAGTTGCTGGATGATTATTTGGATAAATAATTGAAAATATTAAAGCATGCATGTGGTTCAGCAGATATTTTGTCTGTGACTGTAGCATTCTTCGCTTCAGATATCTTTTAATATATATTTTTTAGGCCTATTAATTAATCTTAGACATGGTGCATATTCAAGGCGATGGTTGTTTTAGAGTGTATAAAATACAGACTAAACTGTGTTAGTAGGTCCTACCTCACAGCAACGTTGCTGACAAAATCATCAGGTGACTATTATGTAGAAATGCATGGCAATAGGAATTGTTCGGAAATAATTAAGGGGAGTAATTTCATGGTGTGTGGGAGTGATCTCGCCTAATTCTATCGGTCAAACAGGGGAAAGTTACTCTACCATCAGGTTAACCCACAGCCCTCGCTTCGTGTGTTTGAGGGGACACACAGCATGTAGAACGCAGTGCGTCACTTCTAAATTTGATGTCATTTATATTTTTACGTCACAGTTTGCAAGTTCTATCACTTTGTAGCAGCTGGCCACCCCTTATTTTTCTAAAAACAAAAATGTTTGCAAGTCGCTGATTAGTCGCATCCTGCGGTTTCAAGCTTCGACGCCATTGTTGCCATTGTTGCTATGGTTTTTGACCGAGTAATGGATGGCGGTAAACAGTTTTCCCGAAGTGCTCTCCCCTATTTTCTTTCCACCGAAAATCGTCTATTAAAGGGTTAAGATTTGCTTGTAGTAGTGATTTCAGCATTGCTAAAAGCGACCGGAAAATTATAATTTTGATTTTCTTTTTAATATTGTAGAAGGCATCAATCCATTACATTTGGGGGTTGATCTGGCACCGTAATTATGAGTGCGTCTTAAACAGTTAGTATATAGGTGAAGACGGGGTAAGAAGCCCACCGCAATTATCTCATGAAATGAAGCAAATTTCAGTCAAAATTTAGCCCATGAGACGAACGCTATGCATTAACACTCGTCTCATGAGCAAAATGTACTTAATTTCTTGAGATAATTGGCATGGGCTACTTACCCGCCCATGGGCTTTTTTACCCCGTCTTACCCTACGGGTAGTAAAATGTGAATTAAACGAAACTGCTAAAGCGATTGGCAGTTCTATATATATTTTACTACCCGTGTTAACTGTGTTAAGACATATTCATGATTATGGTACCTGGATTATTCTCCGAAAGGTTTCTGTTTCTCCATTTTGGTGGTCCGCTTATTTATCTTTTCATCCGAATGTTTGTCCATGAAGGAAAATGTACACAAGATGTGAACAGATGAAAAAAACCACCTAAAAATGTGAATGGTAACATATCCATCTGAAAACATTCTTCTTGAGTCGGGATTTTGACATCAACCTTTTTTTTTATTAGATAAAAGAATATCTTAACACATCTTGAAATTATTTCGGTGGAAACTAAAAGGGAGGGATGCAGATACACCAGGTTCTAAAATAGAGAGTGAGTTCCAGAATTGTATCAAATAAAGACATCGTGAAAGTGCGTAAAGCGTCAAATGTGATAATTTGTGACCCAGGACCACGAAAGGGACATTAAGTCGCTGGGCTAGTTTTCTCACAACAGGCATGCAAAGTCAAAAATATCATTTTTTGTAAATTTTGAGTTATGCTCTCTAACATTATTATCTTTCATATTTATAAAGGATCATTTTTATTATGGTTTCTAAATACCCCAAAAAGTGCTTTGAAATAAGTAGGTTGGTGCATGTTCTTCATGTAGGCTAAACTTGAGGCTGTGATTTCTCAAAATGGCAGACAGTCATCTTACCAACTTTTAATGCTCATAACTCTAAAACGGAAAAAAGTTGCAAGGGTGGTTCTTATATCATTTGAAAGAGATTGTCTGAAGTTGTAACTGACCATTGTCCGTTCGACCCTTAATGTCACTTTCCGTGATGCTTGTCACATATATTCACAACATACAGGAGTTGCAATTTCATTGTCTAATTATCTTGGTTATAATAGAACTTCCATGATGTTTGTTTATGTTGGCATTAATCACAACCCGTGTAGGGCCTACATTAATGTACCTTGGAAAATAGGTTTTTATTCACCAACAACACATACGACAATTTGTACAAAGATGAATAATGGCATCAACAGGCTTGAAGCTTATACTGTGCCCACTTTTTCATTGTAATGTACATATGGCAGATCTGCAATACATCACAAAGTACTGTCAATGCTTACATGAATAAATTCAAACAAAATAATAAGTTTTTTC
>CM065687.1:51241131-51246131 GCA_017654935.2 Phymorhynchus buccinoides
ACATCACACACCGAGCACAACCAACTCAGATCGAGAACGATTTTTTTAAACTTCCGCGTCCTATTGACCCGAAGGCCCATGTGGGACATTATCGCTATTCATGGTGTGGGGAGAGCGGAGGGGGGGTGGGGGGGGAGGGTGGGGGGGGGCTAAAATATGGGGGGGGGGGGGGGGGGGGGGGGGGGGTGGGGGGGGGGGGGTGGGGGGGGGGGGGGGAGGGGGGGGGGTGGGGGGGGGCGGCAGTGTGGGGGGGGGGGGGGGTGGGGGGGGGGGGGGGGGGGGTGGTGGGGGGGGGGGGGGGGGGTGGGGTGGAGAGGGGGGGGTGAGAGTTATATTTATCAATTCCTAATGATAAGAGGGGACTTGTGACAGCATTCACTTAGGTCTTCTTTGTTTACTACTTGAGCTCGTACTTTAATATATTGACTAAAAGGTTTATTAACAACTCAAGTTTGGCTACACCTATTGACTCCCCTGGCAACGCTAGATTAAATATTTCAGGCCACACTGCTAAAAAATGTATACAGAAAGCTTTTATAGAGAAGGACATCTGGTTAAAAGGAAACATTATTTACATATACTTTGTAACGTATACACATGTTCCTTTAATCTGCTAGAGACGATTCAATCGCTGTCTTCTATTGCAATGATGGGCGGGATCTGTACTATATGATATTCCACCATTGGCACGAGCACTACTAATGGACATAATTATGCATTCTAGCGCACCGCCTAGTACTTGCAATGCACCGTAACTGGTAACGCCTAGTAACGGTAACGCCAAGTACTGGTAACGCGTGAGTACAGCAAATTTTGAAGCGTTCGGTTAAGAACGGCGGAGTTATAAGGCCCACAACCGTTGCCCGTTGGCGCTGTTTCTGAGAGTGGATGCGCTCCTCCCGAATTCTCTTCCCATTTGCTGCCAGCTTTGCCCGGGCCTCAGCAAGCATGACAGCAAATTGAGTCGGATTCGGTTAAGAAACTGCGGAGTTTTCGTGAGAAGGTTGAAGCGGCGTATCGCGCGCGCGTTTCTGAAGCAATTCGCTTTCCGGTTTGCAAACCGATAGTCACACCGTCCCCGGCCTGTACTGCCACATTCGAAGGCAATCGGTCCAGACTGCGGAGATAACGGCGCCGAGAAGTCTCGTGGCTACGCGTTTCGCGCATTTGCGAAACTGCGCAAATGACACGGCCGCCTAGTTTGCCGTTGCCATCGCCCCGTGAGGCTCACAGCAAATTTGAAGCGGGAGCGGGGGGGCAAAAACGGCTTGAGTTATAAGGCCCGTTTCGTGTTTCAGCCCCACGACACACACACACACACACACACACACCACGAAACACACACAACACACAACACACACCCACAGACCGGACAGTTGGCTTTTACTATATGCGTTTCATTTTTAACCAATTTTATTAAAAATTTATGTATTTTATTTTTTTAAATTTGTCACACACTATTAAAAGGGAACAAACCCACAGACATTGCAATACCATCCACTATGTTGTAGAGAGTTTACGTCCTTCGAGCTCGGCTATGAGACGTTAACCCTTTCAACGCCAAATGTCGCATTTATGCCCACAGTGGCATTAGTACCAACCTATGTCACTTTAAAGGCATCAAAGGCACCTGTTTCCGAAACTATTTCTTCATTTTGGGAGTGTAAGGATAGGCTAATCGCATACATGACAACCAGGGAATTCCCAATATTGCAGATAACATTTAATTTTCTCAACCCGAGTTAATATTATGGCATTTTGGGGGCTGAAAAATGGCTGGCACGGTGAAGGGTTAAACTCTCTTACAAACAGCATGAGCAATCTGGGGTTTTCCCTACGGTTAAAATGTAAATATGTATTATTCGTCCATTACATTAGGTTTTTTTTGGTGTATGGGTATATATCTGATACCATAGATGGTTTATTGGCTTTAGTTTGATGTAATTTGTTTCGGGCCGCAGCCACTATGACTTCAACATTAAGATCGTTCAGATTTCTGGTAAAAAGACCTGTGTTTATTGTGTTTGGTTCATCTTAACACCTTTTCAACCGCCAAGTCGCATTTAGCACACAGTGATTTAACCGACTATGTCCCTAACATGACATCAATTGGGGTCTGTGATCCAACAGACCCTGTTGTCTTAGTGTTGGGAAGTAAGGATAGACCTTATTTGATATATGTCACAGAGAACCCGATACTGCAGATGGGTTTTGTTCTCTACCTCGGGTAATGTAATGCACACAATATTTTTTGCTGAAAAATGGCTGCGGTGAAAGGTTAATGTAACTACATACACCGTTTTATTCTACAGATAAATACTCGAATTAACTGATACACGTTTAACCGATACAATGATAGATATACTTTCTTGTGGTATCGATTCTCTTATTTCCTTGGAGAATTATCAGCCGACCTACACAATAATGGCCGAGTATTTTAACCCTTTTCACCGCCAAAACTCGCATTTTAATATCACCAACAGTGCTTAACAACCTATGTCACTGAAATGCATCAATTGGGGTCCTATTATCCAAGACCCTATTGTACTTAGTTTTGGAAGTAAGGATGACCTTATTATATATCTTCGAGAAGAATCCCCGATTCAGACAGATTGATTTTGAATAATTCTCTTCCAGTTAATGTATGGCATTTTTAGCTGAATATGATGGCGTTGAAACACTCTAGGTTAAAATAAAGTATTTGTTTTTAATGGACTCAGAGCTAGAGCTATAGTCCTCCCGTGAGGGGGCAGTGGCAGATGCCCCGCATACGTAAGCAGAAGAGAGATACTTGGTGCTGAAACCAGTTGTCACAGCCCCACCCTGCATTTCTCGTGTTGTAGTGGTGATTTGTTTACTTTGTTGCCTTTCTTACCATGCGTAAGCTGTATTTAAGGACATTGTTTAATAACCTTTTTTGTTGGAATACTAACCCTATCCCTAACCCCTAAACTCCTAACCATATAAACGGTGAAACGCAACGAACCACGATCCACTGTGACAAATCGCATGTGTACTGCAGTCATAGTGGGTGGTAGGGTTGGGTTTAGGGCTACGGTTAGGTTAATAAGGGTTCGTATTCCAGAAGTTTATTGCTAAAAATGTTCCTAAAATACAGCTGTTAATGTTGTAAGAAGCAAAAACGGATAAGTAGACATTTCGACCGAAGAACTTAGGGGTGGGGTGGCACTTCCTTGAACCTTTACCGAATGATTATATAGTTGTCATTCAGGATCCGGTGTGTTACTGAAGCTTGAGGTTGTGTTGCGGGTGGCCTGTGCAGCACAGTATTTGGGTCATCTGATCATACCCATCGTTTTTGTCGGTGATGTCACTGATTTGGGACTTAAATAAATCATTTTACACCCTGCGTCACAATGTGCTGCCCCTCTGTCTGTCTATCTGCTCGCTCTCTCTCTCTCTCCTCTCTCTCCTTCTCTCTCTCCTCATTCTCTCTCTCTCTCAAATCCCTCGTCCTCGATCTCTCTCTCTCTCTCCCTCTTCTCTCTCTCTCTCTCTCTCTCTCTCTCTCTCTCTCTCTGTGTGTCTCTGTCTCTCTCCAGGGCTGGGTGAAAAAAAAAGCATTTACCTTGCTTATCTCATGGTTCCTGGTAAATAAAATTTCATTTGTCGTTCGTTCTCTCTCTCTCTCTCTCTCTCTCTCTCTTCTCTCTCGTCCTCCCTCTCTCATCCTCTCTCTCTCTCTCTCTCTCCCCTCCCTCCCCACTCCCCCTCAACCCCCTTCCTCTCTCTCTCTCTCTCTCTCATCTTTTCCCCGTGATTGAAAACAAATTCTACTAGACTAAATATTGAATTGTTTTTTTCTGATTTTAGATTTTGTTGATAGGTCAAACCAGTGTCCACATCCTCGTTACAAAATATGGGGCATATATGCCCGCTTCGCTTCTTCATTTGTATTTTTCCTTCTTCTTTTTCTTCGATCGCTCAGACTGTTTCCTGTCAATTATGAGCGCAGTATGCCGTCATGCTGCCGTTATGATGCGCCTAACTAAGAAATGAGATGCCCACAGCAAAGTCGACTTCGCTGGAGTAACTCTTTTGAAAGTGTTTATTGGGAAGAAGAAGAAAAAGGCAGGAGAAAGAATGGACCCGGTAAGGCAGAAAGGATGTATGATGACACAAGCAAAGGGAAAGGCAGAGTGCAAAGGAAGTGACAGATTAGAGGCAGTTACATCGCACAGAACTTCCAGAAGGTGGGGAACTAATTTTACAAAAGACCCCCCGGGACCCCACGGGGGGTGTTTGTATTTGAGTGTCTGTCTGTCTCTCTGTCTCTGCTTGTTTGAATATCTGTCCTTCTGTGTGGTGCTGTCTGTCTCTCTGTCTATATGGTTTGAGTGTCTGCCTGTCTGTCTGTCTGTCTGTCTTTCTGTCTCTCTGTTTGAATATCCTGTCTGTCCCTGTATGTATGTCTTCTCTTGTCTATATGGTTTGAGTGTCTTGCCTGTCTGTCCTGTCTGTCTGTTCTCGCTGTCCTATCTTGTTTTGAGTGTCTGTCCCTGTCCTTTACTGTGTGTCCCGTCCGTACTGTTCTGTATGACTGAGTTTGTCTCTCTCTGTATCTCTGTCTGTCTGTCTCTCCGTCGATGTTGTCTCTCTCTCCTCCCCCCCCCCTCTCTCTATCTCTCACTCTCTCTCTCCCCCCCCACCGTCCTCTCTCTCTCTCTCTCACTCCTCTCTTGAATGGTCCACCTATGGCGATATTTTTCACGCCAGACGGCAGTCAATGCACTAAGGGCTTATCACGCTATTTTCTTACTTGGGCGTAGTGAGAGAGAGAGAGTTATGGTAGGACCACTCACTGTCTCTCTCCTTTCTGTATCCCCAACTAATAATATAGAGAGGGTTAGCCCCACACGAGCGTCATGCCCTCTGGTTTGAGAAAAATCGCACTAAGTCTCTCATGGGACCTACGTTTCTCATTAGGGGAACACAAATGGTAAGCTGGGGAAACCTCACCAGGTTTTCTATGTTTATAT
>CM065687.1:51258631-51263631 GCA_017654935.2 Phymorhynchus buccinoides
TCTCCCTCTCTCTCTCTCCCTCCCTCTCTCCCTCTCTCTCTCTCCCTCCTCTCTCTCTCTCTCTCTCTCTCTCTCTTTCTCTCTCTCTTTCCTCCCTCCCTCTCTCTCTCTCTCTCTCTCTCTCTCTCTCTCTCTCTCTCTCTCTCTCTCTCTCTCTCTCTCTCGCTCTCTCTCTCTCTAGTTCTAGCTCTGCACGTGTGTATTATGTATGGATGTGTGTGATTCATGATTGTCTCTCTCTATGTCTGGCTCTCTGTGTGAGTCGTATAATAAAGCCTAAGCGCTCCTCAGTATGCTTCTATGATAACACTGCCCTTCTTTCTAAGGCTCGGTGTGCATCTCGTGTCCTGGGCCTGTCTTCACGTTGAGATAGCATGAGACTTAGCATCATGCTAACTTAGAAGCTCTTCCAATGTCCTATAGGATCCTATAGGACTTTTGGAAGAGCTTCTAAGTTAGCATGATGCTAAGTCTCATGCTATCTCAACGTGAATACAGGCCCTGGCTATTATAGAGTTGAGAACCGGTTAAAAAAATCTAGAACAGTTTTCCCCATCTCTGTACCGGTTTATCGACACCGGGTTTTTGCTGACCAATACAGCATCATTGTTTTCACAAATGCAAACACATATTATTTTTTCTTTCAGTATTCACACACAAAAAAACCGTTAAATCACGAGTACAGGTGAGCAACTCGAAAGAAGGGTTTTTTAATCGACCTTTATGACTGATGATGACACACACACACTCAACTCAACACTCAGTCAAAGTCAAAGCCATACACCACCACAAACTAGAAACTGGCTACTCTTGGTTTACAAACACCCAATCTGCGCTGAGAATCAGTGTTGTTTTTCGAAAAAGAAAGCGTGTTATTTTTTCTTTCAGTTTGCAGTTTAAAAACCGGTTCACAGCAACTCGAACCGGTTTTTCGAAACCGCGAAAGCTTAGGCACCGGTTTTTTTCGGAGGTTCAAACCGGTTTTTGCCTCCCACCTCTACTGGCTAATACAAAGCATCTGTTTCGTTTCGTTCTGTGTTTTTCTCACATCTGCTGCCATGTCAGTCACACCGACTGGCTGTGCGTCGTGTACGCATTTGGTCTCGCTGTCGTCGGCCATGCTGTTTGGATCTTGGGAGAGAGAGAGACCAAAAGAAGCAGGCCTGCTTGTATGTATAGCCTGTCAGAGAGAGAGAGAGAGAGAGAGAGAGAGAGAGAGAGAGAGAGCGAGAGAGAGAGAGAGAGAGAGAGACCTAAAAGAAGCAGACCTGCTTGTGTGCATAACCTGTCAGCAAGTCAAAAGCACCAAGGCGCGTGCTACCTGTCACGCGAGTGTCAAACATGCTGGGTCCTCGGTAGAACACAGATGGACACCGAGCATAACTCGACACAGGGCACATCGGGCATGCATTTATGGATGAGTAGTGCACCGTGCCTCAGAAACCCTTTTACTCCCTACCCCCCCACCCTCACCCCCCACCCCCGCTCCTCCCGTAAATCCCAGCATCATCCCAGTCCCACGTGTATTTCAGTCCCCCCCTCTCCCAGCTATGGGTATGCATGGGGGGGGGGGGGGGGGGGGTCCCTGCCCCTCTGATGACATATTGGAATCTATACCAGTTGGGGGCAACTATAATGGTCAACTTAGGACGATGCTTTGACCGCCAGGGTGGCAGTCCAGCCAGTAGGGGAGGGGAGACGTCCTGCCCCTCTGATGACATATTGGAATCTATACAAGTTGGGGGCAACTATAATGGTCAACTTAGGACGATGCTTTGACCGCCAGGGCGGCAGTCCAGCCAGTAGGGGCTTAGCGTGCGATATTCTTAGTTGGTTGGTTGGCGCAGTGAGAGAGAGAGAGAGAGAGAGAGAGAGAGAGAGAGAGAGAGAGAGAGAGAGAGAGAGAGAGAGAGAGAGAGAGAGAAAGAGAGAGAAAGAGAGAGAGAGAGAGAGAGAGAGGAGAGAGAGAGAGAGAGAGAGAGAGAGAGAGAAAACAACAATGAACAAAGAACAACGATTTAATGAACTGGGCCATATGCCCATGTCAAACGGAACAGTGGGTAGGGGCGATATCAAATGTGAGAGAGAGAGAGAGAGAGAGAGAGAGAGAGAGAGAGAGAGAGAGAGAGAGAGATGAATCCCTCCCTCTCTCTCTCTTTCACTACGCCCAACTAAGAATATCGCGCGCTAAGCCCCTACTGGTTTGATTGCCCCCCTGGTGGTAAATTGCGCGTCCTAAGCTGCTCGTTGGGCGTTTGGTTGCCTAAGGCTGTTTCTGTGTGGAGAATTGTTATCGATATTAGTGTTTCTGACCCGACATATCAGATCGGTGCAGTGTTCACTCTTTTGCTGCGAATTTCAGATTGGAGTAGCATAGGGACAACAATGGTAGAATGGGGGAACACTCACCAGGGTTTGGGTTTGGTGATCAAGGTAGATTAGCATACCCAGAGTTGTATACCAGAAAAAGAGTATCATTCTTCTCGGGGTGAAAGCCAGATCACACGATCACAAAAAGGACCTGGAGGGCTTCGCCATACCTAAGGACTGTAGATATGACAACTAAAATGTTACTTTATGCCCAAGTATTTTTTTTCTCTTTTACAATATGTGCGACAATGTTGGACCGACCGACAGACCGACCGACCGACCGACGGACAGACAGACCGACCGACCGACCGACCGACCGACCGACCGACCGACAGACAGACAGACAGACAGACCGACCGACAAAGTGAGTTATAGGTTTGTGGCTTGTGCCACAAACAAAAAGAAGGAAAGGAAAGAAACAGAAATACATGGAAACCACGAAGAAACAGATATACACGGAAACCACGAAATAATAGCATGGGGCTCCCAGAGGACAGGGAGAATATTAGTAGCAAAAATTGCAAACTGACCCCCCTGCGTTCCCAGCAGGAGATAGGAGGTGTCAAAGAAGATGGGAGATTAAGGACTTGGAGAAGAGGGAAACTCTGAACATGGGAATTATTCTTCTGCGTCGTCGATCTCTTTCCTGTCAAACGAGCACGATGCATATGCGTCATTTTTGGTCTTTGGTATATTCTAGTCACAGAGACTTATCTCTGTGAAATTCGGGCTGCTCCCCCCTCCCCCGGAGAGCGCGTCGCCGCAAGTGCAGCGCCTACCCAATTTTTTTTTTTTTGGGGGGGGCACAGGGTAAGGAGAGGGGGGGGGGGGGGGGGGGGGCACTTGGAAAACCTAGCTATCAATTTGACCATACCAGGCAGCGGGATTTATCCCTGCTCTTACCGACTTTCAACTGTCGTAGGATTGCTACGTGCGTAAAGCGCACGGGTCCGACTAGCTGTATGTCCCCATCCGAAGGACTGGACGTTCAGTTCGATTTTCCTGTCAAGCTAGAAAGAAAGGGCGAGGGAGGCCGGGATTCGAACCCGGGTCCCTCACGCTGCAGTCACGCATTACATTTGGCAGGCGAACGTCTTAACCACTCTGCCACCTTTCGTGCTGCCGTTATGCGCCTACTAGTAAATAAGAATTGGTTAGACCCAGCATGTTCGTCTTCGGGTTGGGAACATATTTGTAAGAATTCCTAGTAGAACAAAGGTAGGAGAGTGGATCAGTAAGGCAGAAATATTGTATATGGGAGTAAGCAAAGGGTATTTTAGTATTTGGTATATTCTATTGGCTACTGCAAATAACACCGTTTGCAAGAGGGAATGCCCTTGGTGGGTGGGGGAAGATGGTTGAGTACTGACCAAACAAGGGAATAGCTCTCGCCAATAACCCTATTTGAGGCCACTTAATGGCTGCCTTTTGCCAGAGTGAATATCCCTTTTGGATACTGATCAACAAGGGCTTAACTCTTGCCGTCAAGGGCGTTAATAACCCTAGTTGCAGTGGCCAATATAGGAAGAGTAAAAAAAAACAGTGGTAGAGGGAAAGAGAGCGATAGATTAGAGGAAGTTGCAAGCACAGAACTTCCAGAAGGTGAGGGAACTGTTTTGTACAAAAAGACCCCCCCCCCCCCCCCCCCCCCCTGCCCCCGGTATTGCCACGGGGGAAAGACATGGGGATAAAACAGTGAAACGAAGAAACGAATGTATGCATTTTGTGTGTGGAACGCGAAGGAACAGGAGGAGAGAGAGGGGTGGGGATGGGGGAGAGGGTAGAGATGAAGTGAGAACGGGGAGTGCAAAGAGAGAGGTGGGGTAGTAAACACGGGGAGGGGGGAGAGGGGGGGGAGGGGGAGAGGGTAGAGGGAATGAAGTGAGAGGGGCAGTGCACAAGAGAGAGGGTGGGGGGGAGGGGGGGGGGGGGGGGGCATACGCAAACAAACTTGGTGTGTAAGATGAGGTACGAGTTTTTGTTTCTTTCTTTCTTTCTTTCTTTTTCTTTCTTTCCGCTCGTGTCTGCTTGCATTTGTGAGTCCAGAGTTACTTGAAAAAGTCTTTCGGATGAGACGATAAACCGAGGTCCCGTGTGCCCATGCACTTAGCACACGTTAATCCCAGTGGCGACGAAAAAGTTGTCATTTGGTCAACATTACCCCCCCCCCCCCCCCCCCCCCCCCCACCCCCCCCCCCCCCCCCCCCCCCATTTTCCTTCCTATCAGTCACAAAAAAAAAATCGCATGCAAAAAAACAAAAAAATTGGGTGGCGCGCCTCTGGCTGCGACGCGTTCTCAAGTGGGAGCAGCCCGAATTTCACAGAGACACCTCTGTGACCATAAACTACCTAATACCTATAATTTAAAAAAAAACCCACACCATTCGACTCCTCCTTCGAAGGCCTGGCCAAATCGTGCTGTTTCTTTTGTTGAATCTCATACTAATATCAATCCTTGGTATAAACAACAAGAGACTACCAACTCGAGGTAAGATGCAGACTTTGAAGTTATTCTAGGCAGCGGTTTGCGAGATATTATTTGTGTGAGCGAATAGAAAAGCTCATAATAACATCAAACAGAAAAAAAACAGAGACCAAAAAAACCCCCACACGAACATAAACATAACCCC
>CM065687.1:51268631-51271131 GCA_017654935.2 Phymorhynchus buccinoides
TTAAAGTTGGACCCCGACGGATCAGGTTTTGATTCTTATTGTGTGTGTGTGTGTGTGTGTGTGTGTGTGTGTGTGTGTGTGTGTGTGTGTGTGTGTGTGTGTGTGTGTGTGTGTGTGTGTGTGTGTCAACGTGCATGCGTGGGCAAATGCGTGTAAGAAACTATGTCACAGACTTTTTTTGCTTTTGTGTTGTTAAAGGTGGACCCCGACGGATGTTTGTTTTGCAAGAAAGGCGTCGAGATCACCAGAAAAACATCCTTTTTTTTTTTAAAAAGATCAGAACACTCAATTTGCTCTGGTTTCCTATAAATCAAACCATCAAAACGGCGATTCCTCCTTGACGGAGATGCCGGAGAGAGAAGCCATTTTGGATGGGGTGGGTGGAGGACACTCATTGTGGTTGAAGCTTTTTTTCTTTTTTTGTAGTGCAGTAATACAAAATAAAATGGAGCTATTTCCTTTGTACGGTGAGCGAAACTCCTTTATGTAAACTGAAAAACAAAGCTTGTATTGTGGAAATTTCGTGCAAACGATTTGGTCTATACTCAGGCGGCCATTAGAAAAGAGAAGGCACAATCGCCGATTTGACCGTTTGATGACCGTCTAGGATACCAGAGCAAAGTGAGTGTTGCGATCTCTGTAAAGGGTGTTTTCCTGGTGATCTCAACGTGGTTCTTGCAAAAAAACCTCATCCGTTGGGGTGCCCCTTTAAAGAAAACATGTGGTGAGTGTTGAAATGCGATGGAAATGTGTTTGAATCTGCTTTTTCTTTTTATGCGACCACATCCGTGATTTTCTGTCGCTTCTTTGTGTTGCGGCTATAACCAGCAAATCGACGTTGATAGGCTACTCAAACTGTACAAATCGCAAATTTTGAATGTGTTTTGTCATAATTATTATTGTACTTTTTTTTGGGGGGGGGGGGGGGGGGGGGGGGTTGTGTGTGTTTTTGTTGAACCTAGAACCACAAAACCGATGGAACGCAACATCAATTCCTATGAGAACCCAGTAGGCAATTGTGATTGAATATAAAAAGCTAGGTTTACCAAGTATGCCCCCCCCCCCCACACACTCCTCACCCTGTGCCCCCCAAAAAACAAAAAAACAAAACAAAAAAAAAACAATTGGGTAGGTGCTGCATTTGCTGGCGACGCGCTGTCCGGGGGAGAGCAGCCCGAATTTCACAGAGATAAGTCTCTGTGACTGGGATATAGAATATACAAAAAAACTTGTGATGGCGGATCTTGTTTTTCTTTAACGAAATGATGTAAATCCAGAACCCAGTCCTATCGCGAAAACCTTAGCATTTAGGTTTGTTGTAATGTATGAAGTATTGTGGTAGGGACATTCTTGTGTAACTCGTTAAACTCTTAAGCTTATTTGCATTAAGGTGTGTGTGTGTGTGTGTGTGGTGTGTGTGTGTGTGTGTGTGTGTGTGTGTGTGTGTGTGTGTGTGTGTGTGTGTGTGTGTGTGTGTGTGTGTGTGTGTGTGTGTGTGTGTGTGTGTGTGTTGTGTGTGTGTGTGTGTGTGTGTGTGTTGTGTGTGTGTGTGTGTGTGTGTGTGTGTGTGTGTGTGTTGTGGTGTGTGTGTGTGTGTGTTGTGTGTGTGTGTGTGTGTGTGTGTGTGTGTGTGTGTGTGTGTGTGTGTGTGTGTGTGTGTGTGTGTGTGTGTGTGTGTGTTGGTGTTGTTTGTGTGTGTGTGTGTGTGTGTGTGTGTGTGTGTGTGTGTGTGTGTGTGTGTGTGTGTGTGTGTGTGTGTGTGTGTGTGTGTGTGTGTCAACGTGCACGCGTGTGCAACTGCGTGTAAGAAACTGTCACAAACTTTTGTTTTGTTTTGTTAAAGTTGGACCCCGACGGATCAGGTTTTGATTCTTATTGTGTGTGTGTGTGTGTGTGTGTGTGTGTGTGTGTGTGTGTGTGTGTGTGTGTGTGTGTGTGTGTTGTGTGTGTGTGTGTGTGTGTGTCAACGTGCATGCGTGGGCAAATGCGTGTAAGAAACTATGTCACAGACTTTTTTTGCTTTTGTGTTGTTAAAGGTGGACCCCGACGGATGAGATTTTTTTGCAAGAAACGCGTTGAGATCACCAGAAAAACATCCTTTTTTTTTTTAAAGATCAGAACACTCAATTTGCTCTGGTTTCCTAGAAATCAAACCATCAAAACGGCGATTCCTCCTTGACGGAGATGCCGGAGAGAGAAGCCATTTTGGATGGGGTGGGTGGAGGTCACTCATTGTGGTTGAAGCTTTTTTTCTTTTTTTGTAGTGCAGTAATACAAAATAAAATGGAGCTATTTCCTTTGTACGGTGAGCGAAACTCCTTTATGTAAAACTGAAAAACAAAGCTTGTATTGTGGAAATTTCGTGCAAACGATTTTGGTCTAAACTCAGGCGGCCATTAGAAAAGAGAAGGCACAATCGCCGATTTGACCGTTTGATTTCTAGGATACCAGAGCAAAGTGAGTGTTGCGATCTCTGTAAAGGGTGTTTTCCTGGTGATCT
>CM065687.1:51281131-51283631 GCA_017654935.2 Phymorhynchus buccinoides
ACACACACACACACACACACACACACACACACACACACACGCGCACGCACGCACACACACACACACACACACACACACATTCACACACACACACACTTACACACACACACACACAACACACACACACACACACACACACACACACACACACACACACACACACATACACACACACACACATATATATAACTAACTTTTCAGTCCTTCAGAGTAGGGGTACGGAGCTGGCTATTCACTGAGATTTTTCTTTCATGCTATATATATATATATATATTTCGTGAACTAGTGAACAGAATCGCTTCAAATTTTGTGTGGTGGTGTACCATGGTGCCATGAAGTTTGTATAAAAGTTGAGCTGTATCTCGTGAACTACTGAACAGAATCGCTTCAAATGTTTGGCTATGCATTTTATGCGTTCTGTAAGGGTGGAAAGTGTTGTGTTTATTGGGGGTGGGTGGGGACGACATCACTCGGTGCAAGTGCAATATATATATATACACATACGCCTGCACGCACGCACGCGCACATACACACACGCCATATTTAAACACATACTCACACACAAAAACATACATTATTACCCGGCCAGAGGCCGAGGTATTGCGATCGGTGTGTGTATCTGTGTGTGTGTCTGTCTGTGTATCGATTATCTTAAACACTACTGTTTGGATTTTTATTAAATTTGGCAGAGGGGTAGACAGCTTGAAAAGGAAGCTTCCTTTCCTTAATCAACACCGTGCTGACCTTGACCGTGAAGTTTGACCTTGAAAACCGAAATTTCCTTCTTTGGGCTATGTAATTTCCCCCCAGCTTTATTTCGTGAACTAGTGAACAGAATCGCTTCAAATTTTGTGTGGTGGTGTACCATGGTGCAATGAAGTTTGTATAAAAGTTCAGCTGTATCTCGTGAACTACTGAACAGAATCGCTTCAAAGTTTGGGCTATGTATTTTATGCGTTCTGTAAGGGTGGAAAGTGGTGTGTTTGGGTGGTTGTGGGGGGGGTGGGGGGGGGGGGGGGGGGGGACAGGACATAACTCTGGCCGGGTTTGCATTGTCACAATGCGTTGCTGCCGCTCGGCGACGCCTTTGTTATATATACATACGAGTGATGTACGCACACACACGCATACTCTCGCTCTCTCGCTCTCTTCCCCTCTCTCTCACTCGTTCACACACACACACACACACACACACACACACACACACACACACACACACACACACACACACACACACACACACACACACACACACACACACACACCAAAAAACAAACACACACACACACACACACCACAAACATACACAAAAACACGTGCGCGCACACACATATACACACACGCCTTGCTCCCACAATATATTTATAATGAACGTCATGAATAGTTCAGTGGGTTAAGCTCACTAGTTTAGACTCTGGGAAAAGGAACGTATTGTTTGTGTACACGCACACACATGTATACATACATACATACAAATACATGTGCATACACATGATACTGGATGGATAAACGCATAGACCAATCCAGGAATTCTCAAGTTGTTACAGAACCAGGACTACAAAAAGTTTAGCTCTGACAATGCATCACTTATTCATTCACAGCTTCTTACATCTGCCTGTAGTCTACTTTTCTTACAGCCCTTGAGGCCTTCCTTCCTTCCTTTCTTCCTTCCTTTCCTTCCTTCCTTCCTTTCTTCCTTCCTTCCTTCCGGAGAGTGACAATTGTCACTGCTGACTACTCTGTCGCTGTAGAACTTTAGGAGGATCTACGGAAATGAGCTAGTTCGGAGGATAAAGAAGAAAGCGGACAGAAAGCGGGCCCAGCCAGAAGAAAAAGGAGAAGACCCAGGAGGTCCCGCTGATCGCTTGCGCCAAGCCCAGCCAGCCAGGTCCCGCTGGTCGGCCTGGCCAACGTGATGTCCCTCAACGTGATGCCGCGCCAAGCAAGAGAATGGCCCAGCCAGCCAGGTCCCGCTGATCGGTCCTCCAACGTGATGTGCCGCGCCAAGCAAGAGAATGGCCCAGCCAGCCAGGTCCCGCTGATCGGTCCCCAACGTGATGCCGCTGCGCCAAGCAAGAGAATGACCCAGCCAGCCATCGGTCCCGCTGATCGGCCAAGCAAGAGAATCCCCCAACGTGATGCCGAGCCATTAGGGGGAAAATCCGTCCCCAAATAGAGGAAAAAAAATAGAGACGGGTGTAGTTATTGGGATTTGGAGACCCAGGACACAAAAGTGCCCAAGGTCCCCGCCTCAACAGATTTAGGCTAGTCAAAAAGATTGCTAGGTTGTAGCCCAATGTTAGGCTAGTTAGTTTCCTGATCAAAAGATCAGCAACATGCCTCGCGGCCTATATACGTGCGCTCGCGGCCTATATACGCTGCGCAACTATCGCTATGTACTATGCTAAACAGCCTGTTCAGGGAGCTTGTACCAAAGATTGTATTATTATTTTTAACCCTCTTTGCTTGTACTATGCTTGTGTGGTGCGTGGCAGGGAAC
>CM065687.1:51301131-51306131 GCA_017654935.2 Phymorhynchus buccinoides
TCCTGGAAAAAACTTCCTCTCTCCCTCCGTCAGCGACCGACTCTCTCTGCTTTCAAAGCTAACCTCAAAACCCACCTGTTCCCCCGTCATTAAAGCTCCTCTCTCTTTCTCTTCTCTCTCTTGCCATTAGGTCTGTTTCTGCTATATTCCATTTATGTTATCCGTGCGTGTTCGCTTTGTATTGCGTTTGTGTTTGAATGCGCATTGAATGCTATCGTGTGTGTGCGCTTTGATTTGATTTCTATCAAGATTCAGCGCCGTATAAATACTGTATGTTGTTGTTGTTGTTGCCGCATGATTCGCGATTGATGCCACGAGCCGTTGAAAACCCTCAACACCCTGGCGCGTGTAGGAGTCCTAGCTGGTGTTGGATTCATTAGTCTAGAATACTACTTTTGAATCATGTCCTAAGACTTTCTATGAGTAATCCATTGTTTGCTTTTGCTGTTTCTGATTTGTGTATGTCTTTAAATAAATTGAGTTTAAAAAAATGAACATAAAGTTGTTAAATTAAGTATGTATTGTAAATGCATTAGTTGAAATGTTCACTATATTACTTTTAAATCGTGTTGCAAGGTTATCTATAAGTAATTTGTTATTCTTCTGGGGTGCAATAATTATTGCTTAAGGTAATTTCATTAATCGAATTAAAACAAAGTCGGATTTAATTAAGCTTTCAAGAAAGCCGTTTTTTGTAATACATTAGAAATTCACTAAAAAAAAATGTAAAAGCATCAACAACAAAATCCACTGTGTATCCTAGCCATTATTATACCGTAAAGCAACAAACCGTTCCATCTAGGGATTACTATCATTCGTACGCCCCCTCCCCCCTGCCCCCTCCCCCCCCCCCTCCCCCCCTCCCCCCTCCTCCCCCAACCCCCGACCTGCCCACCCCCCCCCCCCCCCCCCCCCACCCCCCAAAAAAGAAAGAAGAAAAACGACTCATGTTCTGGCTACTACTACCAAAGACTGTATAGGGGAAGATAAGCATCCGGTCTCTTTTCCCTATATGAGTAG
The DNA here is from genome assembly GCA_017654935.2 of Phymorhynchus buccinoides. Lineage (NCBI taxonomy): Eukaryota > Metazoa > Mollusca > Gastropoda > Neogastropoda > Raphitomidae > Phymorhynchus > Phymorhynchus buccinoides. The sequence goes on from CM065687.1 coordinate 51,302,152, forward strand.
TGAGGACAGAAACACTGGTTATGTCCCTTTTAAACAGGACACATTTGACACGTCGATAGGCCAGTTGAATTCTCCGTTCAAATTCCAGTCTGAGTTTTTGGATAGCCTCCACTGTGAATGGTGTACTGTCCCCACTAACGATAACTCTATCAGCCCGGTTCGTCGTAACTCTTAAGTAGTCCATCTTACCCTTTTAGAATATCTTTGCTACTACTACTACTACTACTACTACTACTACTACTACTACTACTACTACTACTACTACTACTACTACTACTACTACTACTACTACTACTACTACTACTACTACTACAAACAACAACAACAACAACAACAACAACAACAACAACAACAACAACATACTACTACTACTACTACTACTACTACTACTACTACTACTACTACTACTACTACTACTACTACTACAAACAACAACAACAACAACAACAACAACAACAACATAACGACTACTACTACTACTACTACTACTACTACTACTACTACTACTACTACTACTACTACTACTACTACTACTACTACTACCACCCCTTCTCATCCTCCCTCTATTTCCTCTACTACTACTACTACTACTACAATCGTAGAACGTGAAGAAGAAAATGAAAATCCCGAATCGTAATATAAATATGCTCTCATAATTATACACTTAGTCCCACCTGACAGGAAAAAACCCAGTGTACAGATATCTGTCAGCAGCTCACTGACAGGACACGTGTTGATTATCAACGCCCTGACATATGGCCTTTTCCACAGTCGAATCGTGTAGTCTATGCGCTGCTTAATATCTGATTGAATGGTGAAAAGATACACATTCTAAAGTTTCGCTCAAAACCGACATGGTCACGCGAATGGCGTCACTTTCCATATTTGGAGATGACCAAGTGCAGCATTGAACGTCTTGTCTACAAAATTAATGCACTTATAGAAGAGTGAAGTCTGCGAATCTTGCGTGTTGGACTGTCTGATAATTGGTGGCATTTCTAATTCTCTTTGTTTTGAAGTTCCCTTTGAAGTTCCCTTTCTTTCTTGACATATATTTATAATCCAGGCATCAGAATAGTCATAATACACAAATAGTCTTTTTGTGTATTATGATCACTAAGTTAAACTCTGTACATGTGGGTATTTATAATGTATCAGTGCATGAACTTCTTTCTGTTGATAGATGCTTCATGACCCTTACAATTAGTATTTGATTCACTTCACAGCTTTGTATTCCCCATCATCTTCATGTTTTGTTGTTGTTGTTGTTGTTGTTTTTTTTTTTTTTTATATTCTGAATGTTATTTGTTTTCGCTTTGTGTATGTGTTTTATGTATATCACAAAGTTTTGATTTATCATTTTTCCGAATGTTGGTTTCACGAAGGATTCAAAATGTATATCCTTATTTTCTCTAATTGTTTTAAACATCCTTTTGTGCTTACCAACCGCCATGCTAACATTTATATGAAGTAAAGTGGCACAGTATAAGCTTTAAGCTTGTTGTTGCCGTTATGTTTGCTTAATATTTGTTTAATGTGCATTTGAAAAATAAAAAATCATTTAAACCAGAATAGTCTGAAGTCCAGTCCTCTGAAAACCGCGGTAAAAGGGCCATCAAGGCGCGCGCTAGACGGACGAGGGACAACACTGAAATGATTTCCAACATCACCAAAATGGCTTAATAGAGTGGAAATCACTTTAACATGCTATTTAGGCCTAACAGAAAATATAACAATTGATAAAAAAGCAAAACCTCTGACTGATAAGAGAAGCCTAATGCTTTATTTATTTGTTAACCCTTTCAACGCCAGCCATATTTCAGCTTAAACTGTCCATTAACTTCATTTACCTGGGTAGAGAAAGGATGCAAAATCCATCTGCAAAATTGGGGATTCTTTTGAATCCTGTGAAATATATAAAATAATGTCTATCCTTACTTCCCAGAAACTAACACAAACGAAAACTTTAGTGATAATAGAGTCCCAATTTGATGCATTTTAGTGACATAGGTGTTAAATCACCGTGGTGCTAAAAACAGCGACATTGGCGGTGAAAGGCGTTAATTCAATGCACCAATACAAAAGAAAGAAGGGTAAAATTTACTCTAGCCCAAATGCCACTCAACAAATCTTTAAAGTGTTTCCTAGGGTCAATGTTGTCCATTTTGTGAATTAAAATATTCAAAGCAAAAATAACTGAGCCATAGTTAAGCAAAAAAAAATTCGTACCTCTGTCATGTAATTCGTACCTCACACATACGTCTTTTCAATGCGCAATCCAGCGTCAAAAATGCATTTGCAAAAGCCTGTTTTAAGTGACTTCAATTATTGGGGTTTCCGTACGGATGGCGAAAATGACATAAGATTTATTTTTTGACATCACAGAAATGTCATTTAGAAGAAAGAATGGCCTATTCTTCTGTTATAAGCCAAGTCACGAGCATCCTACAATGAGAGACTTAGTGCGATTTTTGCATTTTAGTGACACGCCAGAGGGCATGACGCTCGTGTGGGGCTAATCCTCTCTATATTCTTAGTTGGGGATAAAGAAAATGAGAGAGAGATAACTGAGTATGTTCCTACCATGTAATTCGTCTCTCTCTCTCTCTCAAAAGCTCTTGACTTCATACATAAGATTTATTTTGACATCACAGAAACCCGAAGTAAGAAAATCGGCGTGATAAAGCCAAGTCAGCCCCTAGTGCAAAATAACAATCGGGGGGTGTTTTTTTCCTGAAGTCTTTTTTTTCGGGCTACACCGGTTCAACCTTTCTCTGCTATAATATACATCAATCATTGTAATCAAAAGCCTACATCGCCATAGGTATTTCAACCATTGTAATTCGTGCTGTTATTGAATTAGTGAAAATAATACTCGGAGTGTTGTTGTTTTCCTGAAGTCTTTTTTTTTTCGGCTACCCCGGTTCAACCTTTCTACTCGCTATTATATACATCAGTCATTGTAATTCATCTTGGAAGGTTACAGAACTAGCTGTTTCTATTTGATGTTTCAATCATTGTAATTCATCTTGAAAGCCTACATAACTAGCTGTTTCTATTTGATATTTCAATCATTGTAATTCATCTTGAAAGCCTACAGAACTAGCTGTTTCTATTTGATATTTCAATCATTGTAATTCATCTTGAAAGCCTACAGAACTAGGTGTTTCTATTTGATATTTCAATCATTGTAATTCATCCTGAAAGCCTACAGAACTAGCTGTTTCTATTTGATATTTCAATCATTGTAATTCATCCTGAAAGCCTACATAACTAGCTGTTTCTATTTGATATTTCAATCATTGTAATTCATCCTGAAAGCCTACTGAACTAGCTGTTTCTATTTGATATTTCAATCATTGTAATTCATCCTGAAAGCCTACAGAACTAGCTGTTTCTATTTGATATTTCAATCATTGTAATTCATCTTGAAAGCCTACAGAACTAGCTGTTTCTGTTTGATATGTCCATCATTGTAATTCATCTTGAAAGCCTACAGAACTAGCTGTTTCTATTTGATATTTCAATCATTGTAATTCATCTTGAAAGACTATTGAACTAGCTGTTTCTATTTGATATTTCAATCATTGTAATTCATCTTGAAAGACTACAGAGTTACACTAGCGACCAAAGGTTAAGGCCCAGAAAGACAATCATCTCCGAAAACTCACGAACTCAATAGGCCTAAAACGCACCCAGCTCATAACAAAACTGAATTTATTCTTTTAACATTAAGTTCATTCCAAAAAAACATTAATCAGAACGAGCTCAGTCAACAAAATGCTCCTTTCAACAACTTCCCCCTCCTCTTGAAACGTCACACTCAGACTCAATGCACTTTGGAACAGTCAGTACACATTACTGACATTGGTTTTGCGCGGATGCCTTCCTCTCATGGTGACACATCACCACACAAAAGTTGAAGCGATTCGGTTAAGCGGTTCGGGAGATATCCTTGGGACAGACAGAAAACCCACACA
>CM065687.1:51358631-51363631 GCA_017654935.2 Phymorhynchus buccinoides
TAAAGTACATTATGCGGGTAAATGAGAAGCTCCCAATTTGACGCCTTTTAATGACATAGGTGTTAAAATCACTGTGGTGCTAAAAATGCGACTTTGGCGGCGAAAGGGTAAGGCAAGGCAAAGAATTTATTTATTCCATACCCCATTTGGGCACAGAAGGGCTAAAACATTAGCTTGTGAAGCCTTACGATCTGGTCAAGAACTGTGATGATATCAAACAAGCGAACGGCGAAATAATCAGAACAGCTCAAAACAGAAATACAAACGTATACTTGCGAAGTAAGGCAACGCCCCCCAAAAAATGATAAAACGGCGGCAGCGTTGCACCAGCGAAAACGAAATGGAGCAGAAAAGTAGCCATCAAACGAGCAGCAGTAGTAGTAACGCCCACAACGTTGGCAGAAGAAAAGGGGGACCTAATAGCTGGTTCAGTGTCCTGTCCAAAGTCCTGCGACCCGGTCGAAGAGAATCGTCAGAAAGTAACCCCCACGACCCCTCCTCCTCCGCTCATGGGCTCTCGCGCAAGCGCGCTTCTTCCATGTCGCATTTGATTAGAAGGCAAGTGTGTGTGCGGAGGGGGTGTGGCGGGGTGTGGGGGTGCGTGTGGGGGTGTGCGGATGTGTGTGTGTGTTGTGAGGGGGTGTGTGTGGGGGGGGTGTATGTGTGTGTGTGTGTTTGTTTATGTGTATGTGTGTGTATGTGTGTGTGGATATTGTCTGTGTGTGTATGTGTGTGCGAGAAAATTAAAGAAATAATCATTAGGCAAATTCTGACCTGAAAAAGACAACTGATAGAGCCCATCTCAGAAAATGGTATGGGGATATTACTCTCTTAATTATGTTAGAGCAAAAGCCAGCATAAATTATCAGGGTTATTCCTCTTCGTCTGATGACATCATCAGTGATGTCATCAGGTCAGTAGTAATACGTTGGTGGCAGTCAAGATGTAGCCGTCACTTCTTCTAACGTAAAACACTGACCTTTCATAGGGGGCGGGGGGGGGAGGGGGACTGTTGATCCTTGGAAGGAGAGTTAGTCAAGATTTCGAGCTTAGCTCTTCTTTCCAGACCGAGATGTGAGGGCGTTGCTGTACATAGTAGAACATTGTCTTGTTGATGTGAGCACATACAATTCACTTATGTTGGTAGGGACAAGTTGAACAGATTTCAGGGTGAAATAGTGAGAGAAGGATGGCAGGGTGTAGGGGTGGGGGTAGGGGAAGAGTAGTGGGGTACAGGAGAGATTGTAGTACAGTTGGGTTGCTGGCTGTTAGCGTTCACGTTCTGCTATGAGCCAGTTGTGGACTGTTGGTTGCTTCTGATAGAGCCAGGTCTAGAAACCAATGAATGAATGAATGAAATATGCTAAATTGTGAACCTCTGACGTCCAGATCCTAACTAGACTCTCTGTGATTACGAAACCACTCCTGCACACGTACGAACATCGAGACTGTGCCCTATATACTAGTAGTGACACTAGCCTAATGCACCAGACCTCTGACGTCCAGATCCTGATTAAAACGCTCTGTGGGTTCCAGAACCATACCTGCCTCCCATCCGCTCGCCTGTCAAATCGGAAGCCGTAGGTACTATTTGTGACGTATTGCCGCTGCAAAGAAATACCTTTTTGCAAGAGTCAATGCCCGTGGTGGGTGTGAGTGGGGGGGGGGGGGAGATGGGTGAGATAATGAACACAACACAGAAAGGGCATAACTCTCGCCAATAACCCTATTTGAGTGCCACTTAAAGGCTGCCTTTTGCAAGAGTGAATGCCCTTTTGGATACTGAAGAACAAGGGCTTGACTCTTGCCGTCAAGGGCGTTAATAACCTTAGCTGCAGTGACCAACACAGGCACGCTGGCAACGCACTGACACGCACCGTAAACGCATATGTACTTATTATTAACTTACATAAATTGACCGGGTGTTTTGTTTTGGTATTTGGTAATATTCTGATCACAGAGAACTTTGTTTCTGCGATACTCGGGGCGCTGCTCCCACCTGGAGAGCGTTGTTGTCGCTGCAAATGCAGAACCTCCGTGTATGTGTGTGTGTGTGTGGGGTGGGGGGGGGGGGGGGGGGGGCGGGGGGGGGTGGGGGGTGGCCTTGTCTTGAGGGTCGAGGGGGTTGTCTGAGGAGGAGGCGGACTTGGGGAAACCTAGCTATTAATTTGGGTCATACCAAGCAGCGGGATTTCTCCCTACTCTTACCGACCTTTAACTGCCCGTGGGAATTTGTACGTGCGTAAAGCAGCACGGGTCAGACTGGCTTTAAGTCCCCGTTCGACGGACTCGACGTTCAGTTCGATTTTCCCCTCTGCCACCTTCCTTCCTCGGCATGGAAGCACGTAACACCCTTGTACGTACACGCTTCGTGTGACGTCTTTCTAGGTTTCCTGTTGTTTGCTTTGAGAGATGATAATCATCATATAGTAAAAAAGCCAACTGCTGTGTCGTGTGTGTGGGTGTTGTGTGTGTGTGTGTGTGTGTGTGTTATGTGTGGTGTGTGTGTTGTCTGAAACACGAAACGGGCCTTATACCTCCGCCGTTTTTTGACCGAATCGCTTCAAATTTGCTGTGAGCCCTAACGGGGCGATGGCAACGGCAACCGAGGCGGCCGTGTCATTTGCGCGGTTCGGCAAATGCGCGAAACGCGCATCCGCCGGCCTCTCGGCGCCCGTATCTCCGGTGTTTCTGGACCGATTGCCTTCGAATTTCGCAGGAACATGACTGGGGACAGTGACTATCCGTGTACCAAACCGGAAGCGAATCGGTTCAGAAACGCGCGCGCTATACGACTCCGCCGTTTTTCTTAACCGAATCGCTTCAAATTTGCTGTACTCAGCGTTACCAGTACTTCGCGTTACCGTTACTAGGCGTTACCGTTACTAGGCGTTACCGTTACTAGGCGTTACCGTTACTAGGCGTTACTGGTACTCGGCGTTGGGCTAGTATACATGGTATAAAAGGCCAACGATTCCTATTAGGTTTTAATCATCTTTTGCATCAAAGTAAAGCATTTGACTTTCTACTGGCGCGGTTAAGGTTTACAGTGGTTTTGTTGCGTGAGTTCTAGTTCTGCTGTGAATCTTTAAAAATTGAATGTTATGACAGTGGTACCTATGAAACGCATGACGTAATTGGATTTCAACTGAATATATTGATCTGCCATACATTTACAAAAGTGGTGTTATTGGCTTGGACAACGGATGAATGTATCATAGCAACACGAGAAATTAGTGGGAAACATTCATCAACTTCGGTACCCATGTTCAAAATGTGTAGCCTTTGATGGTGGTGATAAACATATGTCTCTGGGCTTAAATGGTATATTATTTTTTTACAAAGAAAACAGGTTTTAGCAGTTCTGTTATTTCAGCAAAATGAGCATGACATGTTTCACTTATAACCCGAGGAGGCAAAGTTCTTTATGGTAAGAGCGAACCTATTAGTTGTCCACGGTGTGTGTGTGTGTGTGTGTGTGTGTGTGTGTGTGTGTGTGTGTGTGTGTGTGTGTTGTGTGTGTGTGTATTTGTGTGTGTGTGTGTGCGTTTGTGTGTGTGTGTGTGTTCTGTGTGTGTGTGTGTGTGTGTGTGTGTGTGTTGTGTGTGTGTGTGTGTGTGTGTGTGTGCGCGTGTGCGTGCGTGCGTGTGTGTGAGTGTGTGTGTGTGTGTGTGTGTGTGTTTTGACAGAGAGAGAGAGAGAGAGAGAGAGAGAGAGAGAGAGAACAGAGAGAGAGAGAGAGAGAGAGAGAGGAGTGTGTGCGTGTGTGTATGTGTGAGTGTGTGAGTGTGTGTGTGTGTGTGTTGTGTTTGTGTGTGTGTGTGCGTGTGCGTGTGCGTGTGTGTGTGTGTTGTGTGCGAGTGTGTGTGAGTGTGTTGTGAGTGTGTGTGTGAGAGAGAGAGAGAGAAGAGAGAGAGAGAGAGAGAGAGAGTGTGTGTGTGTGTGCGTGTGCGCGCGCGCGTGTGTGAGTGTGTGTGCAGTGTGTGTGTGTGTGTGCGCGTGTGCGTGCGTGTGTGTGTGAGTGTGTGTGTGTGTATGTGTGAGTGTGTGTGTGTGTGTGTGGTGTGTGTGTGTGTGTGTGTGTGTGTGTGGTGGGTGTGTGTGTATGTGTGTGTGTGTGTGTTGATCATTTTTACTGTACATTTTATCTTTGTTATACATAATGTCTTCGTCTTTTATTATCTTAATGTTCTATATCGTTACATAAAAAATATCCCGTACCAAGGACAATAAAGTATTTGGAATTTGGAGTTTGATCGACACAGTAAACAGAATAGGACAAGAACTCAAAACATTAGTTGTTGTTGCTGTTTTATTATGCTGAAAGAACTGTTTCCAGGTAGCCTGAAAGCAACGTGGAATTATGTTCATCCGTCAGCATCATTGTACGCAGTGAAGTGCACGAGTTCTTACACGTTTATTTCTTCTTTTCTTCGTGTTGTTAATGGTTCTAAAGGGGGAGTGTCAACGCCATGGAATGAAGCAATTAGTTGTTTGTGCTCAATGAGTCCTCCCTTTAAGTCATAAGTCATAAGTTTCTTTAATGTCCATTGGCATTGTACAACGCGCATGGAAGCTTGTCTTCCACCGTGTAAAATAAGATGAGAATATCATCAAAATCAAAATATGAAACAAAAATATGAAACATAAATTTACATTAAAACAAATATGTAACTCTCACACCACACCCAATCATTCATCCGCTCTCCGCTATCTTGCTCACTCATCATGCAACCCACCACCACTTCCGCCTTCATGTTTAACCCTTTAGAGCAAGAGCCCCGCGTCAGGGCTTTCTCTCTTCCTTTCGCCATTCTGTATGATTCTAGCGTCTGATGAGCATTTTTGATTTTGACAGTTTGATTTTGCCTGCTTGTTTGTCTGTCTGTCTGTTGGTCGCTCGGTCGGTCAGATTGTTTCTGCCAATGGAGTTAATGGTTCAAGTGTAGGATTCTTAGTTAGATCCATCCCCCACCCCACCCCGTGGGGATACCGTGGGG
>CM065687.1:51368631-51373631 GCA_017654935.2 Phymorhynchus buccinoides
CTCTACTTTTGCATGAAATCTCTAGTGAATACAAGGTCAAGGTCACAGTGAACTTCGAAAAAGAGCAAGGTTATCAATGTTTGAACCACCTATTCTACAGACTTCACTTATCTCCACTTGGCTTTGGTTTTTGGCTTTGCTGGCACCTAGGCCCTCGTACAAATTGCAAAGCTCAAAATCACAGCTCCGACCTTTGCCTCAAAGAAGCTACCAAAATAACCTTGGGATCTGGACTAGAGGGGTGGAACTACAAAGAGGAACGGTGTTCTTCCTAGGAATGCAAAACGTTTGAAGTCTGTGAACTCCTGTGGACCAATGACAAACTTTACTGATCAACCCACGTACAAGAAACAAGTCTGGAACACGAGATATGCCTGACGTATTCAGCATCATCTATGTTGCTTGGGTTACAGTATGAAAGCTTTTTTGATACAATTATCTTGAGACAACCGATAACCTGCCTTCCTCCGTTCCTTTAAACTTTTTGTCTGTGCATATAATTATTTCCTTGACTGTCTTTGTGTAGCTTGTCTGAAAGCTTCTTTCATATAATTATCTTGAAATAAACAGTAACCTGTCTCTCTGTCTCTGTTCCCTTAATTACTCTTTGTGTCTGCGTATCTGTCCTTGTCTGTCTTTGTCTCGCCGTCTTTCGTTTATTACTTCCAATATATGTTTTTGAACACGGAGGTTACATATGCTATATTGTGAGTGAAATAGTCTTTGCGGGTCTTTTTTTCTGTCTTTGCTTATTCACGCCTCCGTCTTCTATCTTGTCATGCTGTCTTTTGTCTGTCCGTCTGTCTGTCTGTCTGTCCGTCTGTCCCTGTCTGTCTGTCTCTCTCTCTCTCTGTATCTTCTCTCTCTTCTCTCTCTCTCTCTCTCTCTCTCTCTCTCTCTCTCTCTCTCTCTCTCTCTCTCTCTCTCTCTCTCTCTCTCTCTCTCTCTCTCTCTCTCTCTCTCTCTCGCTCTCTCTCGCTCTCTCATTTTCGTGTTTGTATAATGGAGCCTATGGCTTATGTACATTAAACACTCAGACTCAGACTCTCTCTCTCTCTCTCTCTCTCTCTCTCTCTCTCTCTCAATCTCTCTCTCTCTCTCTCTCTCTCTCTCCGTACAATGGTTTTTCTCTCTCTCTCTCTCTCTCTCTCTCTCTCTCTCTCTCTCTCTCTCTGGTTTAAATGTTTTATTTTCCAAAACAACATGAACAACAACTATGACATAATAACTGAAGCAACAACAAGCAGAGCTTATGGCGTGCTCAGTTCAAAACGAATTACACAGTATAAAAAAACATTGGCGGAATTTTACCAGGAAATACAAGCAATACATTTTTGGCTCACGTCGTTTTTTAAAACAAAGTGAGTCTATAGTATCGTACATGTTCGGTTGTGTGTCTGTGTGTCTCTCTCTGTGTGTGTGTGTGTGTGTGTGTGTGTGTGTGTGTGTGTGTGTGTGTGTGTGTGTGTGTGTGTGTGTGTTTTGCGTCCGTGGCCCCGACCTTTAACCTTAACTCAAGCCTTAACGTTGTCATTTTCTCTAAACATATAAGGCGTTAGAGGGTTAAAGTTAGCAGGATACTTGATTTTGACGTGAGCCTTCAAGTCACGACGATCAAAGCAGTCAGATACATTGATAAAGAACAAAATAAAGATAATCATTTGTTGCAGAGATTACTGTTGTGCAACCTTTAACCTTGACTTCAAACTAAAGAAGACTCTCACTCTCCACTGAAACTTTAACGTTGTCATTTTCTCCAAAAAAACATAAGATGTTAGAGGGTTAAAGTTAGCAGGATACTTGATTTTGACGTGAGCCTTCAAGTCATGGCGATCAAAGCAGTCAGATACATCGGTAAGGAACAAAAGAAAGAAAATCATTTGTTGCAGAGATTACTGTAACTGTGTTGTACCGAGTAGGAGATACTGGAAAGAAGACTCTCCATTAGATATACAAAAACGCTCTTTAAAAAGAAACACAAGACTTCAGGTGTGTACAAATAGGTACATTTTAACGTCGTCAACTTATATTTTCTGTAACAAATGGATGTACCGAGTGTGTGCGTTGACGGCCCGGTTGTTTAGCTTTATTTGCGCCTTTGAGTAACGGTTGTTCGTGTTCATTTGCTCATCATCTCTGCGCATAACTTAGCCTACTGCACTTCCGGCAACAAGGCCTAGGCCTAGAGCCCATGCCTTACCTCATAATCAAGACGACGTACTTAACATTTAGCCCACATTCATTTCAGTCTTGAAAAAAAATATACGGAAAATCCAGGGTTCGTCGATTTCACTGCCTTCGACGTACGAATCCTTTGTTAGGCCTAGACGATTGATCACCATGAGCAAAGACTGTACAGGGGAAGATAAACATGGATGAGCTTGCTGGCTGTGATCTTGACCTTTGCTTTGTGGCAGGGGGGGGGGGGGGGGGGGGGGGGCGGGGGGGGGGAAAATGGGGGGGGGGGGGGGGGGGATGGGGGATGGGAATTAACGAAACGAAAATAAAATATTAAATACATATTAGGACTAATATAAAATATCTTACAGATATGTAGATGATGTGGAACAAGTTTTCATCGCATGAACAATCAGTTTAAAACAGTAACAGATCACGCAACTTCAATTATTAATTTTCTAAGAGTAAGAGGCTTAGACCCACAGGCAAAGACTAGGCCTACTACAGGTGTCCGTAGACCCCCCTTACCCCGGCGGGGGGGTGTGGGGGGGGTGGGGATTGGTCACTATGTTTTTTCTGAAATCTTGGTCAATATGCTTTTCAATTTTACTTGTTTGCCAAAAATAAAAATAGGGCTCCACTATGTTACATGCGCATACATATAATTAAATTTTAAAGAAAGGGGTAGGGGTGCATAGAAATAATTTTAATTTACACAGTAAAATAAAAATTAATTCTGTTTTCAGATGCACAAGTGTCTACATAACAGTATTCTTTCTATACAGGCATGGGAATTGTCATGGAATTCCCATGCCTGCTATAGTAATAAAAATCAGACGTGAGCCTTGTAGGCTTTGCCTCTTTTTTGAAAAGAAAGTCACAACAAACCAAACGAACAATGGACATAGCAATAGACAAAAGAAGTAGAATCGACAAAAAAATTATAAGAGAGTTAGAGAGAGAGAGAGAGAGAGAGAGGAGAGGGAGAGGGAGAGAGAGAGAGAGAGAGAGAGCGAGAGAGAGCGAGAGAGAGAGAGAGAGAGAGTTCCACCTCACACCACTCTGCAGACCAGAACTCCAACTATCTCTCTCTCTCTCTCTCTCTCTCTCTCTCTCTCTCTCCTCTCGTCTCTCTCTCTCTCTCTCTCTCTCTCTCTCTCTCCTCTCCCTCTCTCTCTCTCTCTCATCTCATCTCTCTCCTAACATATTAGGAGTCCCAGGGACGGTATTCATGTCGAGATAGCATGAGACTTAGCATGATGCTAACTTAGAAGCTCTTCCAAAAGTCCTATTAAATCCTATAGGACATTGGAAGAGCTTCTAAGTTAGCATCATGCTAAGTCTCATGCTATCTCGACATGAATACCGTCCCTGGTGACTTACGAACATTAAAACATCCGTAGCCTCAAGCCTCAAGTCTGAACTCATCTCATTTATCTCCCTTTCTAGTTTTCTTTGTATATCTCCATCTCTACCAAAGGATACTCTTAAACTCGCAAAAATAATATACTATTCGCGTACATTTTTGCAAGTGAGTATACCACCTCCCTTCCACTTGTGTGGTCTTTGCAGAAGAAAGCCAGGAGCAAGGAGAACCTGTCTCGCCTGGAAGACATTCTACGACGTTTGAAACCTTCCGAGTTCAAAGACAATCACCTGGCCGCTTACAAAGTAAGTAAACTGTTGTTGCCATTTTTGTAACCAGCCGCGGCGCGTAAGCTGCTTAATGTGTAACCAGCCGTGGGGCGAAACCTTCTTAATGTTTTTAGGGGGCGTTTGGCTGTTTGTTCCTGGCTGACTATATGGCTATCTATATATCTATCTATCTATCTATCTATCTATCTATATGTCTATCTATCTATCTAGATCTATTTTGGAGACCAGCATGGACAAAGAGCAGCCATAGCTCACGTGGTCTCCAAGAACAAAATGTGATTCGCGCTTCCAGATCAGGTGATCGAATCGTATTCCACAGTCGTGCGATTTTAGCTGACGTGTGGCCGGCCCTTAAGGCTGGACCCTGACGGATGACTTTTTGCAAGAAACACGTCTAGATCACCAGAAAGACAGCCTTTTCAAGGATCGGAACACTCACTTTGCTCTGGTTTCCTAAACATTAAACCGTCAAAACGGCGATTCCTCCTTGGCGGAGATGCCGGAGAGAGTACCCATTTTGAATGGGGATGGGTGGAGGACACTCATTGTGGTTGAAGCGCTTTTTTTGTAGTGCAGTAAAAAGCAAACATTGTAGCTGTTTCCCTTGTAGTGAGCGAAACTCCTTTAGATAATCTGTATAACATTAATTAAAAATACGAAAACAAAGGCTTGTTTTGCGAAAATGTCGTGCAAACGAATTGGTCTAAACGCAGGCGGCCATTAGAAAAGATACGGCACACGCCTTCTCTTTGGGTGAAATAATTTGACTTCTAGCACCTCTGCCAAGGAGAAATCGCCGATTTGACGGTTTGATTTCTTGGAAAACTCATCCGTCAAGGTGGCCCTTTAAGGGTGCATTCATACTGGCACGCACGACTGTCGCGCGGACGGACAAAAAAACGTGCTTTAAATTAGATGTATTCTGGTTTGTGTTTTGCTTGGTTTTTGGTTGCGGTTGTGTGCGTGTGGGTTTACTTTTTTTAAACTTTGACTCGAGATTTGAAGTGTGTTGTTGTGTTGCAGAACGTTCATTGGTCAGATCTAATCGCCAGCACGGACAAGCAGAGCCACCCAGAGCCAATCAGCATCTCCGACACGGAGCGGAAGCGGCGCGAAGCAGTCTGGGAGCTGTTCAAAAGCGAATGCGTCTTCCTCATCGACCATTG
>CM065687.1:51376131-51381131 GCA_017654935.2 Phymorhynchus buccinoides
TCTCTCTCTCTCTCTCTCTCTCCTCTCTTCTCTCTCTCTCCTCTCCATCCCCTTTACGTTCCTTGGGACTGCGTTTTTGCTCTCATTAGGCCTACACTCTTACTACTGCATGCACTTACGCGCGCGTACTTAAGCTTACGTGCGCACGCGCATCCAAGCTTCCGTATACATTTGTACTTTATTTGTTAATATACCTGTTACTCTTCTTTTCCAGTGTTTGCAACCGACCATTTGATCATAATAGGAATTGTTCGGAAATAATTAAGGGGAGTAATTTCATGGTGTGTGGGAGTGATCTTGCCTAATTCAATCGGTCAAGCAGGGGAAGTTACTCTACCATCAGATCCCCGTCTCTCGTCTCGTGTGTTTGAGCAGACATACAACACTTAGAACACCGTGCGTCATTCTAAAATTGATGTCATTTATATTTTTACGTCACATTTTGCAAGTTTTATCAGTTTGTGGCCACTGGCCACCCCTCATTTTTCTAAAAAAAAAAAGAATGTTTGCAAGTCGCTGACTCGCATCCTGTGGTTTCAAGCTTCGACGCCATTGTCGCATTGTTGCTATGGTATTTGACAGTAATGGAGTTAAACAACTCTAATTTTCACGAAGTGCTCTCCCCTATTTTTTTCCAAGAAAATCATCTAATCCTTTCCCATCTCTTCGGGGAGTTTCAGTTTCAACCTTAAAAATCCAAATGTTAATGTTACAATGATTGAAGGATGTGTGGTTGAATGTGTGAATGGATGGATGGATGGAATAATGCATGGATGGACTGGTTGGTTAGTTGGTTGGCTGATTGATTGGTTGATTGGTGGATTGATTTATTGACTGATTTATTGATTGGTTGTTTGATTATTGATTGATTATTGATTGATTGAGTTACGTAGCAAGAAATGCGCTCTATAAATATTATTATTATTGTTATTATTATTATGATGATCATCATCATCATTATTATTATCATCATCATCATCATCATCATCATCATTATTATTATTATTATTATTATTATTAGTAGTAGTAGTAGTAGTAGTAGTAGTAGTAGTATTGATTGATTGATCTTTGCAGCAAACAACACTTGCACCTAATACTAAAGTTTCGAGAATTCCCCGTAAAGGGTTTCTCTGAACCACACGTACATCCCCCACCCCCCCACCCCCCACCCCACCCTCGCCCTTTTTAGCAGCACATAAAAATCGATTTGGCTATACTAATAATTTAAAAAAGAATAAGTGTAAACTGCTATGATTGCAAAAGCCCTTTCACCGCCAATGTCGCACTTATGCACCACAACTGTTTAACTGTCACTAAAAGGCATCAAATCAGGGCCTGTTTTCCGAAGACCCTATTTTCTTCATTTGGGAGGTTAAGGTCTCTGTACGCGTTAACACTATTCACAAGATATTTCTCTTTCCCCAAGGCAACACAGTGAGCTGTAAGTCATATTTTAAGAGTGGGCTATCACTGTGTTGCCATGGGGAAATAGAAATATATCGTGAATAATGTTTTTTGGTTTACCATGTACACAGACCTTAAGGATAGGCCTAATGTTATGCATGTCAGAGAGGAATTCTCAATATTGCAGTGTGGTTTTTTGGTCTCTACACAGACAAGTTTAATGGTATTTTTTGGCTGAAAAATGGCTGGCGGCGAAAAGGGCTAATGTGTGTCTTGTGCTTGCTTTGCAGTTTTCAACGCACTCCAAGGATGGGGCAGTGTTCCACGCCTACTGTATCAACTACACAAACGCACTGACCTACTTGGAAAAGCTTCGCCAAAGTCCGGAATTCGCCGAATTTGAACGAGTAAGGTTTTAAAGGCGTTACCCCCCGTGGGGATACTGGGGGGGGGGGGGGGGGGGGGGGGGGGGGGGGGGGGGGGGGGGTCTTCCGTACAAATAGTTCCCCCACCTTCTGGAAGTTCTGTGCTTGTAACTTCCTCTAATTCTGCCACTCTCTTTGACTCTGCCTTTTTCCCTTTGCTTTCTATCATCTTCTACTATCTTTCTGACTGATTGGCCCATTCTCCTGCCTTTGGTTTTTACAATACAATCTTCCAAATAACATTTCTCCTCTGAGCTCCTCCGAAATCGGAATGTGTCGGCTGAATGCAGCGGGGAGACCAGTGAAAACTGAAAACCGACACATACGTACCTTACCCATTATGGCCATATGGCCTGGGAACGCAGAAGAAGAAGAAAAATAAGAAAGGCGTTAATGTGTGCGATGCTTCCAATTTCTTGTTCTTGAAGCCGGCGCCACACTGCATTCGATTTGACCCGTATGTATAGGGGGAAGACGGGGTAAAAAGCGCATGGGTGGGTAAGAAGCCCACCCCAATTATCTCATAAAATAAAGAAAATGTCAGTCAAATTTGCCCATGAGACGAATGCTAGAACATTAACGCTCGTCTCCATGGGCAAAATGAGACTGAAATTTGCTTCATTTCATGAGATAATTGGGGTGGGCTTCTTACCCGCCCATGCGCTTTTTTTTACCCCGTCTTCCCCTAGTGAACGAAAACAGTAGTTCTTTTTTAGACGGAGGTATTTCACGTGAATCATGACTCACAGACATCGTCACAGTCGTATCGCGTATTTGGGATCAAATCGTATGCAGTGTGGCTAGGCCTTGAAGGGCCTGCTACACGACATACGATTCGCTGTCAACGCGATGCGATTTTGACGATGTGAATCATGATTCACGTGAAAGTCAATCTATATCTATTGGGTCTAGTCGAGTATAGTGAGCGAAAATAGCAGAAAACATAGTTTTTTCTAGACGGAAACAATTCACGTGAATCATGACTCGCATCGTCCACAGTCGCATCGCATTGACAGCGAATCGTATGTAGTGTTGCATGCCCTTTAAAAGGTCTGTGTACACGTTAACAATAATCACAAGATATCACTATTTCCCCATGGCAACACAGTGAGTTTGTAAGTCATATTAAGGTCTGTGTACACGTTAAGGAATATTCACAAAAAATATCACTATTTCCCATGGCAGCACAGTGAGTTGTAAGTTATATTAAGGTCTGTGTACTCGTTAACATTATTCACGAGATATTTCTATTTTCCCATGGCAACACAGTGATAGCCCGCCTCGTCGCCGCCGCGCGCCGCTACCGGAGCCCCCGCTCTCTTTTTACTATGCTTACAGTTCACTGTGTTGCCATGGGAAAATAGAAATATCTCGTGAATACTGTTAAAAAACGGGGCGTGCACAGACCTTAATATGGACTTACAACTCACTGTGTTGCCATGGGGAAATAGAAATATATCGTGAATAATGTTAACGTGTACACAGACCTTTAAATGAGTGGCCTAAAGGTCCGTGTACACGTTAACACCATTCACAAGATATTTCTATTTCCCCATGGCAACACAGTGAGTTGTAAGTCATAAAAGACGTGGGCTATCACTATGTTGCCATGGGGAAATAGAAATATATCGCGAATAGTGTTAGCGTGTTTTGACAACGGAGACCTTAATATGACTTACAACTCACTGTGTTGCCATGGGGAAATATAAATATATCGTGAATAATGTTGACGTGTACACATACCTTAATGATGTGGCACAACTCACTGTGTTGCCATGGGGGAATAGCGATATTTTGTGAATAATGTTAACGTGTACGCAGACGTTTAACTGGTGGTTTTCTTTCCCTGGCTGTGGTGGTGGCGTGGACAGTGGTGCGAGCAGGATTCTCGCTGCAAGCGGCTGCAGCTGACTGACCTGTTGGTGGCCCCTGTCCAGCACTGCACCAAGCTGCCCCTGCTGCTGGCCAACGTGGCCAAGTACACGGAGAGCCAGGCTGACCGCTGCCTGGTCAATGAGTCCATCGACAGCGTCAAGACCTCACTGCGTGAGTCGACTCAGCCGTTAAAGGGGCACCCTGACGGATGAGGTGTTTTTTTGTGCAAGAAACACGTCGATATCACCGTGAAAATACCCTTTTACATAGGTCGCAACACTCACTTTGCTCTGGTTCACTAGAAATCAAACCGTCAAATCGTCGATTCCTCCTTGGCGGAGGTGCTGGAAGTCAAATTCTTTCAGTGAAAGAGATTTTGTAATGGCCGCCTGAGTGGCTTAGACCAAATCGTTTGCACGAAATTTCTACAATACAAGCCTTTTCATGTATTTTATTTTATGTTAGTTTTATACAGTTTACCTAAAGGAGTTTCGCTCACCACAAAGGAAATAGCTCCTCTTTTTTTTACTGCACTACAAAAAAGAAAAAGCTTCAACTTCCGCCTCCACCCACTCCATCCAAAATGGCTTCTCTCTCCAGCTTCTCCGCCAAGGAGGAATCGCCGCATTGATGGTTTGATTTCTAGGAAACGTGAGCAAAGAGTGTTCCGATCCTTGAAAAGGCTGTCTTTCTTGACTGATCTCGACAGTGTTTCTGACAAAACCTCATCCGTCAGGGTGCACCTTTAATATACTACGACAGTACGATTGATAGTAGTAGGTTTTACCCATGGTCACGGAGATAAAGTGTTGTTTGTTTTTTGTTTTCATCTCAAGGGGTGTTTCTGAAAATAATTGATTTGCTACAAATAAACACTGATCCTTTCTGGAGTTTTCCAGATCACCTTGATCAACAAAAAAACAACAAAAAACAGGCTTTTGTAAAATTCTATTCACTGACTCTTCTATACTAATCTGAAAAAATAAACATAGTTGAAGTCGTAAGAGCTGTCCGATAAGGAAGCAAAAGAGATTTGGCATATTATATTTATTGACTACAAACCCACTAATTTTTACCGATACAAATTTAGAAGCGCGTATAGACGATTTTGTCGGTTGCATTGGTTTTTTTTGTTGTTTTGTTTTTTTTGGTTTTGTTTGAGTGACCATCAGTTGGGGCTAATGTGTTTATTAATGATAATAGTTATTATTAGTTCCTCCGTGTAGCTACCAGGAGATCTTACAATACGAATAGTTTATCCACCTTCTGGAAGTTCTGTGCTAGCAACTTCCTCTA
>CM065687.1:51388631-51403631 GCA_017654935.2 Phymorhynchus buccinoides
TTATCAGTTTGTAGATTTAATAATAGTCAGTCCTGTTTCATGTTTCTTTCTTAAAGTGTTTACATTCGTTGACTAGAAACAGTTATGTTCTTATTTATTTACTTAATACGACCACATTAATACCCCAAGACTTGAAGACAAGAACAAAATATAGTTGTTGTTGAACCCTAACCCTAACCCTAACAGGTAGGTAACTTCCATTTTTTAATTCTAATTTTGAACCGGAACTACCCCAAATCGACTTCAAGACGAGACAGTAGGGAAAGATAACCCCAAAAGACCGAATTATGAAACAGTGATATACTATTCCGTTACTTCTTTCAAATCTTACAGCAGAAGCAGGGGACGGACGGGGGGAACAAATCCCCGTCAGGAGGGGAGGGTGCGGGCTACGTGGTCTTCAGGCAGCCCCTGGCCATGGACCGCTTCCTGCTGCACGACATTCCGCCCGGGGAGGCTTCAGGTCGGTGCCAGGCTAGTGCCAGACTGTTAAGTTAATTAATTGGTTAATTCTAGGCATCAGGCATCAACTGTACTAGTGCAAGGCTGTACAGTTAGTTAACTGGTTAATTGTAGGCCTCAGGTTGGTGCCAGACCAGTGTCAGGCTGTTCGGTAGTCTAGGCCTCAGGTCAGTGACAGACTAGTACCAGGCTGTTCGGTTAGTTAACTGGTTAATTGCAGGCCTCGGGTCGATGCCAGACTAGTGCCAGGCTGTTTAGTTAGTTAACTGGTTAATTCTAGGCATCAGGTCGGTGGCAGACTAGTGCCAGGCTGTTCAGTCAGTTAACTGGTTAATTCTAGGCATCAGGTTGATGCCAGACTAGTGCCAGGCTGTTCAGTCAGTTAACTGGTTAATTCTAGGCATCAGGTCGGTGGCAGACTAGTGCCAGGCTGTTCAGTCAGTTAACTGGTTAATTCTAGGCATCAGGTTGATGCCAGACTAGTGCCAGGCTGTTCAGTCAGTTAACTGGTTAATTCTAGGCATCAGGTCGGTGCCAGACTAGTGCCAGGCTGTTCAGTCAGTTAACTGGTTAATTCTAGGCATCAGGTCGGTGCCAGACTAGTGCCAGGCTGTTCAGTTAGTTAACTGGTTAATTCTAGGCATCAGGTCGGTGCCAGACTAGTGCCAGGCTGTTCAGTTAGTTAACTGGTTAATTCTAGGCATCAGGTCGGTGCCAGACTAGTGCCAGGCTGTTCAGTTAGTTAACTGGTTAATGGTAGGCCTCAGGTCGGTGCCAGACTAGTGCCAGGCTGTTCAGTTAGTTAACTGGTTAATTCTAGGCATCAGGTCGGTGCCAGACTAGTGCCAGGCTGTTCAGTTAGTTAACTGGTTAATGCTAGGCATCAGGTCGGTGCCAGACTAGTGCCAGGCTGTTCAGTTAGTTAACTGGTTAATTCTAGGCATCAGGTCGGTGCCAGACTAGTGCCAGGCTGTTCAGTTAGTTAACTGGTTAATTCTAGGCATCAGGTCGGTGCCAGACTAGTGCCAGGCTGTTCAGTTAGTTAACTGGTTAATTCTAGGCCTCAGGTCGGTGCCAGACTAGTGCCAGGCTGTTCAGTTAGTTAACTGGTTAATTCTAGACCTCAGGTCGGTGCCAGGCTGTTTAGCTAAACAGCGAGTGTAAAGAGGCCACCACATAAGTGTGATTTCTCTCCAACTGCGATCCAAACTGTGACGACGTCTGTGCGGCATGATTCACGTAGAACTCTTCCGTCTTAAAATAATTCGGCAAAGATGCAGATGAACACCCCCTCTTCCATTTCTCGGTTCTTTCCGTTTGTTTCAGTCTACTTGCCGTTTTTACTGCAGATTGAGCACTTAACCTTTTCATTGCCACTGTCGCCTCTTGGCACCACAATGATTTAACACCCATGTCACTAAAATGCATCAAATGAGGGTCTGCTATCCAAAGACCTTATGTTCTTCATTTTGGGAGGTAAGGATAGGCCCTATGTTATGCATGTCACAGAGGAATCCCCAATACTGCAGACGAAATCGTTTCTTTACCCGGGTAAGCTTAATGGTACATTTTGGCTGAAGAATGGCTAGCGCTGAAAGGGTATATCGTTTTCCATATTTAACGTTAATTTTCAATCAATATACACAATTCAGAATATGCATCCAACAATAGTAGAAGGCAAAGGCAAGACGGAAATAACGCAATGAACCAAGATTGTGACAGGGGGTGTTGACCTGCATCTTTGCTCTTTCTGCTATTTCCGCATACTACATAAATCCCATACAATGTCTGATACAAAAAGACAGGTAATATTTCACCGGATTCGTGTACGAGGGGCTACAAATATAGTGAACAGATTCATTTAGACAGTAGTATGTCAGTATGTCACATTCGGATTTGAGTTGGATTTAGTCGTATGCTGCAGCGTGGCGTTTCTTACACAAAAACTCATCCGTCAGGGTGCGCCTTTAAGATAATGGGGACGCATATTAAGTCGCTCATTTCATGAGGAGAAGTAAAACAAATAAACAAGCCTATAACCCTAGAAGAAAAAAAAAAGATTCTTCCGATTAAAGGGGCACCCTGACGGATGAGTTTTTGTAAGAAACACGTAGAGATCACCAGGAAAACACCTTTTACAGAGATCGTAACACTCACTTTGTTCTGGTTTCCTATAAATCAAACTGTCAAATCGGCGATTCCTCCTTGGCGGAGGTGCTGGAAGTCAAATTATTTCACCCAAAGAGAAGGCGTGTGCCGTCTCTTTTCTAATGGCCGCCAAATCGTTTGCACGAAATTTTCACAATGCAACTTCTTTTTTTTTTTCTTTTTTCTTTTTTAAATGTTATAGTTTATCTAAAGGAGTTTCGCTCACAACAAACGAAATAGCTCCAATTGCTTTTTTACTGCACTAAAGCGCTTCAACCACAATGAGTGACCGCCACCCACCCCGTCCAAAATGGCTACTCTCTCCGGCATCTCCGCCAAGGAGGAATCGCCGTTTTGACGGTTTAATGTCTAGGAAACCAGAGCAAAGTGAGTGTTCCGATCCTTAAAAAGACTCTCTTTCTGGTGATCTCGACGTGTTTCTTGCAAAACCTCATCCGTCAGGGTTCACCTTTAAGACACGTTTACCTCTACGTGTATGTAATCTTCGATTATCCAGAATATAAAACCAACATTTTATGTCATATTTTGTTTATTTAATCTTCTTTCGAACGAAACAAAGGAACAAAGCTCTTTCTTATATGTCAGGTTTCTGGAAACATTATACCTCATAATGCCAAATATGTGTGCGCGTGTGTGTGTGCATGCGCGTTTGTGTATAAGCTGCATGCATGCATGTGTGTGTGCAGCCAATGGTCTGAAGCACGTGCTGGTGCTGATCCATATCAGCCGGTTCCAGCAAGTTCTGGGGGTGTTTACACTGCAAGCCTCTTCTGAAGCTAATAAGGTGGGTGTATTTTGGTGTGTATGTGTGTGCCTGTACGTGTCTCTGTGTGTGTGTGTGTGTGTGTGTGTGTGTGTGTGTGTGTGTGCGTGTGTGTGCGTGTGTGTGTGTGTGTGTGTATGTATGTATGCACGCTTTCGTTTTCGTTTTCGATTTCGTTTCTCTCTCTCTCTCTCTCTCTCTCTCTCTCTCTCTCTCTCTCTCTCTCTCTCTCTCTCTCTCTCTCTCTCTCTCTCTCTCTCTCTCTCTCTCTCTCTCTCTCTCTCTCCCCCCCTCTCTCTCTCTCTCTCTCTCTCTATCTCTCTCTCTATGTCTCTCGAACCCAGCTATCCACCCCCCCCCCCCCCCCATGTTCTGAGTCATATTTCCTTTTTTTTTTTTTGCCCCTTGCAAAGAAGGTTCTCTTCTTCCATAATGCATGTTACAACAAGACAATATTCCTTTAAAGAACTAAATAACAATGATTAACTCAATCATACTGAATAGCCATCATTATCAAATAAAGCAAATCAGCATATACTTTAGCAGCAATTGAAAATCAATCTCCTCTAACGAATCCACTAGTGTATCCTAAAACCAGCTTCGCAAGGGTTTTATCTATGATATAAGAACAAAGGAAAGGACAGAAAAAAAAAAAAAAAATAGAACATAAAGGGAACATAAAAAGGGGTGTGTGTGGTTATGATCAACATGAACATTTCGAAACTAGAATGACAAAGGTATGACAAAGGAAAGCAAATATCCCAATGTAAGTATTAATGCAGTGGAGTAAACACTATATATTATGATACATCATACACAGACATTAATAAATAAAATATAAAATAATAAACAAGGGCATCGCCGAGCGGCAGCAACGCATTGTGACAATGCAATCCCGGCCAGAGTTATGTCCTCTCCCTCCCTCCCTCCCCCCCCCCCAATAAACACACCACTTACCACCCTTACAGAACGCATAAAATACATAGCCCAAAATTTGAAGCGATTCTGTTCAGTAGTTCACGAGATACAGCTGAACTTTTATACAAACTTCCTTGCACCGAGTGATGTCCTCCCCCCCCCCCCCACCCCCCAATAAACACACCACTTTCCACCCTTACAGAACGCATAAAATACATAGCCCAAAATTTGAAGCGATTCTGTTCAGTAGTTCACGAGATACAGCTGAGATACAAACTTCCTTGCACCATGGTACACCACCGCACAACATTTGAAGCGATTCTGTTCACTAGTTCACGAAATAAAGCTGGGGGGAAATTACATAGCCCAAAGAAGGAAATTTCGGTTTTCAAGGTCAAACTTCAAGGTCAAGGTCAGCACGGTGTTGATTAACGAAAGGAAGCTTCCTTTTCCAGCTGTCTACCCCTCTGCCAATTGTAATCAAAATCCAAACAGCGATACACAGACAGACACACAGACAGACAGACACACAGACACACAAACCGATCGCAATACCTCGGCCTCTGGCCGGGTAAAAATTAGACCTACTTAGGTAGCAAGTTTAGGTAGGGCAACCACTTTTTGTTTGAATTCATCCATTTCCTTGTTCATTTTCAGATCACCTGGCTCAACGCGATCCGCGAAGCTCAAGAGAAGTACGTGGACAAGCAGCAACAACAAGAACAACAGCAACAACAACAACAACAACAACATCAACAACAACAGACCACAATAGTGAACCCTACCCACGTCCCTAGCATCCCTGACAACAATCATTACCACCACCAGCGGCAGCAGCGGCAGTCTACATCATCAACCATCTCCAATAGTAGCAACAGCAACAGCAGCGACCACAGCAACGGTCCGATCATAGACGCACACACCCCCTGGTCCCCCCCTCTCCCCCTTGGGCGCGTGTCGACGAGCAGCAACGTGGGTGTTGGTGGTGGTGGGGATGGGGGGAGCGGGAGAAGGGAAGTCCCCACCAAGTCCCGTTCCTTGGATGCCGTGTATATGTGACGCACACTGATGGTGGCCTTTCCCTCTCTGTGTGTCTGTGTCTGTTTGGCTCTCTTGTCTGTTTCTCTCTATGTCTGTATCTCTGTCTGTCTGTATGTCTCTCTGTCTGTCTCCCCCTCTCTCTCTCTCTCTCTCTCTCTCTCTCTCTCTCTCTCTCTCTCTCTCTCTCTCTCTCTCTCGCTCTCGCTCTCGCTCTCTGTGTGTCTGTGTGTCTGTCTGTCTCTCTCTCACTCACTCACTCACTCACTCACTCACTCACTCACTCACTCACACACACACACACACACACACACACACACACACACATATATATATATATATATATATATATATATATATATATATATATATATATATATATATATATATATACGCACACGCACATCTCTCTCTCTCTCTCTCTCTCTCTCTCTCTCTCTCTCTCTCTCTCTCTCTCTCTCTCTCTCTCTCTCTCTCTCTCTCCCTCTCTCTCTCTCTCTCTCTCTCTCTCTCTCTCTCTCTCTCTCTCTCTCTCTCTCTCTCTCTCTCTCTCTCTCTCTCTCTCTCTCTCTCTCTCTCTCTCTCTCTCACTACTCCCATTTAGCTCTATATGCTGTTCTTAACTGGGTCGAGGGTCTGGGTGTTTTGTGTGTGTGTGTGTCTGTCTGTAGTTTCTGTGTAGGAACAAAAGTGAGTTCCTGTCGCCCCAGCCTAAACTACAGAACTGAACATGGCGTGTATAAAAGTCCTATTAAATCCTATAGGACATTGGAAGAGCTTCTAAGTTAGCATCATGCTAAGTCTCATGCTATCTCGACATGAATACGGTATTCATGTCGAGATAGCATGAGACTTAGCATCATGCTAACTTAGAAGCTCTTCCAAAAGTCCTATTAAATCCTATAGGACATTGGAAGAGCTTCTAAGTTAGCATCATGCTAAGTCTCATGCTATCTCGACATGAATACGGACGGTATTCATGTCGAGATAGCATGAGACTTAGCATCATGCTAACTTAGAAGCTCTTCCAAAAGTCCTATTAAATCCTATAGGACATTGGAAGAGCTTCTAAGTTAGCATCATGCTAAGTCTCATGCTATCTCAACGTGAATACAGGCCCAGAACGGCAAAATAAAATAAAAAGGTTGCAAGGCTGTTTGGGGAATAGGACGTGTCTGTCTTGTCCCGTGACGTGGCTGGCTGTGTTTGGTCAACTAATACAATTCGATGGCTTAGAGTCAAAACGGACTATCTTTAGATAGTCCATTGACTTATTATTGATGTCATTGCAAAAACTAAGAACTTGCATTAACAAAGACTGCAAATTATGTAAAATGGGGATTATGCTTTTTATATTTCTGCAGTCTTTTTTTTTAAACAAGTTATTAGTTTTCACAATAATATGTTCAATAAATATGTCAATGGACTATCTAAAGATAGTTCGTTTTGACTCCAAGCCATCACAATGTGTCCCTGCTGCCGGGTGTGTACGGATGGCTGGGTGTGTTCGTGTGGTCCTGGTTTTAGAGCAGTGTTTGCTTGTTGGTGGGTTTTTTTGTAGGTTTTCGTTTGTTTGTTTGTTTGTTTGCTCTTGTGACAGCGCGTATCTGCACAGCTGTTGGAAGTGCGTTCGTGTGGCTTGCTATCTTGTTTTCTGTCCGTTGCTCATATTACGGGATCCTCTCTACTTCGTCAAAGCTACACATTGTTCAAGGATGGCATTTGAAACGATTATGCTAATGAACCTTTTTTTTGTGTGGACGTGCGGAGTACAGTTTTATCTATTGCTACAGTGCAATTAACCTTTTGACCCTTTAAAGGGGCACCCTGACGGATAACGTTTTTTTCAAGAAACACGTCGAGATCACCAGGAAAACAAGCTTTACAGAGATCGCAACACTCACTTTGCTCTGGTTTCCTAGAAATCAGCCCGTCAAATCGGCGATTCCTCCTTGGCGGAGGTACTGGGAGTCAGATTATTTCAGTGAAAGAGAAGGCGTGTATCGTCTCTTTTCTAATGGCCGCCTGAGTTAGACCAAATCGTTTGCACGAAATTTCCACAATACAAGCCTTTTTTATACAGTTTGCATACGGAACAAAAGAAATAGCTCCTTTTTTTGTTTTACTGCACTACAAAAAAGAAACAGCTTCAACCACACTCTCAGTGACCTCCACCCACCACGTCCAAAATGGCGTCTCGATCCGGCAACTCCGCCAAGGAGGAATTACCGTTTTGACGGTTTGACTTTTAGGAAACCAGAGCAAAGTGAGTGTTCCGATCCTTGAGCAGGCTGTCTTTCTCGTGACCTCGACGTGTTTCTTGCCCCCAAAAAACCCTCATCCGTCAGGGTGCCCCTTTAACGTGGTACTCTCTAAGCTGGTCGGAACTGTTTTGTGCCTCATCATGTGCAATGTTTATTGTAAAAAGAAATGCTACTATATTTCGGGGTTTTTTTCTTGTTTTTTTCCTTCTCATTATATCAGCTAATGTCTTCAACCTGATGAAGTTGGCTGATTGATTGGAAGAAGAAGAAGAATGCTCCCCCGCAACAGATTGTTTTTGTTTATATAGAAAGGAATGTAACAGATCATAGGAAAGGCAGGCAGCCTAGAGCCGACCATTCTGATGCGTCGGGAGCTGTTGATGTCGATAGCATGACATTGTTCTCCTCTTGGAGACAGAGGAGCCAAGTAAAGTAGTCTGTGACAGACGTGAGTGATTCTTTTTTCCTTTTTTTTCCAGCAAGGTTGGTTATGCCAGACTGTGACTCGAATCGTTCCGAAAATAATAATATTCTGGTGCGATTAGTTAAGTTACTCCAGTCTGTGTGCTGTGTGGAGAAAGGTGGCAGAGTGGCTAAGACGTTCGCCTGCCAAATGTAATGCGTGACTGCAGCGTGAGGGACCCGGGTTCGAATACCGGCCTCGCCCTTTCTTTCTAGTTTGACAGGAAAATCGAGCTGAACGTCGAATCCTTCGGATGGGGACTTAAAGCTAGTCTGACCCGTGCGCTTTACGCACGTAAAAATCCCACAGCAGTTGAAAGTCGGCAAGAGCAGGGAGAAATCCCGCTGCCTGGTATGGCCAAATTGATAGCTAGGTTTTCCAAGTGTGCCCCCCCCCCCTCCTCACCCTGTGCCCCCTCCCCCCCCCCCCATATTGTTTTTGGTAATTGGGTAGGCGCTGCGCTTGCGGCGTCGCGCTCTCCAGGGGAGAGCAGCCCGAATTTCACAGAGATAAGTCTCTGTGACTAGAATATACCAAATACCCAAAATGCCTACAACTGTTTGACAGGCGACAGGAAGTTTGGCCAATTGTTTCCGGTTTGAAGTCGAGGCTTCAATGAAATGGGTGGGTTGTTTTTTTAAAGTAGTACGTCCAGCTTGAGTGACATGTTCTGCCAGACTGCGGAGTGGAAACCTCCTGTAAAGAGTGTAGTGTAGAGCTGACTCGCTTTGGTGTTCTGAATGTCATATTCTATTGTGGTTATGTTTGTTTGTTTTGACACGTTGAAAAAACATAACAAAACAAGACACAAACATCTGAGATGATTCATTTGTCAGACTGAGGAGCTAATCTTTTCGCAAAACAAATACCCAGATTAAAATAATCTGATCTCGGGTGTGCAAAATACTGTTTGTATTGTTATGTTATGTTTTGTAATGCGCATGGATTACACAATGTATACATAATGTGTTTATGCTGTTTGCGATTGTTTTGACTTGTATTCCATATTCAATATTCATAAAAAAAACATTCATATTGTTTACCTAGCATTTAGTGTACGAGATGCCTAGTGATGGACTCCCATGATTTTTGAGTGGATATTGATTGTAAAAATATAAATTATTTTGTAAACTGTTGCTTTCAGACGATGTTCAGATGATATAAGTGGTCATTAAAGTTTGACCACAGATTACACGTTGAATTATGAATTGTCCCGGTTCTAAATGTGGTCAATGTTGTTGGCTTACTCTGGCTAAAATACTCCAGGGATCATCCTAGCTGCCGAAGCACTTGAACACTATGGTACAAATGCATCAGCAAAGCTAGGGGTGAGAACATATAAGTGTGTGACCGGTTTTTTTATTACCCCGTCACGTGGGCATACAGCCACACTCCGTCTTCGGGGGATGACGTGGTCAATAATGAGGTTGACTGTATTTAATATTGTAATTCTAGTTATGATATTATGATGTGCTGTGTCGTGTTGCTGTGATGATTCTCCGCCCTGTGTGTGTGTTGACCGAGTGTTTACGGTGAGTGTTAGATTGCTTCAAAAGCTGAACACAGTGTCTTCTTCAATTCGTTTCTATGTTAATAATGCTGCTTGTCTGCTCTCCGTTAAAGTACAATGCATCTGTAAGTGTGTGTGTGTGAGAGAGAGAGAGAGAGAGAGAGAGAGAGAGAGAGAGAGAGAGAGAGAGAGAGAGAGAGAGAGAGAGAGAGAGAGAGAGAGAGAGAGAGAGAGAGAGAGAGAGAGAGAGAGAGAGAGAGATCGTACTTGCTCATAACTCATTCCATCATTCTGATGACTGTGTCAAACTATTTAGTTTTCTTTCTTTATTGATTGATTTTTTTCAGTTGAAAAGAATGCTCACGACTGTGCTCTGTGATAAGAAGTAGAGTGCGTGTATGTTTTGTTAAAAACTCCATTGACTTGTTCAAAGGACGACCAACGCAGTTCGAATGATCTCCATCTCCATGGCACGATCTCTGCACGAATGAGACGACTGGTGATGCCTTTCCATTGTAAATACGGCTGCGTAAAGGCAGCCTTGAAAGGATGTTTACGACCAGGGAGTGCTTGGGTATAAGTATACTTATGGGCAATAATAATAATATTAACCCTTTCGCCGCCAGCCCTATTTCAGCCAAAAATGTTCATTAAATTTACCTGGATAGAGAACAAAATCCATCTGCAGTACTGGGGATTGTTCTGTGACATATATGAAATAAGGTCTAT
The DNA here is from genome assembly GCA_017654935.2 of Phymorhynchus buccinoides. Lineage (NCBI taxonomy): Eukaryota > Metazoa > Mollusca > Gastropoda > Neogastropoda > Raphitomidae > Phymorhynchus > Phymorhynchus buccinoides. The sequence goes on from CM065687.1 coordinate 51,398,948, forward strand.
CCTTACTTCCCAAAACTAAGACAATGGGGTCTTTGGATAATAGACCCCAATGTTATGCCTTTTAGTGACATAGGTGTTAAATCACTGTGGTGCTAAAATGCGACTTTGGCGGTGAAAGGGTTAATAATGATGATAATAGTATATTTAGTTAGCGCTTTACCTCGTATGAGCCCATTTACAATCAATTATTCATCAACAAGTAGATAACAAAAATAGCATGTAAGAATGACACAAGCCAGCAACAACGCATATACAAAGCAACTCTCTCTCTCTCTCTCTCTCTCTCTCTCTCTCTCTCTCTCTCTCTCTCTCTCTCTCTCTCTCTCTCTCTCTCTCTCTCTCTCTCTCTCTCTCTCTCTCTCACACACACACACACACACATACTTATCGACACCGACTCATTATGCATCTTTCATCCAGTAAGCAACTGAGTTGCACGGACTGACCACATACATCAACACACATAGTTACACAAACGTTAGAGGATACACATACAAATACACTCACACACAACGTACGCACGCAGACACACACACACACACACACACACACACACACACACACACACACACACACACATACATGCAGACACACACATACACATGCGTGCACACCATCCATAAAATAGAAGATGTAACGAAATTCAGAAAAGCGGCGTTCCTTGTTTTAAGATGATTTCGAGCTACAATAAGAATCATTGTAGTAGAAGTCACAAGACAAAATGACGTGTAGAAAACTTTATTTCTCGTTATAGGGGCAAATTAACTTCCCACGGGCGTTATAATTATGACAGATGAGTATGCAAAACATAGATGTGCAGATGAAATGTCTTTCTTACCATACATAAAGCTGTATTTTAGGAACATTTTCAGCTAATTCTCTTTTTGGAATACTAACCCTAACCCTAACCCTAACCCTAGCCCTAAACCTACCCCCCACTATGTACTGCAGTACACCGCGATTTGTCACAGTTGTGGTTCGTTGCGTTTTCCCGTCGTATAGGGTGGGGGGTAGGGTTAGGTTTAGGGCTAGGGTTAGGGTTAGGGTTAGTATTCCAAAAAGATAATTTGGTGAAAATGTTCCTACAATACAGCTTTATGTATGGTAAGAAAGGCAAAAACGGAAAAATACAATTAACCGAGAAATGTAGGGGGGGGGGGGGGTGGCACATCTTGACCTTTGCATGAACAAGGACATTTTGTTTGCTGTCACATTAAAACATACAAAAAAACACAATGCACACGATAAGTAACATACCACATACATATATATGTGATATATATCGGCCTTGTTATATAGTGTATAGATGTGGGTCCATTCAACGTTGATAAATGTGTCGCTTACAACTGGTGAACTGATGTGTCGGTGATTTTTGTGGTGTTTCCTAATTTCACGAATCTTATTGTTGGATCATGCCCTTGTTACATACTGTTACATAGCATCGTTATGTGCCTCCTCTTCAGACAAAATCGTGAAAACATATACTGTATGTCAATGGTCAATTGTGAGCATATATTCGCTCGGAAGGTATAAATGCGTTTGTGTTTGTCTGTTTGCAACAAGAAAATATGATTGATGCGTAACGGTGTTTCGGTCAAAATTCACAGCATCACACAAAGAGCGTCCCAATTAAAGTATGCAGTCAACATGAAGCGTCATTCCAATACAATTTTTTTATGTGTTTTATACAAATGTATCACTCCTCTGCCTTGTAAACAAACCGGCTTCAGTGACCTTGACCAATGACCTTCATCTTTGAACCTGGCCTAGATATCCTAACTACCTATTCGCATGCAACATGGTCCCTCCGTTCAAGATTTCCTTGCCTTGGACTGTGTCTTGCAAAACAACGGCTCCAGTGATCTTGACCCTTGACCGATGACCTTCATCTTCGACCTTGGCCTAGATATCCTAACTACCTATTCATGTGCAAAAGTTTAGCCTCCTAGGTCCCTCTGTTCAAGAGTTCTTTCCCTTGGACTGTGTCTTGCAAAAAACACGGCTCCAGTGGTCTTGACCCGTGACCGATGACCTTCGTCTTCGACCGTGGCCTAGATATCCTAACCACCTATTCGCATGCAACATTTTAGCCTCCTAGGTCCCTCTCTTCAAGATTTCTTTCCCTTGGACTGTGTCTTGCAAAACAAAAACGGCTCCAGTGACCTTGACCCTTGACCGATGACCTTTATCTTCGACCTTTGTCTAGATATTCGAGCTACCTATCCGCGTGCAAAATCGGAGATTCCTGTGGCCCTCCGTTCAAACGTTATTGTGGGAACATAGCCATATAGATAGCCAGGAACAAGCACTATTGTTAAGTATTAGGTACTTTTATAGTCACAGAGGCGTCTCTGTGAAATTCGGGTTGCTTCCAGATGCGCGCGCACCCATATTTATTTTTGCATGCGATTTTTGATGTCATTGATGAGGAAGGAAAGGGGGGGTGGGGGTGGGGGGAATTTTAACCAAATGACAACTTTTTCGTTGCCACTGGGTTTAGCGTGTGCTAAGTGCATGGGCACACGGGACCTCGGTTTATCGTCTCATCCGAAAGACTCCACGTTCAGACCGTAAGGCCTAGTGCAAAGTGAGAGGAAAAATCCCCTGTACCCAGGTTCGAACTCGGGTTTACTTGACACGAGGCGAACGCGCTACCACTGTGCCACTCTACGCCTGTATAACCACTCTATGATTCTCTCAAAACGTTACCAGCTTCGCTCTCTTCGTTCGCGGCTGGTAAACATAATAATTGAAATGAAGGCTGGAAGAGAGACAAAGAGAAGTAGCTCGAAAAACATGGTTTGGATTGAGAAAACATGGATTCAGACAAGTTTTGGACTCAGAAATCGCTGTTCCGAGAATACTCGGAGTTAGGCCCTGACGGGTGTTTTCAGTTCCGAGAATACTCGGACTTCGTCCGGAATGAGTTTTAAAACACAAATAATACTAAGAACTCTTGTATCAGAAAATGGCTCCGTGTCAAATAACCCCATAACTGTTACAGTACAGAGCCTTCTCGTTTCTGTTCTCGTCCCCAATAATTGTCTCCAAGTTGGCGCCCTGTGATTAGTCGGGGTGTTACCAACTTGAAATGCCCCTACTGTTTGGAATTCCCTCCCAATCGATCTCCGTCGTGAACCAACTCTCTCTGGTGTTAATGCTAAACTCAAGACTCACTACTTTCAAAGCTCATTTGGTTTGTAAATAACATTATTTCTCCTTCTTGATCTTGTACCTGGGTGAATGAATGGGTAATAAAGTTTTGTGTGACTGCGTGTGTATCAGTGAATGGAAGCGCCTTGAGCGTAAAATAATTATAGAAAGGCGCTATGGAAATGCTATCAATTATTATTATTTATTATTGAAATCCAATGATCTTTCTCGGTGGAGGTTGAAACTGTGTTGGTGCTGTCTATGGCTCAGTGTCGTTATATAGACCTGGTGAATGTCCTTAAAATAAAAAAATCTTTAGCATTCTTATTATCAGCTTACATTGGTTAATCCATTGTGTGCCAGTGAAAGTTACTCTCGGAAAGCTTTGGCACCTCCTCATATGTAAAAGGTATCCAAATCATACGCTAAACATCACTATAAAAAGTAATACATTTCTCTCTCTCTCTCTCTCTCTCTCTCTCTCTCTCTCTCTCTCTCTCTCTCTCTCTCTCTCTCTCTCTCTCTCTCTCTCTCTCTCTCTCTCTCTCTCTCTCTCTCTCTCTCTCCTCTCTCCTCTCTCTCTCTCTCTATGTGCACGTCTTTTGGAAGATTGGAAGACTAGAAGTTGCCTAAAATCTTTTTCCGTGAAAAATAAAGTTCAAGTTTTCAAAAGTTCTCTCTCTCTCTCTCTCTCTCTCTCTCTCTCTCTCTCTCTCTCTCTCTCTCTCTCTCTCTCTCTCTCTCTCTCTCTCTCTCTCTCTCTCTCTCTCTCTCTCTCTCTCTCTCTCTCTCTCTCTCTCTCTATGTGCACGTCTTTGCTATAATTATGCAAAACACTAAACTGCATTCCACAAGGACATTATAATCACCTGGCTTGGAATTTTCGAAAGAATGGCATTCTTTGCAAACGAATTGATAAACATTATGTATAATTACTAAATGTACACACACACGTTAGGCTGTGAGGTTATGGATGTTTATGAGCACGAATATTTCACTCACCCATAAGTAACTGGGGGCTTACTATTTCGCATTCTTTTAAATATAGGCCTATGTTATCGTTACTAAGCGCACGTGCACACAAATGCGGAAGTTCCGCGCGAAAACCCCGTAAATAAGTAAAAGACAAAAGGAAAAACATAAGCGCATGGAAAATCATGCGCTTATTTTTTCCTTCTTTCTTTTATTAATTTACGGGGTTTCCGCACGGGACTTCCGCGTATGTGTGCACGTGCCCTAAAAGCCTAAGCTTTCGCATAAAATGTAATACTATATAATGTGTCCAGAAGCTCAGATTAGTTCGTCTGTTTTACATTTTTCATCGTCAACCTTAATTTATCATTATTTTACCCCCAAATTTATCATTATTTATGATAATATGTGACCCAGCACCACGAAAGGGACATTAAGTCGCTGGGCTAGTTTCTCACAACAGGCTTGCAAAGTCAAAAATTTCATTTAAAAAAAAAAAATCAATTTTGAGTTGTGGGTATTTTCGTGCTCATCAAAGTGTCATCTTTCATATTTATTA
>CM065687.1:51416131-51433631 GCA_017654935.2 Phymorhynchus buccinoides
TTGGCCCTTATTTATTATTAAAAGGGAATATGTACATATATCTATTTCATATTTACAAAATATATATATATTCTTATGGCAATTTACAAAAATTCATATCTATCTAAACATTAATATTTTATTGTCCTGCCCTATCTATATGATAGGGGGAATAATTTACATCACGGACGTTTATGTATGCTCTTCAAAAGTGAATCGCTCTATTTTAAAATTTATATAAATGAATACCTGGGATCCTTTTTAAAAAAAAAAAAAAAAAAAAAGGGGGGGGGGGGGGGGGGGGGGGAGTAGTGGGTAAACCCGGAGGATCTCAACACACCGAGTGGGGGCGGGCCCACTGGGGGAGGCACACGTAAGCCATCCTCGCGTCAACAGCCCCCAGCGGGCCCGCCCCATCAAGGGGGAGACCAACTCACGGGCTTTGGGGAAGGGGTGGGGGAGGGAGGGGACATGACCCGGGGGTCCTCGCCGCCAAAGGGAGAAGCGCCCACCGCGGGAGGATACGCAAAACATCCTCGCGCCAACAACCCACAGTGGGCGCGACTTCCTGAGGGGGGCACCATCGAACGGGTTAAGTATTAAAAAGGATCCCATACAAATGAAAAAATAACCTTTATTTTATATTAACATGTACAAAATTTATGGAGTAGGACGCCATGCACTACTATAAATGGTTTTGTTTTGGCTTATCTTTCTTTCCCAAAGTATAAGTATTTCAGTAACTATGTGATATTTTGTTGTGAATATCTTGTGTGTAATATATGTTGATGGTTAAGATGTTTTTGTGATGAAAAGTGTTTATGTAATGTTGATGTAAAGGTGAACTTGTGTATTGGCGATTAAAACCGTCTGATATTAAAAATAAGAATAATTTATTATCTGTGCTGACAGCCCTCGGTGGCTGGGCCAGAGGGCGACTGGCGATCAGTTTGTATAAAACTTGATGTTAAAAGTTACTAATAAAATAGTATAGTAGTTATTCACATGAAATGTGGGCGGTGTTGACTGAATGACCCCCGGCCGGTGGCCGCACAACGGTAGTTAATTATGTAAGAAACAGGGGGGGGGGGGGGGGGGGGGGGGGGGGGAACAACGATGGCTCACACTCATCTATTTCCGTATATTTGTATATGACATTATATTACTCCGAGGGGGGGCACAAAATCCCCCCCGCCCTCGTTTTAATGCTGGAAAGTATAGTAGGTGGTATCATGTATATATTATATCTAAATTAATACTATTTTAATCTTGTCATAAACTATTGTTTGTAATACGGGAGCCCAGACACAATATGTAGCTTATAAAGTGGTGTGGAGGGGGTGGTTAACGATTCTTACATGCTCGGGGCAGGGGGAGGGAGGGAGAGGGACCCCTCCTCCCCGCCCCGAGCAGTGGAAAGGCGTCGCTTGAGTAGTCCATGCACTAGGTGCGGGGGGGAGCACAAACGCTAAGCGTCACGACTACGAAGGAACCACTCCGGTGCGCGCGCCGGGCACCCATCCACGGGGGAAAGGGAGTTAAAAAGGGGGTGGACTCAAAAGAGTCACTACGGCCCTACCGGCGCACGTGTAGTTAAAAAGGGGAGGGGGGGAGAGGGGGACTGGAATGTGGATAGGTGCCCGGCCCGCGGCCCGGAGGGACCCCACCCCCACCGGTAAGGTGTAAGTGTTCAAACAAAATTAAGATGGTAAAATGGTAAAAAACATTAGAAATGTTGTCTAAATGTTGATTTATGTATGGCCTCTGCCAGCCATACTAAGGGGGACCATTCCCTAGAACCGTGTGTTAATATTGTTTTTTGAGTAAATGGTATATTGACTGTTTTTAGCTTTTGAAAAAGTTCTATAAATTCGTTTTGAATGTGTATACAGGGGTTGAAGAGATGGTCAAAGTTAAGATTATTTTGACATTCGCAAATAACATTTTGAAATTTACTGTAATAAGCTTTGGTTCTTATGCGGAAAATTAGGGATTGTAAATAGCGTGGAACGGTAAGGAATAGTCCCCCTTGAACTATATTGTGATCCCAGGAGTGGGCCTTGGCGTAAATTTTCAATTCGTTGGCCCACTCCCGGAACGAAGTTAATTTTAATAGGGTTTTAGCTTCTCCAATTGATAGGCCTATATCAAGTACAGTTCCCGATCGACACGTGGCAGCCATTTTGGCCTCACGGTCGGCTAAATCGTTACCTGTAAGGCCACAGTGGGATGGAATCCACACCAATATGACATCTGTACCTTTAAGATGAAGTTGATGGATTAAATTTTTAATCTCGTTTTTAATTTCTAATCGGTTGTGGTTGTCTCCTTGTAAAGCTTTAATGGAGGAGAGTGAGTCTGAATAAATAACAATCTTAAATGGTGGATTAGGAAGGTAATTTATATATGAGAGGGCTTCTAAAATGGCCCAGAGTTCTGCGGAAAATATTGAAATATATTTGTTTAGTTGAAAAGCTTTGGAAATTTTTAAGTTAGGAATAGTGAAGGCACATCCTATCTGGTTTGTATTTATTTTAGAACCATCTGTATAAATACTTAGTGAATGCCTAAGGTTGTAAATTTTTTCTTTGGCTGCTATAGTTAAACGATTTAAATCTTCTTCCTTATTATACTGTTGGTGCAGGGAAATATCGTAGTCTGGGGGGGGTCCCAGTCCCACTGTGGCACTATATGATTAGGAAAAAACACTATATTTTTCATTAAAAGGTCAGAGTTTTCGAATAGGTCTTCGGAAAAGTCGTAAATATTAATGTATTTTTTAGCTGGTTTTGTAGTTGTGGCAAAATAGGGATCTGAGAATTGTGTGTAGAATTCTTCTTTTGTGAGATTGTTTGTGCTGTGTAATCTGGTTAAAAAGGTGGCACATTTTAATTTAATAAGATGGTTTAGGGGGAGCCAGCCTATATCTCTATAAACCAGATGGTTAACAGCGAAGAAAGGGAGACCCAGGGCAGTCTTGAGGGCTTTAAGTTCTAATACTAGTAGTGTTTTTAAGTTGGACTTAGTTAAGTTGTAAAATGCTTCCATGCCGTATGTTAGTCGGCTGCGGACCAAAGTACGAACTAAGTAAATTAAGAATTTTGGGTCTTGTGCCCATTTCTGTCTGGAGATAACTTTAATAAAATTTAGTGCTTTGGTGGCTTTATTTACTAGATGAGTGGTGTGAGGGATCCAAGACAAATTACGTGTCAAAATGACTCCCAAAAATTTAACTTGGGGTGGGGGTCTTTTTAATTGATCGAAAATTTTAATTTTAAAGTCGTCACTTTTATCTTTATTAACTGAAAAAACCATAAATTCACATTTTTGAGGTGATAAAGTGAAACCATTACAAGTTAGGTAATGTAACACTAGGTTTGTGTTATTTTGGTGAGCATCAGTCTCTGGGTCAATGGTTGTTTTGATCCCGCGTGTGGTTGGAAAGGACCAAATAGCAATATCGTCTGTGTACATGGAAATACGGCAGCCGTCAAATTTTAATTTAGAAATATCGTGAAGCATAATATTGAATAAAGTAGGTGCAATGATACTGCCCTGGGGTACTCCCATGTCCAGATGGTGTCTGGCTGAGAGAGACTGGCCCACCCTAACTTTGAAACTTCTATTTTGTAAGAATGAATATATGAAGTTGTATGTGTTGCCCTCTATACCGAGCTTGCTGATTTTCTCTTGGAGCCTCCCATGCCAGACAGAGTCATACGCCCCTTTTATATCAAAAAAGGTGGCGAGGCTACACTTCAAAATTAATTGAGGCCGCTCTTTAAAATGATTGTATTTTAAAAGCGTACAAAATAATAAACATACGTAATACAGACACTACACCAGACCCGACGAGTATGCGGTGCTTCTTTCGATGAGTATAAGTAGGATACATAGTTTTAAATGTTTTACGAAAGATATAAAAATTTACGAAATGTTGCAGAGATAACATTCTTTTTACAGATTAAAATTATTGAAAAGCCAGGGGAGGTGACTCATATTGGTGTGGTAAAAATAGACCGCGTGCCACAAACTATTGCGATTTCGCGCTTGTTTTAGTTACATGGAACAGCGACGTAGAAAAACCCCAGTTTTGTTTCCTGTATAATAATTGTTTTCTTTATTTTTGTGGATTCGCAGTCTAATTGTTGTAGGGGATAATGGTGGGGGGGTGTTTGAGAGAAAGATGAGAGAAGAGAGAGAGAGTAGATAGAGAGAGGAGAGAGAGAGCGAGAGTAGAGAGAGAGAGAGAGAGAGAGTATGTGTTATGTGTGCACGCACGCCTTTGTGAGAGCGTGTGCGTGTGTTCGTGCATGTGGTTTCGCATGCGTGAATGCAAACCTGCATGAAAAACCTGCATACGTGTGCTGTGTGTGTGTGTGTTGTGTGTTGGGTGTGTGTGCTTAGATCTCACAGGCTTTAAATGTATGGTACGTGGGCGTGATTATAAGAAAGAAGTGACAATGTTGATGAGTTGGCAAGGGGGTCAGCCGCAATATCAACAGCCCTCATACCCCTTACCCCTCCACACCCTGCCCTGTTCCTATCGATCCATCCTGTCCCTCTTCTCCCCCCCCCCCCCCCCCCGCCCATCAATATGGGTCTGGGCGTAATGTGGAACTGCCCCTACCCTGGAGACAGCCCAATGTTCTGCTATCGGGTCTTCCATTTCTGCGAGGCTTGAAATATGAATAATGTCCCCCCCCCCCCCCCCCCCCACCCCTTCCTCCCCTTCCGCCCTTCTTCTTCATTCCCCTTTTCGTATCATTTTTAAGATACAAATCACAGCACCATAACATGACTGTTGTGGTTGTGGTCTGTGCGCATTTACTGTGTCAGGGTTCACGTTAGACGCGTGTAAGTTCCGTACGGAAAAACCCTAAATAAGTTGGAAGAAAGAACGATACAAGTTTACGCATAGTAATATAGGGGAAATTCGGACACGTGCGCAAATCTTTTCCCTTCTTTGTTTCACTTATTAGTCCCGGAGCCGAATGTTCGGGAACTATTGTTTCTGTCTGGTCCGTCCGTCCGTCCGGCGTCCGTCCGTCCGTCCGGCGTCCGTCCGTCCGTCCGTCATCTTTTCGTCCGGCGTCGTATCCGTCCGGCTTTTCGTCCGTTTTTCTCAAAAACTATTCAGTCTATCATCATCAAATTTGGTATACTAGTTTGCCAAGATGCAAGCTATCCACTGATGTATTTAGTTTTACATTAAGGTCAAGGTCGCGCCAGTTACGGGGTTCAACCCCCAAAACACATAATCGCTAATATCTCGCGAAGTTGTGCATGTATTTCAATGCAGTTTTTTTTCACAACATTTCTTGATGAATGGTCTATAACACAGTTGTCATGAATTTTTCTGTGCGCTCGTGTGCGCATGATCGCGCGCGCTCAAATCACGGGTCCGAACCCCAAGGCTATGACTTGAAAATTTCACAAAGCATTGTTGGAAACTTCATAGTTTGAAACTCTATCTGTTGACTTATGATTTGATGTAAATATTACAAGTGAACCCGTAAGCCTAGACTCCACCAACACGGCTGGAAACACCCAGAGACAGAGAAAGAGAAAGAGAGAGAAAGAGAGCGGTGAGGGAGAGAGAGACAGAGACAGAGAGAGAGAGAGAGAGAGAGAGAGAGAGAGAGAGACGAGAGATGAGAGAGAGAGAGAGAGAGAGGGGAGAGAGAGAGAGAGGGGGGGGGTAGCAAACAGTTGGCTGTAGCACTGTGGCTCACACTTGACTACTGAGTTCCTGCGCGCGTGTGCTAGCTTGCTGGCATCGCCGAGTCTTGCTTGCCTCAGTGACTGGCTGGATGGGGGAAGGAGATGCATTAGGGGAGGAGGTGAGTGGGTTTCACGATAGTGCATAGGTGGAAACTAAATTATCCCAATTGAACGGCCGTGCCTAGGCCCTTTGTGTCACAGGCCCGATATGTCCCACTTCTTTCCGGCCGTCCATCCGTCCGTGCGTGCGTCCTGTTTTCAGTTCTCAATGGTCTCCCCGCTGTGTGTACAGCCGACACATTCCGATTTCGTTGTAGCTCGGCGATGCTGCGAGGGGACTTTGCAGCCGCTTGGCGTTGCACTTGTTTATGGATTGCGCACGGGTTTTCCGCACGGAGCATCATCCGCTTATGTGTGTGTACACGGCCTAAACGTTTTACGCATAATTATAGGGGAAATTCGGACACGTTTTCCGTGCGCAAATCTTTTCCCTTCTTTGTTTCACTTATTTATGGATTGCGCACAGGTTTCCGCATGGAGTAGCCGCTTATGTGTGTACACGGCCTTAGATTAGATCCGCAATCCGCAAGTTCCGTACACTGAGAAACCCCATTCACTCATCCGCAATCCTATCCGCTTATTTGTTTTTTTACATATTATGCACAAGCCCTTAGGGCAATGGTCCTGAGGACCCTTTCAAAGCTAGCCATTCCTCAGCCAACATTTACCATTAAACTTACCCGGGTAGAGAAAAGAGTTTGTCTGCAATATTGGGGATTCTTCTGTGACATGCATAAAATAGGGCATGTCCTCACCTCCCAAAATTAAGAGCATAAGGTCACTGGATACCAGACCCTCATTTAATGCCTTTTAGTGACATGGGTGTTAAATCATTGTGGTGCCAAGAGGCGACAGTGGCGACGAAAGGGTTTTAAACCTTTCTCTCAGCACCCCCCACCCCCTCTCCCGATCCCTCTTTTTGGCTCACTCGTGTCAACGACTCGAAAGTGAGTCTATGTTTTCATGCTTCTTCGGTTTTCCGGGTGTATGTGTGTGTGTCTGTCTGTCTGTCTGTGTATGTGTGTGTCCGCCTGTGGTAACTTTAACATTGGCTTTTTCTCAGTATGTAAAAGGCGTTCTTCGATCAAAAGTTGTACACATATAGATAGATGTCTATGCCAGCTTTCAAACAATAATGATTTGGATAATTACATTCTTAAAACAACACTGTAAACAGATAACAAGCAGATAACATTTTAGATTTGTGAGTTAGAGAGTATTCAACTAGCCACATGAGTTAACCCTTTCGCCGCCAGCCATTTTTCGGCCAAATAATCCCATTAAGCTTAACTGGGTAGATAAACAAATAGTTTCTGCAATATTGTGAATTCCTCTGTGACATATAACATTAGGCATATCCTTACCTCCCAAAATTAACAAAAATAGGGTCTTTGGATAACAGGCCCTGATTTGATGCCTTTTAGTGACATGGGTGGTGCTAAAATGCGACTAAGAGAGTCATCAACAGTGAAAGCCTCGATAATCTCAAAAATACTGGATAACTCACAATAGTTTTCTGGTCCCAGTTTAAGTAATCTCTATGCTAAAAAGTGTTTTTTTAACTCAACATATTGGGCATCTCAAAATAACATTTCAGTCCCTCCAATTTTGACATAAAAACGATTAGATGTTCACTGTATATATTTCTCTGTTCACATAATGTAGCCTACGTCCTCACGTAAGCGTTTTTCATTTTGACTCACTGCTGTCACTGGCGATGACCACAATCATATCTGCATTGTTACAAATTCGGGACTTTCCTGGTGTTGCACTGCCTCCGGGCATTGCCTCCAGGATCGTTCCCACCATCTTTATATCTACTAATGTCCCATATGTGTCTGTTCCAGACCGGAGGACGTTAAACATATTTTTTCTGGCGATGACCGACATAATGATGAAGAAGAAGAGGAGGAGGAGGAGGAGGAGGAGGAGGACGACGACGATGATGATGACGATGATGATGATGATGATGAGGAGGAGGAGGAGGAGGAGGAGGAGGAGGAGGAGGGAGGAGGAGGAGGAGGAGGAGGACGACGACGACGACGACGACGACGACGACGACGACGACGAGGAGGAGGAGGAGGAGGAGGAGGAGGAGGAGGAAGGAGGAGGAGGAGGAGGAGGAGGAGGAGGAGGAGGAGGACGACGACGACGACGACGATGACGACGACGACGACGATGATGATGATGATGATGATGATGATGAGGAGGAGGAGGAGGAGGAGGAGGAGGAGGAGGAGGAGGAGGAGGAGGAGGACCGACGACGACGACGACGACGACGACGACGACGACGACGACGACGACGATGATGATGATGATGATGATGATGAGGAGGAGGAGGAGGAGGAAGAGGAGGAGGAGGAGGAGGAGGAGGAGGATGCTATTGGCACTGCTACTACTGCTGCATTTGCTGTGTATTTAATTAACCTACTCCATTACATTAAACACTAACACATTATTATATAAGAAATTGGTATTTTCAACACATCAAACTTACTCTTTGTTGTAAAAATCCATGTGTATCAATCCATCTGACTTTAGACCTAATATGTTGATGCATAGCAGATCCATAGTTAGATTAGTGTACAAGATACGTCTAAATTCATGGAAAACTAAATACATAGAAACTAATTGTCTCTGCACTCAGAGATTATCAATTCATCATTTACTATTAGAATGCCCAATGCTGCTCTCTAAATACCGAATGTTCAATATGGACTTTTTTCATATAATGCTACTAAGGATATCTTAAGTGACGCATAAATTGACATTGCTTTAATTGCGACATTAAACCTGTCCACGCCTATAATTGGAAGCTTACTGTCAATCTTTTGCTTTGTGTGTTGTTGTAAAAAAATGTAAGCTTGCATGCATTTTGTTTAATTGGTTCGATTTTTGCATGTTGTCTAAAATCACTATTCATGTGAAGAGACATCATGTAGTAAAAAGCCAAGTGTCCCGTGTGTGTGTGTGTCTGAAGCACAAAACGGGCCTTATAACTCCGCCGTTTTTCGACCGAATCGCTTCAAATTTGCTGTGAGCCCTAACGGGGTGATGGCAACGGCAACCGAGGCGGCCGTATAATTTGCGCGGTTTCGCAAATGCGCGAAAAGCGCATCCGCCGGCATCTCGGCGCCCGTATCTCCGGCGTTTCTGGGCCGATTGCCTTCAAATTTGGCAGGTAGATGACCAGGGACGGTGACTATCGATGTGCCAAACCGGAAGCGAATCGATTCAGAAATACGCGCGATATACGCCGCTTCACCTTTTGACGAATAACTCCGCCGTTTCTTAGCCGATTCGCTTCCAATTTGCCGTCAGGCTTGTTGTGCTCAGGGCAAAGCCTGGCCGAAAATTTGAAGAGAATCGGGAGAGCGCGTTACTCTCAGAGCAGCGCCAACGGGAAACGGGGCTTTATAACTCCGCCGTTTCTTAACCGAATCGCTTCAAATTTGTGTACTCAGCGTTACCAGTACTTGGCGTTACCGTTACTAGGCGTTACCGTTACTAGGGAGAGCGCATCACTCTCACAGCAGCGCCAACGGGAAACGGGGCCTTATAACTCCGCCGTTTCTTAACCGAATCGCTTCAAATTTGCTGTACTCAGCGTTACCAGTACATGGCGTTACCGTTACTAGGCGTTACTGGTACTCGGTGTTGCGCTAGTTAAATTAAAGAGTCATTCATTCATTCCGTTACATTAACAGCACGTGCTCTGCCGTATCATACATCAAGTTGCTGCACGGGAGAGGTCACCGTGACACAATAACTCGTCAGTACGTCAATTAAAAGCAACACAAGGGCCTTCTCATCCCATGCCCCCTCCCCTCCCCCCCCCCCCCCCCCCCCCCCCCCCCCCCCCCACCCGCCCACCCCCCCCACCACCCCCCCCCCCCCACTTCTCTGCACTCCCACCTACTCCTCCTGCACCCTTCCCCCCTCCCCCTCCCCCCTCCCCTTCCTTCTGCCCAGCGGTATACACAGTGTTTCTGCTGCGCCCGATCTCTCTCTCTCTCTCTCTCTCTCTCTCTCTCTCTCTCTCTCTCTCTCTCTCTCTCTCTCTCTCTCTCTCTCTCTCTCTCTCTCTCTCTCTCTTCTCTCTCTCTCTCTCTCTCTCTCTCTCTCTCTCTCTCTCTCTCTCTCTCTCTCTCTCTCTCTCTTTTGCATCTCTCTCTCTCTCTCTCTCTCTCTCTCTCTCTCTCTCTCTCTCTCTCTCTCTCTCTTTGTATCTCTCTCTCTCTCTCTCTCTCTTTGCATCTCTCTCTCTCTCTCTCTCTCTCTCTCTCTCTCTCTCTTTGCATCTCTCTCTCTCTCTCTCTCTCTCTCTCTCTCTCTCTCTCTCTCTCTCTTTACAGCTCTCTCTCTCTCTCTCTCTCTCTCTCTCTCTCTCTCTTTACATCTCTCTCTCTCTCTCTCTCTCTCTCTCTCTTTACAGCTCTCTCTCTCTCTCTCTCTCTCTCTCTCTCTCTCTCTCTTTACAGCTCTCTCTCTCTCTCTCTCTCTCTCTCTCTCTCTCTCTCTCTCTCTTTACATCTCTCTCTCTCTCTCTCTCTCTCTCTCTCT
The DNA here is from genome assembly GCA_017654935.2 of Phymorhynchus buccinoides. NCBI lineage: Eukaryota > Metazoa > Mollusca > Gastropoda > Neogastropoda > Raphitomidae > Phymorhynchus > Phymorhynchus buccinoides. Next base: position 51,426,458 of record CM065687.1, read on the forward strand.
CTCTCCTCTCTCTCTCTCTCTCTCTCTTGCATCTCTCTCTCTCTCTCTCTCTCTCTCTCTCTCTCTCTCTCTCTCTCTTTGCATCTCTCTCTCTCTCTCTCTCTCTCTCTCTCTCTCTCTCTCTCTCTCTCTCTCTTTGCATATCTCTCTCTCTCTCTCTCTCTCTCTCTCTCTCTCTCTCTCTCTCTCTCTCTCTTTGCATCTCTCTCTCTCTCTCTCTCTCTCTCTCTCTCTCTCTCTCTCTCTCTCTCTCTCTCTCTCTCTTTCTGCATCTCTCTCTCTCTCTCTCCTCTCTCTCTCTCTCTCTCTCTCTCTCTCTCTCTCTCTCTCTCTCTCTCTCTCTTCTCTCTCTCTCTCTCTCTCTCTCTCTCTCTCTCTCTCTCTCTCTCTCTCTCTCTCTCTCTCTCTCTACAGCTCTCTCTCTCTCTCTCTCTCTCTCTCTCTCTCTCTCTCTTTACAGCTCTCTCTCTCTCTCTCTCTCTCTCTCTCTCTCTCTCTCTCTCTTTACAGCTCTCTCTCTCTCTCTCTCTCTCTCTCTCTCTCTCTCTTTACAGCTCTCTCTCTCTCTCTCTCTCTCTCTCTCTCTCTCTCTTTGCAGCTCTCTCTCTCTCTCTCTCTCTCTCTCTCTCTCTTCTCTCTCTCTCTCTCTCTCTCTCTCTCTCTCTCTCTCTCTCTCTCTCTCTCTCTCTCTCTCTCTCTCTCTCTCTCTCTCTGAGTGCCCTTCATTTGGTGTTGATATAGTACAACATATCAGTGTCATAGTGGCCCAGATCTCAAATCGTGACAGTGATGCCATAGATACCAACGCCTTATACGACCACCTTAGACTTATTCCATTCCCCCAGTTTGACACTCCCCCACCCTCCCCCAGTCCCTCACCCCCCAGTGTCAGTACCGAATTGGAGCCCCAGCTGGATGACCACACCCAACTGAAAGAGAACGCCCTCTGCCCTGATGTTGACAGTACAAGTGTGCGAAGGGCATACCTAAGACGGTCATCTAACAGATTTGTGCGTCGCCCCAGGAAATCGCACACTTCTCTCAATGTCCTGCGGTCACTGAGAGCACTAAGAGAGGATGTTGCTAGCAATGCGTGTACTCTAGACACGTTGGAAGACTACATCAATGAACTTGCCCTGGATGCTAAGCAACAGATAATAAATCAACTTAAAACTAACATCAGTGATAAATTTTCAAAAACAGAAAATTCATATGAAGACTTATGTAACAAATTTAGCAAGATCGAACAAGATAACCACAAACTAAAATCCGAACTTGGGGATTTGAAGAAGTCTTTCAATGACAAATTGATCAAACTTGAAAATACGAACAAAACCCTCAAGTCCGAAGTGGAACTACAACAGAATAGCATCAACTGTCTACAACAACAGCTGGCCTCCCTCCCTCCCCTTGCTTTCCCCCCATTACCCACTCGCCAAGCCCCCCTGTTCTCTTCAGCAGTGAAGGGGACAAACCAGGCCCAGTCACCGTCTCCACAAGACAATGCGGCGAAGACGGTGTTACATCAGGGCCACTCCCCTGCTACAGGTCCACAAACAAGCCGGAAACCAGCCCAGTCTGCTGTCTACCCTATGGCAGCCCCTCCATTCAGCTACTCCTCCCCCCCTCCCCCTCTCCAGGATCAGCAACGCCGAGTCCAACAGACAACCCCCACTCCTACGCAGGGTCACTCAGCTTCACCCCCCATTCATCCAAATACCAACGGTGTCCCTCAACTATCCCAGGCAACAGCCCTCAGCTCAAATCACGCTGACTCTCCCCCTCAACCCCCACCAACCTTCCACCCTCCTCCACCCAACCAAACTGCCCCCATGCCACCCTCTTCCTCATCAGCCGCTTTTCCAGTCTACTCTGTCTCTGTGTCCAACCGTTTTGAGGCACCCCCACCTGCATCCCAGTTCCAAAGAATCCCCATCATTGTAGGCAGACAGCAATCCCCTCGCCCCACCCCCCTTCAGTGCCTACAACAAGAAACCATAGAGACAAACACGGACTGTTTGTTTGTTGGGGACTACACCCTCCAACATCTCAACACCCAGAAGATGAACACAGGGCAATTTGCGTCCACACAAAAAGTCTGTGTTCCAGCCCTGACAGTTGTCGACCTACAGCTCTGGATTGACTCCCTTCTTCCCAACCCCACAATTACCCAACTTGTCATTCACACAGGTGTGAATGATTGCAAAGGGGGAGTGATCACAGCTGAACACTGGAGGGCGCTGCTCTCCAAGTGCCGTTCCGCTTTCCCCTCTGCCACCATTGTAATGTCCTCCATTGTTCCCGCTTTCGGCAAGCACCTAATGAACCCGTCCATCACCCAGTCCAACCATGACCTGGCAGCTGTGTGTGCCGAGTTGCGGGCCATATACATCGACCACACAGAGTCCTTCATTGCGAAGAGTAAAGCGCCCAAAAAGGACATGTACGCCTCCACCCTGGTCATCAGTCACAGAGGTCTTCTCAAACTAGCCCGTAACATCAAGTATCTGGGTAGACCTCCACCCTTTAACTTTTGGGCCACTGCAGAAAGCGCTAGACTTCCATCCAACCAGCCCGTTTCTTCCCAACCACCCCACCTGGTCTATACCCCCTTCACTACACCCCCCAACTATCCCCATTACTACCAAGAAGGCTCAACGCCACAACACCAGCCTGTGTCACACCCCACCGCTCACCAGCCCTACTATGCCTCTACCCCCACACACCCCACATACCCTCATGGCTACCCGTCCTTCCATCCCGGTGTACCACCCCCCTCAGTGCCACCCTCTGCTCCGTACATGGTCAGCGCCACGGTGTCTGACAACCCTTCTTTGGGCTCTACTCCTTCAGACCACTTAGCGACAATGGCCCAAGAGTCAGTTTCCACTGGCCCTCCTCCCCCCTCCTCCCTTGACCGTATGGAGGCAATCGCACAAGCTGTCCGCCTCTTACAATCGGCCTGCGGTCTTTCCTTGACGTAACTATAAATTTGACCACCACCCTCCTTCATCATCATCCACTCCCATCCCAATCCCCAAGCCCCTGCATGAGCGCGCGCGCAATGTGTATGTGTGTGTGTTGTATGTGTATATGTATATGTGTGTGTATGAAATGTGTGTATGTGTGTGTGTGTGTGTGTGTGTGTGTGTGTGTGTGTGTGTGTGTGTGTGTGTGTGTGTGTGTGTGTGTGTGTGTGTGTGTGTGTGTGTGTGTGTGTGTGTGTGTGTGTGTGTGTGTGTGTGTGTGTGTGTGTGTGTGTGTGTGTGTGTGTGTGTGTGTGTGTGATTCTAGTCCCAACTGAGTCCCATTTTTGTATTAAACTATTATAATAACGTTACAAATTGATTTTTGTTTTCCAGATAAAAGTTTTATTATCCTTAATGTGTTGCTTTCACATGTATTTTTCATTGATTTAGTGGTTGCGTCCTTAGGTTTGCTTAATCGATATACGTTTTCTTTAATAATACACGCCTGCTTAAAATACGTTTTCCATATTAATGTGTGTGTGCTTTAAAAATATGTTGCCTTCTTGATGTGTCTTGTTTGATGTTGCTCATTGATATAATGACAGGTGTACGCTCTATTGACATAACTTGATTTAATGACACATGTTTGCATTTTGATATGGTGGCCGTAATAGCATGCTTATTGATGATTTGCTTTAATGATATATGATTGCCTTAATTGAACTATTTTCTTTAGCGTACCATTTTGCTTCAAGTTTCATTCATATTTAACCTAAGGTGTGTGTGTGTGTGTGTGTGTGTGTGTGTGTGTGTGTGTGTGTGTGTGTGTGTGTGTGTGTGTGTGTGTGTGTGTGTGTGCGTGCGTGCGTGCGTGCGCGTGCGTGTGTGTGTGTGTGTGTGTGTGCGTGTGTGTGTGTGTGTGTGTGTGTGTGTGTGTGTGTGTGTGTGTGTGTGTGTGTGTGATGTTGCTCATTGATATAATGACATGTGTACGCTCTATTGACATAACTTGATTTAATGACACATGTTTGCATTTTTGATATGGTTGCCTTAATAGCATGCTTAATTGTTGACTTGCTTTAATGATAATTATATGATTGCCTTATTGAATTATTTTCTTTAGCGAACCATTTTGCTTCAAGTTTCATTCATATTTAACCTAAGGTGTGTGTGTATGTGTGTGTGTGTGTGTGTGTGTGTGTGTGTGTGTGTGTGTGTGTGTGTGTGTGTGTGTGTGTGTGTGTGTGTGTGTGTGTGTGTGTGTGTGTGTGTGTGTGTGTGTGTGTGTGTGTGTGTGTGTGTGTGTGTGTGTGTGTGTGTGTGCGTGTGCGTGTGCGTGTGCGTGTGCGTGTGCGTGTGCGCGCGCGCTTGTGTGTAATACATGTGCGTCACTCGTACATGTAAGAATATGCGTTTATAGCCTATGTCTTATACTGGGTCCTATAAAACTTACTTATCCCTGGACGATATGCGTGTCGACATGCTGTTCTTACTGTGTGTGCTACGTACAGAACTGTGTGGACTTCTACTTCGGCTACTACGCCTTCGGTGTTATTATAAACAGTGTATTGTGAATAGATGGTGAATCTACTCTGAACTGACTGTGCTTGATGTCTATTATGGACTTTGTGCTACTGGACAGTGAATAATTTCCTTACGGACTGTGGACAGAGTGCTATGCACTGACTGTGAAGATCACTCGGTGATCACGAATCGTTGGTTCTACTGGTAGAACATGTTATACTCGTGTTGGACACTTCTACCTCTGTGCATTGACTGTGAAGATCACTCGGTGATCACGGATCGTTGTTGTACTGGTAGAACCTGATATTCTCGTGTTGGACACTTCTACCTCTGCCTGCCCTGTACTGATATGAACAGTATACTATTTTAATTCTGTCAACTCGTGACAGGGCCTCAAAGCAGTGATTGGATTGACTATTAACCATTTTCTCACTGCGCCTGCCTGACTTTTCATAAACGAAGACCCGGTGCATATTATTAGAGAAACTCTGTGCTACGGTGTCCTGAACTGCTCCTCTGTGTAGCAAACCAGTGGATTATTCTCTCTTTTTTCTCTATTCGTGGGAAAAAATCGCAGACGCGTTGCTAGTTTGTAGGCCTAATTGGCTTATTTTCTCTCCATACTACTGTTTTATTCGTTTATTTGCTCTTCTAACTCTACCTTTTATTGCGACCACACTTACTTTATACCATTGTTGATTCATTTGAATAAGTTTGTTTTGTTTTAAGTTGTTCACTCTTTCGCCTAAAGGCCTGATTTTTCTTTTATATTGATATACATTTCGCTGGTTTCCTCTTGAGTTGGTGATTGTTTTAAGCAATTACGTTAAAATGGCCAATGTTACCAGTAATTCTAGATGGTTATCGAAACCGGGTTTTAAAATAGGTTATTTAAATGCATGTCATCTTTTAAACAAAATGTCTGATGTGCCTTCTGTCTTGTCAAATTCTAATACTTGTTTTCATTGTTTTGCCTTTGCCGAGTCTAGGTTATCTGATGTTGTGTCTGACAATCTAATTTCTGTACCAGGGTACAATGTTATTAGAAAAGATGCTTCAAGTAAGCTACACACAGGCATGGTTGCATACATTCACCAGTCAGTGAACTATAGACAGGTACATGACTTCGATAAGTACAACATAGAAGGTATTTGGATTGAAATTCGCTTAAAGGGCCACACACCAATTATTGTGGGATTTTTATATAGAAATCCCGATGAACGTGTGGAGTGGTTTAACCGATTTTCATCTATGATGGACAATGTTTCCTTATCCTATACCGACATCATATTGCTAGGTGATTTGAATATTGATCTTCTTAAAATCCATGATAACTGGAAACGTCTCTATGAATCTTATAATATGTCTCAATTACTTAATAACCCCACAAGAATAACACTACAGACCCAAACACTCATTGACCATATATACGTCACCAATCCTGGTCACATAGTTGAAACGTCTGTTCCTGTCTTCGGGTTAAGCGATCACTTCCCCATATGCTTAACGTGGTCAAAAAAAGGCATCAGAATCCCCAAATGTTCTCATAGATGTGTAGCATTTCGTAGCTATAAATCCTTTAACCCTGAGCAATTCTTATATGATTTATGTATGGCCGACTTTTCTATTGTTTTTCAGTACAATGACCCAAATAAAGCCCTTGAAAAGTGGTATAATACCTTCATCCCAATATACGATAAACATGCCCCTTTTATAACCAAACGTGTCAAGCCTGAAGGTAAACCCCCATGGTTAAACGATAATATAAATGCGGAAATAAAGACTCGTGAAAGTTTAGTACAAACAACTGGTAAGGATGTAGCTTTTAAAAAGCAGCGAAACAAAATAACAAACATGAAGCGAGTTGCCAAAAAAAAGTACTTTGGCGATCTTATTCAATCTAAAAAAGACTCAAAATCTATCTGGAAAGCAATTAACCAATTATCCTGCAAATCTTCAACACACAGTACGCCCTTGTCAAACGATCTATCTGTTGAAGAACTCAACAATCATTTCTGTACCATAGCTGATAAAACGATACTAGCCGATCGAACTGGCTCTAACGATCTATTGTTACTGAAAGAGTACTGTGACTCCAAAAAATTAGGTCCTAAACTCAGTTTCCAGTTTATGGCTGTACATGAGGTATACCAAGAATTAATTCAACTCAAGCATTCTAAATGTTGCGGTTTAGATCATATTGATAACTATATATTAAAGCTATCTGCGCCTATTATCACTGACTGTCTTACCTATATTTATAACCTTTGTATTGAGAAATGCTGTTATCCCCAATTATTTAAAGATGCCAAGGTGATACCACTATATAAATCTGGTGACCCCCAAGATCCGTCAAACTACCGACCTATCTCTATCTTGTCTAACCTCTCCAAACCTCTAGAAAAGCATTTAAAACGTAACCTTCAAACATACTTTACCACACATGATCTTTTCCATTGTAACCAAAGTGGCTTTAGAGAAAACCATTCCTGCCAAACAGTACTCACTAATCTAATCGAACAGTGGCATTCCAATATTAACAATGACCTTCTCACCGGTGCCATTCTCGTCGACTTTGCTAAGGCCTTTGATGTTATTGATCATGGCCTTCTATTGAAAAAACTATCATTGTATGGTTTAACTCAAGATTCTATCGCCCTCGTTTCGTCCTTTCTATCTGA
>CM065687.1:51451131-51473631 GCA_017654935.2 Phymorhynchus buccinoides
ATACTGCAGACACATTTTTATTTCTACCTTGTTCAGTTTAATGGGTGTGGGTTTTTGTTTGCTAACTGGGTGGGTGATATTGCTGTTGTGTCTCTCTATCGGTCAGTGTGCTTGATGTTTCGTGTGTTTGTGTAACTGGGTGGGTGATATTGCTGTTGTGTCTCTCTATCGGTCAGTGTGCTTGATGTTTCGTGTTTCTAGCTCTGCGTCTGCCTGCCTGTCTGCCCGTGACCCTGTCTCTAATACACATGTAAGCCTACACAGACACACTGAGGAGAGAGAGAGAGAGAGAGAGAGAGAGAGAGAGAGAGAGAGAGAGAGAGAGAGAGAGAGAGAGAGAGAGAGAGAGAGAGAGAGGGAGAGAGAGAGAGAGAGAGGGAGAGAGAGAGAGAGAGAGAGAAGAGAGAGAGAGAGAGAGAGAGAGAGATAGGAAATGAGAGAGACAGACAAGACAGACAGAGATAAACACAGAGAGAGAGAGGGAGAGAAAGAGAGAGAGAGAGAGAGAGAGAGAGAGAGAGAGAGAAGAGAGAGATAGAGAGAGAGAGACGGATAGACAGACAGACAGACAGAGGGACAGCAATAAACAGACAGAGAAAGGAACAGAGAGAGGGAGAGAGAGAGAGAGTGTGGGGGCGCAAAGATAAACAGACAGAGAGAAACAGAGAGAGGGGGAGGGAGAGAAAGAGAGAGAAGATAGAGTTATAGAGAGAGAGAGGGGGAGAAAGAGAGAGAGAAAGAGAGAGACCGAAGTAGAGAGAGAGAGAGAGAAGTGTCGGAGAGAGAGAGAGAGAGAGAGAGATTGAGAGAGAGTGCGGAGAGAGAGAGAGAGAGAGAGAGGTGGAGAGAGAGAGAGAGAGAGAGAGAGAGAGAGAGAGAGAGAGAGCAGAGAGAGAGAGAGAGAGAACAACTGTCAAAAAGAGGTAGTGTGACAAATTAAATATAATAATGCTGTCTTTCTAATTAAGTTAATCAACAAGGATGCCTCGTCCACGTACAAAACAAAATGGCTGACTATGGCCCGTTTTGCTGAACGCTGGCAGGTCTGGATCTTTTGGATTCCTGAGTTAGGGGACTAGGATTATTGATTGGTGTTTGGCGTGCCTGTTGGTGCGTCGGTTTGTCTGTCCCTCTCTTCTTCTGTCTGTATATGTGCATCTTTCTCTCTCTGTGTCTGTCTCGAGGGGAGGGTAGAAAGCGCTCTGTCTCTCGCATCTCTCTCCGTCTCTCTGTCTCTCTCTGTCTCTAAACAGTCTCTCTCTCTCTCTCTCTCTCTCCTCCTCTCTCTCTCCTCTCTCTCTCTGTCTCTCTCTCTTATCTCTCTCTCTCTCTCTCTCTCTCCTCTGAGAGAGCTCTGATCTCTGTCTATCTCTCTCTCTCTCATCTGAGACTCTCTCTCTCTCTCTCTCTCTCTCTCTCTCTCTCTCTCTGTAATATGTGATAACATACTTGTTTGATATTTTTGTATGATATAACACTTGATTTGGCATTTAATTTGTACTATCGTCTTTCTACTATTACTATAATGATAATGATGAGGATTGTTTATCCTTTGCTGATTTTATGTTTGACATGATGTGACTTTGTGTGTGTGTGTGTGGTTTTGGCCTGTATTTTAAATTCCCAAATTTCCCCTCTTACTCCTCTATCTGCCTGCTCTCTCCTCTGTGCCTCTTTCTCTGTCTTTTTTCCCCTCTCTCCCTCTCCCTCTCTCTTGTTTATCTACTTTCTCCTCTTCTCTCTCTCTGATATGATATAACTTTTCTTGCTTTCTTGTGATATTTGATGCATATTAAATATGATTAACTATTTAATACTTTCCTCTTACTATCTTGAAATAATGATGAGGAATTTTATCCGCTTCATTTTCCCATGGGGCATGAGTGGAAATGTGGTGTTTTAATTGCCTTATTTTCAAATCGCTCCAAATGTCCCTAATCCTTGCGCTCTCCTTCCCCATCCTCTCTCTCTCATGTTCTCTCTGGTGTACATATATTAAAAGACTGTCTTTTCCGCTCTCTCTCTCCAGGGTTGGGTCTCTCCCATCTAACATGCTCGAGCTCATGCCCCCTGGTTCTCTCTCCTTTGCATCTCTCTCTGGCTCTCTCTCTCATCTCTCTCTCTCTCTCTCTCTCTCTCTCTCTCTCACTCTCTCTCTCTCTCTCTCTCTCTCTCTCTCTCTCTCTCTCTCTCTCCTCTCTCTCTCTCTCTCTCTCTCTCTCTCTCGCTCTTTCTCTAGTATATTATGGAGAAACTAATAGATTCCCAATTTATATTAATTGTGCTGTTCAGTGTATTCGATATTGGTTTAAATTAGTGCACATGGATGATCATCGTTTTCCTCGAATGGCTTATAAACTCTGGATGACAGGGGTAAGAAAAACCTGGGTATCTGATGTACGTACTTGTTTATGTGAATATGGGTTTGCTGATGTGTGGTTAAACCAGGGAGTCGGTAATGTAAGGAGATTCATACACGTGTTTCAGCAACGTGTAATTGATTGTAATTGGTAGAGATGGTTCATGTTCTGCATAGTGATATATTTAAAAGGTACCGAACCTTTTTGTCACACTCGTGAAGTAAAACCGTATCTTATGCTTAGTATGGATAAACACCTGAAGTTTGTAACCACTCGAGTTAGGTTGGGAAGTAGCTGTGCATTATTATCGTTATAGAGTGTCTACTAATGCTGAAATTATGTGTCCATTGTGTAAAGAATACACTGGAATTGAATTGCATTTTATTTTGCATTGCCCTGCATTAAATGATATCCGACAAACAAATGATCCCACATAAATATATTCGTAATCGATGTGCGTTTAAATTAACCTTGTTGTTAGCTTCAAAGAAATAAAGTGATATTCAGAATCTGGTCCTTTTTATGCATAAAGCTTTCAAATGTAGAGAAATTGCTATTTCATAGTCCTTCTTCTGTCGTGTTCTGACTGGATATTAACTGCCATCTGACTGAAGCCATTGTTATATGTAGCGACACTAGTATCAAGTGTATTGATTATTGATGATAATATGTATTCCTTTTTTATTACTTGATGGTTTGCTAAGTTTATTATGGCTGTTGATCTTTGTTTGTTCACTTCCCCTTCATAAGGGGCCTTGGCCTCTTTGAATAAATTATTCGCATTCTCTCTCTCTCTCTCTCTCTCTCTCTCTCTCTCTCTCTCTCTCTCTCTCTCTCTCTCTCTCTCTCTCTCTCTCTCTCTCTCTCTCTGTCTGTGTGCGCGCGCGCGTGTGTGTGTGTGTGTGTGTGCGTGTGCGTGTGTGCACGCATGTGTGCGTGTATGTGTGTGTGCGCGCGTGTGCGTCTGATCGCAGTTTTCTTTAATGTTTCATAAATTGATTTTATTTTGATTTCTTCATTATGATATTTGTATTTGTGAATTATCATTATCATATTGTTGTTGTTATTCTTGTTATCATAGCTATTGTTATTGTTGTTGTAATTGTCATTATTGATTCGTTCACTATGATATCCCCCAAACAAAAAAAAGTTTTGTGTGAATTATCATTATCCTATTGCTGTTGTTATTCTTGCTATTATAGCTATTGTTATTGTTGTTGCAATTGTCATTATTTCAATTCATATTTTTAAGCGCAATGGTAGTAAATCTGTTTAACGTCCTCCGGTCTGGAACAGACACATATGGGACATTAGTAGATATAAAGATGGTGGGAACGATACTGGAGGCAATGCCCGGAGGCAGTGCAACACCTGTAAAGTCCCGAATTGTTTCTAGCAATACAGATAGTTTTGCTACTAACAACTTTATAATTGTATATGGCACTAGTAAGCGCTCTGAGCTCTTCGGAGAAAGAGTGCGATACATATTCATTCATTATTGACGAGGGCTAGGAAGTCCGAGTCATATATAGCACGGCACGGGGTAGGCTTCCGCTTCGTGCAGAAGTCTTTGACGTCACTTCTGCTCATGGAGCTTTTTTGCACATGGCCATGGGGAGTTTTACTCCCCCTTTGTTGGTATTATTACAGCACCGCCAGAATGTTGCCTATGCCTATGTGTGTGTGTGTGTGTGTGTGTGTGTGTGTGTGTGTGTGTGTGTGGCAGGTCCTGGCAAGGTTCAAGAATTGATGACAGAGGCAGAGGCTAAAATCAAGGCCATCGAAGCCAAGTACGAGACCAAAATGGACACCGCTGGGGTATGACAAGGCTCATGAGTGTGTGTGTGTTTGTGTGTGTGTGTGTGTGTGTGTGTGTGTGTGTGTGTGTGCGCACACGCATGTGTGTGTGTGTGTGTGTGTGTGTGTGTGTATGTGTGTGTGTGTGTGTGTGTGTGTGTGTGTGTGTGCGTGCGTGCGTGTGCGCACATGTGTGTGTGTGTGTTTTGATTCCTTAGTAATGATGTTTCTTGTACGTTCATAGCACGATACTCTCTCTCTCTCTCTCTCTCCCTCTCTCTCTCTCTCTCTCTCTCTCTCTCTCTCTCTCTCTCTCTCTCTCTCTCTCTCTCTCTCTCTCTCTCACATGCGTGTGCGTGTACATGCGTGTATGTGGTGTGCGTGGTGTATGTGTGTGTCTGTCTGTGCGCGTGCTTATGTTGTGCATGTGTGTGTGTGCGTGCGTGCTTGTGCGTGCGTGTGCTTTGCATGTGTGTGCGCACGCAGGCGCACGCGTGATCACAATGTTTATGTCACAGTACAAATGGAAATCCAGTAGGATTCGGAATCCTACTAGTACAGATCGGAATTCCAGGGCAAAACGCCCATGTGCAATATGTTTGCAAAAAAAAAGCTTTTTCTCTCAAAATCCTTTATTGTTTTGCCTGAAAATTCCTGGATATATAAAATAACTATTTCTTCATATTTTACAATGTGTCAGAGGCTTTCTGTGCACGAAATAAGCAAATTATTCAACTCATAAGGCCTATCCTGAGACAAACATACGCGTTTTACCCCGTTTTACCCTACTATTAGAAATCGGAATTCTAATTTCTACTGGAATTTTTTTTTATACCCATGCTTGCAGATCAAAGGGCAGTTCGTACGTCTGGTCAACCAAGACAAGCCAGGGGCCGCCATTTGCGAATGCGCCGTAGAACATGGCGCCACCTACATCGTCACGGGCACGCGCGGCCTCGGCAAAATCCGGAGGACGCTCATGGGCTCCGTCAGCGATTTCGTCATACACCACGCGCACGTGCCCGTGCTCGTCGTGCGTCACAAGGACGGGAAGTAGCGAAAAAGGAGACATAGGGTATTAAAGAGTATCATGGGCAAAGAGCTGTTTGTTACTGTCTATAAGAGGCTATGCCTAATTAGACGTTAAACCAACCATTGAGAGAGAGAAAAAAAAGAGCTGTTAAGTAGTATCAGTATAGGTATCTGTACGCGTTAACAATATTCACAAAATATTTCTATTTTCCCCATGGCTCAATGACTCAATGGCTCAATGAATTTTAATGTGAGGCCACCGACCTATTATCATACACATTTGGAGGTGCACTTAATATGCACACAAACTAAAGCTTAAAGCAGGCAAACAACACAGTGTAAAGGATAATACTGTCTGGGACCTTAAAATCCTAAATATAGGGTACAAATCCAAAACTAAAACCGGTTAACTGTTTCCCCATGGCAACACAGTGTTAGGCCACTCATAAAGGTCTATGTACACGTGACTAGATGCATAATGCATAAACGTATCATTACAGCCACCGTATCATTACAGCCACCGTATCATTACAGCCACCGTATCATTACAGTCACCGTATCATTACAGCCACCGTATCATTACAGCCACCGTATCATTACAGCCACCGTATCATTACAGCCACCGTATCATTACAGCCACCGTACCGTATCATTACAGCCACCGTATCATTACAGCCACCGTATCATTACAGCCACCGTATCATTACAGCCACCGTATCATTACAGCCACCGTATCATTACAGCCACCGTATCATTACAGCCACCGTATCATTACAGCCACCGTATCATTACAGCCACCGTATCATTACAGCCACCGTATCATTACAGCCACCGTATCATTACAGCCACCGTACCGTATCATTACAGCCACCGTATCATTACAGCCACCGTATCATTACAGCCACCGTATCATTACAGCCACCGTATCATTACAGCCACCGTATCATTACAGCCACCGTATCATTACAGCTACCGTATCATTACAGCCACCGTATCATTACAGCCACCGTATCATTACAGCTACCGTATCATTACAGCCACCGTATCATTACAGCCACCGTATCATTACAGCCACCGTATCATTACAGCCACCGTATCATTACAGCCACATTACAGCCACCGTCACCGTATCATTACAGCCACCGTATCATTACAGCCACCGTATCATTACAGCCACCGTATCATTACACAGTATCATTACAGCCACCGTATCATTACAGCCACCGTATCATTACAGCCACCGTATCATTACAGCTACCGTATCATTACAGCTACCGTATCATTACAGCTACCGTATCATTACAGCTACCGTATCATTACAGCCACCGTTAACATTTTTATCAAAATATTTCTATTTCCCCATGGCAACACAGTGAGTTGTAAGTCATAGTATGAGTGATCTAGCACTGTGTTGTACTGCACTACAAAGAAGAAAAAGCTTCAACCACATTGAGTGGCCTCCACCCACCCGATCCAAAATGGCTTCTCTCTCCGGCATCTCCGCCAAAGAAGGAATCGCCGTTTTGACGATTTGAGTTCTAGGAAACCAGAGCAAAAAATGAGTGTTCGGATCCTTGAAAAGGCTGTCTTTCTGGTGATCTCGACGTGTTTTTTGCTAAAAAAAACCTAAACTAATCCGTCAGGGTCCACCTCTAACGTGTACAGAGACTTAATCTGACATTCAACTCACTGTGTTGCCATGTGGAAATAGTAATATTTTGTGAATATAATTATTAGCATGTACAGAGACTTACTTGATGTCATGTAACCACAAGCGTTTCTTTCATCCGTATCGGTGTCTGCCTCACTTCTCCCCTGCTTCTGTATCTCGCACCCCACCCCACCCCTCTATACACAGCCGTTCACAACACACAAAATCAAGCTGCTTAGTTGAAGCACTGAATCCAAACATCTTAGATTAAAAACTGCACCAAACATGTCCATATGAACATAGTTTGGCTGTATGTTCTTTATGTTCTTTGTGAAAAATGTTCTTCATTCAGATTTATGGTAAACACTATTTTTTTGTTGAAGCACTGAATCCAAACATAGATTAAAAACTGCACCAAGCATGTCCATATGAACATAGTTTGGCTGTATGTTCTTTATGATGTTTGTGAAAAATGTTCTTCCATCAGATTTATGGTAAACACTATTTTTTTGTTGAGCAGTGTCACGGGGCTCCCAGGGACTCCCCATTTGGGGGTCTATGAAGCACTAAAATTCTAAAGGACACTGACAGAATGTGTAGGGGGTCCCAGGGATGCACTAGAAACATTCTGTTTAGCATTCGCAATTCCACTGGGACCCTCTATCCAGCCTCTAGGACTCTGTAGGATGCTATAAGTGAAGGAGTCCCTGGGACCCCTTGTTTTGCGGGACGATTGGGAGGGAGCCCTGGTATCATGCTACCTATTTAGTAGAAAATGTTCGTAAATAATACCCTTAATAATGCAAACATAAATACAACTGCCCGTGAGTGGAAGTCTAGCAATGCCAAAAACGAATATAACTTATTTCCAAACATACTACTACAATATATTCAGTATTGGCTGTTATTTGTAAAAGGTTATTTACGGTAAACTTCAGTTGGCTTGAAGAAACAACCTTCTGAAATATATGTGACTCAGCACCACGAAAGGGACATTAAGTCGCTGGGCTAGTTTCTCACAACAGGCTTGCAAAGTCAAAAATATCATTTTTTGTCAATTTTGAGTTATGGGTAGGCCTATTTTCGTGTTCTCTAGCATCTTGTCTTTCATATATAAAGGACAATCTTTAATATGCTCTCTAAATGATCTTATAAGTGCTTTAAAACAGTACATCAGGCTAGGCTAGACATTAGACTGTTTTTCTCAAAATGGCCGACGCTCACCCTACTAAATTGATATGCTCATAACTTTGGAACGGAAAAAGATAACAGCATGGTTCTTGTATCAATAGAAAGAGAATTGTCTGAAGTTTGTAAAGGTATAATGTGTTTCAGAATGGTCATTTTGACACTTAATGTCCCTTTCGTGGTGCTAGGTCACATATAGGAAAAACTAAACGTCCCTCCCAGAACAGCAATGCTCTCTGTTTGTCTGTGTCTGTCTTCTGACTGTCTGTATAAATATCAATCTGTTTGTCCTGTCCGTCCGTCCGTCCGTCCGTCCGTCCGTCCGTCCGTCCGTCCGTCCGTCTGTCCGTCCGTCTGTCCGTCCGTCCGTCCGGGACGATGTTAAAAAAGAATAGAAGAGGCCACATACGACTACGAGATTCAGAATGGTGGTTTTTTCTGTAAGGAAACAAACTTTTTTTTTGGGGGTGTGTGTGTGGGTGTGTGTGGTGTGGGGGGGGGGGGGGGGGTAATCATAAGAACAAAATGTGTGTGCGTGTTAAAGTACATACATGCCTTGCACTAGATCCTGTATCAGAAATTGGAATTTTGTGTCCTCCTTTTCCCCTCTGTATTCTTTTTTCCTTCTTTTTCTTAGCCTTTCTTCTTCCTCGTCCTCTTCTTCTCTCTCTCTCTCTCTTCACTCTCTCCCCATCCGCCACCCGTCTCTCTCTCTCTCTCTCTCCTCTCTCTCTCTCTCTCTCTCTCTCTCTCTCTCTCTCTCTCTCTCTCTCTCACTCTCTCTCGTCTTCCACTCTCTCTCTTCCCTCACTCTCTCCTCATCTCGCCATCTCTCTCTCTCTCTCTCTCTCTCTCTCTCTCTCTCTCTCTCTCCCCTCTCCTTCCATCTACCCCGAGCTCTCTCTCTCTCTCTCTCTCTCTCTCCTCTCTCCCCCCTCTCTCTCTCTCTCTCTCTCTCTCTCTCTCTCTCTCTCTCTCTCTCTCTCTCTCTCTCTCTCTCTCTCTCTCTCTCTCTCTCTCTCTCCTCTCTCTCCCCCCGACTTCCGACTTATCTCTCCACCACCACCCCCTCTCACCCCTCCTCTCTCTCTATATATATATATATATGTCCCCCCTCTCTCTCTCTCTCTCTCTCACTTTCTTTCTCTCTCTCTCTCTCTCACTTTTTCTCTCAGGTGCAAAGTGAGAAAGGTATATAACTTAATATGTAAAAGAATGAAGGAGGTTGCTACTTTCCCTAGTCGACATGTTGTTTCAAATGTCGTTTACGGAGTGGCGATAGATAATTGATAGTCAAAGCAATACTATATCACGTGATTGATTTTTGTTCCAGTGTCATGCACATCCTGTTGTTGCTTGCTATAATCATAATTGTAACCGTACCTTCACAATGATAGAGTGCTTAAAGGCACAACTGGGGTATAAAAGAGCCGATCCCAGGAATCGGGTAGTCAGTTGTAAGTGGGAGAGAGAGAGAGAAACAAGCCATCGACTCTCCTAGCTGCGGGCTTTCGCCTGCGCCAGTTTAGTTTTTCCCTCCTTTTCCGTTTCAAAAAGGATGCTTTCGCTGCGAGCGCCAAGCAGGAACTGACATTTTTAGCCTACTGCTTGCTTATATAGTACCGCGCTGGCTTTAAATGATGCTACTGGTAGATATATCAGGATAATTTAAGTCAACCTAAATTAAAATAAACCACTGGAAAATGAAAACATTGATACTGGCTTGACTGAATCTGTTGCATAAGTACCCAACTGATATGAATTAGCCGTTAGAGTTGAACTATTCATATTGTGTTTTAAACGAGTTGATGTTCCTAATGCATTTACAAATAGATTACTACCTCCTTGATTTGGTATGTAACTTCAACGTGTAATGTTAAACATAATAATAATAATAATGAGGAAAAAGTATATAGCGCCCATCCTACTATGTAGGCTACAGTGCGCTTTGCATATTTATAATTGTTAACCAGAGGCCAAAACCATCATCAAGGCCAAACAGCAAAAGAAGTGGGCCAGACGGAACACCCAGGGCACAACAGGGCAGACCCATATTACATGCTAACCAGCCAAGAGCAGGTCTGTGTTTTCAGACTCAGGACAGGTCACAATCACCACCTGTTCAACAAACGACGCATCGGTGAATCAGACAAGTGCCCATGTGGCACTGAGAACCAAGCAAGTGACCACATCCTACAGTCATGTCCACTGTTCCAACAGCAGTGAGAACCAAACAAGTGACCACATCCTACAGTCATGTCCACTGAGAACCAAACAAGTGACCACACCCTACAGTCATGTCCACTGTTCCAACAGCAGTGATAACCAAACAAGTGACCACATCCTACAGTCATGTCCACTGAGAACCAAACAAGTGACCACATCCTACAGTCATGTCCAATGAGAACCAAACAAGTGACCACATCCTACAGTCATGTGCACTGTTCCAACAGCAGTGAGAACCAAACAAGTGACCACATCTTACAGTCATGTCCACTGAGAACCAAACAAGTGACCACATCCTACAGTCATGTGCACTGTTCCAACAGCAAAGAAAACAGACCTGGCCAGCCAGACCACGTCTCTGTGGCCCAGAAGCTCATCGGAAGACTGGAGGACCTGCAACATACGACCGCCTTCATATTGGATGCTGGGGTTGTCCCTCTGACGTACGAGAAGAAGAAGAAGAAGAAGAAGAAGAAGAAGAAGAAGAAGAAGAAGAAGAAGAAGAAGAAGAAGAAGAAGAAGAAGAAGAAGAAGAAGAAGAAGAAGAACAAGAACAAGAACAAGAACAAGAACAAGAAGAAGAAGAAGAAGAAGAAGAAGAAGAAGAAGAAGAAAGAAGAAGAACAAGAAGAAGAAGAAGAAGAAGAAGAAGAAGAAGAACAAGAAGAAGAAGAACAAGAAGAAGAAGAACAACAACAAGAACAAGAACAAGAAGAACAAGAACAAGAAGAACAAGAAGAACAAAAAGAAGAAGATCGTGGCTTTTGGCTTGCTCCTATCCATGGTGCGTCGATCATCATGGTTTGTCAAAGAAATGGCTTTGTGACATTGTTATCAAGTGAAATGTGTTCATAGTTGTGCCATAATCTAACACCCTGACACTTGCAATGGCGATTTTTAAGCTGGTTGTGCTTATTCTTCTTCTTCCTCCTCCATCGCTCAGACAGTTTCCTGTCAATTAGTATGAGCGCAGACGCGTCATGCTACCGGTTATGCGCATAGGCAAGAAATAATTAGGCCCAGCATGTCCGACTTCGGCTGAAGGAAATGTTTTTGAAACTGTTTCTTGAAAGAAAAAAAGAAAAAAAAGGCAGGAGAGTGGACCGGTAAGGCAGAAAGATAGTAGATGAAAGCAAGCAAAAGGAAAAGGCAGAATCAAAGAGAGTGACAGATTAGAGGACGTTACAAGTACAGAACTTCCAGAAGGTGGGGGAACTATTCATACCCCAAAAAAAAAACGGAATCCCCACGCGGGGGGGGGGGGGGGGGGGGGGGGGGGGGGGGGGGCTGGGGGGGGGGGTTGTTTATGATAATAGCGTGTGTGTGTGTTTTTAACATAATAACATGAATAGGCTTCAACTGGGTTGCCTATATGCATGTTATATATAGTACGTTCTGAGATTGTCAAGGCTGATGCATTTCGGATGTTCCGCTTTTGTGCTGATTTGTGTCTTGTGAGAACTTATATTTATTTCAAGTTGCATACTTATATTGAGAACAAAAATGTGCGTTTTTCAAATGTATGTAATCATGCACATATTTAATATTGAGCTCGTTAACACCAGTTTATTTATTTATTGGTCGATTGCTTTACATGTTTTGTGTGCCAAACGTCAACATGCATAGATTCAATCTTGAAAAACTATATTATCTATTGTAAAATGAAACAAATAAAACCGAATTCCTTGAGCCGCATCGTTTTCTTCGAAATATTGGCTCTGAAAACATAAAGAAAACGATGAGGCTCAAGGATTTCGGTTTTATTTGTTTCTTTTTATTAAGCCTGAGAGTGTTGCCCCTTCTGGCTACAACCTTGAATTCCTGGCCTTGGAAAAGCTCCTTCTGCTTAACAGATTTATTTCTCTATTATCTATTGTCTATATGTTTGATTTCAGTTCATTTTCTTTCCATCTTATAACTGTTTATCTCGTTTCTGTCTTTCTATCATCTCTTTCTTTCCTTATTTTTTAATCTGTCAACTCAAAAGCATGTGCGGTTGTTTTTATCTTAGTATCTAAAAGTGTGTGGGGTTTTGTTTGTGGCTCAAGCCACAAACCTATAACTCACTTTGTCGGTCTGTAGGTCGGTCTGTCGGTCGGTCCAAAATTGTTGCATTTCAAATCGAGGCTACAAAATTGTCGCACTTCAAATCGAGGCTGCACTTCAAATTGAGGCTGCTCTTTAATGATGTTTCGTTTTCAATTGTCGCACGCCACAAACGATTGCGAATCCGCGCTTGTTTTTGTTTTGGTCGACGTGGGTGTGGAAGAGGGTACCCAAGACAAAGAAGATATGGGGTCTGCAACGAACACCTTTTGCAAGAGTGAATGCCCTTGGAAGGTGGGGGAAGATGGTTCAGCACTGACCAGACAGGGAGATAACTCTCGCCAATAACCCCTATTTGATGCCACTAAATGGCTGCCTTTCGCAAGAGTGAATGCCCTTGTCAGTACTGACCAACAAGAGCAATTACTCTCACTGTCAAGGGCGTTAATAACCCTAGTTGCAAAGGCCTATAATTGGATCCAGAAAAGTCAAGCATTGTTATTGCTCCATGCTTAAAGACCCACAGACCCGGCAAGATTAAGTCCCTTGTGTGATTTTTTTCTGGGTAGGTGTGACCCACATACAAATACCCCCAACTTCAAATTGAGGCTGCTCTTTAAAGTCTCTGTCTCGTTTTCAATTTGGGGGCATTTGCATGGGAGTCAAACCTGGTCAAAATAAGATTTCTTACCAGCGAGAGAGGGAAACACGTGAAACCCGTGGTTTTCACTCATGGATCTGGTGGGTCTTTAAAGATCCACCAGATCACGTGTCAAAATCACGGGTTTCACGTTTTCCCCTCTAATAACTGGAAAGAAATCTTGTTTTGACCAAATCTGACACATCATTTTAAAGAGCACTCAATTTGAATACGGGGAAATTTGAATGTGGGTCACAGCAACCCAGAACAAAAACATGGGACTTAATCGTGGTGCGTCACTGGGTCTATAAGCTCACAGTCGTGGCTGAAAAGTGGCCATTTTGTGATGGTTCTTGGTCATTCTTTCATCTCTTAGCATTACAAGTGCTTGCATGCACAGAGAATGGCTTCGCATTGCGATGTTGTCTTGGTTTTGTCTCGTGTAACTCGTGGAGGACAAACAACAACAACAACAACAACAACAACAACAACAACAACAACAACAACAACAACAACAACAACAACAACGACGTAGACAAAGTTTGCCTGGGCCAGTTCAAAGAATACCTTTTACAAGAGTGAATGCCCAAATAAGGGCATAGCTCTCACCAATAATCCTATTTGAGGCCACTTAATTAATGGCTGCCTTTTGCAAGAGTGAATGCCCTTTTGGATACTGATCAACAAGGACTTAACTCTTGCCGTCAAGGGCGTTAATAACCCTACTTGCAGTGGCCAATAAAGTTTGGTTGTCAAAATAAGTATTGTACACTCGTGTTGAAATAGTTGGCGATCGCGTGATCATAATATTTAATTGTTCTTGTGATATTTAACTCTCAAGACTTTACGCATCATGATGTTGTTGCTGGGTTTTTTTGTTTTTTTGTTATCACAAACCTACTAAAAAATTAGATAAGCTTAAGAGAAACCCTTGTAATGCTCTTAAATTAAGAAGCTCATATTCTCAAGTGACATCGCTTTAACATATTTGTTTAGAAACGGGTCGTTTCCGCGTATTTCAGCCTTGTTAAGAGCATTATGCATAACAATGTAAATTTTACAATGCTTGGTCGGTTAATTTGCTTTCATCTCCATATATTAGAATTTTGTTATCTGCCTGGGTATATACATTATGGACCAGATAACTGTTCGAACATAGAACTGTTACCAAATTGCTCAAAATCAAATGTTAAACCATAAAGCTCAACACTACTGGCATATTGAAGCATTATGACACGATGGCATTTCAACTACCAATGATAAGCTATGTTATGTACATGTACAGACAACATTTCTGTTGTCCAGTAAAAAGCTTTGAAACGAAGCAAAAATAGTTGGAAAGCAATGTCATGTAAGATTGGTATTAAAACGAGTTTATAACGTAACATTTATTTGGTCGTAATTTCATTCATGGAAAACAACATTTCAAATGTTTCAATACTCACGCTTTTTTTTTTTTAACGGAAAATGTTTTCAAATCTTTTCGGATTTGTCAGAAGAAAAAAAGTACCAAGAAACCATGTAGTTCTTAAAACGATTTCTGCTACGTCAGCAAAACAGACCCGCCTTTTTACACCAATAATATTGGTTATTAGTTGTACCTAACGTTTGCATTTGCTTGCAGTAAACTGTTGTTGTTTTTATTGATATATTTTTTAAATTTATTTTTTTGTGAAAACGCTAGTCTCTCTCTCTCTCTCTCTCTCTCTCTCTCTCTCTCTCTCTCTCTCTCTCTCTCTCTCTCTCTCTCTCTCTCTCTCTCTCTCTCTCTCTCTCTCTCTCTCACACACACACACACACACACACACACACACACACACACACACACACACACACACACACACACACACACACACACACACACACACACACACACACACACACACACACACGCACGCACGCACGCACACGCACGCGCGCGCACGCACACACGCACACACACACACACACTTTTTTTTTTTAAAGGTGTCCTACTTATGCTGCATCATCCAGCTTTCAATCCCATACGATCAAGTTCTTTATGTGACGGAATCATAGGAAGTTTTTGTAATAGGTTTTTTTAATTTCGTCTTTCCCTTCCAATGTTCCCGACCTTCCCAGCACCCCAAAATGTACCTTAGTAGGCCTACATGACCAGCTACGGCCTGAATCACGAGTGCGTCTTAAAGACCCACCACGTCACGTGTCAAAATCACGGTGTCCACGTGTTTCCCTCTTACAGCTAGTAAGGAATCTTCCTAGCGTAAGCGGGAATGTGACACGTGACGTGGGGGGTCTTTAAACAGTTAACACAGGTGGGTAGCATGTAAATTAGCATAAACGGTCAATCGTTTTTTAGCAGGTGAGTCTAATTTGCATATTACTTACTACCCGTGTTAACTGATTGCGAGGCACTCATGATCACCGCACCAGATGTTTTTACATAATGATGTTCATTATTGATAGAGTGTTAGCCCTTGGTCAATGTGTCATTAATTTGGTTGCAACGGTCAGAATAAATGGCGAAAATTCCATTAAAACGTGACATTTGAGTTGAGTTAATATATGCGCGTGTATTTCCGTGCGTGCGTGCCTCTGTGTGTGTGTGTGTGTGTGTGTGTGTGTGTGTGTGTGTGTGTGTGTGTGTGTGTGTGTGTGTGTGTGTGTGTGTGTGAGTGAGTGAGTGAGTGAGTGTGTGTGTGTGTGTGTGTGTGTGTGTGCGTGTGTGTGTGTGTGTGTGTGTGTGTGTGTGGTGTGTGGTGTGTGTGTGTGTGTGTGTGTGTGTGTGTGCGTGCGTGCGTGCGTGTGTGTGCGCATGCGCGCGACACTAAGGGAAACAACCGCTGTTTCATAGCCAACAAACACGAGGTCATTTCCCTTTACTGTGCGCACTATGTACGCGTGCCTGCATGTGCACGTCTTTGTGCAGCATTTCACACACACAAACACACACACGCGCGCGCACGCACACACACACACACACACACACACACACACACACACAGAGGCACGCATACCGTGCACGGAAGGCACGGCCATGCACGCACGCACGCTCACACACGCGCGCATACACACACATGCATGCACGGAACGCACGCCAACGCGCGCTCGCACGCACGCACGCACACACGCACACACACGCACACACACACACACACACATACGAGCGCACATACCATGCTCCAACAAACACACGAGTAGAGAGACAGAAAGAGGGAACAGAGAGTGGGGAACAGACAAGACGGACAGACAGACAAAGAGAGGGGATATGGGTTAAACACACACTGACCCACCACGATTAAGTCCCTTGGGGGGGGGGGGGAGGGGGGGGGGGTTCTGGGTAGCTGTGACCCACATACAAATGTCCCCGACTTCAAATTGAGGATGCTCTTTAAAATGTTGTTTCGCTTTCAATTTGGGGGCATTTCTATGGGAGTCAAACCTGGTCAAAACAAGATTTCTTACCAGCTATGGGAGGGAAAACCCGTGAAACCCGTGATTTTGACACGTGATCTGGTGGGTCTTTAAGTGTAGAGAACACCCTGTTGGATGTCAACTGGATAAAGCATTGACTCCCATGCGTTGAGTGTAATGAGTCCCCTCTGACAGACCCAATTACGTCGAGCGAAACAGGACTTACTTGCCCACAAGTATATATATATATCCAAAAAAGAAAACCCTAATAAGGTTCATTGGGCTTTTTGCTTGGAGTTATTATCCTTAGTCCTTCACACCAAGTACCTTTTCATTTAGAGACCGCTTGAAGTAACGCCAAACTCTCTCTTGCCTTGCCTTGCCTTGCCTTGCCTTGCCTCTCTCTCTCTCTCTCTCTCTCTCTCTCTCTCTCTCTCTCTCTCTCTCTCTCTCTCTCTCTCTCTCTCTCTCTCTCTCTCTCTCTCTCTCTCTCTCTCTCTCTCTCTCTCTCTCTCTCTCTCTCTCACTGCCGCGAACGTTCAAAAAAGATTTATGTCTCGCTCTCTCTTTCTGTCTATCTCCCTCATTATCTCTGCTAAAAAAACATAGAACATGTAGAAAGAATGTTTCCCGTCTCTCTCTCTCTCTCTCTCTCTCTCTCTCTCTCTCTCTCTCTCTCTCTCTCTCTCTCTCTCTCTCTCTCTCTCTCTCCGCCCCCCCTCCCTCTTTCTCTCGCCCTCTCTTTCTGTCTATCTCCCTCATTATCTCTGCTAAGAAAACATAGAACATGTAGAAAGAATGTTCCCCGTCGCTCGCTCTCTCTCTCTCTCTCTCTCTCTCTCTCTCTCTCTCTCTCTCTCTCTCTCTCTCTCTCTCTCTCTCTCTCTCTCTCTCTCTCTCTCTCCCCCCCCTCCCTCTTTCTCTCGCTCTCTCTTTCTGTCTATCTCCCTCATTATCTCTGCTAAGAAAACATAGAACATGTAGAAAGAATGTTCCCCGTCGCTCTCTCTCTCTCTCTCTCTCTCTCTCTCTCTCTCTCTCTCTCTCTCTCTCTCTCTCTCTCTCTCTCTCTCTCTCTCTCTCTCTCTCTCTCTCTCTCTCTCTCTCTCTCTCTCTCTCTCTCGCTCTCTCTCTCTCTCGCTCTCTCTCTCTCTCTCTCTCTCTCTCTCTCTCTCTCTCTCTCTCTCTCTCTCTCTCTCTCTCTCTCACTGCCGCGAACGTTCAAAGCAGATTTCTGTCCCTTGTTTGACAAAGCATAGTAATGATATAAGCCGATAGAGTGAACCTCAGTGGCACAGCCAGAAGCGCTCATTGGCATCCTGCAGCTGGGAAACTGACAACTTATTTGTCTCGAGAAAATCGGACCATTTGAAAGAGTTCTAACGTCTAATGTGTGCTGATTAAGTCTTGAGTAATTGATTAAAGCTGATGGGTAAACTGAAGGAACATGCAGAAACAGTAGGCTACTAGTCATGTTTCGCCGACAAGTGTTCACATAAAGACAGACACGAGAGAATAGGGGAAGACGGGGTAAAAAGCGCATGGGCGGGTAAGAAGCCCACCCCAATTATCTCATGAAATAAAGAAAATTTCAGTCAAATTTGCCCATGAGACGAATGCTAGACATTAACGCTCGTCTCATGGGCAAAATGAGACTGAAAGTTGCTTCATTTCATGAGATAATTGGGGTGGGCTTCTTACCCGCCCATGCGCTTTTTACCCCGTCTTCCCCTAATGATATAAGCCAATACAGTGAACCCCATTCGGGCGGGCACAGCCAGAAGCGCTCATTGGCATCCTGCAGCTGGGAAACTGACAACTGATTTTTCTCGAGACTGAAAATCGGACCATTTAAAAGAGTTCGAACGTCTAATGAGTGCTGATTAAGTGGAGGGGTGTGTGTCTTGAGTAATTGATTAAAGCTGATGGGTAAACTGAAGGAACAGGCAGAAACAGTAGGCTACTAGGGGAGGACGGGGTAAAAAGCGCATGGGCGGGTAAGAAGCCCACCCCAATTATCTCATGAAATGAAGCAAATTTCAGTCTCATTTTGCCCATGAGACGAGCGTTAATGTCTAGCATTCGTCTCATGGGCAAATTTGACTGAAATTTTCTTTTTTTCATGAGATAATTGGGGTGGGCTTCTTACCCGCCCATTCGCTTTTTACCCCGTCTTCCCCTATTCATGTTTCGCCGACAAGTGTTCACATAAAGACAGACACGAGAGAATAGATGGCCATCCAATCTGTCTTCGCTAAGCGCACAAGTAGACAAAAAGAACGAATGGATGAATTCACGAACTAGCGAACGATTAAATGAAGGAACGAATAGATGATTTTCGGAGGAGAAAAAAACTAGGGGAGAGCACTTCGTGAAAATTAGAATTGTTTACCTCCATTACTCGGTCAAATACCATAGCAACAATGGAACAATGGCGTCGAAGCTTGAAACCGCAGGATGCAAGTCAGCGACTTGCAAACATTTTTTTAATAGAAAATTTAGGGGTGGCCAGTGGCCACAAACTGACAAAACTTGCAACATGTGACGTAAAACGATAAATAACATCAAGTTTTAGAATGATGCACGGTGTTCTAAGTGCTGTAGGCCTATGTCTGCTCAAACACACGAGAAGATAGGCTACGAGAGCTGAAGGCAGATTGACTTCCCCTGTTTGACCGATTGAATTAGGGATGATCACTCCCACACACCATGAAATTACTCCCCTTAATCGGCCTACGTGTGACATATACGACATTGAATGAATGGAGAAAACTCTCTTTTCTAATTAACTTCCCTCCATCACTACGCGTGTATAGTTCTTGACTCCTCGTGAGTCGGGAAGGCGTGCTTTTCTTTTAAAGATTAACCGTTGTGACGTAAGTGTCCCGCGCGACCCCTCTTTCTTATCTACACCCCCCCCCCTCTTCATTTCTCGGGCCGGCCGCCACTTTAATTGCCATTCAGCTTCAAACAGACGCCGATTAAGGCATTTGTCTCTTTGAAGCCCGATCTACCTTCCCCATCACGAGAAAGTGACATCAACATTCGGCTCCCTTTGAAGACAACTAGTCCTTTCTAATCACGAGAAGGATAGGAATGTCAGCATGTGATAAGGATGTAACCAGCGCGTGATTGTTCGGTACTAGTATGCATAATATTATAACGTCATCTTGTGACGTGTCGACTGCTATCAACCAATCACAGGCTTTCATTGTTTGAAAGTGAAGGCTATAATTTGAGTAGTGAGAAAAAGTTAGCCTACACATACTTTCACACAAGACGCTGAAACCTGGCTAGAGCAACATTGCAGACTCAACCTCTCTCCCAGCCAGTCATAATAGCCCAACTAGTGAGTATTATTGATGGCTGGTGATTGAGATTTGTTTTTGTTTGATCCTATTTTTGATCTAGATCCTATGTTCAATGATGAATAAGGAGTAGATAGATATGTTATAGAAAAGAAGTGGTAAACATTCTGTTCTATTTATGTGCACTGATTATTTGTGTGTGTGTGTTTTGACTTTAACACTTTTGGTACCAGAACCGGATTTTATGCCTACTAACCCTTTTGTCTATTTTTAGTAGGAAACCTGTGGGTTGCAATCTTGCACTTTATGATACCATTCCTTTCCAGGTGTTGGATGGAGAGTGATGTTGGCTTGATCACCTTTTATGTTTTACTGATCTCAGTTTGTTAACTGAAATTCAGTTTATTTATTAACTAGTGCTATTGTACAAGGGCAGCCTTCTAGCCGGTTGGGATCCACTAATTCCCTGCCGACTGAAGCCCCTTGTCTCTAAGCCATAGAGATCTACATCCACCTTCTCCTGTGATTATCAGCAGGGCATCGTGGTCAGGACGCACAATCCCTGACTCACAAGCACCAAGACGGGAACACACCCCGCACCCAGAATCCGCGAGGAGACCACGCCTGAACCGTGCCATCCCGCGAAGCCGTAACCGGAACGACTGGGAGCTACTCTCACCTGATGAGCAAGCCCAGCCAACCCAGCACTCGCCGATCCCTACGGAGGAACTTCAGCACAGCCATGAGTTAAGTCCCCACGACAGTGCCAAAGATCACTAACTGGAAACCAGGACACTAAGTGACCCTTCCTGTTTGGGGCTAACCTTTTAGAAAGACAAAAGTCTTGTAAATCCTTTCGGATTCCATTGTTTTTTCATTCACATTTTGTTTTGGCGCCATTGAGCTGCTTTATTATTATTGTTGCATAATCTTATGCAGATTTTGTGAGTAAATAAAATACAAGTGTCAAATAATCCTGAACCCTTTGGTCAGACTGATGAGAGTGGGAGTCTTGTAATTTCATGTAAAACCCTACTTCTCTCTGTCTGCCATTTAGAGCAATTCAACCACTTGTATTTCTTACAACCATACGAGCCAGAACCCGGGCACAAATATAAATTTATTAGATGAAAAGGGGCCGGGAAAGTTGCTCATCTCCCATACCCTAGAGAAGTGGGTTAAAGGCAAATTTTCTACTTGAAAATTTAACACACTAAAAGTCTTCCCTAGAGGCTTAGCCTTTTAACCCATTACCTCGTCACAACCGTAAAGTCAGGTCCTACGCTTCTTCAAATTAACAGCAAATAAATAGATAATTAATCAATTAAATACTACTACTACTACTACTACTACTACTACAACTATACTACTCACTAGACTTACTACTATACTACTAGAGGATAATAATAATAATAATATATAAGATTGTGGCGGCATCATAGCCAATGAGGTTTAACCGAGGCGTGGTTACCGCTACACCTATCTGTATTGTTAAAACAAATCAGGACTTTACTGGTGTTGCACTGCCTCCGGGCATTGCCTCCCCACAATGATAATAATAATAATAAATAAAGCTTCTATAACGCTCTTTTTTTCGTTTCCGTTCCATGAAAAACAATGATCCTCAGAGCGCTTTACCAATATTACGAGAGGAAAAAAACAGCAAATAAATGAATAAATAAAATAATATAATACGCGTACAATATTTTGATAGGTATAATTACAATTAGGCCTACTCACACCATGCAGATCTATGAAGGAAATGTTGAGAGAGAGAGAGAGAGAGAGAGAGAGAGTGCATTGAGAGAGAGAGAGAGAGAGAGAGAGAGAGAGAGAGAGAGAGAGAGAGAGAGAGAGAGAGAGAGAGAGAGAGAGAGAGAGAGAGGGGATGTTCATAACATTTTAAGGCTTCCCTGGGATAGATAAACGAGGGTCTATCCCAACATAGAGATTATGATCCCTTTCATTTCCCCACTGTTGTCTTCCAGCTCTATGACGTTGCGTTTGAGATTAACCCCTTGAGATTAAAGAAAAAAAAATTGGGCAAATCATGCATGAAAAAGACAGCTGATAGAGCCAATCTGGGGGTCTGGAGATAACTCTCTTGACTGTGTTAGAGCAAAAACCAGCATATCAGGGTTATTCCTCTTCATCTGATGACATCATCAGTGATGTCATCAGGTCAGTACGTAATACGTTGGGCAGTCAAGGGGTTAGCGTGCGCGCATGGGTATCGGGGTGAGGGAGGGGAGGGGATGGAGGGGGGGGAGGGAGGGGAGGGGAGGGGGGGGGGACAGGGGGACAGTGCGAGGGGTGAATGCCAGAACTGCCTACCTGTGTTCTTTGTTCCTTTTGAGATAGACCGTTCTGGCAGGCACCCCTCGAATTTTACTGTGGGTTGTGTTACGCTTCCATGCGGTGTGTTTTGGATATTAATGCTATTCTTTCTTTTATTTATTTATTTAATTTCATAGAGAGATGTTTGGTGATCGGATACGTCAGAGTTGAGAGAGAGAGAGAGAGAGAGAGAGAGAGAGAGAGAGAGAGAGAGAGAGAGAGAGAGAGAGAGAGAGAGAGAGAGAGAGAGAGAGAGAGAAGAGACAGAGAGAGATAAGAGAGACAGACAGACAGACAGACAGACAAGCAGACAGACAGACAGACAGACACATATAAAGAGAGTACAAAACAAGCGCGAAATCGCAATAGTTTGTGGCACGCGGTCTATTTTTACCACTCCAATCATGAGTTACCTCCCCTGGCTTTTCAATAATTTTAATCTGTAAACCAGAATGTTATCTCTGCACCATTTCGTAACTTTTTATATCTTTTGGAAAACATTTAAAACTATGTATCCTACTT
>CM065687.1:51488631-51491131 GCA_017654935.2 Phymorhynchus buccinoides
ATACGAGTCGCTGTCAATACGATGCGATTGCGACGATGCGAGTCATGATTCGCGTGGAAATTAATGTATTGGGTTTACTCAGAGAGCTTTAAAGACCCCGCACGTCACGTGTCAAAATCACGGTTTTCACGTGTTTTCCCTCTTATAGCTGGTAAGAAATCTTAAGAAATCTTCCTAGCATAAGAGGGAATGTGACACGTGACGTGGGGGGTCTTTAAAGACCCAGTACGTCACGTGTCAAAATCACGGTTTTCACGTGTTTTCTCTCTTATAGCTGGTAAGAAATCTTATTTTGACCAAATGTTGCTCCCATACAAATTGCCTCTTGCACGAAAACGAGACATCACTTTAAAGAGCAGCCTCGATCGTATACGAGGAAAGTCTGAATGTGGGCCACACCGACCCAGAAAAAAACAAGGGACTTATTCCAGCAGGACCCAGTGACGCACCACGATTAAGTCCATTGTTTTTTTCTGGGTTGCTGTGACCCACATACAAATGTCCCCAAGTTCAAATTGAGGCTGCTCTTTAAACTGATGTTTCGGTTTGAATTTGGGGCCATTTATATGGGAGTCAGACTTGGTCAAAACAAGATTTATTTCCGGTTATAAGAGGGAAAACCCGTGAAACCCGTGATATTGACACGTGATCTGGTGGATCTTTAAATTCAACTCCAGTATCTTTGGTTTACTTGAGTATATAGATCTAGAGCGAAAGTAGAATTATTTTTAGAGGAAAGTCACAGTATTTCACGTGAATCAGGACTTGCGTCGCCTTGCCATAAGGCTGTGCCAGACCGAATTATCGACATAAGCTAGAACACCAAGGCTACATCAACATGTTGTTATGCTCTGCATGGTTATGCGGGGATCGTCTTTAGCCATGGCAGTCTCCTAGCATAACATAACATCATCAGTCCACAATCCTCCGAAGTCGGAGTGTGGCTGCCTACGTGGCGGGGTAATAAATAAAAACCCGGTCACACACGCAATGTTCTCATCCCTAGCTGGTGCACTTTGCACCATAGTGTTGAATTGCTTGGGCCGCTGGGATGATCCCTGGAGTCGTCAAGCCAGGGAATGGCAGCAACAACAACAATAATTTTTGCTTAATATTTATGTAATGTGCGTTTTGGTAAAAAAAAAAAATTAAGCCACCAACTCGCATCGTCACAATCGCATCGCATTGACAGCGATTCGTATGCTGTGTAACCGGCCCTTAAAGGGGCACCCTGACGGATGAGATTTTGTAAGAAACACGTCGAGAGCACCAGGAAAACACCCTTTACAAAGATGGCAACACTCACTTTGCTCTGGTTTCCAAGAAATCAAACCGTCAAATCGGCGATTCCTCCTTGGCGGAGGTGCTGGAAGTCAAATTTTTCATCCAGAGTCCCTTTTCTAATGGCCGCCAAATCATTTGCACGAAATTTTCGCAATACAAGCCTTTTTTTTCTCCTTTGTTTTTTAATACAGTTTATATAAAGGAGTTTCGCTCACAACAAAGGAAATAGCTCCTTTTTTTTTTTTTTTTTACTGCACTACAAAATAAACAAAACGCTTCAACCACAATGAGTGACCTCCGCCCACTCCATCCAATATGGCTACTCTCTCCGGCATCTCCGCCAAGGAGGAATCGCCGTTTTGACGGGTTAATTTCTAGGAAACCAGAGCAAAGTGAGTGTTCCGATCCTTGAAAAGGCTGTCTTTCTGGTGATCTCGACGTGTTTCTTGCAAAAACTCATCCGTCAGGGACTACCTTTAAGAGCGGGAAGCCTTTTCAACCGGGACGATGCCGTGAGCGTTTCTCTGCACGTATGTCTGCCTGATGTCTGTTTGTCGGTCGGAGTGTTTGAACAAACCCGAGTACCAGTCGTCAGTATAGCCAGAAGCTCAGTAGCATGAACTACTGAACCTACCATCATAAAACTGGGCAGAATTGTGCATGATGGTGTCCTAACAATGAAGTTCAATGTCAGTCTGCTGTAAAAGAAATTAGAAAATGCGATGAATTACTTCAAGACCTACTGGAAGCACGTTTCTGGGGTTCGTTGTTTTGTTCTCTGTTCTCTCTCTCTCTCTCTCTCTCTCTCTCTCTCTCTCTCTCTCTCTCTCTCTCTCTCTCTCTCTCTCTCTCTCTCTCTCTCTCTCTCTCTCTCTCTCTCTCTCTCTCTCTCTCTCTCTCTCTCTCTCTCTCTCTCGTCTCTCTCTCTCTCTCTCTCTCTCTCTCTCTCTCTCTCTCTCTCTCTCTCTCTCCAAGAAATTAGAAATTGCGATGCATTACTTCAAGACTACTGGAAGCACGTTTTCTGGGGTTCGTTGTTTTGTTCTCTCTCTCTCTCTCTCTCTCTCTCTCTCTCTCTCTCTCTCTCTCTCTCTCTCTCTCTCTCTCTCTCTCTCTCTCTCTCTCTCTCTCGTCTCTCTCTCTCTCTCTCTCTCTCTCTCTCTCTCTCTCTCTCTCTCTCTCCAAGAAATTAGAAATTGCGATGCATTACTTCAAG
>CM065687.1:51506131-51511131 GCA_017654935.2 Phymorhynchus buccinoides
TTGTAAACGAATGTCTTATCCATCACAGACATACGATCCTTCAACCACAACTTTTGCATCGTTGACAGGGGTAAAACGTCAGTAAGCAGAGATGTATAACACGTACGTATCACAGTCGGCTTTGAGAGGGACTAAATAGTACGATAGACAAGAGCTGAACGCTATCACAGGCAGACCCATTGTACTATAGCTTCGTTGGCTGACTGGTTGGAATCAAACTCGCACAAGGTACCTTGAATCCGCCCGGGATTTACGTGGAGTCTAGTGATGAAAAACCCAAAGAAAGGAATCCAAAGAAAGAGTTTCCACCACCCACAACAACAAAAGAATCGGTAGAAAGGTTGGAAACATTGAAGACTAAATCTTCCCTCGTCCTGTCTTGTGTGCATAGAACTTGTTGAAGTTTTCCGTGATGATGGGCACGGGGATGGCCAGAGTCAGCACGCCGGCCAGGGCGCAGGTCATGCCCACCAGCCGACCCCAGGGCCCTACGGGACACACGTCCCCGTAGCCCACGGTAGTCATGGTGATGATGGCCCACCAGAACCCGTCCGGGATGGACTGGATCTGTGAGCCGGGCGTGTCCAGCTCGGCGAAATACACGGCGGAAGAGAAGACGAGGATGCAGACCCCCAAGGCGACCAGGAAGAGGCACAGGCCCCCGAAGCTGGCCTTGAACGTCAAAATGAGCACCTGCAGCCCCGCTGAGTGCTTGGTCAGCTTGAAGATGCGGATGAGGCGGATGACCCTGAGGAAGGCCAGCGAGGTGCTGGACTCGGCGTCCTCGCAGTTGCTGCTGGATACCATGTTGAAGAGCGTCACGTAGTACGGGATGATGGCCGTGAAGTCCACCAGGTTCTTGAAGTCCTTCATGAACTTCTTCTTGCTGGGGCACACGGCCACCCGCACCAGCACCTCGAAGGTGAAGAAGGCGGTGCAGACGGTCTCCAGGATGAAGAAGGGGTCCGCGAAGTTGGGCTTGTTGCCCTCCGCGCAGCTGAGGTCGGCCAGCTGGGGCAGGGTCTCCACGCAGAAGAGGGCGATGGAGAGCACGGTGACCACCACGGACATGATGGCGATGATGTAGGCCAGCGTGGAGGTCTCCGGGTACTCCATCGTCATCCAGATCACGCGCTTCACGCCCTCCTCCGGCAGCACCACCTTGTGGGTCACGTAGCCCTCCCCTTTGCGGTACTCCTCCACCACGTCCTTCTCGATCTCGAAGAAGTCCAGCTCGGACAGGAAAATGTCGTCCGGCACGGGGGGCGGCCGCTGAATCTGACCCCCGTAGATGTAGTAGTCGAAGATGGCGTCGAAGGTGGGCCGGTGCCGGTCGAAGAAGTACTCGTTCTTCTTCTTGTCGAAGAACTTGAGCCGCTTGGCGGGGTTCCCCAGCAGCGTGTCCGGGTGCTTCTCCAGGGTGGCTCGCCACGTCTCGAAGTACTGGCCGCTGATGTTGATGACGATGCGATCGCAGGTGCTGATGGCGCACCGGTGGTTGGGGTTCAGCAGCTTGCCCGTCCTGGAGCGGCAGCCGGGGTTGAGGCGCGGGGAGCTCCGGGCGCCGTCGGGGCCGCCAGGATGCAGCTCGTTGATCTCCTCCGAGTTGATCCGCTCTCGGCTGGCGATGGTGCGGCGGTACTGGGCCTGGTTGAGCATCGACACCACCGCCATGATGGGATCAGCATCTCTGGGCTGGGGACAACCACCCCGTCCTCCTCCTGCACCGGATCCTCCTCCTCCTCCTCCTTCTTCTCCTCTTCCTCCTCCTCCTCCTCTTTATCACGGGGCGTCAGGGCTGGTGGGGTACAAGGTTCAGACCTGCCAAGGAGAAGTCAAATTGTATAGTTAAGCAATCAAGTTAATCGATCAATCGGACAATCAACTTTTTATCGGTTTCAAATCGGATGAATCGAGTTAATTGACTCCAATGTCAGTCATAATTTATGGTCAGGCTAGCTGTCATTTTGTCAGTTACTCAATTGATCAGTCAATAGATCGTTATTGTCGTTATTGTCATAATGTGTACGCGGAGAGAAATAATAATAATAATAATAATAGTGAATCATTTATATAGCGCACTCCTCCACCAAATGTGGAGCTCTATTGGCTTAACAACAACAAAAAGTAAAAGCAAGAAATTCAAAAACAAAAACATGTAATCGCTCACACACATGCAAAATAGGCATGCATACACAAACCACACCCACCCACACATACACGCAGGCACGCACGTACGCACATATCCACACACACACGCACTCACACACACACACACCGTTACCATCACCACCACTCACCACACCCAAGAACACAATACAAAATACAATCGGTTGAAGAAAGCATCATCTCTCTCTCTCACTCTCTCTCTCTCTCTCTCTCTCTCTCTCTCTCTCTCTCTCTCTCTCTCTCTCTCTCTCTCTCTCTCTCTCGCAACAAAGCTGACGTAGACATTGCAGTCAACACACAGTGAAACTAATATGGGGGGGGGAGGGGGGAGGGGAGGGTGTGTGTGAGAATAGAGTCCAGAAGTAATGTGGCCTAAAGGTTGTAATGTAGCTTGAATAGGTGGGTCTTGAGAGCTGATTTGAAACTTTGCAAGGACCGGATATGGCGAATTTCGCGTGGTAAGGAGTTCCAAACTGATGGGGCCGAAAAAAAAAAGGAGCGCTCACCAAACATTTTTGTTCGTGTACTAGGAACACAGAGAATTTTGGAATCTGAAGATGACCGCAATTGCCTTGATGGAGTATAGACAGAAAGCATGTCAGAGATGTAGCTAGGGGCATTTCCAGAGAAATAAGAATGACATAGAGTGGAAATTTTGTAGTCAATACGTGCTTTGATGGGAAGCCAATGGAGGGATATCAGGAGTGGTTGAACATGCTGATACTTAGAGACCTTGAGGACAAGTCTGGCAGCAGAGTTCTGGACTTTTTGAAGCTTGTCAGTGAGGTGTTGGGGGCAGCCATACAAGAGTGAATTACAATAATCTAATTTAGAGAGAACAAAAGCGCAGACTAGTATCTTAGCAGCATCTATAGACAGGAGATGGCGAATCGTACCAATGCGACGCAGCTCACAGTATGCTGACCGACAGATAGTTTGAACTTGTGAGTCAACACTCATATTTATCTTGAGAGATGTGGAAGCCAAGATTTCTAGCTGAAGGAGAAAAAGGTATTTGAGTGTCACAGACAGAGATGGAATCAGGCTTTGGGTACGAAAGTTGTCTAGATGGAGAGTGGATGAACAAGGCCTCCGTTTTGTCGTCATTCAGCTTCAGTTTGTTTTGTAGCATCCATGATTTGATGTTGCGAATGCAGAATTCCAGTGAAGATATAGAAGGAAGAATGGTAGATGGGGATACAGGCTTGTGGCTATCACGGTTAAAAAAGGTTAGACAGGAGTTGATATTACAGAGTAGGCCTATTAACAATTTTGATACTACGACATGGCAGCCATGAAGTATTTCCACATCGGTTGAACTGTCGTGCATTTTCGTAACCTGCATATATGAGGGGAAAAAAATCTGAAATTAAGAAGAAGAAGAGAAGAAGAAGAAGAAAGAAGAAGAAGAAGAAAAGTTTCAGAAGTTATGCACACATTTGCACAATAACAATAAAACTAATTATAACCCGCAGATTTAAATTACGAGTTGAGGCCCCTAAAGAAATTGACGTAGTTTCGTGTTCTGTTTCGTTTCATACCTGAGCATCATTTTTAATACGACTCGTCTGGAAGAGTCCATCAATTGCTACTTTCTCTCAAGAATGATCCGCACTTTAGTAACTTTACTGAAAGCCTCGATACTTTTAGAAAGTGCGCGACCCTTTTCACAAAGTTGCGATACTTTCGGAAAAAATGAGCAAACGTTTCTTAAACGGGTCGTTCCATTTGGAAACGGGCGTTGCTTGGTGTGGATACTTTTCGAAAAATATGGAATGTTTGCATC
This sequence comes from Phymorhynchus buccinoides, assembly GCA_017654935.2. Taxonomy (NCBI): domain Eukaryota; kingdom Metazoa; phylum Mollusca; class Gastropoda; order Neogastropoda; family Raphitomidae; genus Phymorhynchus; species Phymorhynchus buccinoides. Next base: position 51,510,087 of record CM065687.1, read on the forward strand.
GAGTTTTTGCATCAATCGTTTGACACGTTTCGTACGCCATAGACATATTTCACCTAACGTAGGGCCTATATACAATACTGTGTGGTGTGCTTGGCATAGGGCCAGGCACACGTCCACTAACATCGCACGACTGTACGATACGATTCGATCACGTGGCCTCTAAAGAACAAATGTGATTCGCGCATCGAAAACACGTGATCGAATCGCATCGTACAGTCGTGCGATGTTAATGGACGTGTGGCTGGCCCTTAAAGACCCACCAGATCACGTCTCAAAATCACGGGATTTGCGTGTTTTCCCTCTTATATACTGGTAAGAAATCTTGTTTTTGACCAGGTTTGACTCCCATACAAATGCCCCCAAATTGAAAACGAAACATAATTTTAAAGAGCAGCCTCAATTTGAAGTTGGGGGCATTTGTATGTGGGTCCCAGCTACCCAGAAGAAAAAAACAAGGGACTTAATCGTGGTGGGTCAGTGTGTCTTTAAAACCCTTCCATCGCCACTGTCGCCTCTTGGCACCACAATGATTTGACACCCATGTCACTAAAAGGCATCAAATGAGGGTCTGGTATCCAGTGACCTTAATATGTTCTTAATGTTGGGAGGTAAGGAGAGGCCCTATTTTATGCATGTCACAGAGGAATCCCCAATACTACAGACAGAATCTTTTCTCTACCCAGGTAAGCTTAATGGAAAGTTTGGGCTGAAAAATGGCTGGCGTTGAAAGGGTTAAATTAAGAGTATTGTTCAGCTTGTATGCGTGGAATAGCCTATGCAGTAGATCGAGACACGTAACGTCGTCTGTTGCTCACCTGTCTGTATGTCCTAACAAGCGCCATCATCTTTGTAGATTGTGGTTTCTGTTACAAGTTTTGGCATCTTTCGATCTGTGCTAGAAGATAGCATCAAATTAACAGTAGCGGGCTTTACTCTTACTAGTTTTTTTGTGTGTGTGTGTGTGTGTGTGTGTGTGTGTGTGTGTGTGTGTGTGTGTGTGTGTGTGTGTGTGTGTGTGTGTGTGTGTGTGTGTATTTGGTGTTTG
>CM065687.1:51516131-51518631 GCA_017654935.2 Phymorhynchus buccinoides
TGACCTGGTCAGCCCTGCCCAGACTGTAGTAGCTGTCATCCTTGCAGAAGTTTGGGTGTTGCTGCTGCCACTTCTTATGATACAGGGCCTTGGTGATGGTCTTCTCCTCACTGTGAGAGACCTGCCTGTCGGCATCAGTGTTAAATGTGGACCCTGACGGATGAGTTTATTTTTTAAAGAAACACGTCGAGATCACCAGAAAGACAGCCTTTTCAAGGATCGGAACACTCACTTTGCTCTGGTTTCCTAGAAACTAAACCGTCAAAACGGCGATTCCTGCTTGGCGGAGATGCTGGAGAAAGTAGCCATTTTGGATGGGGTGGGTGGAGGTCACTCATTGAGGTTGAAGCGTTTTCTTTTTTTGTAGTGCAGTAATAAAACATAAAAAGGAACTATTTCCTTTGTTGTGAGCAAAACTCCTTTAGATAAACTGTATAAAATTTTAGAAAAAAACAAAACAAACTTGTATTGCGAAAACTTCGTGCAAACCATTTGGCGGCCTTTAGAAAAGAGACGGCACACGCCTTCTCTTTGGGTGAAAGAATTGGACTTCCAGCACCTCCGCCAAGGAGGAATCGTCGATTTGACGGTTTGATTTCTAGGAAACCAGAGCAAAGTGAGTGTTGCAATCTGTGTAAAGGGTGTTTTCCTGGTTGTCTCGACGTGTTTCTTACAAAAACCATCCCGCCAGGGTGCCCCTTTAACCTTCACCATGCTTCCTGGGTATTCTAGTACCCAGAGACACATAAAAACTGGTATATCTCAAAAAGTATTTAAGCAATCATCATGAAATTTCATGAGTTTATCAAAAACGTTAATGGCTTTATGTGTCTTAAATTTCATTAATGTGTATAAAATACAAATGACGTAATATAATGCGTCATTTGAACATGCTTGTCACTGATTGCGCGGGTATCCTACAACCCATACTTTAAAGAGCAGAAATATGCCACTGCAGTGCATTGAGTATGGGTAGTGGGACACCCGCGGCATCTGGATAAGGATAAACACATGGTGACTCTTTGACGAGTATGGGTACTGGAGAACCCGCATCATCTGGAATAGGGATAAACACTGTTAAAATGCATGTCCCTTTCCTTTTTAATGAGTATGGGTAGTGGAAAACCCGCCCCATCGTGACTGTGTAGTTGAACAGGGGATCCGGTGAAGGTTAAGTCATTGTGGTGCAAAAACGCAACATTGGCGGCGGTGAATAAACTTAAGAGTGACAGCATCTGTCCCCTCCACATTTGCATTTGTAGAATCTACATACAATACTGCAGATTTTTTTTTTTTTTTTGCTACCCAAAATGACCCAGCACCACGAAAGGGACATTAAGTCGCTGGGCTAGTTTCTCACAACAGGCTTGCAAAGTCAAAAATATCATTTTTATCATTTTTGAGTTATGGGTATTTTCCTGCTCTCTAACATCTTATCTGTGATATCCATAAAGGATAGTCTTTAATATGGTCTCTAAATGTTCAAAAAGGTGTTTTAAAATTTGTAGGTTGATGCATTTTCCTAGGCTAAGTTAGACTTTAGACTGAGATTTCTCAAAATGGCCGGCAGTCACCTTGCCAACTTTGAATGCTCATAGCTCTACAACAACAAAAAGGCTACAAGAATGATTGTTGTTATATTATTAGAAAGAGAATTGTCTGAAGTTTGCAACTATGCCATTTTCTCAGAATGATCATTTTGACACTTAATGTCCCTTTCGTGGTTTCATACTTTTAATTGAAACTTTTTGGCTGAACAATTTGCCCCTTAACCCTTTCACCGCCAGCCATCTTTGAGCCAAAAATGTCCATTAACACTTAACTGGATAGAAACAAGATTTTATCTGCAATATTGTGGGATTTCTCTGTAACACATTCAGAATAGGGTCAATCCTCACTGCCCAAATTTAGGAAAACAATGTCATTGAATAACAGACCCTGATTTCAAGGGTTTTAATAAAATGGGTGTTAAATCATTGTGGTGCAAAAATGCGACATTGGCGGTGAAAGGGTTAATTGATTATAGCCGTTCCTGACAACTCTTTTCTTGTATCCACCAAAGTACTTGTACTAAGGCCCAAGTTTCTGTTATCATTGGTTGATTGATTGTACTTTCGCTACATGCACCACCGGTTGACTGTCCAGAAGGCTGACTATCTGGTTGGTTGGCTAATTAATTGATTGATTGATTGATTGATTGATTGATAGATTGATTGATTGATCGATCGATTGATCGGTTTGCCTGGTTTGCTAGTTGGCTAACTTGCTGCCCGTTTGTTGGCTTCCTGAATGATGTCATGTTTTGATCTGGTTCAACGTATGCGGTTGTTATAAGGTTGGTTGATTGGTTGATTTCTCCGATGTTCGCTATGCTATGTGAAAAAACCGTTTATTCAAATATTCCAGAGCAAAGTTTTGCGATTTGTTTCTCCCCTTCATGCCTTGACAACACAAGTTTCAGTAGCTTTAGGCCGTGTACACACATAAGCGGATATTCCAT
>CM065687.1:51543631-51551131 GCA_017654935.2 Phymorhynchus buccinoides
TCTGGAGGGTTAGAACAACAACAACAAAAACAAGAACAAGTGCAACGCCGAGCGGCTGCAAAGTCCCCTCGCAGCATCGCCGAGCTACTCCGAAATCGGAATGTGTCGGCTGTACACATACATAAAAACGCATCAAAACAGCACGTAACTACATAAAAACGCATCAAAACAGCACGTAACTGAATAGTTTTTTTTATATATAGCCTTGGGATTCGGAACCGTGATTTGAGCGCGCGCGATCATGCACACACGCGCGCACAGAAAAATTCATGACAACTGTGTTATAGACCATTCATCAAGAAATCTTGTGAAAAAACTGCATTGAAATACATGCAAAACTTCGCGAGATATTAGCGATTATGTGTTTCGGGGTTTGAACCCCGTAACTGGCGCGACCTTGACCTGAATGTAAAACTAAATACATCAATGGATAGCTTGCATCTTGGCAAACTAGTATACCAAATTTGATGATGATAGACTGAATAGTTTTTGAGAAAAACGGACGAATAGCCGGACGGACGGACGCCGGACGGACCAGACAGAAACAATAGTTCCCCGAATCTTCGGCTCGGGGACTAATAAGAACAAAAATTCAATGGAGGAGATAAGTAAACATAATGTGAAGATAAAAATAGGCCAGAAAAATAAGAAAGACCATCAAGAATTAGAACGGAAGTAAGTGAAACGGTAGAATAACAAGATGGCGGCCTCAGGAAGGGAATGAAGTGGGAAGAAGCCAAGAAGTGGAGGAAGAAGAAAAAAAAGGAAAAAATGGGCAGAAAAAAAAATACATGAAGCTCACAACAGGGAACCGGAAGGAAAGGGAACTGCTCTATCTGTCTCTGTCTCTCTCTGGCTCTGTCTCTCTCTTTATCTCTGTCTGTCTCTCTCTCTCTCTCTTCTCTCTCTCTCTCTCTCGTCTCTCTCTCTTCTCTCTCTCTCTCTCTCTCTCTCTCTCTCTCTCTCTCTCTCTCTCTCTTCCTCTGTCTCTCTCTCTCTCTCTCTCTCTCAGTCTATCTCTCTCGACTCTCTCATTCTCTCTCCTCTCTCTCTCTCTCTCTTCCTCTCTCTCTCTCTCTCTCTCTCTCTCTCTCTCTCTCTCTGTCTCTCTCTCTCTCTCTCTCTCTCTCTCTCTCTCTCTCTCCTCTCTCTCTCTCTCTCTCTCTCTCTCTCTCTCTCTCTCTCTTAGTATACCACACACACACACACACACCACACACACACACACACACACACACACACACACACACACACACACACACACACCTCCCACTTCCCGTCTCCCATTACATCATTTCCCCCCAGATTGTTTGTGCATGTGTTACTTAGTTTTTGTTGTCTGAAGTTTTCTTTGATTTCTTGTTACTTATTATTATTTCCCCAGGGCTGGGTGGAAACAAAAGCTGTCATTGCTTATCTCATGTTCCCTGGTTAAATAAAATTTCGTTCTCTCTCTCTCATGAAGCACACAAACAGCCAACCGGAAGGGAAAGGAACTGCTCTATCTGTCTGTCTCTGTCTCTCTCTGTCTGTCTGTCTGTCTGTCTGTCTGTCTGTCTCTGTCTCTCTCTCTCTCTCTCTCTCTCTCTCTCTCTCTCTCCTCTCTCTCTCTCTCTCCTCTCTCTCTCTCTCTCTCTCTCTGAATGTGTAGGTTTTGGGGTGGTGGGTTTTTTTTTTGTTTTTTTCGTGGGGGGTGGGTGGGGGAGGGGTTGGGGGGGGGGGCGGGGGGGGGCGGGGGGGGGGGGGGGGGGCGGGGGAGTTCCTTGTTGCTTTTGTTCATTAACTGAAGTTTTAATTATGCTTTTCTTCTTTTTTTTTGTTTTCGAGGGCAAGATGTAAACAAGCCCATTGTGTGCTCATTCTTTTCCCTCAATAAACAAATGTTTCAAATGCTCCCTCGCTCGCTCTCTCTCTCTCTCTCTCTCTCTCTCTCTCTCTCTCTCTCTCTCCATCTCTCTCTCTCTCCTCTTCTCTCTCTCTCTCTCTCTCTCTCTCTCTCTCTCTCTCTCTCTCTCTCTCTCTCTCTCTCTCCTCTCTCTCTCTCTCCGTCTCTTCTCTCTATCTCTCTATCTCTCTCTCTCTCTCCCCCCCCCCCCCCAAGTTAATGCCTTTATGCTCAGTTACGGAGAAGGAATTCGAACGACATGATGAAAGATCGCCCCCTAAACGTACAAGAAGAAACAAAATAAGAAAACACACCGAAATTGGAAGGAGAGAGAAGATGAGAAGGAATACACTGAACACTGAAATGATTAATGATTAGGCCATAGGCCCATATCATTCGAGTGTTTACAAAACATGCATTCATACAGAAACAGAAAGAAGTAAGTTCAGTTTTAGGCATAATTGAACGTTATTCCATATCCTCAATAGCCACAAAGACAGCAATAAGTAAATAAATAAATAAATAAATTAATTAATTAATAAACACACCAATCAATCAATCAAGATCACCCATACATAAGTTGCGTATTTTCGATGCTTTTCCATGGTACAAAGACAACCTAATCATCAGTTATATTTGTTTTCAGACGACAGAAACATTGTCAGTTTGAACAGAGGAGGCTGATTAAAATACTTTGATAGGATGAGAGGGAATGAGAGAATCCCCAAAATAATAAAGGAAGATATAAAGGATGTAGGGGATGTGAGAGAAAGACAGTTGCGAGATATTAAAAAAACAAAGAGAGGCAGAGAAAGAGAGGAGAGGGGGAGAGACAGATTGACAATGTGAAACAGAGACTTTTGTTTATTTTCTTTAAAATGTTAATATGATTTTTGTCTGTGTTTGCCAGCCGCCATTATTAGAGACTCCATTTTGAGTAGGCACACTATAGGCTTCAAGCTTGTTGCTGCCGTTACAAATTTTTGTTCGTTTCATTTGGATGTGTATATATATATATAGGGGAAGACGGGGTAAAAAGCGCATGGGCGGGTAAGAAGCCCACCCCAATTATCTCATGAAATGAAGCAAATTTCAGTCTCATTTTGCCCATGAGACGAGCGTTAATGTCTAGCATTCGTCTCATGGGCAAATTTGACTGAAATTTTCTTTATTTCATGAGATAATTGGGGTGGGTTTCTTACCCGCCCATGCGCTTTTTACCCCGTCTTCCCCTATGTGTGTTGTTAGTCAATAATAATTAAAAAAATATATAAACCGAACAGAGAGGCAAACATAGAGACAGGCGAAGACAGAGATAGACACAGACACACACAGAGGGAGACAAACACACACACACACACACACACACACACACACACACGCACGCACACGAACGCACACGCACACGCACACGCACACGCACGCACGCACACGCACACGCGCACGCACGCACGCACGCACACACACACACACGCACACACACACACACACACACACACACACACACACACACACACACACACACACTTGATGTAAAAAAGCAAACCATTATTGCTTATTCAATGTTCCATCTGAAAATTATTTTTTGGACTTTGACCTTAACACTCACACACACACGCACACGCACACACGCGCGCGCACACACACACACACACACACACACACACACACACACACACACAGAGAGACACACAGACACAGAGAGAGAGAGAGAGAGAGAGAGAGAGAGAGAGAGAGAGAGAGAGAATGCGAAGGTGGAGAGCGAGAGTGAGAGAGAGAGAGAGAGAGAGAGAGAGAGAGAGAGAGAGAGAGAGAGAGACAGAGAGACAGAGAGACAGAGAGAGAGAGAGAGACAGAGACAGAGAGACAGAGAAGACGAAGATCTCGGGAGAGAAGAGAGGAGAGAGAGAGAGGGGGAGAGGGACGAGAGAGAGACACAGAGAGAGACAGAGACAGAGACACAGACAGAGACAGAGACACAGACAGACAGACAGAGACAGTAGTAGCATTTTACCTGGTGTACTCCTATCTATAAGTCGGTACTGCTTCATTATGTACTTTGAAATACATTTGTTTCAACCAGAGATACACAGACCGAGATACAAAGTCCAAGAAACAGAAGCAGCGCGGTATACATATATAATACATAGAAAGTGACAAAGAAAGACCGGATGGCAGACAATAAAAGACATAAACTAAAGCGTGAAGACGCTATATCAACCAGCGACGCGGGAGCATTTTTGGCCCCAGTGACCTTGAACTTTGACCAATAACCTTCATCTTCGAACTTGGCCTAGATATCCCAGCTACCTATCCACATACACAAATTAAGGGTCATATGTCCCTCCGTTCAGACGCTATCGTGGCAACTTACAATAATATGATACATGCATAGATAGATAGATAGATAGATAGATAGATAGCCACAGACTGCTCTGAAAACATTACCAGCTTTTGCTTCGCCGCTGGCAACAATTATTTATTTTTTACGATGGCTTGGAGTCAAAACGGACTATATTTAGACAGTCCATTGACATATTATTGAACTTATTACGAAAACTAATAACTTGTATTAAAAAAAAAAGACTGCTGAAATATAAAAAGATTTTTTTTTTCATTATGTTTCTGCAGTCATCGTTTGATACAAGTTATTAGTTTTTGTAATAAATCCAATAATACGTCAATGGACTATCTAAAGATAAAGATAGTCCGTTTTGACTCCAAGCCATCGCTGAATACTCGTGGGCTGCTAGAGAGAGGTGACAGTGTCGGACTATCCGGCCTCAGACCTTACTCCCAAGAGGTGTCTGGACTCTTGACGGCTGCCAAGATCCACTGAGCTGCGCCTACACCTATCTACTACAGAAAGCAGTGTGCAGATGATGCATGTAATTGTAGTATGTGTGTACATGTAATACTGCAGAAAGGATAGGCTGCTACTACTGCTGCTCGTGATGGTTTAGAAAAGGGGAGCTGGTGTCAGTGGTGTGTAGAGATGAGGATGATGACGATGAAGGATGATGATGAATATGATGATGACGATGATGATGATGATGGTGATGACGATGTTGATGCATGATGATGATAATATGTTCGTGCGTGCGTCTCTCTCTCTCTCTCTCTCTCTCTCTCTCTCTCTCTCTCTCTCTCTCTCTCTCTCTCTCTCTCTCTCTCTCTCTCTCTCTCTCTCTCTCTCTCTCTCTCTCTCTCTCTCTCTCTCTCTCTCTCTCTCTCTCTCTCTCTCTCTCTCTCTCTACCTCTCTTAATCTTTATCCTTGTCAAATAAAGTTGTCCAGTGTCCAGTGTCCAGCGTCTCTCTCTCTCTCTCTCTCTCTCTCTCTCTCTCTCTCTCTCTCTCTCTCTCTCTCTCTCTCTCTCTCTCTCTCTCTCTCTCTCTCTCCCTCTCTCTCTATTCTTATTCACGAAGTTGTCCATTCCGCACATTTGTGTGTTTTTAGACTGTTGTTACTGCAATGGTATAATGTTGTTCCATGTTTGGTAATAATTATTTTGATTTGATAACCGTTTCGATAACTTATATGTAGGGGGGCGAAGACGGGGTAAAAAAGTAGAAAAAGCGCATGGGCGGGTAAGAAGCCCACCCCAATTATCTCATGAAATAAAGAAAAATTTCAGTCAAATTTGCCCATGAGACGAATGCTAGACATTAAACTCGTCTCATGGGCAAAATGAGACTGAAATGTGCTTCATTTCATGAGATAATTGGGGTGGGCTTCTTACCCGCCCATGCGCTTTTTACCCCGTCTTCCCCTATGCTATTTATCGCTTTCTTCTTCTTCTCTTTTTTTTATAAACTTTTTTTTATATATTTACCCCCCTCCCCCCCCCCCCCCCCTTTTTCCCTATATAACCGATGGCGTTTCGGGGCATATGACCTTGATCATTAAATTTTTCCGTTGATCGTTTCGTTTCTCTCTCTCTCTCTCCTCAAACACTCTCTCTCCCTCTCTCTCCCAGATGATCTCTCCCTCTCTCTCTCTCTCTTCTCTCTTCTCTCTCTCTCAATCTCTCTCCACTCCTCTCTCCCCCCCCCCCCCTCCTCTCTCTCTCTCTCTCTCTCTCTCTCTCTCTATCTATCTACTCCCTCTCTCTCTCTCTCCCTTCCTCCCCCTCCACTCACTCTCTCTCTCTCTCTCAAGAACAGAATGGAAGACTAGGCCCAGCCTAACTTCTTATCCTTGTAAACTAAAGTGTCTGAAGTCTGAAGCCTCTCTCTCTCGCTCGCTCTCTCTCTCTCTCTGTGAGTGTCAAGTCAAGTCAAGTCAAGTCAAAATGATCTTTATTGAGGATAAAAGGAATAAGCATTACAGCTTTTTTTACATCCTGTCCTCAAGAGAACAAAATAACAACAAAGAATGAAGGACAAATGAGAGTGCACAGAAAAAAAGAGGGCACAGGACAAAAACATTCGCTTTACAAACCATCACATGAAAACATACAATTCTTCATCAGACAAAATTATACATATGAAGCCATTTACATAAAATCCAAAATAATACGAGTAATAAATGTATACATGCATATGCAACCAGAGAAGAAGAACACACACACAAAGGAGAAGGAGGAGGAGAAGAACAAGAACAAAGAAGAAGGAGGAGGAGGGCAGAGGAGGAGGAGGAGGAGGAGGAGGAGGATGAGGAGGAGGAGGAGGAGGAGGAGTGAGGAGGAGGAGGAGGAGGGAGGAGGAGGAGGAGGATTTAAAGGGGAGAGATAAAGGGGGTGAGAGAAGGGGGCACACAATGAGGAGAGGTGAAGTATACAAAAAAGTGTGTGTGTGTGTGTGTGTGTTGTGTGTGTATGGTGCGGCGCGCGCGCATTGCCGCGGCGCGCGCGCGCGCGTGTGTGTGTGTGTGTGTGTGTGTGTGTGTGTGTGGTGTGTACGTCGTTGTGTGGGTGTGCTGCGCGCTGCGCGCGTGTTCGGTGGCTGCGTGTTGTGTGTGTGTGTGTGTTGTGTCTTTATGTGTGTGTGTGTGTGTGTGTGTGTGTGTGGTGTTGGGACCCTGACGAATCGTACGCAGTGTTTTGGTCTGATCATTTATGTAGCTGGCTCGGGTCACCCTTCATTGCCAGTCTCTGTTTAAAGGTGAACCCTGACGGATGAGGGTTTTGCAAGAAACACGTCGAGATCACCAGAAAGACAGCCGTTTTCAAGGATTGGAATACAGTGGAAACCTCTCTTATAAGACCTCCCATTATAAGACTCCCTCCCACATAAAGACCTACTTCTCTGAGACACTGCCCCTTCTTTGGAAGCATTAAATTACCCCCCTTATAAGACCTCATTTTGGATGACTTTTGAAGGTCTTATAAGGGAGGTTCCACTGTACTCACTTTGCTCTGGTTTCCTTGAAATTAAACCGTCAAAACGGCGATTCCTCCTTGGCGGAGATGCCGGAGAGAGTAGCCATTTTGGATGGGGTGGGTGGAGGTCACTCATTGTGGTTGAAGCTTTTTCTTTTTTTGTAGTGCAGTAAAAAAAAAAAAAAATTGGAGCTACTTCCTGTGTTGTGAGCGAAATTCCTTTAGATAAACTGTATAAAATTTAAAAAAATAAAAAATAAAAAGGCTTGCATTGCGAAAATGTCGTGCAAACA
>CM065687.1:51556131-51568631 GCA_017654935.2 Phymorhynchus buccinoides
CTCGAAGAACACAAATTTGATTCGCGCGTCTCGAGACGCGTGATCGAATCGTATCGTACAGTACAGTTGTACGGTTTTAGTTGTCGTGTAGCCGAGCCTTTGCACGTACAAAATACATAGGTGAAAACGGGGTAAAGAGCACATGGGCGGGTAAGAAGCCCATGTCAATTATCTCATGAAATAAAGAAAATTTCAGTCACATTTGCCCGTGAGACGAATGCTAAACATTTACACTCGTCTCATGGGCAAAATGTGACTGAAATTTACTTTATTTCATGAGATAATTGGCATGGGCTTCTTACCCGCCCATGGGCTTTTTACCCCGTCTTACCCTATAGGTCTTGAAACCGTGGCCCCTGTAAACGGACAAAATGTCACAAGAAGGTCAAGTGTCCAAAATGTTGCAACTGGCAGGTCGAAACTATACATTATGTCTCTGGGTAGTTCAGGTTCTCCCACGCGAACGCACGCACACACGCGCACACGCACACGCACGCACACGCACGCACACGCACACGCACGCACACACACACACACACACACACACACACACACACACACACACACACACACACACACTACACACACACACACACACACACACACACACACACACACACACACACACTACACACACTACACACACTACACACACACACACACACACACACACACACACACACACACACACACGAGGCAAAAATAAAATAAGAGCAGGGGCGGATCAGTCAGCTTAGAGGGGGTGGTTTCGATGGTTGTGTTGCGTTGGGGGGGGGGGGGGGTGTCTGGCGGTAAATTGAATGCAAAATAAGCCAATAAGGCCTCTCCTGGGAGAAAAAAAAAGGCAAAACTCTGGCATGAAATTCCATGAAGTCATGGATTCAGTTCCCCCTCTTTTTCTGTCTTTTATCTTTTTCTATTTTAGGGGAGGGGGTATCCGAAAACCCTGTAAACACCCACGCCCACGTACCCCAGATCCGCCTCTGAAAAGTGTGACAGATTATTGCATAGTTTATCCGCATACACATCTTTTCAGTTTTAAAACTTAATAGTACCACTACTAACGAAACTGGAAGTTAACCCCAAAAATACGCTTTAAAAAACCCTATTTACTGTGGGTGCATGAGAATGCCTTACAGTTTAGTGTGTATACTCTTCCCCACCACACCCACGACACCCACACCCACCCTCCCACCACCACCCACATACAGTACACCCGGGTCTGTGAGTCAACGTTCAACTCTTTATATCATGTACTTGTGGCGGTACCATAGCCGATGAGGTTTAACCGAGGCGTGGTTACTGCTACACCTATCTATATTGCTAAAAAAAATCGGGACTTTACTGGAGTTGCACTGCCTCCGGGCATTGCCTCCAATATTGTTCCCACCATCTTTGTGTTTACAAATGTCCCATATGTGTCTGTTCCAGACCGACAGGACGTAAAACACCATTTTTCATTCATTCTTGAATCAACGTTTTCGGGCAAAACTAGGGCTTCATTTTTCATTTTTTGTAGTATACCAGTTCAGACAGAGATGGGAGAGGGGGGAATAGGGTAGGGAAGGGATCGAGAGAGAGATTCTGACAAAATCACACAAACGCAAAGAAAAAGAATATCAGGTACTTACCACAGTTTGCCATCGTCCACGAAATGCTCCTCATGACCGCCAGGTTTGTATCACCAAGTCTTTGAAATAGTCATGGCTATGTTTCTTTTGCCTTCATCTGCTTTCTGTTTCTTTGAGCAATGCAGTCAACTAGCGTCTGTTGCAATTACCGGTTCCAGTCCAACATTTTTTGTTGTTGTAAGGCTGAGTTTCAATTTTTGCTAAAAATTAGAATCGGTTGGTCTCCCAAACAAATCTTGGGGTGATCTTGCAGTCAGCTATAAAGGGAAATGGAAGGGGGGTATGAATTAATTTTAAAAAAGGGGCCTGAATTAATTGAATAGATGGGTTTTTTTAAAAGCAATTCGCGTGATGGTGCGTAGGGTTTAGAACATAAATAACAAAAGTAGAACATAATTAATAATGAAGCGTTTTTATTTTGTGTGCTTTTGTGTTGTGTGTGTGTTTTTTGGGTGGGTGGGTGGGCGGGATGGTGGTGGAAGGTTTCATGATGTTGCAATACAATTAAGAGGCAGATTTAAAAAAACAAATATGGACGTGAAGTGCCCTTAGAATTTGTTTTAAAACCCTTTCGTCGCTGATGTCGCCTCTTGGCACCACAATGATTTGACACCCATGTCACTAAAAGGCATCAGATGAGGGTCTGGTATCCAGTGACCTTATGTTCTTCATTTCTGGAGGTAAGGAGAGGCCCTATTTTATGCACGTCACAGAGGAATCCCCAATTTTGCAGACAAAATCTTTTCTCTACCCGGGTAAGTTTAATGGTAAAATTTGGATGAAGAATAGCTAGCGTTGAAAGGGCTTTAATATTAACACAACAACACAATTCCATTGATCTATTTAGGGGAAGGGAGGTGAGGGTGTAGACAAACAAAACAACAACAGATTAGATGGTGAAGGTGAAATGAAGAAATGTGCGAAGTTCACTGTAATGTCCTTCACCGGGCATAAGCCCTATACTATAAACCCGGAGGAAACTCTCAGTTGAGAAGACATCAATTGAAATCAATAATGCGTTTGCTTTGTCAGTAGAAAGGAGGGCGAACAATAACTAAGGCGTTCAATAACGTGGAAAACGATGATGAATCAAGAAAAAGAGTTCTAACGTGCATTGACAACTTAGTTACATGGGCTCTTGGCTCATGGAATTTAATAGTCACAAGTGTAAGGTTATGCACCTCGGTACAAATAATCCCAAGTATACATATTATATGAAAGATAGTGAAGATAAACGGGTGCTGGAACCTACAGATGTTGAGAAAGATCTTGGGGTATTTGTGGACCTGGGCTTGACTTTCGAGCCTCACATAAATAATATTGTATTAAAACCCAACAGGGTGTCCGGTCTGCTTGTTAGCACTATTACTAACAAATAAAATGTTATAATGATTCCTTTATTTAAGACTTTGGTGAGACCTATGTTAGAGTATGGAAATCCTGTATAGTGTCCACATTTGATAAAACACATAGAGGGAGTTCAGAGGAGGTTTACAAAAAAGATTGTTGGTACAAATGATATGACCTATGAGGAAAGGCTTATTTATCTACGGATGCCTAGCCTAGAGTATAGAATGCTCAGGGGTGATATGATTGAAGTTTATAAGATATGTCACCATTTATACGATTATTCTACTACTAACAGCCTACTAACTCTTTGTGAGGGTGATAGAACCCGTGGCCATAATTTCAAGCTGTACAAAAAAGATACTAACACCAGACTAGCACAAAATGTTTTTACTAACAGAGTAATAAATGCATGGAATAACCTTCCTGGTGAAGCAATTAATGCAAAGTCATTATATTCGTTCACAAAATATCATAGACAAGTTTTTTTCCAAAACAAAATGTATTCAGTTAATATACAGATTTAAATGAATAAAACACAGATGCCTTAGTAGTCATCAGTGAATGAAGCCTAACCTAACAAGAATCAAAAACATATTTAGAGGGCAACAGGCTAAAACAAAATAGCCTAATAGTGCCATTTATGCTATGCTATGCTAACATTTTTGAAAAAAAGAAAATTATGTTTCACAACGCCAAGCGTCAACATCAGTAAACAAAAGACACAATCAACACTCTCTCGACCAGAAAACAAAAACAATGCCGTTTACTAGGCCTACTATTATGGCCCAGGGTTTTGTTGTTTTGTTTCAAGCTTCGCGATGCGAAAGCTGCTTACTGTGTTCACGGCTGTTTACCTGTTTGTTCCTGGCTGAATAGGCTCTGCTGGCTGGGCTGATTGTCTGTCTGTCTATAGATCTATCTATCTATCTATAAAAGCCAGGTTGAGTGAACACTCCATCAGGACTTAGCACAAGAGCCTAACCGAAGTCTGGGCTCCAATTTTCATTGGACGATATTAATAGTTTCAGAAGAGTTGTTTTCATTTCTAACCCTAACCCCAACCCTCATCCTAACCCTATCCCTTTCCCGGGCGTTATATCCTAACCCTATCCCTGTCTATCCCGACCTGCAGAAAGGGATAGGAGTAGCAGTGAGTTCAAAACTTGAGAGAAAAAAACTCATTGGCGTATTTTGGCTCTCTGAAACTATTAATATCGTCCAATGAAAATTGGAGCCCAGACTGCGGCTAGGTAACTGTGGACTTAGCTGTATTAAGTTTAATTTTGAGTGCCACTGCTTTCCGACAATTTACTTTAAAATTTGGGACTTTCCTGGAGTTGCACTGCCTCCGGGCATTGCCTCCAAGATCGTTCCCACCATCTTTATATCTACTAATGTCCCATATGTGTCTGTTTCAGACCGGAGGACGTTAAACAGATTTTCACACTCCTCCAGAGCATCTTCTGCATAGTATGAACATTTGAGCAGTACAATCGACCATACTAACAGTTTGCCGCATGCTAACATATTGTCTACTGAACCACAATTCACAAACAGAAAAGTAAAAGAGGCAATAGAAATTAGAGAGAGAAGACCAAGCCTAAACAGGGAATCAGGTTATGATCTACCCATCATATACAACAGTGTGCTGAACCAGACCAGCTGTGAACACAACTCAAGGGGTGACACCAACAGCCCCCAGACTTCTGACCCAGTGTGGGTTGACGAAGGCCAGCAGTAAGCTGGCTGAAAATGTCCCAAGTAGGCCTATGTTTTCTGTCCTTTCCTTTTTCTTTTAGTTTTGATGGACTCTGAGAAGGAACTACGCTTATCATATATCTACCTATGGTTGGCCTGGGGTTTTTTTCTGGCTGTTTTCACGTTATAAATAGTAAGTCTGCCGTTTTTCAGTTAAACAATCCATCACCGTTAAAGAACTCCACCACCAGCTGAACCTTCTTTCTTGTAAATGCTTTTCTGTGGATATAATTATCTCTTCCTTTTTGTTAACGGGTTTTAACGCTTATGCCTACTTTAAAAGATGGTTTCTCCACAATCAAAGAAATTATAACCGAGGAAAGAAAAGAATATATAAAAATATTTTAAAAAGATGATGATTATTATTATTTACTCAAGAGATAGTAACACAACAACTGCACCACGTGTGTAGTTACGTGAGATGTAACATATTCTTCACAGACTAATAATAAAAACGGACTTTGTTTGCGTTTCTCTAGCACCCTGATCTTCCGCGCGGTAGTAGGCCTTGTGGTGTGTGCGTTCACACGGCTGTACACAGCACAGGCAACACGGTAGGGCCTACTAGGCTAAACTCGATCAGACCAGACCCGCTCAACTCAACTACGCAAGCCTATCATTATGCGTGAGGTGTGTGTGTGTGTTTGCGTGTGAGTGGGCGGATGTGTCGAGTGTGAGATGTTGCTGTGTGTGTGGGGGGGGGTGGGGGGGGGGGGGGGGTTGGGGGGTTGGGGGGGGTTGGGGGGGGGGGGGATGTGTGTGTGAGTGTGGTGTGTCAATGTGTGTGTGTGTGTGTGTGTGTGTGTGTGGGGGGGGGGGGGGAGGGGCGTAAGGGAGGGGAGGTGGAAGGTATACGTTACGATAATAAAGAGAAGAGTAGAATAGGTGGAAAATGATACGGACGCGTGTGTTTTGGGGCCGAAGGGGGGTGGGGTGGGGGGTAGGGGGTGGGAGGTTGGGTGCTTGTGGATAATACATAGGCCTGCCTATTGATGTGTGTAAAGCATGTGTGTCAGATGTTTGCGGTGAGGGTGCATAGCTTGAGAGAGAGAGAGAGAGAGAGAGAGAGAGAGAGAGAGAGAGAGAGAGAGAGAGAGAGAGAGAGAGAGGAAGAGAGAGAGAGAGAGAGAGAGAGAGAGAGAGAGAGAGAGAGAGAGAGAGAGAGAGAGAGAGAGAGAGAGACAGAGAGACAGAGTGTGTGTGTGTGTGTGTGTACAATGTGTGTGTGTGTGTGTGTGTGTGTGTGTGTGTGTGTGTGTGTGTGTGTGTGTGTGTGTGTACATGTGTCAGTGTATGTATGTGTGTGTTTGCATGTGTGTGCATGTGTGTATGTATGTGTGTGTAGGGGTTTACATCATATAAGCTTACTGACGCTCCTTATCCTGTCAATAGCCTGTGAACAGCAGATCCGCTCATTCCATGAACAGATCCGCTCCTGATTAATTATTTTCAACACGTCTGTGCTGAACAGATCTGCTCCTAATTCTATTCAATCTGTCTGTGCTAAACAGATCCGCTCCTGATTAATTATATCCAACATGTCTGTGCTAAACAGATCCGCTCCTGATTAATTATATCCAACATGCTTGTGCTGAACAGATCCGTTCCGGATTAATTGTATTCAACATGTCTGTGCTGAACAGCCTCCGCTCCTGATTAATTATATCCAACATGTCTGTGCTGAACAGATCCGCTCCTGATTAATGATATCCAACATGTCTGTGCTGAACAGATCCGCTCCTGATTAATTCTATCCAACATGTCTGTTTTGAACAGATCCGCTCCTGATTAATTATATCCAACATGTCTGTGCTGAACAGATCCGCTCCTGATTAATTATATCCCAACATGTCTGTGCTGAACAGATCCGCTCCTGATTAATTATATCCCAACATGTCTGTGCTGAACAGATCCGCTCCTGATTAATTATATCCCAACATGTCTGTGCTGAACAGATCCGCTCTTGATTAACTGTCACGTATTCAACATGTCTAGGTCCGATCATTCCTTTGCCTCAGAATGTGATCATTTTTCTTCTTCTCCTGCGTTCCCAGGCCATACGGCCATAATGGTTGGGGTACGTATGTGTACTGGTCTTCCCAGTGTATAGGCTACAACCGACACATTCCGATTTCTGAGGAGCTCGATCAAAAGGATTAAAAAAATATTTTGAAGATTTTTGGAACAAAAAGGCAGGAGAATGGGCCAATAAGTCAGAGAGTCTATGACAGTAAGCATTGGGAAAAGGCAGAGTCAAAGAGAGTGACAGATTAGAGGAACTTACGAGCACAACACTTCCAGAAGGTGGGGAACTATTTGTACGAAAGAGCCCCTCAATATCCCCACAGGGAGAGACTCGTGGAGGGGGCGGGGTCGTCCAGCTCCCCGTATGGAGGCACGAGGCATCCACGCACTGCCCCATTGTGATCATCCAATATATGGAATCTGACGACGTCAGTGACATGCTGTCACACGCATACAATCATTACTTCCCTTTGCGTTCCTCTGACCTCTGAGCATATGTCTCATTCATCAACAGTGTTTGCACTGAGCAGATCAGCCCTCACATTCTCCTACTGCAGAGGCGGATCGGGGGGGGGGGGGTACATAAGTTCGGGAACCCCCCCCCTTAAAATATTTTAAAATATAAAAGGAGAAAGAAAGAAAAAGAGAAGAAAAGCCATGACCTCATATAATTTCAAATCCAGAGGTTTACATCCCCCCCCCCCCCCCCCAGGAGAGGCCTTCAGGTTGCGTCTTTTACATTTAAATTATGATCAGCTACTGCATCGGGAGGCTGAGTCCCCCATATCCCCCAACCCAGCCATTCGAACCCCCACCCCCACCCCCCTCTAGACTGAATGATCCGCCCCTGTGGTGTGATATGTATCAACCCTTTGTAGTGACGTTGGCTAATGGATCATGGACATTCAGAACGTTCACACTACAGTCTTCTAGCACACGGCGGCTGACGAATGCTCATCTCTAGCGGGAAGACCAGGCAACATCAGCACCGGGTAGGCAGGCACTTGTTGGGGATAATTGATTCCAGAAAACAGCCTGTCCAACAAAGAACGAGGGGGAGATTTCCTATTATATATGTGGCAAGCAAATCGCGCTGTACTGCAGTACATAGTGGGGGGTAGGGTTAGGTTTAGGGCTAGGGTTAGGGTTAGGGTTAGTATTCCAAAAAGGTTATTAGCTCAATATGTTCCTAAAATACAGCTTTATGTATGGTAAGAAAGGCAAAAACGGAAAAATAGAATTAACCGAGAAATGCAGGGGGGGGTGGCACATCATTACCTTTGCCCAAGCTAACATTACCATCCTTGTTTCGTAGAAGGTCAGATTAGCGTCCTATCAGGCGTGGCCTCTGAAGGACGATGTTCCTGAAGGCATTGAGATGGTGGGACAGGAGTTCTGTGATTTGTGAGATTGTGAGATTATCGTCCAATTGGTCGCAGACCCTTATGAACGTTCTTCGTGAAGACTGGACAGTTTTCTCGGGATGAAGACGATGCAATGGCGACTGATGGGTGTCTGGTTGATGGAGAGGCGGATCGGTGCAGCGTACTGCTTTCGTTGGGCTCGTGAAATAAGAGTCTGTATCTCGTTGGTTTTTCTTGACTTGATGGCTCCCCGGCTGGCCTGGCCTCCCCCCAGTCTTAGCTTTTACTGGCTCATCTTCAAGGTTTCACTTTTCAGTACCACCACCCCCGGTGTATAATATGGATCCACATGATCCAATGGGGGGGGGGGGGGGGCAGTTCGGGTAGAACACCCTTGCTGGGTCATCCCCCGGCCACACAGGGAACAGGAGTTCGACGAAAATGGTGTTTTACGTCCTCTTGGTCTGAATCAGACACATATGGGACATTTGTAAATACAAATATGGTGGGAACAATACTGGAGGCAATGCCCGGAGGCAGTACGAAACCAGTAAAGTCCCGATTTTTTTTATTAATACAGATAGGTGTAGCGGTAACCACGCCTCGGTTAAACCTCATCGGCTATGGCACCGCTACAAGTATTTAATAATAGGGAACAGGAGTTCCCTTAGTTTCCTTCTTATATAGTTGTCCTTTGCCCCAATACGTACTGGGCAAAGGAATATAAGTTTGTCGCGATCTAGGTTCTTTTGGTTCGTTTGGGTGGGGGTGTTTGTTTAATACGTCAAGTCTGCAAGTCTGACCCGTGGGTTTTTCGTACATAAAAAAAACCCTCCACGCACACCAGCAGTCGATAGGAGCAAGGTGAAATACCACTGCCTGGTACAAACCAAATTAAAACTTTGGTCCGTAATACCCACTCACCCCCTAAAAAAAATACGGGAAGAAAGAAAGAAGAATTATGAACGTTCGATGGACTTGGAGTCGATGCAATGGCGACTATCTTTGATGGATCGGTGCAGCGTACTGCTTTCGTTGGGCTCGTGAAATACTGTATCTCGTTGGTTTTTCTTGACTTGTATGGCTCCCCGGCTGGCCTGGCCTCCCCCCAGTCTTAGCTTTTACTGGCTCATCTTCAAGGTTTCACTTTTCAGTACCACCACCCCCGGTGTATAATATGGATCCACATGATCCAATGGGGGGGGGGGGGGGGCAGTTCGGGTAGAACACCCTTGCTGGGTCATCCCCCGGCCACACAGGGAACAGGAGTTCGACGAAAATGGTGTTTTACGTCCTCTTGGTCTGAATCAGACACATATGGGACATTTGTAAATACAAATATGGTGGGAACAATACTGGAGGCAATGCCCGGAGGCAGTACGAAACCAGTAAAGTCCCGATTTTTTTTATTAATACAGATAGGTGTAGCGGTAACCACGCCTCGGTTAAACCTCATCGGCTATGGCACCGCTACAAGTATTTAATAATAGGGAACAGGAGTTCCCTTAGTTTCCTTCTTATATAGTTGTCCTTTGCCCCAATACGTACTGGGCAAAGGAATATAAGTTTGTCGCGATCTAGGTTCTTTTGGTTCGTTTGGGTGGGGGTGTTTGTTTAATACGTCAAGTCTGCAAGTCTGACCCGTGGGTTTTTCGTACATAAAAAAAACCCTCCACGCACACCAGCAGTCGATAGGAGCAAGGTGAAATACCACTGCCTGGTACAAACCAAATTAAAACTTTGGTCCGTAATACCCACTCACCCCCTAAAAAAAATACGGGAAGAAAGAAAGAAGAATAAATCGATGGCTTGGAGTCAAAACGGACTATCTTTAGATAGTCCATTGACGTATTATTGAACCTATTACAAAATTTAATAACTTGTATCAAACAATGACTGCAGAAATATATAAAGGGTGTTTTGCTTTTTATATTTCTGCAGTCTTTTTTTTTTAATACAAGTTATTATTTTTCGTACTAAGTTCAATAATACGTCAATGGGCTATCTAAAGATAGTCCGTTTTGACTCCAAGCCATCGCCGAGCATAATGCAGCTGCACCAATAAATTAAATAAATTATTAATTTATTTAATTTATTGGTGCAGCTGCATTATGCTCGGTGTCCATCTGTGTTCTACCGAGGACCCAGCATGTTTGACAGTCGTGTGAAAGGTAGCACACGCCTCGTTGCTTTTGACTTGCTGACAGGTTATGCACACAAGCAGGCCTGCTTCTTTTGCGCTCGCTCTCTCTCTCTCTCTCTCTCTCTCTCTCTCTCTCTCTCTCTCTCTCTCTCTCTCTCTCTCTCTCTCTCTCTCTCTCTCTCTCTCTCTCTCTCTCTCTCTCTCTCTCTCTCTCTCTCTCTCTCTCTCTCTCTCTCTCTCTCTCTCTCTCTCTCTCTCTCTCTCTCTCTCTCTCTCTCTCTCTCTCTCTCTCTCTCTCTCTCTCTCTCTCTCTCTCTGACAGGCTATGCATACAAGCAGGCCTGCTTCTTTTGGTCTCTCTCTCTCTCTCTCTCTCTCTCTCTCTCTCTCTCTCTCTCTCTCTCTCTCTCTCTCTCTCTCTCTCTCTCTCTCTCTCTCTCTCTCTCTCTCTCTCTCTCTCTCTCTCTCTCTCTCTCTCTCTCTCTCTCTCTCTCTCTCTCTCTCTCTCTGACAGGCTATGCATACAAGCAGGCCTGCTTCTTTTGGTCTCTCTCTCTCTCTCTCTCTCTCTCTCTCTCTCTCTCTCTCTCTCTCTCTCTCTCTCTCTCTCTCTCTCTCTCCCTCTCTCTCTCTCTGTCTCTCTCTCTCTCTCTCTGACAGGCTATGCATACAAGCAGGCCTGCTTCTTTTGGTCTCTCTCTCTCTCTCTCTCTCTCTCTCTCTCTCTCTCTCTCTCTCTCTCTCTCTCTCTCTCTCTCTCTCTCTCTCTCTCTCTCTCTCTCTCTCTCTCTCTCCAATACCTAAACAACATGGGCGACAGCAGACCAAATGCGTACACAACGCACAGCCAGTCGGTGCGAATGACATGGCAGCAGGTGTGCGAAATGAAACACAGAATGAAACAAAACAGATGCTTTGTACTAGCCAGGACACGAGATGTACACCGAGCCTAGAAGAGGCGACGCTCTCTCCAAGTCGGGGAGAGCAGCCCGAATTTCACAATCTCTGTGGCTACAAAATGCCAAATACAACAAACAAACAAATACTTCAACACTTAATAAATGTCACACAAAAATGTTTTGACAAAAATAAGATCTGATATGTCATCATAATCGTGGGCGAAGCCTACAGGAAACCAACTCGCTCTGATGATGATAGGGGCCTACATAGTCTCTGTGCATGCACACAAGCATGAAAACAAACGTAAAACATGTCCCCCCTTTCTGACATAGTCTGTATGCAAAGACACATAATGCACGCTGGTAGCCACGTATGCACGCACAAGCACATACACGTAGAGGGCTCGATCAGCGAGACCCGACTGGCTGGGTCATCTTCGTAGAGTAGGTTTTTGTTTTATTTTGTTTGTTTCTTTTTGATGCCCGACTTCGGACCTCAACCGCATATAGTATCATAAATCAAACTGATGATTGTGGATACTCAACGGTAGAAGAAGAAGAAGAAGACGTGTATTGCATCTTACTTACACACACACCGACGTGCGCGCACACACGCTAACAATATTCACAAAATATCCTTGTTAGGCCGCTCATAAAGGTCTCTGTACACGTTAACCATATTCACAAAATATCTCTGTTTTCCCAATGGAAACACAGTGTTAGGCCACTCATAAAGGTCTGTGTACACGTTAACAATATTCACAAAATATCTCTGTTTCCGCATGGCAACACAGTGTTAGGCCACTCATAAAGGTCTGTGTACACGTTAACAATATTCACAAAATATCTCTGTTTCCGCATGGCAACACAGTGTTAGGCCACTCATAAAGGTCTGTGTACACGTTAATAATATTCACAAAATATCCTTGTTTCCCCATGGCAACACAGTGTTAGGACACTCATAGAGGTCTCTGTACACGTTAACAATATTCACAAAATATCCTTGTTTCGCCATGGCAACACAGTGTTAGGCCACTCGTAAAGGTCTGTGTACACGTTAACAATATTCACAAAATATCCTTGTTTCCTCATGGCAACACAGTGTTAGGCCTCTCATAAAGGTCTCTGTGCACGTTAACAAATTCACAAAATATCCTTGTTTCCCGAGGCTCATGGCAACACAGTGTTAGGCCTCTCATAAAGGTCTCTGTACACGTTAACAATATTCACAAAATATCTCTATTTCCCCATGGCAACACAGTGTTAGGCCACTCATAAAGGTCTGTGTACACGTCGACACTATTCACAAGTAATTTCTATTTCCCCATGG
>CM065687.1:51573631-51591131 GCA_017654935.2 Phymorhynchus buccinoides
ACATGTTTGCACATCAACCCTGATCACAGGACCTTCTGGAACATTCAACATTCGTTCATCATTCACCTGCCTATCCTCAAATCTTGTATACACCATCTCCTGCCTCTCGTGTCACAAACTCTATGTGGGAGAAACCTACCGCACTTTAAATGACAGATTCTCAGAACATCTCAGATCCATCCGACTCTCATACAGTGACCCAATTGGCACCCATTTCACCAGCCCTGGGCACTCAATTGACGATGCAAGAGTTGCAGCAGTCCAGCAATGCAAAGGATACCTGACGCGAAGAAAATTCCAGGAGTCTTGGTTGATCAAACGCCTGGGGACAATCACACCAGCAGGACTGAACACGAAAGAATAATCCCCCCTCCTTGACTTGTTCGGATACCAGTTCCCCCCCCCCCCCCCTTTTTTTTTTTTTTTTTTTTTTTTTACACCTTTTGATTGTGTATGCTCTTTGCATGCGTGTGCACTTGGGTTCATTCATTTATACTTGGATAATCAACCCCATACGAGTTGATATATGTGTATATGGGGGGGTGTACCTATTTTAGTATGTGAATGTTTCTCTAGAAGTTTGATAAGTTTTTTGTTTTGTTTTTGCCCCGTTTTGTTTGAGGTGTTCACTTGTATGCCATACAACATGGCATGCATATCCATAGTAAGGTTTTTACAACAATGACTATGTGCGTGTGCGTGTGTGTGCGTGCCTGCGTGTGTATGTGAGGTAAATGCAAGTTGTGCAAACTGCGCCTGTGTGAAATGTATTCATCCCATATTACGTTTTGACCCTCGGTTGTTCATGTCAAAAATATGCCATGCAACATTGTTTCTTAATTCTGAGAATATGTTACTCTGTCTCGCTTCTCTCTCTCTCTCTCTCCCCCCCCCCCCCCCCCCCCCCCCGTCTGTCTCTCTATGTGTGTGCGTAGATGTGTGTAATGTACGCGTGTGTGTGTGTGTGTGTGTTTTTGTTTGTTTGTTGTTTTGTTGTTGTTGTAGTGATTGATGCTCACTTCTTGGTAACGGTTTAATATACAGTTTTTGAATGCAGAGTCAACACCTATTCAGTGTCTTAGTTTTGTCATTTTATTGCCCTACAAATTAGTAGGTTCTCGTGTTTTTCGTGTTTTTTGTGATTAACTTGTACTCAGTGAGGTTAATTCTACTCAGTCATATTTCTCATTTTCCTTCTTCTTCCATCGCTTCCTGCTTGCTGTCACTTTTGTTGTGTTAGTGTCCTTAATTGAAAACGGACTTATAGTCTGAAACGTCTGTGGGTTTTTTTCTTCTTTCTATTAAAGGACCTTTTTCCTACCCGAAAGCTTGATTTGTTGTTCCTCTCTTTCTTAATTTTCGTCATGTTAGATGGCATAACATAGTGCAAATTTAATTTTCTGCACACAAATAGACGTGGGTGAAATCGAAGACTTTGTACAAACTGACAGAGAGGTATGATTTATCTCCCTTATGATAGCAACCTTTTTCTCTCTCCCAAAAATGAAGAGAAAGCTTAAAGAGTTATCTGACCTTAGCAAACGTTTAGGGAGTTTCTTAGGCCCCGTTTGGCGTAAGCGTTATTCGCGCGGCGACCGTTATCTACAGAAACTCGACCCAGCACTCCTGCAGCAACAACAACATACAGTATTTATACGGCGCTGAATCTTGATATGAATCAAATCAAAGCGCACACACACGTTAGCATTCATAGCGCATTCAAACAAAAACGCAATACAAAGCGAACACACATGGATGTCATAAATGGAACATAGCAGAAACAGACCTATAATGGCGGCAAGAGAGAGAAGAGAAAGAGAGCGGAGCTTTAATGACGGGGAACAGGTGGGTTTTGAGGTTAGCTTTGAAAGCAGAGAGGGTCGGTCGCTGACGGAGGGAGAGAGGAAGTTTGTTCCAGGAGGTCGGTCCTGAGACAGCAAAAGAGCGCCGACCAACAGTTGAAAGCTTATACCTAGGGATCTGGAGAGAAAGAGGGTCAGAAACTGAACGTAAAGTGCGAGCTTGTGTGTAGATGGAAATATTGTCGCAGAGGTAAGATGGAGCAGCTTTATGGATAGATTTATAGCAAGGTGTGTTTAATTTATACTCAATTCTGTCTGCGACAGGAAGCCAGTGCAAAGAACGCAGAAGAGGGCTAACATGATCGAACTTTTTTTCCCTAAGGACAAGACGAGCAGCTGTGTTTTGAATACGCTGGATACAAGATAGAGAAGAGACTGATAGGCCAGAAAGGAGAGCATTACAGTAGTCAATATGAGATAGGATTAGGGAAGTAACAAGCTTTGCTGTGGCTTCATCTGAGAGGTATTTACGAATATAGCCAATGTGACGAACTTGATAGTAGCAGGACTGACAGGTCTGAGTCAGGAAACTCTGCATGGAAAGAGTATTGTCCAAAGTGACACCTAAGTTTTTGACTGAGTCTGAGAGGGGAATGATATTGTTACCCAGTTGGATTGACTCTATAGAAACAGAGGCTGGTTTGTTTTTTGTCCCTACAAGCATTGCTTCGGTTTTTTCACCATTTAATTGAAGTTTATTTTAACCATCCAGTTTTGCATATCAATATAGCAGTTGTTACTTTCTGTAAGAATGGAATCTAGATCTTCAGGGGTTGTACTGTTTTGGAGTTGTGAGTCATCTGCATATAAGTGATGTTCCATGTTGTGCTGGTCGATGACATTGGCAAGAGGTGACGTATACAAAGTAAACAAGACAGGACCAAGCACAGACCCCTGGGGGACTCCACAAGAAAGCCTAACCTGTTCGGACTGACGACCATTGACCATAACTGATTGAAAGCGATCAGAAAGGTAAGAGAAAAACCAAGAAAGAGCAGGGCCCTTAATTCCACAAGAATGGAGTGGTCTATGGTATCAAAGGCAGCACAGAGATCAAGAAATGTCAAAAGAGAGATTTGACCAGCATCAGAAGCAAGTAGGAGGTCAATGACGATTTGAACAAGGGTTGTTTCAGTACTGTGGTTGACTCTATAGGCAGACTGATGAAGATGAAGATGAAGATTGTTTGAGGATAGATGATCGTTAAGTTGTTTCAGAACAGTCTTCTCTATGAGTTTGGAGAGAAAAGGGAGGTTAGATACAGGTCGGTAGTTTTTCAGATTATTGGGATCCAGATTGTTCTTCTTGAGAAGGGGCCTTACAAGAGCGGTTTTGAAAGCAGAAGGAAACACACCTGAAACTAAAGAAGAATTGATGATGTTGGTGATTGATGGCAGAATGTGTTGATAGATTTGTGAGAAAAGAGAGACTGGGCTGTGGTCAAGATTACAGGATTTAAAATGCATTTATTTCAGAGTAGAAAGAACTTCGGTCTCAGACACCGGCTTGAAGGAGAGAAGGGGGACACCAGTGAACGATGGGTCTGGAATAGTTGGTTGAAACGGCATGGAGTCGATTTTTGATCGTAGATCGATAATCTTGGTGGAGAAGAAGGAGGAAAAGGCTTCTGGCAGTTTGTCAGGACTGATATTTGATGGCAGAGGACTTGATTTCTTAGTCCCTAGCACTAGAGTCAGTGCACATACCCCTTGGTTTGAGAGTCGTAGTCTTCCACGAAAGACTAAACTGTACCATAATTTTCCAAGTTGGTAGAACATCATTTATTGTTCAGCTTTCAAATAGCTGGTTGTGAATGGGAAAATAATGTTGGATTCATTGCCCATTTCAAAATAGCTGCTCTAGCTTTCGGATTGAAATCCAAAGGAAGTTCTGTTGAAAAAAACACCACGAGGTTCAGTTAGTGATGCAGAGCCATGCAGAGTGATGCAGAGCCATGCAGAGTGATGCAGAGCCATGCAGAGTGATGCAGAGCCATGCAGAGTGATGCAGAGTGATGCAGAGCCATGCAGAGTGATGCAGAGCCATGCATAGTGATGCAGAGTGATGCAGAGCCATGCATAGTGCTGCAGAGCCATGCAGAGTGATGCAGAGCCATGCAGAGTGATGCAGAGCCATGCATAGTGATGCAGAGCCATGCATAGTGATGCAGAGTGATGCAGAGCCATGCAGAGTGATGCAGAGTGATGCAGAGCCATGCAGAGTGATGCTGAGTGATGCAGAGCCATGCAGAATGATGCAGAGCCATGCAGAGTGATGCAGAGCCATGCAGTGTGATGCAGATTCATGCAGAGCCATGCAGAGAGGTGCATAGTGATGCAGAGAGGTGCAGATTCATGCAGAGAGGTGCAGAGCCATGCAGAGTGGTGCAGAGTGATGCAGAGTGGTGCAGAGTGATACAGAGTGGTACATAGTGGCACAGAGTGATGCAGAGCCATGCAGAGTGATGCAGAGCCATGCAGAGTGGTACAGCGTGATGCAGAGCCATGCAGAGAGATGCAGAGCGATACAGAGGGATGCAGTGTAATGCATAACGACGCAAAACGGCCCAATGTGATGCAGAACGATGCACGACGAGGCAAGGTTATGCAGAACGATGAAGAACGATGCATCGTGATGCAGATATACGATGCCGAACGATGCTGAGTAATGCAGGACGATGCAGTGTAATTCTGAACGATACAGAACGATGTAAAGTGATGTAGAACGATGCAGAACGTTGCCGATTGATGCAGAGTGATTCAGAACGATGCAGAGAGACGCAGAGTGATGCAGAGTGGTTAGGCGAATTAGTGCGGTGGGCGGCTCTGACAGCAGTTATGCACTTTTTAGGGATGAACAGTTCTCTTGTTTCATTGCTCAGATTTTTGGTAGCAAAATTAATTTTTTTTAAATTAATGAACCTTAGTTTTGTCTGTCCATTTTGTACCAGCTTTTAGGACGACACAAAGCTTTTTGTCTTCTGATCTTCATCAATGAGGCGTAATACTACTTCTTGGCAACACGCCGCGAAAGGACAGAGTTGACCATGACACCTAGTGACGAGTCAGGTGCAGACCATTTTCTGTGGCTATAGGCCTATATACTACTGTCAATAATTCCTTTGATGCTGTTACTACAAATGAAAGAGTTTGAGTTTGCGTTTGAGTTTACTACAACTCCATGACAGGCAATGGCGATAATCTTGTGTATGTGGCGCACGCGCCTCAGCCGTGCATGAGCCAGGGGCAGAGAAGTTTCAGTATAAAGCCTCATTGTTCTGAATTGAAGAGAGAAAGAGGGAGATAGGGAGATAGGGAGAGAGAGAGAGAGAGAGAGAGAGAGAGAGAGAGAGAGAGAGAGAGAGAGAGAGAGAGAGAGAGAGAGAGAGAGAGAGAGAGAGAGAGAGAGAGAGAGAGAGAGAGAGAGAGAGAGAGAGAGAGAGAGAGAGAGAGAGAGAAGGAGAGGGGCAGAAGGTGTGGATTTCACACACAAAACACAAGGAAGATGGGAGATGGTTGCTTTAATTGTTCACAAATAGGGGCTGCGCTGGACTGAGACGGGAATTAGTGGCAGTGATTCTGCAAACGGTGAGAGATTTTAATCTCAGTCGCGGTAGCCTAATCAACACGGCACAGTGAAGCACTGATTGGCAATGATCTGTTGTGCTATTAGCCGACGAAATGTGACAGAACACTCACGTCTATGAAAATTAATATAATATCTCGGTATGTTTTGGCGTGTTCAAAATGTGACAGAACACTCACGTCTATGAAATTTAATATAATATCTCGGTGTGTTTTGGGGTGTTCAAATAACCACGAACTATTGACTTTCTTAACACACACACACGCAACACACTAGCACACGCGCACGCGCACGTACGGGCACACACTTGATTTACGTTTTGCATGTCGGTATAGCAACAAACAAGCAGACCCCATACATCTAAGGCTCGGTGTACATCTCGTGTCCTGGCTAAAATAAAGCATCCGTTTTGTTTCATTCTGTGTGTGGGGTTTTCTCACACCTGCTGCCATGTCATTCACACCTACTGGCGTGCGTTGTGTACGCATTTGGTCCGCTGTAGCCCATGTTGTTTGGGTCTTGGGGGAGAGAGAGACCAAAAAGAAGCAGACCTGCTGATGTGTAGGGGAAGACGGGGTAAAAAGCGCATGGGCGGGTAAGAAGCCCACCCCAATTATCTCATGAAATGAAGCAAATTTCAGTCTCATTTTGCCCATGAGACGAGCGTTAATGTATAGCATTCGTCTCATGGGCAAATTTGACTGAAGTTTTCTTTATTTCATGACATAATTGGGGTGGGCTTCTTACCCGCCCATGCGCTTTTTACCCCGTCTTCCCCTATAACCTGTCAGCAAGTCAAAAGCAACAAGGCGTGTGCTATCTTTTACACGATTGTCAAACATGCTGGGTCCTCGATCGGTAGAACACAGATGGACACCGAGCATAAGCTTGACTACATGGATAGGCTTATTTAACGTACTTTAGCTCAACACACTATTGGCCACGTGCGCCTATTTGCCACATGCGCATTGTATCAGGTGCTAATTGGCAAACAAGAAGTTCCACTTTCGTCTGCACTGAGCTAAACTTTGACTGGTGCTCTGTTTAGTTCAGGATTTCCCTCTTCCCTATATGATCTGGGGAAAGGGGGAAGGAGTGTTTAGGCCTAGTTTTCAATTATTCTGAGTTTAGAAAGGGTGGAGTAAACGATTGGAATCATTTTAAACAACACGAAATCTGTTTCAGGAGGATGGCTAGGGGGTATTGGCCACTGCAGAGAACACCTTTTGCAAGAGTGAATGCCCCTGGTGGCCGGGTGGGGAAAGATGGTTGAGTACTGACCAAACAAGGGAATAACTCTCCTCCAATAACCCTATTTGAGGACACTTAATGGCTGCCTTTTGCAAGAGTGAATGCCCTTTTGGATACTGATCAACAAGGGCTTAACTCTTGCCGTCAATAACCCTACTTGCAGTGGCAAAATCCACGTAAGGTAAGAATATTTTAAGGTCTTCCACCGGTGCAGTGGCACCTTTGTTCTTTGTGTTGGCAATAAGTTGGTTAAGCCTTCAACCCCTGCCTTCCTTACCCTCCCCCCCCTCCCCCCCTTTCTTTAAGTAGTAGTAGCAGTAATACTAGTAGGAGTGGTAATGGTGGTAGAAGAAGCAAATTGTGGTGGAAGTAGTGTTTTTCATTTATTTCCTTGGGTGGTTTTTGTTTTTGTTGTTGTTGTTTTTGTGTGTTTTTTTGGGGGTCGGGTTGGTTTTCTGTTTTCCTTGTTCGTATTACTGATGTTGATGCTCTGCTTACCATGTCGTTGCTATATTTCTGCTACTGTTGTTGTTTCTGTTGACGATTTTTTTTGTGTCTCAATGTTCGTTTATAGTATTAGGTCCATGTTGCATGCGGCATAGAACCAAGGACAGAATGTAAGACTAAATTCTTATCCTTGTAAAATACTACTTTTCCTCGTCCGCACCCTCACCTTCCAGGTACAGAAATTATGAGCGCGTCTTAAACTGTTATCACGGGGTAGTAACATGTAAGTTAAAAGAACCTGTGCCATTACGATTGGGTGTTTAATGCTAATTTACATATTACTTCCCGTGTTAGCTGTTTAAGAGGGACTCGTGAATACCGTACCAGGTCGTTTCTTTGACCTCGTGACCCTTCTGTCCCGTTAATTACAGCTGCTCTTCGATCTGTTCGCAACTTGCCTGCCTTTTGCTTTCTAGACAAAGCTATAGAGCTGTGTTAATTAATTGCAGGTCCACGTGCTGAGAGGGCAGTAACAAGTCATCACAAATCCGATGCATCATGCTGGAACTCATCCTGAGCAGCAGCAAAAAGCTTAAATGTCACAAAGAGTGGTTACTGACTTCACAGCCTTGCAAACCGTGCTGGAACTGATCCTGAGCAGCAGCAAAAAGCCTAAATGTCACAAAGAGTGGTTACTTCGCAGCCTTGCAAACCTTGCTGGAACTAATCCTGAGCAGCAGCACAAAGCCTAAATGTCACAAACAGTGGTTACTTCGCAGCCTTGCAAACCTTGCTGGAACTAATCCTCAGCAGCAGCACAAAGCCTAAAGGTCTCAAAGAGTGGTTACTTCGCAGCCTTGCAATCCTTGCTGGAACTAACCCTGAGCAGCAGCAAAAAAGCCTAAATGTCACAAAGAGTGGTTACTTCGCAGCCTTGCAAACCTTGCTGGAACTAATCCTGAGCAGCAGCAAAAAGCCTAAATGTCACAAAAAAGAGTGGTTACTTCGCAGCCTTGCAAACCTTGCTGGAACTAATCCTGAGAACAGCAGCAAAAAGCCTAAATGTCACAAAGAGTGGTTACTTCGCAGCCTTGCAAACCTTGCTGGAACTAATCCTGAGCAGCAGCAAAAAGCCTAAATGTCACAAAGAGTGGTTACTTTCACAGCCTTGCAAACCTTGCTGGAACTAATCCTGAGCAGCAGCAAAAAGCCTAAATGTCACAAAGAGTGGTTACTTTCGCCTTGCAAAACCTTGCTGGAACTAATCCTGAGCAGCAGCACAAAGCCTAAATGTCACAAAGAGTGGTTACTTTCGCAGCCTTGCAAACCTTGCTGGAACTAATCCTGAGCAGCCACAAAAAGCCTAAATGTCACAAAGAGTGGTTACTGACTTCACAGTGGTTACTTCGCAGCCTTGCAAACCTTGCTGGAACTAATCCTGAGCAGCCAGCAAAAAGCCTAAATGTCAAAAAGAGTGGTTACTTTCGCAGCCTTGCAAACCTTGCTGGAACTAATCCTGAGAAGCAGCAAAAAGCCTAAATGTCACAAAGAGTGGTTACTTCGCACAGCCTTGCAAACCTTGCTGGAATAGCAAAAAAAGCCTAAATGTCACAAAGAGTGGTTACTTTCGCAGCCTTGCAAACCTTGCTGGAACTAATCCTGAGCAGCCAGCACTTCACAGCACAAAGCCTAAATGTCACAAAGAGTGGTTACTTCGCAGCCTTGCAAACCTTGCTGGAATAGCAAAAAGCCTAAATGTCACAAAGAGTGGTTATTCGCAGCCTTACAAACTTAACCCTGAGCAGCCTAAATGTCACAAAGAGTGGTTAACTTCGCAGCCTTACAAACCTTGCTGGAACTAATCCTGAGCAGCAACACAAAGCCTAAATGTCACAAAGAGTGGTTACTTCGCAGCCTTGCAAACCTTGCTGGAACTAACCCTGAGCAGCAGCAAAAAGCCTAAATGTCACAAAGAGTGGTTACTTCGCAGCCTACAAACCTTGCTGTAACTAATCCTTAGAAGCCAAAAGCCTTTCACAAACTGGTCCCTTACCAGCCTTGAAACCTTGCTGTAAAAGGTGGAAGGTGGGAAGTGTTAAATGGTCACAAAGGCAGTGAGTGAGTTCACAACCTTCCCCACCTGTAATGTAGATGAAAGGATGGGAGTAAAAAAAAAACAAGCGCGAAATCGCAATAGTTTGTGGCACCTTGCCTTGCGGTCTATTTTTACCACTCCAATCATGAGTTACCTCCCCTGGCTTTTCAATAATTTTAATCTGTAAACCAGAATGTTATCTCTGCACCATTTCGTAACTTTTTATATCTTTTGGAAAACATTTAAAACTATGTATCCTACTTATGCTCATCGAAAGAAGCACCGCATACTCGTCGTGTCTGTTGTAGTGTTGTCTGTATTACGTATGTTTATTATTTTGTACGCTTTTAAAATACATCATTTTAAAGAGCGGCCTCAATTAATTTTGAAGTGTAGCCTCGATTTGAAGTGCGACAATTTTGTCAAAATGTGCGACAATTTTGGACCGACAGACCGACCGACCGACCGACCGACCGACAAAGTGAGTTATAGGTTTGTGGCTTGAGCCACAAACAAAAAACCCGGCTTCAAGTCAGCTGCGGACTGCGAACTCTTTGTATGTTCAGGCTTTTGGGCAGCAGTAACACGGGACAAAGCAATCTCTTGGTGTGGAAACCGAGAGATGGTCGGTTCACTGTCTGTGTCTGTTGTTCTATTATGGGCCTCAGTACCCACTCCCGGTACGGTAATCATGGATGCGTCTTAAACCAGTTAGCACGGGTAATAACGTGTAAATTAGAATAAAGAGCCAATCGTTTTGGCAGTTTACTCTAATTTGCATGGTACTACCCGTGTTAACTATCTAGTGATTACCGTACCTGGTCAGGCTCCGTATTCAAACCCTCCGATCTCTAAGGTCCTCGTTTACTAACACGCTGTTAACAGTTTTGCAGGCCGACTCGGTGAAATGTTCAGAACATCGAAAGTCAATGCCATATAAAGGTAGGCACAGCCGTCAACATTCTATGACACCCATCAGGTTCCCGTCAACATTCCATAAGTTTGTCCATTGAACGTGCACATTCTACAATTTTGCTGTAGAAAGCATACATTATGTGTTTCAATTTCATAGAATGTATACCAGTCGTAGAATGTATACATTCTACAATCTCATCATAGAATGAAGGCCTATACATTCTACGCGAGTCAACATTCTATACAAATATATATTTTACAACGGCCGCGTTCATCATGGAAACAAAAATGGCCCAAAGGAGTGGGAAACTGGTCGCAAAGGAACAAGAAGAAAATAATTACTATGAGGTCGATCTTAAAAAGGTGAAAAAGCAGATTAAAACCTGTGCTTATAAACCACCACCACAACTGCACGACAGTTGTCGTCAACTGTCTTTGCAGAAGCAGGTGGGTTTTTTTTTAGGGTGCATGAATATGAAGTAACTGTTCACATTAACACTACAAGAACCGCGCTTTCATGTTCGCACTAAATGACTGTCATATGATCATTAGGTCAGCTTTGAACTAGCCACTGTGACTTTCAGGGAAATAAAAAGCAAACATACAGTACAAAAACGAAAGCACAAACATACGTGAATATCAAACTCAAATTGTTCGAGCATGACAAGGCTAAAGGTATGGTTGAAAAAAAATCCACAAACCGGAAGTTGAGCACACAACAACAATGGCAGCTCTCAACATAGTTTCAAAATGGCCTATGATGAAAGTTCATTCCTTCCTTTCCATAAAAATGACCACACTCACTTGCTGATTATTATGTCACTGTATGTCGGGAGATCTGCGGAGGTGCACGGGGAAAGTATGCCCCCCTACTGTGGCCAATGCAACTAGGGTTATTAACGCCCTTGACAGCAAGAGTTAAGCCCTTGGTGATCAGTATCCAAACGGTCATTCACTCTTGCAAAAGGCAGCCATTACGTGGCCTCAAATAGGGTTATTGGCGAGAGTTATTCCCTTGTTTGGTCAGTACTCAACCATCTTCCCCCACCCACCAAGTGCATTCACTCTTGCGAAAGGTGTTCTTCGCAGTGGCCAAAACGGAAATAAGTAGAAATGAAATGATCGAACCTTTATTTTACAACGGTAAAAGTATTGGCATGCAGTAGCCGTCGTTTTTCATACCTGACGTTCTAAAACACCCTTAGTATTAACCTAATAGTGAATTGTTTTCCCACCTGCATGACAACCGAGTGACCCAAAGGGACGGGGGGGAGGGGGGAGGTTGACCCAGCCAGCCAGGGCCCGTTCAGCAGACACCCAGACATGATGCTGAGATTGTAGTCATGACCCCCCCTCCCCCCCCCCCACACGCACACACACACACACACACACACACACACACACACACACAAAAACATGTTTCCATTTTTAATGCATGCAAATGTGTTTTCTTGCTTGTGTTGTGCTTGTACGAGACCACACTGTCATTTTCACCTAACGTAATAATAAAGTATTTTTTTACTTTGACTTAACTTGACTTGACACACACACACACACACACACACACACACACACACACACACACTCTTTCACACACACACACACACACACACACACACACACCTCCTCCCCCATCCCCCATTGTTTAATTTTCTTTCCGGCACATCTGAAGTTTCCGAAACAAATTGCACGGGTGAACAACTTGCAAAGAACTTTTAAGGCCACACCACAAGGAGAACAAGGACCATGACGTACGGTACATTCTAAAACACCCGTAGCATTAACCTAATAGTAAATTGTTTTCCCACCTGCCATGGCAGGGGAGTGAGAAAAAAAGGACAAAGGAAGGTGTCTATTGATGGTGGCGTGTAGTGATAGGGGGTGTGGGTGAGGGAGAGAGAGAGAGAGAGAGGGGGGGGGGGGGGGAGGGGTATGAGAAGATAAAGGCATGGAAGTGATCTAGGCAGACAAAACCAATTATTCTCCGTTGCAGCACATTTGGCGGAACTGTTTGGGGAATATCGGTTGGGTGGCTTCTGTATGATTCCCACCAGATGCGGTCAATGGAACGCTGCCAGGGATGAGAAAGAGAGAAGAAAGAATGTCCAAGACCACGACTATGGTATATTACACGCCTCAGGGGTAGGCTACGTTCGCTTTCTGTGGATGTTAAGAAAATACACCTCCAACAGAGTTACTGTTCGCTTGATCACGGTGTCTTTGTTGATTGAACATTATAGTGGTATCGTAATCCACTTTGGTGGAGTAGGGGAGTTAATTAGAAAAAGAGTATTCACCCTTTGTTCAATTTCGATATCTCCTCTCTTGGCCTCACTATTTCATTCTTTGATTAACCAAACTTACTTTTTAGAAGGCTATGCCACTCTTGAGTGAAAATAGGGTTTTACGCCCTCTTCGGCCATGTGGGGCATTTGTAAATATAAAGATGGTGGGAACAATACTGGGGGCAATACCCGGAGGCAGTGCTTAACCAGTAAAGTCCCGATCTTTTTTTAAAAATACAGATATGTGTAGCAGTAACCATGCACGCCTCGGATAAACCTCATCGGCTATGGTACCGCCACGATAAAGTTGATATGCCACTCTTGGAATACTAGACTACTTTTATACTATGTGGCGGTGCCATAGCCGATGAGGTTTAACCGAGGCGTGGTTACCGCTACACTTATCTGTATTGTTAAAAAATCGGGACTTTACTGGCGTTGCACTGCCTCCGGGCATTGCCTCCAGTATTGTTCCCACCATCTTTGTATCTACAAATGTCCCATATGTGTCTGTTCCAGACCGAGAGGACGTAAAACACCATTTTTCGGTTTATGCCACTCTTAGATAGATGTCGATTTGTTTGTATGTTGTCCTCTCCACACTGTATGGGTGGAGGGTCATAAAGGCGAACTTGGCACGTTATCTTTTTGAGAATGATGCTTTGTTTGTCTCACTTTCGTTCTGACCCACGCACTGCTAGGTGATTGGTATCGTAATCAACTTTGGTGAAGGGGAGTTAATTAGAAAGAGAGTATTAACCCTTTGTTCAATTTCGTTATTTTCAGTGCATTTAAGTAGATAATGAACTGCCGCTCTTTGACTGTCTGTTTGTCGGTGTTTATCAGTGACATTCTGCATTGTTTAGTAGGCTAGTACCTTCTTTCTCCACTTGCTTCATCTTCTTTTTCTTTGTGTTTTCTTTCTCTGTCTTCCTTTCTTTATGACGATTTGAGTAAAACCATTCAATACGCCTTGTAGGGGAAGACGGGGTAAAAAGCTCATGGGCGGGTAAGAAGCCCATGCCAATGTAAAATTTCAGTCAGATTTGCCCATGAGACGTGAGATAATTGGCATGGGCTTCTTACCCCTGGGCTTTTTTTTTAACCCCGTCTTCCCCTATGTTTATTTAATTCTTTCAGCTGTTTGTTAATAATGTCAGTTTCTACTTTAACCCTTGTTCTCTGGTTTATTTTCCTTGACGATCTTGGAAACTTATTTATTTTGTTTGAATTTATTCATGTTAAGCATGACAGTACTTGTGTGTTGTATTTGCCAGCTGCCATATGTACATTACAATGGTAAAAGTGGGCACATTATAAGCTTCAAGCTTGTTGATGCCATTATTCATCTTTGTATACATTATTGTATGTGTTGTTGGTGAATACAAACCTATTTAATCCAAGGTACAATTAATGTAGGCCTAAACGGGTGTGATTATGCCAACATAACAAACATATTGGACGTCATATAACCAAGATAATTATGACAATAAATTGCAACTCCTGTATGTTTGTTAATTATATGTGACCAAGCATCACGAAAGTGACATTAAGTGTCGAACTGACCATTCTGAGACAATGGTTCAGTTACAAACTTCAGACAATTCTCTTTCAAATGATATAAGAACCAGTCTTGTAACAGGTTTCGTTTTAGAGTTATGAACATTCAAAGTTGGTAGGGTGACTGTCGGCCATTTTGAAAAAATCACAGTCTAAAGTTTAGCCTACATGAAGAACATGCACCAACCTACTTATTTCAAAGCACTTTTTGGGGTATTTAGAAACCATAATAAAAATGATCCTTTATAAATATGAAAGATGAGATGTTAGAGAGCATAACTCAAAAGTGATCAAAATGAGATTTTTGACTTTGCAAGCCTGTTGTGAGAAACTAGCCCAGCGACTTAATGTCCCTTTCGTGGTGCTAGGTCACAAATTTCAACATTTGACGCTTTACGCACTTTCACGATGTCTTTATTTGATACAATTCTGGAACTCACTCTCTATTTTAGAACCTGGTGTATCTGCATCCCTCCCTTTTAGTTTCC
The DNA here is from genome assembly GCA_017654935.2 of Phymorhynchus buccinoides. Lineage (NCBI taxonomy): Eukaryota > Metazoa > Mollusca > Gastropoda > Neogastropoda > Raphitomidae > Phymorhynchus > Phymorhynchus buccinoides. The sequence continues at coordinate 51,588,120 of CM065687.1, forward strand.
ACCGAAATAATTTCAAGATGTGTTAAGATATTCTTTTATCTAATAAAAAAAAAGGTTGATGTCAAAATCCCGACTCAAGAAGAATGTTTTCAGATGGATATGTTACCATTCACATTTTTAGGTGGTTTTTTTCATCTGTTCACATCTTGTGTACATTTTCCTTCATGGACAAACATTCGGATGAAAAGATAAATAAGCGGACCACCAAAATGGAGAAACAGAAACCTTTCGGAGAATAATCCAGGTACCATAATCATGAATATGTCTTAACACAGTTAACACGGGTAGTAAAATATATATAGAACTGCCAATCGCTTTAGCAGTTTCGTTTAATTCACATTTTACTACCCGTAGGGTAAGACGGGGTAAAAAGCCCATGGGCGGGTAATTAAGAAGCCCATGCCAATTATCTCAAGAAATTAAGTACATTTTGCTCATGAGACGAGTGTTAATGCATAGCGTTCGTCTCATGGGCAAAATTTGACTGAAATATGCTTCATTTCATGAGATAATTGGCGTGGGCTTCTTACCCCGTCTTCACCTATATACTAACTGTTTAAGACGCACTCATAATTACGGTGCCAGATCAACCCCCAAATGTAATGGATTGATGCCTTCTACAATATTAAAAAGAAAATCAAAATTATAATTTTCCGGTCGCTTTTAGCAATGCTGAAATCACTACTACAAGCAAACCTTAACCCTTTAATAGACGATTTTCGGTGGAAAGAAAATAGGGGAGAGCACTTCGGGAACACTGTTTACCTCCATCAGTACTCGGTCAAATACCATAGCAACAATGCAACAATGGCGTCGAAGCTTGAAACCGCAGGATGCGACTAGTCAGCGACTAGCAAACATTTTTGTTTTTAGAAAAATAAGGGGTGGCCAGTTGCTACAAAGTGATAGAACTTGCAAACTGTGACGTAAAAATATAAATGACATCAAATTTAGAAGTGACGCACTGCGTTCTACATGCTGTGTGTCTGTGGGTTAACCTCAAACACACGAAGCGAGGGCTGTGGGTTAACCTGATGGTAGAGTAACTTTCCCCTGTTTGACCGATAGAATTAGGCGAGATCACTCCCACACACCATGAAATTACTCCCCTTAATTATTTCCGAACAATTCCTATTGCCATGCATTTCTACATAATAGTCACCTGATGATTTTGTCAGCAACGTTGCTGTGAGGTAGGACCTACTAACACAGTTTAGTCTGTATTTTATACACTCTAAAACAACCATCGCCTTGAATATGCACCATGTCTAAGATTAATTAATAGGCCTAAAAAATATATATTAAAAGATATCTGAAGCGAAGAATGCTACAGTCACAGACAAAATATCTGCTGAACCACATGCATGCTTTAATATTTTCAATTATTTATCCAAATAATCATCCAGCAACTCCATAATATGTATCCCCTGGGGAGTTTCTGAAATAAATGACTTTGACTTTGACTTTGATTGTTCCGCTTTGGGTTATACCTTAACCCTTTGAAAAATGACTTTGGGCAATAGTGCTGGTAATAAACAGAAACAAAAACCAAGTTAATAGTAATCCTGCCATAAAGCATGGACACTACATTCCTAAATATAACATCCGGCATTCATAAAGCCAGTCCCTGATATACAACAGAGTTTGAGACTGATATGCAGGGGATAGGGTTAGGATGTCTGTGGTCAAGACAACGCAAGCTGCATTATTTCTAAATCAGTCAGCCATGTTTGTTTCCACTTTTTTTCAGTCTTTGCCTTTCTTACTGCAGATTGAGTACTTCATCCTCTATCGTTTGCTATATTTAACACTAATTTTCATCCATTTACATAATTAAACACATGCATTCAATAATAGTAGAAGATAAAGGCAAGACGGAAAAACGCAATGCAACAGGGCTGTTGTGTGTAGGCCTACTGCACTACATGGGGGGGGGGGGAAGACTCTAACACTATTAGATAATGGCCTTTATCATGACTGCGATTAATTATTAAACAAAGATAATTAGCTGCAAAGGTTAATAAATACGGCAAAATGGTTTGCGCGGATGCCTTCCTCTCATGGTGACACACCAGCACACACAATTTGACGTGATTCTGTCAACCCGTTCGAAAGATATCCTTGCTTAATGTTTGGTAAGAAAGGCAACGGTGTTTGCGCCGAAAATGCGGGGTCAAGAGCTGAGAAATGTAGGGGGGGATGCACCGAAGGCCTCTCCTAAAATAACAAGCTGAAACTATAGCATGGAATGACTTTGCCCTCTCTTTTGTCCGTTTCTTTCTTTTTTCTGTTTCTTTATTTGGGAAGGAGAGGAAACCCCCCCCCCCCCCCCCCCCCCCCCCCCACCCACACACCCCCACACCCCCCACACCCTTCCCCGTCGCCAATTCGCGTTCAGAGAACGGGGAACAGTAAGTGTAGAAGGTCAAGGCTGATGAACGGATGGAGGGCTAGGGAGGTCGTCAGATGAATGATGCAGGTGACGGTGTCCATTATTCACACCCCTGAAGACATTCCGCCCCCATGGAACCACTTGCTCGGGGACTAATAATTGGCTAAGCCAACCCTGGACTGTCTTGCTCGAAACTTGACAATGAACAGGTCGATGGGGAGTAGAGGGGCTTGGCGAGCTTTCGTTGAATACAGAAGTGGCAAAACAACAACTCTGTCGATATTTTTGGTGACTGGCCATTCCACAGGGACTATATAGCTATAACCCACACTGGCAGTCAAATGGCTGGGGTTTTTTGTCCATTGCTCTGGAGTTGGAGAATGATGGAACAGGGCGAAGCTAAGTACACAGGAATTAGTGGGCTCTAGCCTACACGGTTCAGTTTTGTGTAGGAATGTTGCCAGTAGCTTACCATATTAAGGCTACATTTCTACTGTACAGCTTGAACTGCTGACTTGATAGGCGAAATACTCCGGCGTGTCTAAATAAGGAAAATTGTGTTCTTTTCAGTTTATTCCCAACGTCTGGTTTATTTTTCCCATTAGGCCTACATTTGCAAC
>CM065687.1:51596131-51691131 GCA_017654935.2 Phymorhynchus buccinoides
TCCGTTTAATTGGCCATCGGATAATCGGCCAAAGCCGCTTAATCGGCCAATTTCCTCTGGAACGGAATTTTTTCTTCTTAAGCATGTGTTATTTTGTTCATTTTTACGGCCAAAGCTGAAATGCTTTTGTCAAGTTGTAGGATTAATAAACACACACACACACACACACACACACACACACACAAAGGGAAAGAATTTGAATTTGAACTGCAACATTTAATTTTGACGTCATTGCTTTTGACTTGCATAATTGCGTCATCCAGTATCTCGATGTTCGTTTTATCGGCCAATTCGCTTTATCGGCCATATTTTTCCTGGTCCTAAAAGTGGCCGATTAAGCGGATTCCACTGTAGTTACATTCTGAACATGGCCATGGGCCCTGAAGAGAAGAAGAAGAGAAGATATAGTTCTATGTACAGTGTAAGACTAACACACAATGCAATCTGTGATGTGTGAGTTGTACATTGTAATTCCCCATGGGGATACCGGGGAGTCTTTTGTAAAAATAGTTCCCCGACCTTCTGGAAGTTCTGTGCTTGAAAATTCCCCTAATCTGCCACTCTCTGTCTGTGACTCTGCCTTTTCCCTTTGCTTTCTATCATCTACTGGTACATGTACTATCGTTTCTGTCTTATTCAGTTATTGGCCCATTCTCTTGAGTTTTTTTTCCAAAAAATCTTCCAAATAATTTTTCTCCTTTGAGCTCCTCCGAAATCGGAATGTGTCAGCTGTGCGCAGCGGGGAGACCAGTGAGAACTGAAAACAGGACACATACGTACCTTACCCATTATGGCCATATGACCTGGGAACGCAGAAGAAGAAGAAGTACATTGTAATCTGTAGCACACACTCTGGGTTAAATCTACGCCATATTGGAAATTATTTGGAGCGTTTTTCACCCAACTTTTGTGCTTCATCGGGTAAAGCCATTAAAGGATAGGGTTAGAATCAGTTGAGGGATATTTTCATTGGAATCAAAAAGATTTATACTTTAAGAAAATAAACAGCTGCGTGAAGCGTTACCGTATATATTGCAAGCTTGGCATTTAAAGTTTGCAATTTTTATGGGAATTTCCCATTCTATATACATGTATATGTATACGCCAACACTAATGGTGACTCTGAATTGAGAGGGTTTACGTTCGTTTTTCCTTGAAGTTGAAGTTGAAATTGAACTTAAGACGTGATTGAGGAATCAAATGATCAATGGATGCCTGTTCACCATTCAACGTGGTAGACTTAGACATTATGCACTCAAGTGCACGCACATAACAACAACAACAACAACATACGGTATTTATACGGCGCTGAATCTTGATAGAAATCAAATCAAAGCGCACACACACGTTAGCATTCAAAGCGCATTCAAACAAAAACGCAATACAAAGCGAACACACACGGATAACATAAATGGAATATAGCACTTTAGCAGAAACATACCTAATGTCAAGAGAGAGAAGATAAAGAGAGAGGAGCTTCAATGACGGGGGAACAGGTGGGTTTTGAGGTTAGCTTTGAAAGCAGAGAGAGTCGGTCGCTGACGGAGGGAGAGAGGAAGTTTGTTCTAGGAGGTCGGTCCGGAGACAGCAAAAGAGCGCCGACCAACAGTTGAAAGCTTATACCTAGGGATCTGGAGAGAAAGAGGGTCAGAAACTGAACGTAAAGTGCGAGCTGGCGTATAGATGGAAATATTGTCGCAGATGAATAGATTTATAGCAAAGTGTGTTTAATTTATACTTAATTCTGTCTGCGACAGGAAGCCAGTGCAAAGAACGCAGAAGAGGGCTAACATGATCAAACTTTTTCTTCCTAAGGACAAGACGAGCAGCTGTGTTTTGAATACGCTGGAGACAAGATAAAGAAGAGACTGATAGGCCAGAAAGGATACACACATACGCACATACAATGATACATACATACACGCACACAAGTGCACGCGCATGCGTGCGCACACTCGCACACCCCCCCGCACCCACCAACCCACAGTCAAATGCATAAGTGAGGTCAAATAGCCTCCAGGGGTTCTATTTAGCCACATGAGGTCGAATAGCCACTGCCTATTATTTATTTCACACACTGAAAGACTACGCCCCCAATTTTGTTTTCAATTTGGAACTCCCTGCAACTCCTGTTAATTCCCACGAGCGTCTCCAAAATTGCTGGAGCCTTTTTTTCGCCCAGTGTGCATATGTGTGTGTGCACGTGCGTGTGGTAAACATTACACATACAGGGGTCAGGCTATGACTCATATGAGGGGAGGGGGTGGGTGCAGAAGCAAAAGAGTAGAAGAAGAACACAGAGAGAGAGTGTGTATGTGTGTGTGTGTGTGTGCATGTAAGAGAGAGAGAGAGAGACTGCATGTAACAACACAGAGAGCGCACACACACATTATTCCCAAGTGAACCCGGGTACAAAATTACTTGTCATAAATAAAGCTTTTAAAGTAAATCACTGTTTGGGTGTGGTGCCAGCTGTTCCTCATCCTTTATTTTCTGTTCACATTATCATTCAGGCATGGAGAGTGAAGCACTCAGCGCTCCTAGTCCTACCAATCCTAGCGTGTCTGTGAGATATGAGGGCGTCGTGGTGAAGATGCAGCCCCCGGACCCTGACGACGCACGGGACGACGTGGCTTCCCCCATGTGGCCCGTGTCGCTGACCTCAGCCGGGCTGCAGAAGATGGAACAGGACGACCCTGGGTATGGGGACACCACCATCACCGCCAACTTAATGCACAACATGAACCCAGGCTGTCAGCAAGCGCCCGAAGAGCCACGAGCCGGGTGTGACGAGGAGTATTTGGTGACGGTCAACTACGAAGACTCCGAAGATCCGGGTGCTGAATTGTCCAAGACTGGGGAGGCGGGCTGCGCTGGGATGTCGGAGACGGAGCCACCCACAATGGCGTCATCAACGTCATCGTCGCGGTTTTTGAACAGGCCCGGTTCTAATCTGGAGACCGACCAGCGCATGTTTGATGAGGAGAGCGACCACGAAGACCAGAGCCCCTCATCTTTGACAACTGTGGTGGAGAACTTGATCACCAGTACCGGTGGTGGTGATAGTGAGCGAGCTGAACAGTTGGACTTGAATGCAGATTCTCCCACGGCTGAGCCACACCTTGTCCCCAAAGCGCTTTGCGGCGGTAATGCAGCGCTCTCTGATGAGCAGCAGAGTGTGGATGAAATCCAGGTGGTGGAGGAAGGGTCTGCAGACTTTGAGGAAGGGGAGGTCATCAGCCGCCACGGAACATCCTCAGAAACCTTTCTGAGCCAGATGCACTTTTTCGGCGGTCGAACTTGGGCGCGGGGCAGGGGGAGGAGAGGGCGTGGTCGAGGCAGAGACATCACCAACATGGCCCTGAAGCTGATCGCAACGGACCAGACAGAAACTGACAACGATCAAGGGGACTCTGTAGACAGCATGGAGCAGATGAAGACAGTCACTGACAACCTTCGTAAAGAACGGAGCAGATCTAGTGAATCTAGAACCCCTGCCTTACCGTCCAGAAAATCCCACAGAACAACTGAACCCAAGGAGGAGGATGCTTCTTCAAAACCGGGCGGAAGTGAACAGCATTTGAGAAAGGAAGCAGCAAGAAAAGAGGCCACGAAGACGGCGGTAAGCAAGGGATCCAAAGCGAAGCAAGGTCCGTCTCGTGCCAAAGCCAAGTCCCAGACCCCCCCTCCGACAAAAGAGGATGGTGATGTGGAGTATGAGTCCGATGATGAGGATACCATGCTGGCCATCAAGGCGTCTTTAGAGGACATGCAGAAAAGCAACAATGATGGCAGTCACAAAGAGGACACAGGTACGGCCACTACTTCCCAGCACAAAAGCGCCCCTGAAAAAGTCACAGACTCTGCAAAAGTAGATGTTGGCTCAAAGAAGGACACTAAAGCAAAGAATACTACAGGGAGCTCCAAAAAGGTCGATACTAAGAAAAACAGTGACAGTACGAAGAAAGTAGAACAGAAGAAAAATGTCATCCTCACCAGAAAATCTGGTAATTTGAACATGCAAAGTAAAAAGAGCAAAGGTTATCAAAATAAACTTGGTAACATGGCCAGTAAAAAAATTGCAGGACAGGTTAAAGGGAAAAAGCCCAAAGGAAAGTCCTCAGGTAGCAGCAAATCTGGCCAAGAAAGTGCCAGCCAAAGCCAACCAAACGAAGACGTGCAATACGAGTCCAATGATGAAGACACGCAGGCAGCAATCAAAGCTTCTTTAGAAGAACTGGAAAAAGAAGTGCAACGCCAGAAGGAAAGAGAGGAGAGAGAGCGTGAGAAGCAAAAGACAAACAAGAAGAAGAAAGGGCAGTCTTCAGCGCAGAAGAAATATTCAAACAGTAAAGATGATAGTCAGCCTGGGCCAAGCGGGATTTCTTCCTTATCTGTCACAAAGACAAAGCCAGAAATAGTCAACGGAGGGGCGAGGCATTCTTCTAGACGTTCAGACGATCCCCAACCTTCCACTTCTGGTTATCGGCCGCTAGTCAAACGACAGGCCCAGAGCTCTCGGGTCACCAGGAGTGAAAGCCCCACTCGGAAGGAAGTAGAAAACATCAGTGCGAAACTCAAGAACAAAATTCTTTCTTCGGAAAACAAGAAACGCTCATCAGAAAACAAGAAACGCTCATCAGATATATCCGACTTTGAAGATGTTGTGGACACATTTTTGCCAGTTGATAAGACTAAGAGCCCAGTCACAGTTTTGAATTCTCATAGCATCTGCAGTGGAAGAGCGAAACGGATTGCTACCAGGAAGAACAGCGAACATAATGATTCCGATTTAGGTGAAATCAACGTGGAATCGGATGAAGAGAGAATTGATTCGGACTCTAGCTCCATTAGATCATCCACTAGAGGGATTAGCCATTCTCAAAACACCACCCATCATTTAAAAACACCAGCCCGTGTTTCAGAATCTTCTAGTGCTAGTCAGTATTCAGGACGATCTTTACGAATGACAGCATTAAAAAAACGCCCACGCCACTTTTCAGGGGAAGAAGTTCAAGAACATGATGAAGCTGGCATTTCGAAAAGCAAGGTGGTGAAAATGTCATCTTCAGACAATCTGTATGAATCTAGTCAGCGTGTTGAAAATTCCACGACATTGAACTTGAAGAAGAGAGAAGAATCCAGTCAACTGTTCAATAGCAATATCACTGCCATCACCCCTACCTTCGACACTTCAAAATTTGTAAGTTGGAGCAGTGATGTGTTGTAGATCTGTTTAAACTAAACATATTACCACTACCACAGTACCAGTATAATAAGAAAATAATTCTAAGTATTTAAAAGAAAAATGGCCAAGTTCCATGCAAACATCATTTTTGGCTATGATTTTTTTAAGCGAGTCTATAGTATGATAGTTGTTCGGTTGTGTGTCTTTGTGTTTGTGTGTGTGTGTCTGTGTTCTAAACAGGCTCCACTGAACTCCGCTGAAGTGACTCAGCAGCAGTGTAATGTCTCCGCGGATGGTTGCCTCCTGATGGCTTAACATAGTTTCACCCCCCTTGGACTGCTGATTTCAGATTCTGCGACCTGAACAAGCCGGGGTGTGGCTGCGAATTGGGACTCGGAATGAGTGCATGGGAGCAATGCCACTGTACGGCCCAGTAGATGGGACAGTATTAAAAACAAACAAACAAAAGAATTTGTTGGGCTGCTGCAACCTGAACCACAACGGTCTGTGTGTGTGTATGTGTGTGTGTGCATGTTGGAGTGAGTGATTGTGTGTGTGTGTGTGTGTGCGCATGCACTTAGTGCTTACCTGCTAAATATGCATTGTTGCCATACTAAGAAGTTTAAAACATGTTTTTCTTTTCAGCCTGCACCAGAAGAAAAAAGTGACAGTCTTACAAAATCAGTTGGGGGAAGTAAGTCATTTTTCTTTTTCTTTGAGTTTGACGTGTTTCTAAAACATTCTGAGCAAATATTAAATAATTTACTAAGGTATTCTTATATTGTAATGATATATAAACTGTGGTTCACGAGGTCACAGACTAAAAGTAATTTAAGTAAGTAGAAGCCTGTGGTATCATTTGAGTTTTGATGGAAGTTTTGACGATCTTTTATTTCAGTTTGGGGGTTTTTTTACTTAGGAAAACTAGTTTCTAGTTTTTCGGGGGACCTCCTCCCACTACACCCCTGTTTGTTTGCTGCTGAAAAACTAAAATGCTTAAGTTATAATGACAATAATAATAATGTTCTTGATCTTGTTGCACTGGGCCTTATCATTTTTCGGATGAGACGATATCCGAGGTCCCGTGTGCCCATGCACTTAGCACACATTAAACCCAGTGGCAACGAAAAAGTTGTCATTTTGTCAAAATTTAACCCCCCCCCCCCCCCCATTCCTTCCTCATCAGTAACACGAAATTGCATTTGCATGCCCAACATTTTTTTTTTAAATGGGTGGCGCGCCTCTGGCTGCGACGCGCTCTCCAGGTGGAAGCAACCCGGATTTCACAGAAATGTGACTATGAAGTACCAAATACCAAGTGGGTGATGTGTGTGCACCTGTGGTTTCAGTGATGTCCTACCTGTTTGGGGACACATTGAGTGATTGTACTGTATTGTTCTCTGTGTGTGTATGTGCGTGTGTATGTGTGTGTGTGTGATAGCTAAGGATCTTGCTCCAGGTGGGAGCAACCCAAATTTCACAGAGATGCCTCTGTGACTATGCACACGTACACACATCATGCGGAAATCCCATGCGCAATCCGTAAACAAGTGGAAGAAAGAAGGGTAAACATTTACGGATTGGGGGAAATTCGGACACGGGCGCAAATCTTTTCCCTTCTTTCTTTTACTTATTTGCGGATTGCGCGCGGGTTTCCGCACGGGATCTCCGCATATATATGTGAACACGGCCCAAAGTACCAAATACCAAGCGAGTGATGTTGTGTGCGCCGGTGGTTTCAGTGATGTCCTTCCTGTTTGGGGACAAGGTGTCCGAGGAGTGTCCCAACGGGTTTGTGGTACAAATACCAAGTGGGTGATGTTGTGTGCGCCCCTGGTTTCAGTGATGTCCTACCTGTTTGGGGACAAGGTGTTTCCAGGAGTGTCCCAACGGGTTTGTGGTACAAATACCAAGTGAGTGATGTTGTGTGCACCCGGTGGTTTCAGTGATGTCCTTCCTGTTTGGGGACAAGGTGTCCGAGGAGTGTCCCAACGGGTTTGTGGTACAAATACCAAGTGAGTGATGTTGTGTGCACCCGGTGGTTTCAGTGATGTCCTACCTGTTTGGGGACAAGGTGTCCGAGGAGTGTCCCAACGGGTTTGTGGTACAAATACCAAGTGGGTGATGTTGTGTGCGCCCCTGGTTTCAGTGATGTCCTACCTGTTTGGGGACAAGGTGTCCGAGGAGTGTCCCAACGGGTTTGTGGTACAAATACCAAGTGGGTGATGTTGTGTGCGCCCCTGGTTTCAGTGATGTCCTACCTGTTTGGGGACAAGGTGTCCGAGGAGTGTCCCAACGGGTTTGTGGTACAAATACCAAGTGAGTGATGTTGTGTGCACCCGGTGGTTTCAGTGATGTCCTACCTGTTTGGGGACAAGGTGTCCCAGGAGTGTCCCAACGGGTTTGTGGTACAAATACCAAGTGAGTGATGTTGTGTGCACCCGGTGGTTTCAGTGATGTCCTTCCTGTTTGGGGACAAGGTGTCCGAGGAGTGTCCCAACGGGTTTGTGGTACAAATACCAAGTGAGTGATGTTGTGTGCACCCGGTGGTTTCAGTGATGTCCTACCTGTTTGGGGACAAGGTGTCCGAGGAGTGTCCCAACGGGTTTGTGGTACAAATACCAAGTGGGTGATGTGTGCGCCCCTGGTTTCAGTGATGTCCTACCTGTTTGGGGACAAGGTGTCCCAGGAGTGTCCCAACGGGTTTGTGGTACAAATACCAAGTGGGTGATGTTGTGTGCGCCCCTGGTTTCAGTGATGTCCTACCTGTTTGGGGACAAGGTGTCCGAGGAGTGTCCCAACGGGTTTGTGGTACAAATACCAAGTGGGTGATGTTGTGTGCGCCCCTGGTTTCAGTGATGTCCTACCTGTTTGGGGACAAGGTGTCCCAGGAGTGTCCCAACGGGTTTGTGGTCAACGTGCGCCTGGAGGTGGAGAGGAAGAAAGACGAGGAAGCGGGCAGCGCCTCTGGTGATAACGCAGCCAACGGGTGAGTTGGGGGGGGGGGTTACGATTTGTACTTTGCTAGGGATATTTGGTATGTATCTGCGAGGAAAATGTGTACATTTGTTTAGTTTTGTTTTTGTGTCCACGGTAGATGGAACAACCCTAATTGTTAGGCTGTGTGCACATTTGCGAAATCTTCTGTACGGAAACAATCGACAAATAAAGTGGAAAAAAGTAAGAAAAAGCGGATGGGTTGCTGCATGTAATGTGCACACTCCAGGACAGTCTCCTTCATATTTCTTTTTTCTTTTAATTTAGCATTTTAGTACACGTAGAAGTTGGAGCGAGGGGATTTGTAGGCACGTCCGCCTACAACCTCATGAATCAGCTCTCAATATCCGGAAAGACGAGGACGAGAGCCTTGAAAGCAATGTCTGAGACAGCTGAGAAAAGCTCAAGCAGGATATGGGTGAGGAGGAATGAAAGAAAACTTCATCAAGTCCTACATTTCCCTCTAAAGGTAGCCCACACAAATTACCAGGTTAACCCTTTCACCGCCATCCATTTTTCAGCAAACAATTTCCCATTAAACTTACCTTGATAGAGAAAAAATATGTCTGTAATACTGGGGATTCCTCTGTGACATGTATAACATTAGGCCTGTCCTTACCTCCCAAACTTACGAAAATAGGGTCTTCAGATATCAGGCCCTGATTTGATGCCTTTTAGTGACATGGGTGTTAAACCATTGTGGTGCATGAATGCGACATTGGCAGTGAAAGGGTTAAGCAACATTGACCATGGTCAGAACTTGGATGGGTGACCGGTGTGGGTTCAAATCCCGGCAGCTCCTGGGAAAAGAAGAAAAAGAAAAAAGTGATGTCACAGCAGAGGTGAACCCAGATTCATGACCTGATTCATGAGGGCCCCTTAGAGTGTAAGGAGTTCAGGGCCGAAACACTTGATCAAAGGAGGCTTCTTCTCTGAAGACCCTCTGTTGTCCAGCTCTCCGCAGAGTTTCTCCACACCATTTTACAGATTTGATGGAAACAAACAAAACAAAAACATATATGCACACTGACATATATATAATAGAAATATTGATGGAAATGAAATTATAACAGTGTGGAGCTCCTACAGTAATATTAACAGCAACACCAATTGCTTCATATTTTTTTCTTACTTCCACATGTTTTTTTAGGATTGCGGGATGTATGGGTTTCCGTACGGAAGTTCTTGTAAATGTGTACATATCCTTCTGGGCACCTTAACTTTTTAAGCCCCTTATAGCCAGCAGATCACGTGTCAAAATCACGGGTGTCACATGTTTTCCCTCTTATAACTGGAAAGAAATCTTGTTTTGACCAACTCTGACTCCCATATAAATGGCCCCAAATTCGAACCGTCAATAGGGAAGGTGTTATTGTTAATAATAGGGAAGTTCCACTGTTCCACTGTATTATTAGAAGACCTTCAAAAATCACCCCAAATGAGGTCTTATAAGGGAGGGGTCTTATAACGGAGGTAATTTTAATACTTACAAAGAAGGGCAATGTCTCAGAGAAGTAGGTCTTATATGTGAGGGAGTCTTATAATGGGAAGTCTTATAAGGGAGGTTCCACTGTAATAGATTTCGAACGTTAAACTTGGGTGCACTGCATCCGTGCATGTGTGCAGTCGGTGCTGCAAATCCAAGGCGCCGGAGCAGTGCCCGTGCCTGCAGAAAGTGCCAGACGGCAGGCTGGCGGCCATACTGAAGGAGAGGGTGGAGAGGAGGAGGGACCTGAGCGTGGCTACCAAGGGGGCTCTGCTGGCCATCATCCTCAACTTCATGCAGGAGCTGGAGGGGACCTCCTCCCCAATGTGACCCCACAGGAGGGCCTGATGCAGACCTGTTTACCTTCCCGGTTTTGCCGGACTTATCCCGGGAATTTGCAAAAAATTCTGGGTAAAATAATAAATTTCGGATGAACGCTGAAAATCCCGGGATTTAGAAAAATTATTTGTTTCCGTTTGTATGAAAAAACCCAAGGGTTGACCGAAACCGAAAGTGATAGGGTGAAACGGATATGAAGCAGAAGTTTTCTCAAAAGTATTTGAAAGTGCCAGGAATAACAAGTTCGCGTTTGGGAGACGAGCATTCACACTGCAAGTACTGCAACGTGGACTTCAAAATTTCACACAGTGCGCTCGCAAGATGCCTTTTAAATCAGGGTTTTATCGCAAGTGGTGTACTGATGTGAATTCTGGTTTTTTTCTTCTCAAATTCAGTGTTTTTCTGTGGCAAATTGCAGGTTCATTATAAGGGTAAACAGGTCTGCCTGATGGAAAGTTATGACTTTCTGCGACATCTTACTGAAACAATGCTTCTGATGCAACACCGTGCCGAGGCTCTACACACTGTGTAACGCTTTTACTCCAACATGATCCCACGGGAGGGCGTTATAGAACTGACTTTCTGGGACACCTAACAATGCATCTGCTGCAACACCGTGCAGAGACTCTACACACTGTGTAACACAGTTACCCCAACATGATCCCACGGGAGGGCGTTATAGAACTGACTTTCTGGGACACCTAACAATGCATCTGCTGCAACACCGTGCAGAGACTCTACACACTGTGTAACACAGTTACCCCAACATGATCCCACGGGAGGGCGTTATAGAACTGACTTTCTGGGACACCTAACAATGCATCTGCTGCAATACCGTGCAGAGGCTCGACACTTTGTGTAGCACAGTTACAAACTGTGTAACGCTGTTACCCCAACATGATCCCACGGGAGGGCGTTATAGAACTGACTTTCTGGGACACCTAACAATGCATCTGCTGCAATACCGTGCAGAGGCTCGCACACTGTGTAGCACAGTTACAAACTGTGTAACGCTGTTACCCCAACATGATCCCACGGGAGGGCGTTATAGAACTGACTTTCTGGGACACCTAACAATGCATCTGCTGCAATACCGTGCAGAGACTCTACAAACTGTGTAACGCTGTTACCCCAACATGATCCCACGGGAGGGCGTTATAGAACTGACTTTCTGGGACACCTAACAATGCATCTGCTGCAACACCGTGCAGAGACTCTACACACTGTGTAACACAGTTACCCCAACATGATCCCACGGGAGGGCGTTATAGAACTGACTTTCTGGGACACCTAACAATGCATCTGCTGCAATACCGTGCAGAGGCTCGACACTTTGTGTAGCACAGTTACAAACTGTGTAACGCTGTTACCCCAACATGATCCCACAGGAGGGCGTGATAGAACTGACTTCCTGCGACATCTGACTGAAGCAATGCTTCTGCTGCAACACCGTGCCGAGGCTCTACACACTGTGTAACACAGTTGCAAACTGTGTAACGTCGTTGCAGACCTGTTTTCCCTACGGATTTGTCCGTAATTATTACGTTTTGAGACCTCTGATTACGCTATTACTGTCAGCAGCAAAAAAATCTGCATTTCCGCTGAACAGGTGTGAAAAAAAAAGAAGAAGAAATCAAAAGAAGGCATGGCGTTTGAGCCGTACTCGCTACTGTGTCGTCTGCTATCAAAGGTATCACTTCAAGTGATGTCCCTTGAATGAATACTTCCGGTTTATTTCACCATGCCGCCAAAATTTCGGCAGTTGTCGAAGTTGGGTTTGGATGGGAAGTTGCAGCATGCGTGTACGCCCCCCCCCCCCCCCCCCCCCCCCTCAACAAAAGGTTTGACGTCAGTGAAAACTTCTGGTGAAAGAATTTCTCGGACAGCAAAATTACGGACAGATGCCTGAAATTACTGTTTTCAGAGCTTGGGATTACTGACAGTGAAGATTTGGGGTAAACAGGTCTGTCGTTACCCCAACATGATCCAACAGGAGGGCCTGATGGAACTGACTTCCTGCATGCGACGTCTTACTGAAACAATGCTTCTGCTGCAATACCTTGCCTTGCCGAGGCTCTACACATTGTGTAGCACGGTAGTAAACTGTCAAGAAGAAAACTCACCAACACCTGTTGCACACAAATTTTCGATTTTAATATCTTCATCAGGGACGGTATTCATGTCGAGATAGCATGAGACTTAGCATGATGCTAACTTAGAAGCTCTTCCAAAAGTCCTATTAAATCCTATAGGACATTGGAAGAGCTTCTAAGTTAGCATCATGCTAAGTCTCATGCTATCTCGACATGAATACCGTCCCAGGACAACTTGCATACAAAAATTAATGGCAGCAAATTGTCCATTAGCGCATTTATACATGTCTATCACAGTCGTCTACACTCTTACGCTCATGCACACACACACACACACACACACACACACACACACACACACACACACACACAATAAAGATCATTTTGACTTTTGACTTGACTTGACTTGACACACACACACACACACACACACACACACACACACACACACACACACACACACACCGTCAATAAAGATCATTTTGACTTGACTTGACACACACACACACACACACCGTCAATAAAGATCATTTTGACTTGACTTGACACACACACACACACACACACACACACACACACACACACACACACACACACACGCGCACTCGCACACAGACACACACTCACACACACACACTGTCCTTTCTCTTATACACATACACTGAAACTCACACACACACACTCACACACACACAAAACTCACACTTGAGTGCGCATGTACGCGTACTTCCCACATAAACTCTCACACTCCTTAACACACACACACATGCGCGCGCAGACACACACACTGCATTGTTAGGCTGACTTTCTGGGACACCTAACGATGCATCTGCTGCAATACCGTGCAGTCGCTCTTACACAGTTACCCCAACATGATACCATGTGAGTATGTGATAGAATAAGGCTTTATACCAAAACTTCTCTGCCCCTGTCTCGTGCACATGCCCTGAGTTTCGAACGCCACCTACTTAAGATTATCGCCCTTGCCTGTCTGGAACTAGTAGTATATAGCCACAGAAAATGATCTGCTCCTGGCTCGTCACCAGGGGGCATCGGTACTTCGGGCCTAAAATTATCGCCCTTTCGTGTCGGTAAGGAGCAGTGTAAGTTATCATACTTATAACGCTTCATTAGAACTTACTTTCTGCAACACCTTACTGAGACGATGGATCTGCTTCAATACCATGCAGACACTCTCTGTAGACAGATGTTTCTGGTACACTTCAATATCGACGACGTGGCTTTGTACTACTTCTTGGGGGACATGCAAGGGCGATAATTTTATGACTGAATCGACCGCACCACCAAGTGATGAGTCGGAGGAAGAGAATTTTTAGTGGCTGTATGCTACTTATTAACTTCAAAATTTGACAATTATGTTCTTTAACCCTTTCACCATCAATGTTGCATTTATGCACCACAATGGTTTAACACCCATGTCACTAAAAGGCATCAAATCAGGACCTGTTATCCGAAGACTCTATTTTCCTAATTTTGGAAGATAAGGATAGGCCTAATGTTATACATGTCACAGAGGAATTCCCAATATTGCAGACAATTTTTGTTCTCTACCCAGTTAAGTTTCATGGTATATTTTGGCTGAAAATGCCTGGCGGCGAAAGGGTTAGTTTATTACTGCTACACATTTGAATTGTTGCGCTTGGTGGCTTTAATGGGAAGGACTACACATTTCTGCTGTCCAGTCTACGCGTGGATTGTGTTATGGGGAAACCAGGTTCGATCTTGTAATCAAAATTAATTTGGGGGCTGGGGATATGGTGCTGAGTGATTGTGGAAGTGTGTGCTGAAACAGTGTCCCTTTGTTGGGAAGGGGAGTGGGTGCTGAACTGTGGAATGGTGTGAATGGAAGTAGACGCTGATATTCTGGGAATGGAAGTAGATGCTGAAATGGCGTGTCAGTTTTGTGAAGGGTGGTTGGTTCTGAGACGGCATGTTTGTTTTGGGAAGGTGTGACAATGTTTTGTGAAGGGAAATGGGTGCTGAAATGGCATGTCAGTTTTTGTGAAGGGATGTTCGTTCTGAAATGGCATGTCAGTTTTTTGAAGGCATGTTGGTTCTGAAATGGCATGTCAGTTATTTTGAAGGGATGTTGGTTCTGAAATGGCATGTCAGTTTTGTGAAGGGATGTTCTGAAATGGCATGTCAGTTTTGTGAAGGGATGTTGGTTCTGAAATGGCATGTCAGTTTTGTGAAGGGATGTTGGTTCTGAAATGGCATGTCAGTTTTGTGAAGGGATGTTGGTGTTGAAATGGCATGTCAGTTTTGTGAAGGAATGTTGGTGCTGAAATGACATGTCAGTTTTGTGAAGGGAAGTTGGTGTTGAAATGGCATGTCAGTTTTGTGAAGGGATGTTGGTGCTGAAATGGCATGTCAGTTTTGTGAAGGGATGTTCTGAAATGGCATGTCAGTTTTGTGAAGGGATGTTGGTTCTGAAATGGCATGTCAGTTTTGTGAAGGGATGTTCAGGGCTCCCAGTTGTCCCGCAAAACAAGGGGTCCCAGGGAATCCTTCACTTACAGCATAGAGGGTCCTAGGGGCGGGATAGAGGGTCCCAGTGGCATTGCGAATGCTAAAAATAATTTTTCTAGTGCATCCCTGGGACCCCCTGCGCATTCTTTTAGAGGGTCCTTTAGAATTGTAGTACTTCATAGACCCCCAAATGAGAGTCCATGGGAGCCCTGATGTTGGTGCTGAAATGGCATGTCAGTTTTGTTAAGGGAAGTGGGTGTTGAAATGACATGTCAGTTTTGTGAAGAGATGTTGGTGCTGAAATGGCATGTCAGTTTTGTGAAGGAAACTAGGTTCTGAAATAGCATGTCAGTTTTGTGAAGGAAACTAGGTTCTGAAATGGCATGTCAGTTTTGTGAAGGAAACTAGGTTCTGAAATGGCATGTCAGTTTTGTGAAGGAAACTAGGTTCTGAAATGGCATGTCAGTTTTGTGAAGGAAACTAGGTTCTGAAATGGCATGTCAGTTTTGTGAAGGAAACTAGGTTCTGAAATAGCATGTCAGTTTTGTGAAGATATGTTGGTTCTAAAATGGCATGTTAGTTTTGTGAAGGGATGTTGGTTCTGAAATGGCATGTCAGTTTTGTGAACGAAACTATGTTCTGAAATGGCATGTCAGTTTTGTGAAGGGATGTTGGTTCTGAAATGGCATGTCAGTTTTTTGAAGGCATGTTGGTTCTAAAATGGCATGTCAGTTTTGTGAAGGGATGTTGGTTCTGAAATGGCATGTCAGTTTTGTGAAGGGATGTTCTGAAATGGCATGTCAGTTTTGTGAAGGGATGTTGGTTCTGAAATGGCATGTCAGTTTTGTGAAGGGATGTTCTGAAATGGCATGTCAGTTTTGTGAAGGGATGTTGGTTCTGAAATGGCATGTCAGTTTTGTGAAGGGATGTTCTGAAATGGCATGTCAGTTTTGTGAAGGGATGTTGGTTCTGAAATGGCATGTCAGTTTTGTGAAGGGATGTTGGTTCTGAAATGGCATGTCAGTTTTGTGAAGGGATGTTGGTTCTGAAATGGCATGTCAGTTTTGTGAAGGGATGTTGGTTCTGAAATGGCATGTCAGTTTTGTGAAGGGATGTTGGTTCTGAAATGGCATGTCAGTTTTGTGAAGGAAACTATGTTCTGAAATGGCATGTCAGTTTTGTGAAGGGATGTTGGTTCTGAAATGGCATGTCAGTTTTGTGAAGGGATGTTGGTTCTGAAATGGCATGTCAGTTTTGTGAAGGGATGTTGGTTCTGAAATGGCATGTCAGTTTTGTGAAGGGATGTTCTGAAATGGCATGTCAGTTTTGTGAAGGGATGTTGGTTCTGAAATGGCATGTCAGTTTTGTGAAGGGATGTTGGTTCTGAAATGGCATGTCAGTTTTGTGAAGGGATGTTGGTGCTGAAATGGCATGTCAGTTTTGTGAAGGGATGTTGGTGCTGAAATGGCATGTCAGTTTTGTGAAGGGATGTTCTGAAATGGCATGTCAGTTTTTTGAAGGGATGTTGGTTCTGAAATGGCATGTCAGTTTTGTGAAGGGAAGTTGGTGTTGAAATGGCATGTCAGTTTTGTGAAGGGATGTTGGTTCTTAAATGGCATGTCAGTTTTGTGAATGGATGTTGGTTCTGAAATGGCATGTCAGTTTTGTGAACGGATGTTGGTTCTGAAATGGCATGTCAGTTTTTTGAAGGGATGTTGGTTCTGAAATGGCATGTCAGTTTTGTGAAGGGAAGTTGGTTCTGAAATGGCATGTCAGTTTTGTGAAGGGATGTTGGTTCTGAAATGGCATGTCAGTTTTGTGAAGGGATGTTGGTTCTGAAATGGCATGTCAGTTTTGTGAAGGGATGTTGGTGTTGAAATGGCATGTCAGTTTTGTGAAGGAAACTAGGTTCTGAAATGGCATGTCAGTTTTGTGAAGGAAACTAGGTTCTGTTTTGTGAAGGGATGTTGGTGCTGAAATGGCATGTCAGTTTTGTGAAGGAAACTATGTTCTGAAATGGCATGTCAGTGTTGTGAAGGAAACTAGGTTCTGAAATGGCATATCAGTTTTGTGAAGGGAAGTGGGTGTTGAAATGGCATGTCAGTTTTGTGAAGGGAAGTGGGTGTTGAAATGGCATGTCAGTTTTGGGAAGGGAAGTGGGTGTTGAAATGGCATATCAGTTTTGTGAAGGGAAGTGGGTGTTGAAATGGCATGTCAGTTTTGTGAAGGGAAGTGGGTGTTGAAATGGCATGTCAGTTTTGTGAAGGGAAGTTGGTGTTGAAATGGCATGTCAGTTTTGGGAAGGGAAGTGGGTGTTGAAATGGCATATCAGTTTTGTGAAGGGAAGTGGGTGTTGAAATGGCATGTCAGTTTTGTGAAGGGAAGTGGGTGTTGAAATGACATGTCAGTTTTGGTCCTGAAATGGGGTTGACAGTGTGTGAAAGGAAAGTAGATGCTGAAGTGGAGTGTGTCCAGTTTCCAGTTTCCTGGCCTGCTTGTGCATCCTCTTTTTCCTTCGGAGCAGCCTTCGGTTTTAACCCCTTGAGTACACCAAGAGACTACATACAGAACATCTCCGGAAACCGTATTACTATTATATTTTCAGAGACAAATGCTGTTCCTCCATCACCAAGCCTGTTATTGCTTACTTAAACTCTCGTCTTAACATTTGACATCCATTCAAATCAAAAGACATGATGTAAAGCTTTGATGAGTGTTTTGTACAAAGTGGTCGAACTTTACGCGGTGACAGTCCTGAGATGACCGTAGCTGTTGACGGGGCTATGATGGAAACAAGCGCGAAATCGCAATAGTTTGTGGCACGCGGTCTATTTTTACCACTCCAATCATGAGTTACCTCCCCTGGATTTTCAATAATTTTAATCTGTAAACCAGAATGTTATCTCTGCACCATTTCGTAACTTTTTATATCTTTTGGAAAACATTTAAAACTATGTATCCATCAAAAGAAGCACCGCATACTCGTCGTGTCTGTTGTAGTGTCTGTATTACGTATGTTTATTATTTTGTACGCTTTTAAAATACATCATTTTAAAGAGCGGCCAGAAGTGTAGCCTCGATTTGAAGTGCGACAATTTTGTCAAAATGTGCGACAATTTTGGAACGACCGACAAAGTGAGTTATAGGTTTGTGGCTTGAGCCACAAACAAAAAGAAAAGAAAAAGATGTAAAGCTAATCCACGCAAAACCACCCAGTAGGCTCATTGCATCGTCACAATTCAGACATATTATAATAGTCTGTAGTATACGGTACCTACTTGGCCACGGCACCTCCAGTAGAGAAGGGCTAGACTGCATAATTGAAGAGATTGAGAATGGATACCAGAACTTGTCTTTTTTCTGTGAAAGCCCTATAAATTAATGTTGATTTATTTGTTCTTTTAAAACCGAGCATAATATTCAGAGAATTTTAAGATAGATTGTTTTTGTCCTTTAGTAGAAGTTTACACGTTTCTTAAGACATTTTTAGGTTACATAATTTCAGATTTTCATTTTGAAATTTCAGAAATAGTGCATGCATTTGAGATTTTTATTACAAAATAACATAACATTGGGGTTTACTAGCACTTTGTAGTAAAACACATTATAGCGACCAACCTTTCTAAAAAGTATATTGCATGCAAAGTATGTCAGTTTTTATGAGTGTTTCTTGTGTTTTTAAACTTGGAAGTTTCAGAAGTAATACATGCATGTGTTATAAGATTTTTATCAAATGTCTGGGGTTTACTATAAGTTTTTATGTACTAAATATATGGCAGTCAACCCCATTTTCGCATCCTACTTTGCATCTGTAGTGGTTTTATTGGGGAAACCGATTTCTATAAATAGTCTTTTAGTAGGATGGAGAAGACTGTGGAATCGAATGCACTTTCTGGTCAGCACTACATGACTGATAAGGCTCCAAAGAAAAAGTAGCTTTTAGAGTATTCTTGAATGAATAATGAATGGTTATCTGATGAAGTCTCTGTGTGTTCTTATAATAATAATAATAATAATAATAAATAAATGAACTTTCTATAGCGCTTTTCGATGAAAAAAAGAGCGCTTTACAAATATTACGAGAGAAAACAAAGAAAAAGTAGCTTTTAGAGTATTCTTTAATGAATAAGTAATGAATGGTTATCTGATGAAGTCTCTGTGTGTTCTTATAATAATAATAATAATAATAAATAAATGAAGTTTCTATAGCGCTTTTCGATGAAAAAAGAGCGCTTTACAAATATTACGAGAGAAAACAATCAAGAAGAAAAACAACAGTATTGTCAAACATGAAGTATTAAATAAAAAATTAAAAAATACTCACGCCGGTCATCCCCACCTATGTATAACGCCATGCTTAGTAAAAGCAAAGATTCTAAAAGGGTAAGATGGACTACTTAAGAGCTCGGCGAACCGGGCTGATAGAGTTATCGTTAGTGGGGACAGTACACTATTCACAGTGGAGGCTTCCCCAAAACTCTGACTGGAACTTGAACAGAGAATTCAACTGGCCTATCGACGTGTAAAATGTGTACTGTTTAAAAGGGACATAACCAGTGTTTCTGTCCTCACTACTCATTATAGGGAAAAGAGACCGGATGCTTGTCTTCCCGTGTACAGTCTTTGGTAAAAGTTAGAGTGGAAGTGAGAGGGAGAAATTTGCCGATTACTGTAGTCATGGCGGACTGATAACCTTTTAGCTGACCCGGTTTGCATACAGTGTTGTGTGAGCTGTGGTTTCCTTATTTATATACCAGGGACGGTATTCACGTTGAGATAGCATGAGACTTAGCATGATGCTAACTCAGAAGCTCTTCCAATGTCCTATAGGATTTAATAGGACTTTTGGAAGAGCTTCTAAGTTAGCATCATGCTAAGTCTCATGCTATCTCGACATGAATACCGTCCCTGAAGTAAGGAAAATGAGAATGCTTGCAATCCTCTTTCATCTCTTTTTGTCTATAAACATGCCTAATGTATTTTTGTTTGTGTGTTTCATACTTGTGGCAGTACCGTAGCCGAAGAGGTTTATCCGAGGCGTGGTTACTGCTACACATATCTGTATTAAAAAAAAAAATTATCGGGACTTTGCTGGTTAAGCACTGCCTCCGGGTATTGCCACCAGTATTGTTCCCACCGTCTTTATATTTACAAATGGCCGAAAGGCCGAAGAGGGTGTAAAACCCTATATTCACTTTGTGTGTATGGCTGGAAAAAAACAGTATCCAAAACCATGTAATTTCTAGGTTTGCAGGTTAGTGAAATGGCTGTAATGCGATCAAGTTAACCCTTTCAACGCAAGCCATTCCTCAGCCAAAATATATCATTAAACTTACCTGGGTAGAGAAAAGATTTTGTCTGGAATACTGGGGATTCCTCTGTGACATGCCTACAATAGGGCCTGTCCTTCCCTCCCAAAATTAAGAACATCAGGTCACTGGATACCAGACCCTCATCTGATGCCTTTCAGTGACATGGGTGTTAAATCATTGTGGTGCCAAGAGGCGACAGTGGCGATGAAAGGGTTAAAGCTTTTTTTGTGTGTGTAAAGCTTCTTTTTTTTAGCACGGAAATATTATCTTAACCCTTTCACTGCCAATGTCGCATTTTTGCACCGCAGTGGTTTAACACCCATGTCACTGAAAGGCGTCAAATCAGGGCCTGTTATCCAAAGACCCTATTTTCTTAATTTGGGGAGGTAAGGACAGGCCTAATGTTACACATGTCACTGAGGAATTCCCAATACTGCAGATGGGTTTTTTCTCTACCCAGTTAAGTTTAAAGGTATTTTTTGGCTAGAAAACAGCTGGCGGCAAAAGGGTTAAACTAGTGAAAGCCAATCATGTAACTTGACACAAAAAAGGGGATGTTCATGTGGTGGGTTTTTTTTTTTATTTTTTTTTTTACCCTTTCCCCGCCGTCGCATTTTTGCACCACAATGGTTTAACACCCACGTCACTAAAAGGCATCAAATCAGGGTCTGTTATCCAAAGACCCCGTTCTCTTAATTTTAGGAGGTAAGGATAGGCCTTGCTTTAAACATGTCACAGAGGAATCCCCAATATTACAGACAGATTTTTTCTCTCTACCCAATGGGAATTTTTTTCTGAAAAATGGTTGGTGACGAAAGGGTTAAGAACTTATTTGAGTGCATTCAAAATCACCTAGTCATTATATTTGAAGATATTTTTTCCCCAAAGAATCTCAATATCACAATATCAAGTAACAGCATATTTGACATTTGGTTGTATTTTTCTTCCTTTTTTAATGCACTTGGGTGGGCACCTGTTCTCCATTCTGCAGTGCATATTTGCCTATATGGCCTTTTTAAAAATATATTTTAACTTACTAGTATGTGTTTGCTTTTTTACTGGTTTTTTTCAAACCTGGACTCGATAAATAGAGCGGAATGGCTTACGTTTCCAGCACTGTCTGGAATTATGTGCTATAGGGTATAATGAGGGAAGTGCCATGTCATGAATTGTACTATATTTTTTATGTTTTCAGGTTTTTGTACGTTAATATTCATGGATTTGTGTTTTGCTACACGTGGTCGAACTTTACGCGGTGACAGTCCTGAGATAACCATAGCTGTTGACGGGACTATAATAGACTAACTAACTAACTCCCCCCCCCCCCCCCCCAATCTTGTATATGCTAGCACCTGAGGTGATCATTATGTGATAGACCTTAACAGAACAAAGTGTTAAGATCTGTTTAGGGACATGAGTTAATTCAAAATGTTTTCAAAACTGTTTTTGTTATTTTTTTAAAAACTGAAAATACATTTGATTGTCCTTTCGATCTGTGTTTGTTATTTTTCAATCATTTTATAATAATAATAATAAACGGACACTTATATAGCGCTTTATATCGAGCACAAATCGCTTTACAATCAGCATTGAAACACTCACACGCGCACAACAGACACACACACACACGTACGTACGTGCACGCACGCGAGTGAACGCGTTCTTGCACACAGACATACACACACAGACCCACACACATTTCATCAAACACATGCTCGCTGAAACGCACACCCACTTACACAAACATACACTTGAACAAACGCGCGCACGCACACACACACACAGAGACACGCTCACATACACAAAACACACACAAGCACTAACACTCACAGACACATACTCGCACACACTCACTTCCCCCGCTCTCTCTCTAGCCGAACACAATCTCTCCTGCGCCCACGTACACTCATAACACATGCAAGCACAGAACACACACACACAACACGCACACACAACAAACAGACACCTGCTCCGAAGCGCGGCCGTGGGTGCACGCACACTCACAAATTATATACATACACATACAAACTGAAAATACATTTGATTGTCCTTTCGATCTTCGTTTGTTCGCTATTTTTCAATCATTTTGCTTGTTTAAAATGACAGGCGCAGAATGTTTTGTGATGAGCACAAACGATTGTGTTCTGAAAACCACTTTTAAAAAAAATTACAAAAAATTCAAAGACAGGGAAAAAACCTAAAAGAGACTAAAGTAAGCAGGAGGATTAACCCTTTCACCACCAGCCATATTTCAGCCAAAAGTGCTATGAAATTTACCTGGGTAGAGAACAAAATCCTTCTGTAGTATTGGGGATTCTTCTGCGACATATATAAAATAAGGTATATCCTTACTTCCCCAAACTAAGACAATAGGGTCTTTGGATAATAGACCCCAATTTGATGCCTTTTAGTGACATAGGTGTTAAATCACTGTGGTGCTAAAATGCGACTTTGGCGGTAAAAGGGTTAATACAATGCAAACAATACCAGCAAAGATCTTACAACAAACAAACAACTACACGACAAGTGTAAAGTGACGTTATTTTATTCGCAAGAGACAAAACAAAACTACTGGATATTTCGGCAAATGCGCCTTTATCAACATAGACAAACGAGAAAACAGCAAAATATAGCAAAAGGAGCCAAAAGCAGGCTACAGAAGGAGGCAAAAAACAAGATCAAAAGCAAAGATCTTAAGACAAAAAATAATAATAAAAAAAAGTTGACAGAAAGAACCTGTTAAAAAATCACAGAAATTCAATTCTTGTAGCCAACAACTCAGAAAAAGTATTACCCCCCAAAAAAATGCTAACAAAGAATTAGCTCACAAAAAATTGAAAAAAACATCATAGAAATGGTGAAAATCACAAAAATCCCTTCATCTGGGAATGACAAATTCAATGACAATAATATATATTAATAATGTTTGTACCCCAAAACTGTGTGTGGACATCTGGTACAAATTTGTATTTAAAAACAAACAAACAAAAACTTACGTGACATTTACCACAAACTCCAGGTTCATCATGTTGAAGATCAGTCCCTCAGCTACAATATTAACCCCTTGACTGCCCGAGAAAATTAAAGAAAAAATTGGGCAAATCATGCCATGAAAAAGACAACAGATAGAGCCAATCTGGCAAAAATGGTCTGGGGATATAACTCTCTTGACTGTTAGAGCAAAAGCCAGCATATCAGGGTTATTCCTCTTCATCTGATGACATCATCAGGTCAGTAGGTGATACGTTGGTGGCAGTCAAGGGGTTCAATACCAAAAAAACATTCAAAACAGGTCTATACTGACTACAATAGGGGAAAGATTGAATCTGTTTTTTCCACAT
Source organism: Phymorhynchus buccinoides (assembly GCA_017654935.2). NCBI lineage: Eukaryota > Metazoa > Mollusca > Gastropoda > Neogastropoda > Raphitomidae > Phymorhynchus > Phymorhynchus buccinoides. The sequence continues at coordinate 51,619,378 of CM065687.1, forward strand.
TTTCATCTTTTACACTTAACAGTCTTGAAACAGGTAACCTTCCACACTGTCACAAAAGTGACTTTTTATTTTGTTGCTTAGTATAGGTGTAGCCATGTTTTTGAGCGTGTGTGTGTGCGCTTGTGGTTTGGTGGAGATACTCTCGTGTAGTTGATTGGATGACAGATTTTGGCGGGAGAATGGCTAATGAGTTGGTTGAGACAATAGTGTGTGTGGGGACCGGTAGGCAGACTGGGTGTGTTTGTGAATGCGAGTTCCTTTCTGGTAGGGTCATTATTATTTTAGTTTCATTATTCTTTTAGTGTGACTAATCATTTATTTTTATTTTTTATTTCACAATCATATTTATTTCAAGTGCACACTATTTGATTTTTTATTCAAAGATGATATCATTCTGTTCGTTATTTCACGCCTCTGTTTTTATTTGGAAGACTGGTTCTTTGGGTAAATGCCTCGACCACGCTCCTCACTTTCCTTGTCTGTCTTTTGGATTGTGACACACACAATGCTATGCTTCTGTTTTCCACCTCCACATATTGTGATAATCTGTTTAAAAGTTTTAAAAATGATGCTGTCAACAGATAAACAGACAAAATGACCACCTTGGCAGAGATGGTTAACCTTTACCTGACTTCTGGGGTCGCCCACTACCCCTTGACACACAAAACATGTTATATCTCTAAAACTATTTAAGCAATCTTCATGAAATTTCATGACTTTGTCAAAAACGTAAATGGCTTTAAGTGTGTTAAATTTTATTAATGTGTATAAAATATAAATGACGTAATATGACGCGTAATTTTGATATACCTGTCCGGATGACGGGGGTCTCCCACGACCCCTACTTTAAAGAGCACTGCAGTGCATTGAGTAGGGGTCGTGGGAGACCCCCGCCATCCGGACAGGGATAAACACATGGTGCCTCTTTGACAAGTAGGGGTCGTGGGAGACCCCCGCCATCCGGACAGGGATAAACACCTCGGAATTTGCTCTTTGCTGAGTAGGGGGTCGTGGAAGACCCCCGCCATCGTGTCCGTGTAGTCAAAAGCATGATCCGGTAAAGGTTAAACATTAGAAAATTGAGTGTGAAAAGTCCATCCCAGGTAACTATTCTATAGAAGCTTTTCATTTCTGAACGGAATGGCTTGGGAAGATAATTAAGGAATGGGAATGTAATGTAGGATTAAAATACAACTAGAAATGTTGCAATGTACGGAATGATTATGAGACACAACAGCCCTTAAAAAAATACGAGACCACATTTCCATAAATACGAGACATTTCCATAAATATATATTAAGTCCCACGATTACGAACAGAACCCCAGCAACCCTCCCAAAAAAATATGAGACAAATTTCCATAAAATATAAGTCCTAAAAAGCTTAGGATTGTATTGTATTTTTGATTCTCTGTGTAACTCAAACTGTCAAACATGGGGAGGAATGTAAAAAAGACTAAAACCACTTAGCATTTCATCACTGTATTATATGGAAATTTGGATTTTAGTGGCCTTGGTACTACATGAAAAAAAATATTCAAAGAAAACGCAAAGTAACCAACATTTTTCTCTAGATGGTATTTGGCATATTCTAGTCACAGAGACTTATCTCTGTGAAATTAGGGCAACTCTCCCAAGGAGAGCGTGTCACTGCAAGAGCAACGCCTACCCAATTAAAAAAAATATATAATTTTTTTTTTTTTTTTTTTTTGGGGGGGAGGGACACAGGGTGATGAGGAGGTGTGGACACACTTGGAAAACCTAGCTATCAATTTGGCCATACCAGGCAGCAGGATTTCTCCCTGCTCTTACCGACTTTCAACCGCCGTGGGATTTTTACATGCATAAAGCGCACGGGTCAGACTAGCTTTAAGTCCCCATCCGAAGGACTCGACGTTCAGTTCGATTTCCTGTCGAACTAGAAAGGGCGAAGAGGCCGGGATTCGAGCCCAGGTCACTCACGCTGCAGTCACGCATTACATTTGGCAGGCGAACGTCTTAACCACTCTTGCCACCTTTCTCCCTGCACAACAGCTTTGATGCTCTGTTTTACAGCAACAGGCTTTAGGAGGGAAACAAGTGAGTACTGTGAACAGTTGGTTATAACCGGAGAGGGCTGGAAAGAAAGTGATGCCATGGTCACAATGCAGATTGCTATTTTTCGCTCTTTTCCAATGGCAACACAGTGATGCGCTAGTAATAATATGCCTTGCATATCACTGTGTTGCCATAAGGGGGGAAAAAAAAGCAACAAAAAAATGGCAAGTGTATTGTGACCATATAAGTAACTTGCTTGCTAGCCAAAGATAGCTGCCCCACATGGCCGAAGAGGGCGTAAAGCCTTATTTCGTCGGGGCCAAAGATAGCAAGGACATTATAAGATGACCCTAGACTTGTTGTGAACAGCATTTAGCATTAAAACTACCATCACACACAAACAAAACATATCAAGGAATGTAGACAAAATGTACAATATGGGTCAAATTAACTATGCTAATTCTAGCTTCAAAATCAGGGGCTCAGAATCAGGGTGCACCAAATGTGCCCCTAATTTCTTTAACCCTTTCACCGCCAATCTTTGCACCACATAGATTTAACACCCATGTCACTAAAAGGCATCAAACCACGGTCTGTTATCCAAATAGCCTATTTTCTTAATGTTGGGAGGTACGGACAGGCATTACTCTTCATACATGTCACAGAGGAACCGGACCCCCAATATTGCAGATGATTGTTTTCCCTACCCAGGTAAGCTTAATGGAAACTTTGCTGGAAAACGGCTGGCAGCGAAAGGGTTAAAAAAAATAGAAAAACATTTGGTGAAAATTTGCAACGTTTTACTTTTAGTCAGGCAAAGGTCTGAAACCCAGTACTTCAGATGGGAGTTTAGAGCGACATAGGCATCTGTGCATCAAAAGTTACACTGATGAAAATAAGACAATTCTAGACAGGGTTTATAGCCAAACAGCATCCTAATTTTCACAAACTTTCAAAGCCCAACTTTAGGGTTTTCCCAAATCGAAGGTTTTTCGGAAAGCGGCACAATATGCTGAGCGCTTGTTGTTTGCATCATTTCGCAGCCATACTTTATATGCAGAATTTTCGAGCCAAAGCTCACTGAAGACACATTTGCTCGGCAATTGTGCGCTACGCGTAAAGATCGGATGTCTTTAAAGGGAAGCAACTCGCGTCAATTCCGGTAAAAAATTGAAAGTAAGTCGCACCGATCGTATGCATAAAAATATTCATTTTATTTCATAATTATAATTTTTTTCTTGGCACGATGATTCAAAATTATGGTCCTGGGCGATTTGGGGGGCAGATTGATAAAGATTTGACAGTAGCTCAAAATTCACAAACTTTCAGAGACACTACTCTTGGTTTTTCATTTTTCACAAACTTTCATGGGCCTTGAAAATTAAGCCTATTTTCCCCAAACTTTCCCAACTGCTGTGAACCCTGACTAGAGCTTGTGATGTAGATGAAGAACATCATTCAGTATCGTCACTTATGAACAGCTATACGAAGTACAATTCAATAATAATAATAAACAAAAAGATCCAAAGGAATCTTCACAATAGGTAAGACTTTGGTAAAAAGTGAAATGAGACAATTCTCGCTTGTGTGATGGACAATGAACAAAATGATCAACATCTTCATTAGGTCATCATCATCATCATCATCCCTGCTGATTTCAGCATCATCACTGTCAACCATCATCGCTGTCATCACTGTTGCGTTCAATCGTTTCCCTGTCACTTCTCAGATCATTGTAGCCAGTGTAAATTATTGAGATTCAAACAGACCAATTTGTTTTTTAGTACATTACAATGGGATAGAACACACAGGTAGAAAAGAATGGAACTCATGTTATCTTTAGCAGTTCAAAGCAGAAAGTACCAAGCATGATTCAAACCAGCTTTAAAGGCTTAAAAATGTATGTATATTAACTCATTGCAGACGAATTCCGAGTATACTCGGAACAGGAGAACACCAGTCAGGGCCTAATTCCGATAGTAGATGACATTAAGCAAAGGGGAAAGGCAGAGTCCAAAGAAAAAATGACAGGAGAGGAAGTTACAGGCACATAACTTCCAGAAGGTAGGGGAACTATTTTATACAAAAGACTTTAAAAAAATCAATTTAAAAGAAAGATAAATGTGTAGTACGATCAAAAAGACACACAAAAACACTATTTTATAAGCACATAAAATTACATCAATAAAATAATATATTCACCGTTCCACTCTTTCATCTCTTATCCCCACCCTAACCCTTAAAAATTAAGTACAAAGCAGCATTTTCTGGGAACGTTTTTTATTTTAAAGGCAAACCATTGATTTTTTTTTTTACACAACCTCATTTTGGTATATATTCAAAGCATTACAAAGTAAATATTGTTCTGGTGAAGTAATGGAAAGCAGCTCTCTAAAATTAACTCCCTTCACCAAAGTTATTTTCGGCACCAATTCGCCTAGCAAAGCATAAGCAACAGCCACATTGAGACAGACCAAGGTTCCTCCTCAAAAAATGATGACCCAGGCCTGCCTATATGACCATCACTTATAATAAGAATAATAGTGAATCATTTATATAGCGCATTCCTCCACCAAATGTGGAGCTCTATGCGCTTAACAACAGTGGTGGAGAGAATTTGTGCACAAACAAATCAACATTGATTCAAGAATGGCATATCGCCTTCTGGTTTTGAATTATGTTACACTTAAACAACACAGAACACAGTTCTAACAAACTGGTATGAGTTGGGTAAACTTTAATAAATATTGTTCTCTAATGACATACAAACAAACGTCAAAATACATAGGAGTTAAATGATTCCTAAGACTTAAAAGTGGACCCTGACAGATTAGTTTTTGCAAGAAACATGTCGAGATCACCCAAAAGACAGCCTTCCAAGGATCGGAACACTCGCTTTGCAGATTTGACAGTTTGATGTATAGGAAACCAGAGCAAAGTGAGTGTTGCAATCTCTGTAAAGGGTGTTTTCCTGGTGATCTCGACGTGTTTCTTACAAAAACTCATTTGTCAGGTTGCCCCTTTAAGCTTTCTTTGTCAATTCAATCCATGGACTCAATTTTATCCCCTGCTAGAAACCTGTAATAATATTCTCCCAGTTAGGGTCTCCAATCGCAGTCTTTCTTTTCTTTAACATTGTTCTGCCTTCCTTCTCCACCCTAAACAGTACACACACACGCATGTTGACACATCCCCACTCTCTCTATCAGGCATCAGAATTGTCAGAGGATCAGAGGATTCAGAATTTCTGACAAAGGATTGGCTTCTCTTGTCAGAGGTTTTGCCTTATTATTCAGTGTTATCCTTTGTGTTAAATAGCATTTTAAAGTGATTTATCACTATATTAATCCTTTTTGATGGTGTTGGGAACTAATTTCAGTGTTGTCCCTCTACGGTCTTTGGCCTTGATGGCCCTTTTACCGCAGTTTTCAGAGGATTGGACCTCAGAATATTCTGATGCCTGGTCTATTTCAACAATGTTTAATGACAAGTAATAAAGGTGACGCGACTGTTCCATGTTCGCTCCAGAACTTGGTACAGCCATCCCAAACAAAGGCAGTGTTTCCGCTGTCACTATTAGCAGAGGAGGATTTCTTTTGTCACTAGAGCGTCCAGGTTGACCAGCATTTCCTATGTCAGAGGCAGCTTCTCATGCATGCGCACTGCAGCAAAGGAATCGTCCTGCAACGCAGAGTAAGATAATATATATTACAGCTAAACAACGAGTCTCAAAATGAGGAAACCAGCTGTGTTACAACCTTGTAAAATAATACACTTCAATGGAACATTTTCAGTGGCATTGGATTGGAACCCGTGTGTAGAACAATTTAATAATAATAATGAGGAAAATTTATATAGCACCCATTCTACTATGTAGGCTACAGGGCACTTTACATAAATTATAAATAGAATAAAAACATTAAACAACAATCCAATGACATGAGCAGAAAATACACATAACGATCAGCAACAACTACTGTGACTACTACTACTACCATTACCACCACCACTACTACCACTACTATGACTACAACTACTACTTATAATAGGTCTAATACAAGTATGCATTGCCACACAATTTGCAAGCATAAATTAAAGGTATCTATTCACGACAACATACACACACAAGCAGCACACGCACAAACACACGCACCATGCATACATACAGTCATATACATAAACGCATCACACACACAACACCAAACACATGCATGCAGACACACACTACACACACACGTGTGCGCACGCACGCACACACTCACACATGGAGCACGTGATGACGCACATACACATAACAAGATGGACAAAGATAATATGTGGTAATATTTCTAAGTTTTAGATGTACCCTGCAGCTGCAGTTTGAAGTAGTGGGTTTTCAGAGGTGATTTGAACGAAGGATTTAGCATGACGAAGGCTGAAAGGGAGTAAGTTCCAGAGTGTAGCAGCTGAGACAGAAAATGCTCTGAAGCAGAAGCATTCAAAGATCAACCTGCAGATAATACAGTAGATCGAGGAAAAGCACTTAATTATTCAAATCGTCACTTTTCGCTTGGTTGCTGGGTACTTTCTTGCTTGGATCGTTGCAACGGTCTTCTTACAGTTTCCTAGCTATACTGGACCCCCCCTCCCCCAATAATTATGACCTTGACAAATGTGAAAATAGGGTTTTACGCCATCTTCGGCCTTTCGGCCATGTAGGGCACTTGTAAATACAAAGATGGTGGGAACAATACTGGAGGCAATGCCCGGAGGCAGCACCAAACCAGTAAAGTCCCGATCCTCTTAATAATACAGATATGCGCAGCAGCAACCACGCCTCGGCCAAACCTCATCGGCTATGGTACCACCACAATAAGTATGTGACCTTGACAAATCAGACAAAGTTAGGTTTATAAGTGTGGGGTCTACAAGGGAGGTAGTCACTCAGTATCCTTAAAATTGTTCATCATGTTGGTCATTCCAATGAAAGTCCACAGGAGTGGACGAAACAGTCAGTAAAGAGGTTGCATGTTTGTGTTGTGAAAGAAGAAGAAAATGTGTACAATTAGTCACTCAGTAGTCTGGGTTTGAAGTAGTGGGTTTTCAGAGGTGATTTGAACGTTACATGTTTGTGTTGTGAAAGAAGAAGAAAATGTGTACAATTAGTCACTCAGTAGTCTGGGTTTGAAGTAGTGGGTTTTCAGAGGTGATTTGAACGTTACAAAGGATTTAGCATGACGAAGGCTGAAAGGGAGTGAGTTCCAGAGTGTAGCAGCTGAGACAGAAAATGCTCTGAAGCAGAAGCATTCAAAGATGAACCTGCAGATAATACAGGGACAAAATTGGTGAACATTTCTTTTGGTCACATCTTAGAGGGAGTCTTATTGGGAAGGTCTTAATAGGGAGGTTCCACTGTATAAGACACTACAGTGCACAAGGTGCACCCCCACCCCTAATATTTAGAATAATTTTTTTTATTTAGGCATGGGTGTTACTCTTTAATTTTTACACTGATTTCAGTATTTTTAATTTTACCCAAAACTGAACTTTTTTTTTAATTCATCCAAAAAAATTGACTTCAAGCGATTTGGGGCGTTTTGAACTTGCTTGTTTTATTTTGGAAGTTTACAAAAGCAATGTATACATTGCTTTTGTAAACTTCCAAAATAAAACAATAATCTTACAAGGCTTATCAGACTCAAACTGTCTCTGTCTATTATTTTAACTGTCTGTCTATCTCGTTATCTCTCTCTCTTAAGTTGCCCCCCCCCCCCTGAATCTGCCCCTGTATTCTGCTGGGGCCATGGGTCCCTGGACCCCGCCTTTCAGTTTTTTTCACTTTGAGGAGTTGCACCCATGTTTAGGTCACAGATAAGGCGCTTAGTTATAGTGCTTACAGGCAACAGGCACAAATTTGATTGCCACACTTGGTTTGCAACGGCATGAGACTAACTCAGTGAAGATGATTAACCCTTTCACCGCCAAAGTCGCATTTTAGCACCACAGTGGTTTAACACCTATGTCACTAAAATGCATCAAATTGGGGTCTGTTATCCAAAGACCCTATTGTCTAAGTTTTGGGAAGTAAGGATAGACCTTATTTTATATACATGACAGAATAATCCCCAATACTGCAGATGGATTTTGTTCTCTACCCAGGTCAATTTAATGGAGATTTTTGGCTGAAATATGGCTGGCGGTGAAAGGGTTAAAAAAAAGCCTTTCAAGCCTTTTTAAAAGTAAAGATATGGTACCGCCCTTCAAGTCCTTAGTCAGCAGCTACGAAGAAAGAATTAAATTTTTTCAAGCTACCTAGTTTAGAAGATATTTAGACTCTGAGGAGATACGATTGAGACATTTAAAATATTGCATAATTATGATGACAGTAACACCACTAACAATCTTTTCTCACTTAGCATTTCCACTGCTAGAGGTCATCCTTTGAAACTAACTAAGCCATTCATTAAAACTAATCTCTACCAGCACTTTTTTTTTACTAACAGGATCATATATCGATGCCTTAGAGTCACAACGGACTATCCCCAGATACTCCATTGAAGTTACTATAGGAACTTAGTGCAAAAACTAATAACTTGTATTTTAAAAAAGACAATAAATATAAAGAGCATATTCCCCATTTTATATATTTTTCATTCTTTTTTAATACAAGTTATCAGTTTTCGCAAAACCGTCAATACTAAGTCAATGGACTATCTAGAGATAGTCCATTTTGACTCTAAAGCATCAATATAATACTTGGAATTCTTTACCCAGCAGTAGTAGCAACATCAGGGACACTCAACAGCTTCAACGATAATTTAGACAAGTACTGGGAAGACTATAGCTTCCAAACAAACAACAATATAAATTACGAAACTATGCCTTATCATCAAATGCGGCACCTTAACCCCTTGACTGCCAGAGAAAATTAAAGAAAAAAATCATTGTACAAATCATGCCATGAAAAAGACAACTGATACTAGTGATAGAGCCAATCTGGCAACAATTGGTCTGGGGATATAAATCTCTTGACTGTGTTAGAGCAAACGTCAGCATATCAGGGTTATTCCTCTTCATTAGTGATGTCATCAAATCAGTATGTGATACGTTGGTGGCAGTCAAGGGGTTAAAGTACAAAAACAATGAAATGAAAGAGATAACTTGCACACAGCGGCCAAAATGCTGTGGAGCCTATTGGCCACTGCAACGACCACCTTTTGCAAGAGTGAATGCCCTTGGTAGATGCTTGAGTACTGACCAAACAAGGACATAACTTTCACCAATAACCCTATTTGAGGCCACTGAATGGCTGCTTTTTTGCAAGAGTGCATGTCCTTTTGGATACTGATCAACAAGGGCTTAACCATGGATGCAACTAAACAAAATGAAAAAAAACCCTGAAAGGCCAGGGATCCAGGGGTAATTTTCCACAATTCATACAAATGCTTATTTTAAAGTATTTGAAAAATACAGTAGACACACAAAGATCTTGTTTGACAAATTATAAAAAAGGAACTTCCTTTTCTGGTAAAATTCAAAAACAGAAAATCCTGGTATACCACACCCATGCTTAACTCTCGCTGTCAAGGGCATTAGTAACCCTAGTTGCAGTGGCCAATAGTGCCAGACCAGTTTACCCCCTATACAAGTCTTGAGTAGCCTGGATAGCTGAAATGAGTAGTTAAACCATCAAATAATGTTCACTGAAAATGAGTAATTAGAGCATTATTTTCAATTTTGAAGAGTAGTAGAGGTCCAAATTGGGTAGAATACTACTCAAAAAGAGTAGAGTAAACAGGTCTGTTAAGTGCCAATGCACTAATCGCAAACTACAAAAATCGCATGCAAAAAACACACCATTGGGTGGCGCGCTCTCCAAGTGGGAGCAACCCGAATTTCACAGAGACGCCTCTGTGACTATAAAGTACCTAATACCTAATGCTATGCCATGCTAAATACATGGGTGCTCCTGGGAAATTTCAAAAATCCTGCAAGGCAGGGGTCCAGGGGCCACCCAGGCCCCGGCGGAGTACAGGGACAGCGCCCCTCCTGGGGGTTCCGGGGGGCAATGCCCCCTGGATGCTGAAGGGAAACAACAGTTTCCTTCATTGCACTTTCACTACTGGCTAAACTTCATGACCTCTATAACCAGCAAAAATTCATCTTCTCAAATTCTCATAATCCGGAGACGCCAGCTCCAGACAAGAACAAAATCCTGAACTTCAGGACATCCTGAAAGCAGAAGCATCCATGTAAATAACAAACACAACCTCCTGCCCCTCACCTTGCTCCTGGACCTGCGGATCTTCTGGCGCACTTTGTGCAGGAGGCGCGGGCCCTTGGCGTGGTGGGCGAAGTGCACGGCGGGCTCGTTGTCCTCCTCCCCCTCCTCCATGGCGCAGGACTCCACCCCGGGCAGCTCCCCCTCCCCCTCCTGGCCCCCCGGCCCCGTGGTCTCCACCAGCTTGGAGTACTTGTACTCCAGCCTGTCCGGGAGGCAGGGAGGGAGACACTCACAGTACGTGACCCACCACCACGAAAGGGACATTAAGGTGGCACACTGCGCAGTTTTGGGACATTTTTTGTTCATTTTTGTTTCTCAGGAACTAATAAAGATATCTTAATGAGATTTTGCACACTTATTCAGTACATAGTCCTGCCTATGTCCACCAAATTTGAAGTCTCTATGTGAAGGGGTTATGACAATATGGTAACCAACCAAAACAATTTCACATGAAATCTTGGCCCCTTACCAGCACTGGATTGAAGTGCTGCATGGTGATGCTGATCATTTCTCCACTTTGCCAAGACATCAAAGGGTGCAATTAACACGAAATTAGGATGCTTGAGTCATTTACTCGTGTTCTTCATCTTGTCAAACAATGGTGAAAAATTACAGAATCCCGTCAGGGTAATAAATATGATGAAGAACACGAGTAAATGACTCAAGCATTGTTAGTTGCACCCTTTGTGCAACATTTCAAGTTTGACTGATCAGATCTCCACTGTATGCCAGATAGCAATGGTGCAGCTGCTATGCTGGAGGGCTGAGCTTGAATTTGCCTTGTCCAGGGTACATCCCCTCTCTCTCAGCCAAAAAGGATTTGAGGACAGCTGGCACTGGGGAAGGTCCCCTGGCAACACCCACACTAGGTCAAACCAATCATTGAAATTCAGATCACAACAAGAACAAACACTTTCAAATACAGCTTTTTCCTCAGAAGGAAGAAGAAGAAAAACTATCCCAGTTTGGAACTCTTTTCCAGCTGCTGCAGCTGAGGCTCCCTCCTTGGTATCCTTCAAGAGGGAGCTTAGCAACTTGTCTTTCTAACCTCTGACTAGGGGGCCATAGATCAAAGTAGCGGTAAATGAAGGGCAGGAGCTGTGCCGGTCGGGGTTTGGCCCCGGGGACCACTACAGTAGCCGGATTGGTCTTGCCTGGGTACTGTGAAATAATGGTCTATGGCCCACCCACCCCCTTTATTTTTCTTACATACACACACACTTTGCCCAAAGATAGTTTTCCATTTATTTTATTTTTCGAATTGCGCAACCTCTTTAAGTCTACTGGAATGTCTACTGGGACGGTGTGATGAAGAAATACATATTGAACACACACACATACGCAAACAACATACCATCAGAAACCACCAGAAGTGTGTTGTTTCTGGTAGTATGTTTTTTTGTTGTTAACTGCTTAAGCGTGTGTTTTTTTTCTTCCAAAAACATGTCAATTTGTAAACCTCTCTAACACTGTCCAACTTAGTTGAGTGAAACAGGCCGTGCATTTCATTCCACCGAAGTACAGTAAAAGTTCAGTTGAGTGACATTCACGACCTGTATCGCACAGTTAACCCTTTCGACGCCAGCCAGTTTTTATAAAGAAAATACCATTATAGTTAACTGGGTGGAGAAAAAAATGGTCTGCAATATTGGGAATTCCTCTGTGACATGCGTAACATTAGGCCTAATCCTTACCTCCCCAAATAAAGAAAATAGGGTCTTGATTTGATGCCTTTTAGTGACATGGGTGGTAAACCATTGTGGTGCATAAATGCGACATTGGCGGTGAAAGGGTTAAACTGGGCAGTGACATTCAAGGAAGCTTCATATCATGTCTGACAGAAACGCGTTAAACTGCTCATGCGATCATACTGACTTCCTGTTCCTGGACCAGCAGTAGATGAGCAGCACGATGAGGATCAGCCCCACGGCCAGAGCCACCGGGATGGCCACCATCACCTGACCACAGAACGGGGAAAATCACCACCATATTGACACGTACAACGAGATAACAAACAGCCATAATGTGGCAATATTTCAAGTACCGTCATTCGCGGACTATTAGCCCATGGATGCAACCTTGCCTCGGATACGAGGCAGCGCCCGTTTCTCAAAATTTCGACCATTTTTCGACTCAAAGCTCAAGGGGGAAAAAGTGTTGAATTCTATGTTTACAAGCGGCGCCCGTTTCTCAAAATTTCGACCATTTTTCGACTCAAAGCTCAAGGGGAAAAAAGTGTTGAATTCTATGTTTACAAGCGGCGCCCGTTTCTCAAAATTTCGACCATTTTTCGACTCAAAGTTCAAGGGGGAAAAAGTGTTGAATTCTCACTTTACCATCCTGGAATAAGCTTCAAATTGAGTATGATTTTGCTTTTTCTTCAGCTTCAGGGGGGCAACGCCTCCCTGATTCCGTCCCTGTACCATGCCAGGGGCCTGGGCGGACCCAGGACCCCTGCCTTGCCTGTTTTGGGGGATTTTCTCCAGTTGCATCCATGTAAGCCGCAACTTAATTTCCCCCCCCCCCCTTCCCCCGCCCTGCGGCTAGTACAGAGTTGTGGCCTAAACGTTATCGAAAGTGAAAGTAAACTCAACTTAGTGGCATCCTTGATTCAGACCTTTGATCTGTGGCCTTGTTCACGGTTGATGACCAAAAAAATCACCTTGATTTCGGTATATTCTTCACAAAATGACGATCTGTTTCGCGGTCCGACACTTTCGTTTTGGCAGTCAACACACCCGCGATCAACTCTAGACTCAACCGGAAGTGGGCATCATGCATCGCCACGCTTCCGCGGCTTATGCTTCGACATAGCTTATGCGTTACTTTTTTCATATATTTTTTTTTAAAGTAGGGGGTGCGGCTTATATTATGAAGCGGCTTGTTATCCGTGAATTACGGTATTTAAGCATATTTAACAACCAATAATCAACTAAGATAAAAACTCACCAATGCATGTTTTAAGCACACACATTTTAGATCATACTAGATCATCTTCTTGGTATCACAGGAAGGGGGGAGTAAACATTCCAACACCCCTTCCCTGCCAGTCCCCATTGACTACTCAAACATCAATATTCATTACAAAACATATGTATAAATCTATATGAATTCAAAACCGTACATTCATAGCTAAACCTTCTTCACACATACAAACCACAGTCAAGATCATTCCAATGTCAGTCGTGCCCATGACCTCCAGATAACACAAGAGACAGCTGGTGTTCTGGAAAACTGGGCTTAATTTGCTTACAGCAGAGATGCCTAGCCCAGAAGACATCCCCACATAATGATAATCATAATATTGTAAATTCATGACGCACTTGCCTCACGATAAAACCAGGAGCTCAAGGCGTTTACAACAACAAATAGTTATAGTTCTTCTTCTTCTGCGTTCCCAGGCCATTATGGCCATAATGGGTAAGGTACGTATGTGTCCGGTTTTCAGTTTTCACTGGTCTCGCCGCTGCGTACAGATGACAGATTCCGATTTCGGAGGAGCTCAAAGGAGAAAAATTATTTGGAAGAGCAAGGAGAAAAATTATTTCGAAGAGCAAGAAGGTGACTCACCGCAAAGGGAAGGATCTGGCACTTCTGTTTCATGGGTTTTAGGTCCTTGGCATCCAGGGGTAAGCAGAAACTGTGAACAACATACACAACCATTATAATCTATTCATCATCTATGAATTCAAATGTAGCTTGGTAACCTGACAGAGTGAACTACCGGGTACTGTTAAAACCGCTTACAAAGTACAAATATTGCAACTACAGTGGAACCTCCCTTATAAGACCTTCAAAAACCATCCAAAATGAGGTCTTATAATAAGGGAGGGGTCTTATAAGGGAGGTAATTTTAATACTTACAAAGAAGGGCAATGTTTCAGAGAAGTAGGTCTTATGTGGGAGGGGTCTTATAATGGGAGGTCTTATAAGGGAGGTCCCACTGTAGTTACTTTTTAATGCTATTATAATTCCACCAGCAAACAGAAACTATGACCTCAAGCCACAATTTAAAAAAAAATGAAATACAATCTCAATGATTTCTTTCGCCTGCCAAATGCAATGCGTGACTGCAGCGCGAGTGACCCGGGTTCGAATCCCTGCCTCGTCGTTTCTTTCTACCTTGACCCAAAAATTGAACTGAACGTCCAAGTCCTTCGGACAGGGACTTAAAGCTAGTCTGACCCGTACGCTTTACGCATGTAAAAATCCCACAGCAGTTGAAAGTCGGTAAGAGCAGGGAGAAATCCTTCTGCCTGGCACGGCCAAATTGATAGCTAGGTTTTCCAAGTGTGCCCACACCCCCTCCTCACCCTGTGCGTACCCCCCCCCCCCCCAATTTTTTTAATATTTTTAAATTGGGTAGGCGCTGCACTTGCTTCAACACGTTCTCCAGGGGAGAGCAGCCCGAATTTCACAGAGATAAGTCTCTGTCTTTGTCCATCTTAGTCAGCCACACAGTCAATAGGATGAAAGAGAGGGGGGGGGAAAGCTTACTTTAAAAAAATAAAATAAAATTTAAAAAAAGCGAAAAGGAACAAGGAAAAAAAAAAAGAAGTTAAAAATGAAGGCAGAAGTGGTGGTGGGTTGCATGATGAGTGAGCAAAATAGTGGAGAACGGATGAATGATTGGGTGTGGTGTGAGAGTTACATATTTGTTTTAATGCAAATCTGTGTTTCATATTTTTTATTTCATATTTTGATTTTGATATATCTCATCTTATTTCACACGGTGGAAGACAAGTTTCCATGTGCGTTGTACAGTGCCAATGGACAATAAAGAAACTTATGACTTATGACTAGAATATCGTCAGTGAAATTCAAAAACCTTGTATCTCACTTTTGGGGGGTTTTGACTTAGAAAGTCAGCTTTCTGGGTTTTTCCTGCCACCTTCCACCAAAAGCTTGTATCTCTAACGACTTTCTATCTGGGATAAATGAGGTTGTGAAAATAGACGAAAAACTTGTAAGTCCCAAATTCAGATCTAGTTAACCCTTTCACCGCCAGACATTTTTCAGCAAAACGTTTCCATTAAACTTACCTGGGTAGAGACAAAAATCTGTCTGTAATATTGGGGATTCCTCTGTGACATATCTAAAGTAAGGCCTATCCTTACCTCCCAAAATTAAGAGAATAGGGTCTTTGGATAACAGACCCTGATCTGATGCCTTTTAGTGACATGGGTGTTAAATCATTGTGGTGCAAAAATGCGACGTTGGCGGTGAAAGGGTTAAGGACAAAAAACTCGTATCTTCGTTCTTTTCAAGTGTAAAAAAACAAAATTCAAGTAATTTTTACAAAATGCAGGACTAAACTCGCAATGTCTTGAACAACATATTCATCAATCGTGGTCAACGCGGTTCATTTTTGGCTCACGTCGTTTTTTAAAACAAAGTGAGTCTATAGTATCGTACATGTTCGGTTGTGTGTCTGTGTGTATGTATGTGTGTATGTGTGTGTGTGTGTTGCGTCCGTGGCCCCGACCTTTAACCTTAACTCAAAACCTTAACGTTGTCATTTTCTCTAAACATATAAGGCGTTAGAGGGTTAAAGTTAGCAGGATACTTGATTTTGACGTGAGCCTTCAAGTCACGACGATCAAAGTAGTCGGATACATTGATAAAGAACAAAATAAAGATAATCATTTGTTGCAGAGATTACTGTTGTGCAACCTTTAACCTTGACTCAGTCACACTCTTCAAACTAAAGAAGACTCTCACTCTCCACTGAAACTTTAACGTTGTCATTTTCTCAAAAAAACATAAGATGTTAGAGGGTTAAAGTTAGCAGGATACTTGATTTTGACGTGAGCCTTCAAGTCATGGCGATCAAAGCAGTCAGATACATCGGTAAGGAACAAAAGAAAGAAAATCATTTGTTGCAGAGATTACTGTTGTGTTGTACCGAGTAGGAGATACTGGAAAGAAGACTCTCCATTAGATATACAAAAACGCTCTTTAAAAAGAAACACAAGACTTCAGGTGTGTACAAATAGGTACATTTTAACGTCGTCAACTTATATTTTCTGTAACAAATGGATGTACCGAGTGTGTGCGTTGACGGCCCGGTTGTTTAGCTTTATTTGCGCCTTTGAGTAACGGTTGTTCGTGTTCATTTGCTCATCATCTCTGCGCATAACTTAGCCTACTGCACTTCCGGCAACAAGGCCTAGGCCTAGAGTCCATGCCTTACCTCATAATCAAGACGACGTACTTAACATTTAGCCCACATTCATTTCAGTCTTGAAAAAAAAATATACGGAAAATCCAGGGTTCGTCGATTTCACTGCCTTCGACGTACGAATCCTTTGTTAGGCCTAGACAATTGATCACCATGAGCAAAGACTGTACAGGGGAAGATAAACATGGATGAGCTTGCTGGCTGTGACCTTGACCTTTGCTTTGTGGCAGAGGGGGGGGGGGGGAATTAACGAAACGAAAATAAAATATTAGGACTAATATAAAATATCTTACAGAAATGTAGATGATGTGGAACAAGTTTTCATCGCATGAACAATCAGTTTAAAACAGTAACAGATCACGCAACTTCAATTATTAATTTTCTAAGAGTAAGAGGCTTAGACCCACAGGCAAAGACTAGGCCTACTACAGGTGTCCGTAGACCCCCCTTACCCCGGCGGGGGTGTGTGTGGGGGGGATTGGTCACTATGTTTTTTTCTGAAAGCTTGGTCAATATGCTTTTCAATTTTACTTGTTTGCCAAAAATAAAAATAGGGCTCCACTATGTTACATGCGCATACATATAATTAAATTTTAAAGAAAGGGGTAGGGGTGCATAGAAATAATTTTAATTTACACAGTAAAATAAAAATTAATTCTGTTTTCAGATGCACAAGTGTCTACATAACAGTATTCTCTCTATACAGGCATGGGAATTGTCATGGGAATTCCCATGCCTGCTATAGTAATAACAATCAGACGTGAGCCTTGTAGGCTTTGCCTCTTGTTAAAACATGTTTTTTCATTTTTCTCAAAACTTACCAAAATTGAGATACAGACAAACCCCTATTTTACGACCCTCTGTTAAGCGACCACCTCTCATTTGAGACCGGATTTGTTGGCACGGATGCATTTTACTATGTAAACGACCTCCTCTAAAATGCGACTTACGACCGCCATTTTGTTGGTTTTTACGACCGTTGTTGTCGTCTGCATAGACTTCGAGCAAAGGGAAACAACCACGGTCAAGGGCCTGAAAGCGGAGTCGCTTCCCTTGTTGTAGAAAAGATGGCGGAAAGCGTAGGAAAAGCACGAAAACCACTGACTTTGAAAAAGAAAACCACTGACTTTGGACGAGAGTGGAGGTGATTAACAGAAGTCGGCGAAGTGAAACTGTAATACATCGATTGCACAATCCTATGGAGTTGGAAAGACCCGAATCCAGTTTTAATATGTCATTGTATGTGTGCACGAAGAAGAGAGTATGAACTGTGCTGAACTTTTTCTTTCTACGGCTGCCAGTGAAAACCTCCGTCATACGACCCCTCCAATTTACGACCGATTTTTCCGGACATTTTGGAAGTCTTAAAACAGAGGTTTGTCTGTACGAGGTTTTTTAATTTCACTGACGATATACCAAATACAAAAAAACACTTACAAAAAAAAAACCCACAAAAAATCACACACACAGAGACCTGGGAGGGTAGTAGTGAATTAGCTGCTCCCCATCCACACACTCCCCACGGATGACATCATAGTCCTGCCGGCGGCAGCGGGGGCAGGCGTGCTGAGTGGGCCAGGCGAAGTGGAAGGTGCAGCCATCGCAGGTGCCGTCCGAGCACTTGGGGGGCAGCTGGATGGCGCTGGGTGACGTCTCGTCGGGGTCGCAGCGCAGGCTGATGATGGTCGTGCGACCCTCCGGGCACGCCAGGGTAGGGCTAGTGCAAATGAAAGTCACCACTCTCCAATGTATTTCATTTTTGTATATCTCGGGCAGGCCAAAATAGGGCAAGGTGTGTGTGTGTGTGTGTGTGTGTGTGTGGGATAACAGACCCTGATTTGATGCCTTTTAGTGACATGGGTGTTAAATCATTGTGGTGCAAAAATGCGACGTTGGCGGTGAAAGGGTTAAGGACAAAAACCTCGTATCTTCGTTCTTTTCAAGTGTAAAAAAAAAAATTCAAGTAATTTTAACAAAATGCAGGACAAAACTCGCAATGTCTTGAACAACATATTTTTTGAAAAAAAGAAGAAGAGATTTTTGACTTTGCAAGCCTCTTGCTAGAAGCTAGCCCAGCGACTTAATCTCCCTCCGTCAGCGAACCGACCCTCTCTGCTTTCAAAGCTAACCTCAAAACCCACCTGTTCCCCCGTCATTAAAGTTCCTCTCTCTTTATCTTCTCTCTATTGCCATTAGGTCTGTTTCTGCTATATTCCATTTATGTTATCCGTGTGTGTTCGCTTTGTATTGCGCTTTGAATGCTAACGTGTGTGTGTGCTTTGATTTGATTTCTATCAAGATTCAGCGCTGTATAAATACTGTATGTTGTTGTTGTTGTTGTTGTTGTTGTTGTTGTTGTTGTTGTTGTTGTTGTTGTTGTTGTTGTTGTTGTTGTTGTTGTTGTGTGTGTGTGTGTGTGTGTGTGTGTGTGTGTGTGTGTGTGTGTGTGTGTGTGTGTGTGTGAGTGACTGCAGCTTAGTTTGTCTGATGTATTTGTTTTGCTTGTGGCCACTTGTTTTATATTCTGTTTATCCTCCATGCCCCCAGGACGGTCACACACATAATATTCTCATCCGTAGCTGATGCATTTGTACCATAGTACGCAAACCGCTTCTGCTGTTGGGATGATCCCTGGAGTCTTTTAGCCAGGGTAAACCAACAACAACATCACAGATATAGTACTATTATAATAACAAAGCTGGCCCCCCCCCCCAAAAAAAAAGACCTCAAAACAAAAGCAATTTATAACATTACACTACTCACGTTTGAGACTTGTAATAGAAGTGCACATCCTTTTCTGTGTCTGGGGGAAAGAAAAATGAACATGTATTAGCATCAAGCAACACCATGTGGTACTAGAATCGATGTGGTTAAAAGCGCAGCATACTTTATTCACATATAAATTGTGACCCAGCACCACGAAAGGGACATTAAGTCGCTGGGCAAGTTTCTAGCAACAGGCTTGCAAAGTCAAAAATCTCTTCTTTTTTTTTTTTTAAATTTTGAGTTATGGGTATTTTGGTGATCTATAACATCTTATCTTTCATAATCATAAAGCACAATCTTTAATATGGTCTCTAAATGGTCTTATATTGAATGCTTTAACCCTTTCACCGCCAATGTCACATTTTTGCACCACAATGATTTAACACCCATGTCACTAAAAGGCATCAGATCAGGGTCTGTTATCCGAAGACCCTTTCTCTTAATTTTGGGAGGTAAGGATAGGCCTTACTTTAGATATGTCACAGAGGAATCCCCAATATTACAGACAGATTTTTCTCTACCCAGGTAAGTTTAATGGAAACATTTTGCTGAAAAATGTCTGGCGGTGAAAGGGTTAAAAAGAGTAGGTCAGTGCATTTTCTTCAGCTAGGCTAGACTGCGTTTTCTCAAAATTGCCGACACTCAACCATAATGAATTTAAACGCTCATAACTCTGGAACGGAAAAAGATACAAGAATAGTTCATGTATCATTAGAATTGTCTGAAGTTTTCAAATGTATCATTTTCTTAGAACGGTCAGTTTGACACTTAATGTCCCTTCCGAGGTGCTGAGTCACAATTAACGCACTCGCCTAAATGACTCAACTTAGAACTTACTCAACTCATAAAACTTTCTTCTCTTCCAGTTTACCGTATTCTACGGACTACAAGGCGCACCTGATTATAAGGCGCACCCCCCAAAGTTGACACAAAATTCAGATTTTGATATTATAGTTTCTTACTATATTATCAGTCACATTATAAGGCACAGGGGTCTTAGTCTAGGAACAAAAGGATCGCCCTATAGTCTCTAAAATAGGGTACTC
This sequence comes from Phymorhynchus buccinoides, assembly GCA_017654935.2. Lineage (NCBI taxonomy): Eukaryota > Metazoa > Mollusca > Gastropoda > Neogastropoda > Raphitomidae > Phymorhynchus > Phymorhynchus buccinoides. The sequence continues at coordinate 51,639,670 of CM065687.1, forward strand.
ATAAATCTCACGTTCCAAACACCCGTTTCAGCCAAATCCAAACACCCGTTTCAGCCAAATCCAAACACCCGTTTCAGCCAAATCCAAACACCCGTTTCAGCCAAATCCAAACACCCGTTTCAGCCAAATCCAAACACCCGTTTCAGCCAAATCACCATGCATTCTTTCTTTCTTGTTATATGTATTTGCTTTGGTTGTCGTTGCTCTTTTCTCAGTGATCATTATTTACAAGGTTCAAGTTTATTGTCCAGCAGACTGTATTGCTATAACTTTGTTCTAAGTTGAGTACCTAGCATATAAGCATTTTGCTTTTTGTACTCGAAATCAAGTGTATGTTGCTGCACTATATTTTGAAACAAAAATAGGTAAAGGTAAAGATGTGCCACCCCCCCTGCATTTCTCGGTTAATTGTATTTTTCCGTGTTTGCCTTTCTTACCATACATAAAGCTGTATTTTAGGAACATTTTGAGCTAATTACCTTTTTTGAATACTAACCCTAACCCTAAGCCTAACCCTACCCCCCACTATGTACTGCAGTACACTGCGATTTGTCACAGTTGTGGTTCATTGCGTTTTTCCGTCTTATAGGGGGGGGGGGGGGGGGGTAGGGTTAGGCTTAGGGCTAGGGCTAGGGTTAGTATTCCAAAAAGGTTATTAGCTAAAAATGTTCCTAAAATACAGCTTTATGTATGGTAAGAAAGGCAATAACGGAAAAATACAATTAACCGAGAAATGTAGGTTTAATTTTTTTAGATTTAATTTTTTTTAAATTTAAACCAAATTATCATGCATTTAGAAGATCAGGGCTGCCTACCCTCTGTCGCAGTTTCCAGGGACAAATCGCTGAAACAACCAGGGACACAGGCTTATTTCCAGGGACAAACATCGCAGTGTCAGGCATCATGAAATACATTTCGTGATCTAGCCAAATTTCTGCGACTCGTGATATTTTGGGCAGTCTTTCTGTTGCTTTTCAGTGCCAGCATGGTTTTACAGTGGAGTCCAGCTATAACGAACTCGCTTTTAGCGAAATTTCGAGATTAACGAACTGACTTCAATTTCCCGGCAAATGCCCTTCTATTTGTCACTTACAAAGCCATGGGTATAACGAACAAAAAATCCTTTTGAAATAACGAACACCTGCTTTTTATGAACACATGTTCTACGCCCCAGGCTAATTTTATTTACTTGGAAAAATAGCCTATAACGAACTCAGCCTGTGCGATGCGCTGCAAAAACCTAGGCCTTCAAACTCCAAGCTAGAACGTGTTGTCAAGAAGAAGGAAGTTGGAAAATATGAACTGCGCATGCGTGAAGCCACACCTCTCCCCACTTGGACGGAAGCACGCGCAGCTGCAAGTGTGTTGCGAAAATATTTTGAGGCAAAATTGGAGGACTTGAGAAGTTTCTTTCAAAAATGGACAAACTTGTTGAAAAGTGTGCCAAAACAGATCAGCGTCAGACAACACTGCTGAACTTCTTCAAGCCTTGTACATCCCGTGATTAAGACAGACGATCCAAACTGGTCAAGTTTATGTTTTCGGTTTATCATTGGTGAGTGTTTGAACTGCTTTTGTTTTCAACATACATTGTACAATGTACATGCTTAACGAAATCCTGATACAACGAACTGAGTCTGTGTTCCCTTAAAATTCATTTTACCCGGACTCCACTGTATATTCAAAATCTTTTTGGTGTTCGATAACCAATCAGCAATGACTGAAAATAAAATGTCAACAGTGCCTGTCATTTCAGGTGTTCCTGTGTTTAACCCTTTCACCACCAACGTCGCATTTTAACACCACAATGGTTTAACACCCATGTACACTAAAAGGCATCAAACCAGGGCATGTTTTCCAAAGACCCTATTTTCTTTAATTTAGGGAGGTAAGAATAGGCCTAATGTTATATACGTCACAGAGGAATTAAACCAAATGTTATATAAACTATGTTATATATGTCACAGAGGAATTAAACCAAATGTTATATAAACTAATGTTATATACGTCACAGAGGAATTAAACCAAATGTTATATAAACTAATGTTATATACGTCACAGAGGAATTAAACCAAATGTTATATAAACTAATGTTATATACGTCACAGAGGAATTAAACCAAATGTTATATAAACTAATGTTATATACGTCACAGAGGAATTAAACCAAATGTTATATAAACTAATGTTATATACGTCACAGAGGAATTAAACCAAATGTTATATAAACTAATGTTATATACGTCACAGAGGAATTAAACCAAATGTTATATAAACTATGTTATATACGTCACAGAGGAATTAAACCAAATGTTATATAAACTAATGTTATATACGTCACAGAGGAATTAAACCAAATGTTATATAAACTAATGTTATATACGTCACAGAGGAATTAAACCAAATGTTATATAAACTAATGTTATATATGTCACAGAGGAATTAGCAATATTGCAGATATTCTTTTTCTCTACCCAGTTACGTTTGATGGTATGTTTTGGCTGAAAAATGGCTGGCGGTGAAAGGGTTAATACTAAGATCAGCTAACAAGACAAGTGACTGCGCTACTACGTCTTGATTTGACTCAGTTTCCAGGGACACCAGACAGAAAAGTGCATTCCAGGGATAGGGTGCCCATTTTAACTTTCCAGGGACAAATAGGCAGCCCTGGAAGAAAGACATTCCTGCGTTTGAGCATGTCTTGTCTATCCTCCGAAGTCGGAGTGTGGCTGCCCACATGGCGGGGTAATCAAAAACGGTCACACACACAATGTTCTCATCCCTAGCTGGTGCATTTGTGCCATAGTGTTCAAGTGCTTTGGCTGTTGGGATGATCCCTGGGGTCTTTAAAGACCCACCAGATCACGTGTCAAAATCACGGGTTTCACGTGTTTTTCCTCTTTTCCTCCCATACAAATGCTCCCCAATTCAAACCGAAACATCATTTTAAAGAGCAGCCTCAATTTGAAGACAGGGACATGTGTATGTGGGTCACAGCTACCCAGGAAAAAACCCAAGGGACTTAATCGTGGTGCGTCAGTGTGTCTTTAAGCCAGGGTAAGACAACAACAACAACAACAACAACAGCAGCATGTCTGTCTTGTCTCCATCATTGTCTTTGTGGTGATTCCGTCTCTCTAAAGACATGTCCACCATGGACATCTCCAATGCACTGACCCTCAGCCTGGAAGCCCCCGGTTTGATACAGACTCTCCAGAGACACGTTGGTCACTATCTTGGTCAGCTGGGTGGCCAGGCTGAAACACACACAATCAATCAATCAATCAATCAATCAACCAACAATTATTTTCAGATTATTAAAATTCACCCCAAAAAAGGGAACTGTTTTAATAATATAAATCTTGACAGAGCAACTCAATGCAATAGACGATTTTCGGGAAAAAAAGCTAGGGGAGAGCACTTCGTGAAAATTAGACTTGTTTACCTCCATTACTTGGTCAAATAATGCAACAATCGCGTTGAAGCTTGAAACCGCAGGATGCGAGTCAACGACTTGCAAACATTGTTTTTTGAAAAATTAGGGGTGGCCTGAGTAGCCACAAACTGATAGAAATATAAATGACATCAATTTTAAAATGACACACAGTGTTCTAAGTGCTGTATGCCTGCTCAAACACACGAGTCGAGAGCTGGGGATCTACCTGATGGTAGAGTAACTTCCCCTGTTTGACCGATTGAATTAGGCAAGATCACTCCCACACACCATGAAATTACTCCCCTTAATTATTTCCGAACAGTTCCTATTCTAACGTACTTGCGTTCTTACAGAACTGGCAGTACAATTGAACTAAAAACACATCACGACGCTACCAGATTAAATCTTGAAAAATCGGTCATAAAAGAGGGGGGTCTTAAATCAGGGGTGACCAAAACAATGCACTCACTACACCGTATATGAAGCACAGCACAAGCATATGTCTACTCACTACTTTCACCCTTTGCTCAAGAGTGAGCGTCACACGTTTCCTTTTGTTACCCACATCGCTACACTGTGCTTTCTCCGCCATTCTTGAATGAAACATCCGGAGTAGCGCGGCTTGAATTAGCGCAGAGAAATCTCGCGAGATCGGACCCTCGCGAGATTGACATTGGCTAACAACAGTGGTACCCCAGCTATGCGTCGGCTCGAACTGAGGCCGAGAAGGATAGATATCATACGTTTTTGAGACTGATAATTGTCAGAATGTGTTGCATCGGTCGTAAAATCAACAAGATTTACGGTTGTAAAACGCGTTAGAAGGGGAGTCGTAAATGAGGAGGCAAGTTTTGAAGAAAAACGATCCGTCATTCATATTTCGGTCTTAAAAGAGGGGAGGTCGTAAATCAGAGGGCCGTTCGTGAGGGGGTCGACTGCATAATAAACTAAAACGAAACGAAAGAAAAAAAATGGTCTTCAAAAGTCGATGTTGTCAAGATGAGGGGGTAAAAATGACAGTAGTGAACTGGGAGTAGAAACAGAAGGAATGACACCACACAAATCGTTAGCCCTTTGTGTCCTGGCTCTGTCAACTGTGGACTACACTCCCAATGTGGCGGTACCATAGCCGATGAGGTTTAACCGAGGCGTGGTTACTGCTACACCTATCTATAGTGTTAAAAGCTCGGGACTTTTCTGGTGTTGCACTGCCTCCGGGCATTGCAGCCAGTATTGTTCTCACCATCTTTGTATTTACAAATGTCCTATATGTGTCTATGACCGAGAGGACGTAAAACATCATTTTCATCCCAACCTGCGGGTTCCAGAGAGAGAGAGAGAGAGAGAGGGAGGGAGGGAGAGAGAGAGAGAGAGAGAGAGAGAGAGAGAGAGAGAGAGAGAGAGAGAGAGAGAGAGAGAGAGAGAGAGAGAGAGAGAGAGAGAGAGAGAGAGAGAGAGAGAGAGAGAGAGCAACACATTTTCCTAAAAAAACACACACAAACCCCCCCAGAAAAAACTAACAACAAAATGAACATCAAGTTTTCAAAATCGCACTGAATCTGAATCTGACTCTGGCTACACTGCTCTGTCCCACTGGACACTTACAGCGTTGTGCGTTGCGACAGAAAGAAAAATAAACCAAACTAAAAATCAACACAAAAACAAAGGAACTAAAATTAGAAGTCTCCCCAGCGTTTCATGTCTCAAGTCAGGCCAATCCGGCTACCTTAGCGGCCCCCGGGGACGTACCCCGACCACTACAAGTTCAGCGAGTCATTCCCAAAGAGAAACGACTGCAGACTAAGCTCCCTTTACTCTTTAATACTTGCGGGATTGATAGCGAAAAGTAAGCGTGAATCTAAGCCCGACAAAGGCGCTGGTGATAGATCAAGTGCACTCGACAATTTGTATGGCGTAGGGCAGAATGGTTTAAAATAATTATTTTTAAAAAATAGATTGGAGGGGGTGGAGAAAAAAACTGTCAGCATACAACAAATTCATCTCCCATCTTACACCCCCACTCACCCTACCTTCCTCCAGCCCCCTTTTCTGTTGCCCCCCCCTCCCCCCCTCCCTTTATCTCCACCCCACTTGGTGACAGGCTGTAGCTGACCTGACAGGCTGGGTGGAGACGAGCGGTTTCTGTGTGTCTGACTGGGGGATGAGGGTGGATCGACACACCATGCCCTCCACCTGGCTAGCCATGTTCAGCAGCTGTCGACAAAACAGTAACACCCACCCCCCCCAATGTTACATCGTGACCACATCTCCATTGCACACATTGTGGGTTGAACCTAGATTGGCATCTCTGCTTTGCAAAGACATTGACATATTGTTTATCTCTGGGGTCAAAAAGAAGATTTTTTTGTGTGGTGTAAAAATGCAATCATTATAGTGATGTACTTTTTGGGGGGTTTGTTTGTTTTAAAATAACTACTAATAACAACACCAACACACACAGACACACAGAACATGCACAGAAACACACACACAGATATACAAAAAACATTTAAAAAAAAAATTAGTATCAATTAAAAATGTAACTGTTGACAGATCACAAGAACAGAAAAAAATGTAAAGGTAGCGTAATTCAGTCATTCCATATTACCTGTACATATGCACTAAACAAAAGCTCAGGAATTGTTTTAAAATCTGTGTTTCATTCAAAGCATGTGTGTGCAAAACCCAGTTGAAAATTGACAGAAACAACAAAACACACACAAAAAGAAAACAAAATAAGGATTTATCATATTTTTGCTTACCTTTGTGTAAAAAAAAAATGAACACAGAAAAGACACCACCCAAAAATAGTCCTTAAGTGATATGGGATCACAAAGACGGTAACAAGAGATAGGCACCTTGTTTTAAAAAAAAAATCATAAATGAGAAAAAGAGAGGAGCATGGAGTTTGGGTATAAATTAAAAACAAATATGAAAGAAAGCAACAAGAGCCGGAGAAAGAGAAAAAAAGGAACATAAAAAAATAATAATTTAAGAGCTTAAAGGCATGCAAGCATACCAGTACCTTTACAAAGTGCAGCCATGCATACTTTAATGTGGTAGACGGCATGTGTGTGTGTGTATGTGTGTGATTGTGTGTGCGTGCGTGCATGCGTGTGTGCATGTGCGTGTGCATGTGGGTGAGCGTGTATGCATGCTTGCGCTTGTGCATGTTCATCTGTGTGTGAGTGCACACTTTAATGAGCATGTGTTCCACGGAGTGTGCATATCTGTCCATACGTACGTCGTTAATAATTATGAGCAGCGTTGTTATTATCTACAAACAGGCGTTGCACTTTCAAGGCAAACAGTTTGTGTCACAATTCATATTTCCCAACATAAATCATTCAAACAGCCATGCTTGCTAGCAACACTTAAATGATAAGTTTTAGTAAGCTATGGCAATGCTTCATCGAAAGTAGTAAGAATCCTTCATGCTCCTATTACCATCTTCAGGATATGGCAAAAAAACAATACAGAAACCATAATGCAAACAATGAATATGAAGCGAGCATTAACCTTTACCGGATGTTGCTTGTGATTATTCTTCTCCGGATGATGCGGGTCTCCCAGTACCCACAGATTTTTACATGCATTTTAACAGTGTTTATCCCCGTCCAGATGATGGGGGTCCTCCAGGACCCATACTCGTCAAAGAGTCACCATGTGTTTATACTTCTCCAGATGGCGCGGGTCTCCCACGACCCCTACTCAATGCACTGCAGTGACATATTTCTGCTCTTTAAAGTAGGGGTCGTAGGAGACCCGCGCCATCTGGACAAGTATGTTAAAATGACGCGTCATATTACGTCATTTATATTTTATACACATTAATGAAATTTCACACACTTAAAGCCATTTACGTTTTTGACAAAGTCATGAAATTTCATGAAGATTGCTTAAATAGTTTTAGAGATATAACATTATTTGTGTGTCAATGGGTCGTGGGCGATCCCGGAAGTCTGGTAAAGGTTAAGATTCCAAAACCACTCAAGGGTTTTTCACTTTTTCACTACGTAGCACGCACATATGCGTGTTAGAAGCTTCCTCCGTTCAGTACGCAGCACATACATGTGTGGTGACTTTGACTATGAACAGTGCACGTCTAAGTACGATCTAAGGGGCAAAACGTCTTTAATTATATTCAACAATCAGTTATCTGTCTTCTGAGTGCTTTCCCTTGAGAAAAAAACCTGGTCTAAATTGGTCACAAGCAGCTTTTGAAAAGACCAACTGAAGGCACGGCCAATAGTGGCAAAGAGGTGGAAACACACTATCAGAACAAGATGGATATCGTCGCTGTCCGACACTAACCGTGTATCTACAAAATTTGACAAAAATAGATTTTTCACTGAAACTCCTTCCAGTGACCTCACGCAGGTTTTCTATAAATATCTTGTGTCTGCGACCAATGAAAATGCTCAAATTTGTCACATGATACCACGGAAATAATCGTGTATGTGGCGGGTTGTTGCTGGTTTTGACGCGCGATAAGCGTGTAACTGGTCATGCTAATCGTGTAACTGTCGGCAGCTGTCGTATCTCCCATTGTGAGAACAATGCACTAACTTTGTGACTAACCGTGTAACTGATTTATCACGAAAATGTTGGGTGTTAATGCAACTTTTATTGTGTCACATGTTTACTCATCGGTAAAGAAGAAGGGTCAAGCGCATATCAAATGGGGATTGACTTTGTAGCAGGCGACAATATGTTTTTTGATGCTCCTGTAAAATCACTGATTGTGTAAATACACGGTTAGCGTCGGACAGCGACGATATGTTTGTAGTCCTGCATTTGTGGTGTGAAAATAGAAAACATTAGGCAAAGAAACTTGATGTAGTTATAGCTAGTGACTTGTTCTGTCCAACAATACCAAACACTCACACACTTGGTATGCAAACAAAGTAAGGAAAACTGTAGAGATGAAAACTGTCGGTTTTACTACGTCTGTGGTGAAAAGCTACTGGGAATTAGTAGAGTAGAGTGGCACAGTGGTAGCGCGTTCGCTTCGTGTCAAGTAAACCCGAGTTCGAACCTGGGTACGGGGGATTTTTTCCTCTCATTCTGCACTAGGCCTTAACGGTCTGAACGTGGAGTCTTTCGGATGAGACGATAAACTGAGGTCACATGTGCCCATGCACTTAGCATACGCTAAACCCAGTGGCAACGAAAAAGTTGTCATTTGGTAAAAATGTATCCCCCCCCCCCCCCATCAGTGACAAAAATCGCATGCAAATTTATTAATTTTTTTTAATTGGGTGGCGCGCCTCTGGCTGCGACGCGCTCTCCAGGTGGGAGTAACCCAAATTTCACAGACGCCTCTGTGACTATAAAGTACCTAATACTAATACAAAACATGCACAGTTGAGTATTCTATTCAAAACCAATTCACAATTCGCACAGACATAAACTTTGGAAAACATTTTGCATGTTCATAGCGAATCTCCCAAACAATAATATTGGAAGATAGGTATTATGAATCCAAACCAGCACTTTGTAAGCAAGTAATTTAAGGGGGGAAAAAAAGCAAATAACAAAAAAGCCACAAATTAAAAACACCAGTCGAAAGCTAAATATGACAACAAAATATACTTAGAAGTGTCGTCCATTTTTTTATTTTTATTTTTATTAAAATATAAAACAAACTAAAGACAAAACAAACAAATTTTAAAAAAACTGGCTGCCGAATATGTAAAAAAATCTAAAAATTATTTTTAAAATAATGCAATTCCAACTCACCAAAGTCAAGTGAATTAAAATTTATATGAAAAAACATACACTAAATTTCCAAAGCTAAGACTACTGAAAAAAAAGCATCAAATTTAAAACTCAAGTTAATGAGCTTATCTCATTCTTTTCCAGCAATGAAACAAAAAATATGAAAGAAAAAATGGAAAGAAAGGTAAAGCATTATGTTATGCTTCGGTAACACAAAAGACCCACAGGGTTTCGCTAACTGCAAATCTTCATACTTCTGAAGAAACTCCAAACAAAAACACATAGCCTACACGCGCACACACACACACACACACACAGATACACACAAACACACACACACTCTGTGACCAGCAGGGATGCATCTAGAAATTTCTAAACTGGGGGGCATTGCCCCCCTTGGTGTGGAAATTTGGGGGGATCTGGAAATAGTTAGGGGGGCGGGGGTAAATCAATGCCAGTTAACGTGTCGATCAAGGGATGTAGTGCGGAAAGTTTTACAACCTGTGGTGAACGCATTGTTCTATTTGTTTTGTAAGCACCAGTCACAAAACATCGCTTTTGATTCACTGTCAAATTCTAGCCAAGGTCTGCTTTTTTTCCAACTTTCCATGAACTCATGCTTTCGCTTTTTGAAAGGTGGTGGAGCGACACTACTACTAGCAATGGGATCGTCGGTGACATCACAGTCCTGATCCGATGCTTCATCATTCGATGAACTTTCCCCGTTGTCATCACTAACTGCTGATGAGGAACAAGGTTGTTGATCAATGTTGCACTCCACAGTCGCACTGTTTTCTTTCTTTTTAGAATTCACAGTAAAATAATCCAGAAGCGATGCCATTTTTGAGCGGGCTCACTTACACTGCGCCCGGAAATAGTAAATGAAAGAGAAAGCCGTTGATTGGCTATGCTATTTTTAAGACCCAATCAAAATGCTCTTTCTTTACTGTCGAAAGGAAATGCAGACTCGGTACAGCCCACGCAGCCACGCAATCTAGGCCTAGTGCCGAACAAGTTATTTTCAAACGATTTTTTCGTTAGCGGGATTTCACAAAATTTGGGGGGATTTTCCCGCAGCATATTTTTATTTTGCGGGAACATCAACAATTTTGCGGCAATGCCGCAATGCCGCGCTCTAGATGCATCCCTGGACCAGCATCCAAGTTTTTAGTGCCAAATCAATCAGTCATGAAAAGAAACACTTAGGCCGCACACACAGTAGACGCAGAAATCCCAGGCGCAATCCGTAAATAACAAAAAGAAAGAAGGAAAACAATGAGCGCATGTGTCAGTATTTCCCCTAATCTGTATATTTCTTCCTTCAGGGAGCTGCCAAGTTCGAGGCTCACCGAAACGAGACAGCCCAGGCACATCAAGAAGCGCGAAAAAAATTGCATGTGCAGCAGCAATTCTCCAACTCCAACAGATCCCCTCAACTCTTTCCGGTCCCCACTGTCACAAAACCTTCAAGGCCCGCATCGGACTCGTCAGTCATCTTCGTACCCAGCCCACATCCTGAGCCCTTTGACATTGGAACTGTTGACGGATGGTCTTCATCTCTCGGAACGGACGAGCATCATATTTCTTCCTTCTTTCTTTCACTTATTTATGGGTTTCTGTGCGTAAGTTCCGCGTCTTTAGTGTGTCGTTGCGCATATGCAGACTTCAGGGTCTAATGTTGGTGCGTCAGCAATGCCCATGTACCACATACCACACACCTCTACTGACAAAATAATAACAGAAAACATTTGGTTTTCCTTCCCCCTGTGACAAACACACGCACACACACACACACACACGCACACGCACACGCACACACACACACACACACACACACACACGCACACACACTCACACACGCGCACACACACAATACATACACACAATACATACACACACACACACACACACACACACACACACACACACACACATAGAGACACACACACACACGCACACACACAAGATTAAACAACAACATACGGTATTTATACGGCGCTGAATCTTGATATAAATCAAATCAAAGCGCACACACACGTTAGCATTCATAACCCATTCAAACAAAAATGCAATACAAAGCGAGCACACATGTTTGACATAAATGGTATACAGCAGAAACAGACCTAAAGGCAAGAGAGAGAGAAGAGAAAGAGAGTGGAGCCTCAATCACGGGGGAACAGGTGGGTTTTGAGGTTAGATTTGAAGGCTGAGAGGGTCGGTCGCTGACTGAGGGAAAGAGGAAATATGTTCCAAGATGTCGGTCCTGAGACAGCAAAAGAGCGCCGACCAACAGTTGAAAGCTTATACCTAGGGATCTGGAGAGAAAGCGGGTCAGAAACTGAACGTAAAGTGCGAGCTGGCGCATAGATGGAAATATTGTCGCAGAGGTAAGATGGAGCAGCTTTATGGATAGATTTATAGCAAAGGGTGTTTAATTTATACTCAATTCTGTCTGTGACAGGAAGCCAGTGCAAAGAACGGAGAAGAGGGCTAACACACACATATACACACACACACACATGTGCAGTCCTATCCATTGATATTGATTGTACATACACACACTTTGACATACACACATACATGCACATATTCACATGCACGCAACCACTTTAACATACATAAACACTCCCCCCCCCCCCCCCCCCCCCCCCCCGTCTAATATCACGAGAAGTGGATAGACGTTAAATCAAAGACACACACACACACATACACTCACATTTGCCATGCACTGACACCAACATTTCACATTAATTTCCCATAAAACCAAATGTTAGTAAGAAAGCCACCACCTGGTAAATATATTATATCGATGCAAAGCCAACCGTTAAATGAAGCAGGCATAATAGGTAAGCCTTGTCAAGTCCCAGTTTTAATCAAACCTGCGTGTACTTTACCATACAGCACTACTAGAGAAAGCTGCACAAAATGTTAATATTCAGGCAATCAGTGTTAAAGTTAACCAACAAAAAAGAGGGGTGGAAGAAATGTTCGGTTACTTACAAGTTGTCCCAATTATCTAAGGACAGATTATACTGATAAATCAGAAGAAGGAAAAAAGTCACATGTTACCACACATACGTGAGATAGACTGAAAAAGAGGTATTAAAAACTGAAAGAAAATTATTAAATAGAGAGATAAAAACTAAATGATAGACATTTTTCTTCAGCAACCTGCTCTTAAAGTTCACCTTGATACAGATAAGGTTTTAACGGTTACAGCTTTTTTTGAAAGATTTTTTGCTCTCTGTTTCAAACACATTTTACCTGACTTCAAAACGATCCATTGGGCACATATTTTGAAATGATTGAGTGAATACAGAACAGTGTACTTTAAGAAAAAAACACACAACAAACACCATAAGTTGTTAACCCATTAACTGCCACCAACGTATTACATACTGACCTGATGACATTACTGACGATGTTATCAGAAGAGGAATAACCCTGATATGCTGGTTTTTGCTCTAACATAGTAAAAAGAGCTATATATATATCCCCAGACCATTTTGCCAGACTGGCTCTATCAGTTGTCTTTTCCATGGCATGATTTGCCCAATTATTTTTTCTTTAATTTGTCTCTGGTAGTCAAGGGGTTAAGGAAGAGTAGAAGGCAATTGTAAAGTAATCAGAGAAGAGGACAGGTATGATGTAATAAGAGAGAAAACAATGGATCGTGTGAAAGTTATTCAATGAAAAATAAACGAATGCCAGTCCCAGTGATTTCTCAAATGACTATATCAGTCAGCACACAGGTAGGTACCTTGGCTAATGCTTTCTTTGCCTGTAAGAACATAAATGGTTCAGAAATAAACGTAGAGAAGTCAGCCACAATATTGATGTTTGCAGTTCTGTAGAAAGGTTAAAAAAAAACATTAGCACTTTCAGGAGTGCAAGTGCGCAGTAATGCCGTTGTACATTTGCAAAATCACATGAACAACAAAATCGGAAGAAGAAGAAAAAAGCCACGCACACCCATCTACGTGTATGTCCATTTAATTCACATATGTGTACACACACACACACACACACACACACACACGCACACTTTGTTTTCAGAGTTTAAATTATTTATGAAAATCAAAGCTATATTCACAGCATACAAAATCACAAAAATAGCACATATTAATTATAAAAAATAATAATAATAAAACCGCAGTCAATAACAGAAACATTCCAACAAACACGTTTCGGTTCAAACTGAAATTGCAAAATACAATTTCAGGTTCAGATTGTATCTTGAAAACACACTATACACATTTTGGTCCTAAAGGAAAATTGAACTCAAAACTTGGAAGAATAAAAAGGCATCAGAATAGTCTGACGTCCAATCCTCTGAAAACCTCGGTAAAAGGGCCATTAACACATTGACGGCGGGGCGCCTTTGGAGTCGCGGCCCTTGAACATCACCCACTGCTGGGCCGCATTTAAAGTCGCCCAACGGTATAAGGTAGAAAATTCATGCAAAACTCTTGACCACAGTTTTCCTTACTTTCGCGAGTAGTTTCCCTTTAAGCACACTTCCGTTATCTTCCATTTCTTTGTGTTCAATCGCCGATTTGACGCCAATTACAAACGAAAATGCCAAACCATCGTGGTCTAACAAGAGAGGAGATTCTCCACCTTCTGGATTTGGATGAACCTGATGATAACAATCCCAAATACTTGTTTTCTGACTCAGAAAGTGATGAACGAAGCGAGGAGGAGCATGAAAACGAAGCTAGTGTGTCAGTGCTCTACTAGTACAAGTCAAGAGACTGAGAGTGTTGGTCGTGGTAGGGGTGGCGGCAGGGGGTGTCGTTTTTCCCCATTTTTCAAGTCGGCATGTAAAAAGCGTCATTCCTATCAACTTAAAAAATACACAGACGAATTCAGCAACCTTTTTTCAGCAAGTATGCAAAATTTGGTTGCAAAATGACATCATTCAGCTTCGCAAGACGCGTTTGTTTACAACCACCCAATTTCTATTAAATTTTGCAGATCCTCTGACAATTCTGATGCCTGAAAGCCAAATTTATTTAACCCTTTCACCGCCAAAGTCACATTTTTGCACCACAGTGATTTAACACCTGTCACTAAAAGGCATCAAATTGGGGCCTATTATCCAAAGACCCTATTGTCTTAGTTTTGGGAAGTAAGGATAGACCTTATCTTCTATATGCCACAGAAGAATCCCCAATACTGCAGATGGATTTTATTCTCTACCCAGGTAAATTTAATGGAAATCTTTGGCTGAAATATGGCTGGTGGTGAAAGGGTTAAACATTCATAATAATTATTCTAGGCAAAAATGTTGTCCAACAGAAAGCATAGCTTCAGTTTCAAATCCTATCTTTCAAAAGAGAACGCGTATTTCAAAGAATAAAAACAGGGACATTTCACTTGCACCTACCTGGCTCGCCTCGGTGACATTATTGACGCACAAGGGCAGAGCCTCGTCTTTGGCGTTACACAGAGTGAGATTGAAGCCATGGTAATACATGGTGCCCCCCGAGGTGAACAGTCGCCCCCCTTGAACATAGTGAACCCTGGACGAAAAGAAAAAAAGAAAAAAAGAGAGTGCAATTAAGTGACCCTCGAACAATCCATGCAGGTGTCTTTATATTGCATTTGTGTATTCTTATGTAGAGCTGTGTACTTTTATGTCTCGTTTCATATTTAAGCATGATTTGGAAAATATTGTTCTATGTGATGTCTTTTATGTTGAAATCGCGGCTGTTGCCATATTTAATTTCTCATTTTGAGATAATAAAGATTTGTTGAAGTTGAAGTTGAACAAGAGGGACACAGAGATTCTTTCAAGAAAGGACAGCACACCCGGTCCTCTACTATTCCTTCTTCCCTCGCACGCTGAGAGAATGGAACTCACTCCCTACAGCCATGACAGACACCATCAGTCCAGAAGTTTTCAGGGCCGGCCTCGGTGGCATCACCACCAGCCACCGGGCCTCTTTCTGCTAAAAATCCATGCAGAAATGTAAATAGTTTTAACGCAAGACTTTTAGTGCAGTACTGCACTGTTCTAAAATCCTGTTTTAATGCCGCCTGCCTAATGTGACCAGTTAGTTGGACTTTAAAAGCCCACGATAGGGCCCTGTCCAGTAATTGGAAGAAGAAGAAGAAGAATTAATTATCGTAATTCATGGACTATTAACAGCAACTTTTTTATTTGACACAGATCCCCGTAGTCCCCGTGGACACAGATCCCCGTGGTTTGTCTAATTCTCGGGCCTTAACGTTACCAAAACTGAAATCAACTCAGAACCTGGCCTCTATCGTGACGAAAAAGAAGAACACAACACTGAAAGTCATGACAATCAACTTAAAACAATCGAAATTCGGCCAGTCTGTATGCATTTGGCAGATTATCAGCAGCTCAATCTGGTTCAGAACGGAATGATTGCATTTGTTTTCGACTCTGTTGACAAATGCGGACATACCAGGGCTCCCAATCATCCTGCAAAACAAGGGGTCCCAGGGACTCCTTCACTTACAGCATAGAGGGTCCTAGAGACGGGATAGAGGGCCCCAATGGCATTGCGAATGCTAAAAATAATTTTTCTAGTGCATCCCTGGGACCCCCTGCACATTCTTTTAGAGAGTCCTTTAGAATTTTAGTACTTATTGACCACAAATGGGGGTCCCTGGGAGCCCTGCATACCTTCAGTTCAGTATCAAGAAACTGTTGGTAGCAACAGCAGATAACCAGTTATAAATCCTTATCACATGCCTTATTTTGAAGCAAAACATTTTCTGATTTCTCCCAACACACTCGAAGGGAAACAATTTCCAGAGACAGGAAGCTTCATATGCTCTGGCTTGCAGTTGCAGACGACGCAAGTTCAAGTTCCGGGTAGAAAAAGGTTGCCGGTTAACTCGTCTCTCTCTCTCTCTCACTCACCCATCCAGAGCTGTGAAATCATATTGTTGCCCCTAGTGGTCGGTGAAGGTACAGTTTGACTTGCAGCACACACACACACACACACACACTCTCTCTCTCTCTCTCTCACTGAGTCTCTCTCTATCTCTCTCACTGACCCATCCAGAGCAGTGGAATCATAATGGTGGCCCTGTTATTCAGTAAAGGTACAGTCTGACTTACAGAACACACACACACACACACACACACACACACACACACACACACACACACACACATACACACTCTCTCTCACTGAGTCTCTCTCTCTCTCTCTCACCCATCCAGAGCAGTGAAATCATAGTGTCCCCCCTCGTGATCAGTGAAGGTACAGCCTGACTTGCAGAACACACACACACACACACACTCTCTCTCTCACTGAGTCTCCCTCTATCTCTCTCTCTCTCACTGAGTCTCCCTCTATCTCTCTCTCTCTCACCCATCCAGAGCGCTGAAGTCATAGTGTCGCCCCTGGTGATCGGTGAAGGTACAGTTTGACTTGCAGAACACACACACACACTCTCTCTCTCACTGAGTCTCCCTCTATCTCTCACTGAGTCTCCTTCTCTCTCTCTCTCACCCATCCAGAGCAGTGAAGTCATAGTGTCGCCCCTGGTGATCAGTGAAGGTACAGTTTGACTTGCAGAACACACACACACACACACACTCTCTCTCTCACTGAGTCTCCCTCTATCTCTCACTGAGTCTCCTCTCTCTCACCCATCCAGAGCGGTGAAGTCATAGTGTCGCCCTTGCTGATCGGTGAAGGTGCAGTCTGACTTGCAGAACACACACACACACACACTCTCTCTCTCACTGAGTCTCCCTCTATCTCTCACTGAGTCTCCTCTCTCTCACCCATCCAGAGCAGTGAAGTCATAGTGTCGCCCCTGGTGATCAGTGAAGGTACAGTTTGACTTGCAGAACACACACACACACACACTCTCTCTCTCACTGAGTCTCCCTCTATCTCTCACTGAGTCTCCTCTCTCTCACCCATCCAGAGCGGTGAAGTCATAGTGTCGCCCTTGCTGATCGGTGAAGGTGCAGTCTGACTTGCAGAGTCGTCTCTGCATGGCCTTCAGTCCCTCCCCGCAGGCCTCGCAGGACTCGGGGCCCCAGGAATCGCTGCTGCTAGGCAGGACGGTGTTGGGCGGGCAGTCCACGCAGTGCGCCGACTTCTGGTCAATGTACTGACCGTCAGGACAGGGCACGCACCTGGACAACACAGGCATGAGATTTGAGGAATGGTGCCCCCCCCGTGGGGATACCGGGTGTTCTTCCGAACAATTTTTGTGTGTGTGTGTATGTGTGTGATGAGATTAGCGTCCAATCGGTCAGAGACCCTTATGGACAGTATTCCTGAAGATTGAATCTTCTTGTTGATGAGGTGATGATGGTGATGGCAAATAGTTCCCCAACTTCTGTGCTTGTAACTTCCTCTGATCTGTCTCTCTCTTTGACTCTGCATTTTTCCTTGCTTTGTGCCATCTACTATATGTCTGATTTTGGGGCCCATTCTCCTACTGCCTTTTTTCCACACAAAAATCTTCCATATAGTTTTCTCCCTTGAGCTCCTCCGAAATCGGAATGTGTCGGCTGAATGCAGCGAGGACACCAGTGAAAACTGGAAAACGGACACATACGTACCCATTGTGGCCTTATGGCCTGGGAACGCAGAAGAAGAAGAAGAAGAGGAATCCATGGTGAAAGAATGGTTGAAAAGCGTGTGTCTGGGGCCAAAGCCCCCCGAAGGCTGAAGCTTATGTTTTTTGTAATCTAAGCCTTAACCTCTTCACTGCCTGCCCTATGTCTACTATGGGGTGTGTGATGTCATTAACCTTTACCAGACTTCCGGGGTCGCCCATGACCCCTTGACACACACAAAATATTATATCTCTAAAACTATTTATGAAATCTTCATGAAATTTCATGACTTCGTCAAAACGTAAATGGCTTTAAGTGTGCTCAATTTCATTAATGTGTATAAAATATAACATGCTTGTCCAGATGGTGCGGGTCTCCCACGACCCATACTTTAAAGAGCAGAAATAGGTCACTGCAGTGCATTGAGTGGGGGTCGTGGGAGACCTGCGCCATCTGGAGAAGTAGAAACACATGGTGACTCTTTGACGAGTAGGGGTCCTGGAGGACCTGCATCATCTGGACAGGGATAAACACTGTTAAAATGCTTGTCCCTTTCTTTTTACTGACTAGGGGTCGTGGAAGACCCGCGCAATCGTGTCTGTGTAGTCAAAAGCGTGATCCGGTAAAGGTTAATGATGTCATTGCCCTGGAATGATGGTTTTGGGTTTAGACAAGTCGTGAAAGATATATCTCTAGACCAATTTCTCAGACTGAGTCCAACAGGTCTCTTTGAAATTAAATTTTATCATCAGAAAATCGATACTTTCTCAGTTTTCCTTTGGCAGTGAAAGGCGCTAAAAACAGCATTAGAAATAGATTACATTTAGTTCGTTTGGCATAAGAAGCTGAAGTCAGCCTAAAGGCTGAGAATTCCCATGTCTGACAACAGTGCAAGAGCTTTGTAGGGGGCAGAGAGTGGCACAGTTAGAAGCTTGTAGAATCTCTGTTTGCAGGACCCATGTCGATTGGCTTACAGAGTGCATTGTAAAATGCCTGAAAAACACATTCACCTGCACCCCCACCCCACCCACCCACATAGCTGCAACCTTCCCAGGGACTGGAACCCTCACCCTTTATCCGTGGTGCCCTTGGGGCAGGCCAGGCACTGGGTGGCCCCTGCCTGAAGTGTTGGTGACCTGAATGGCAAAGACTTTAGCCACCCCCTTCACCATCACCACCCCCCCACCAACACATTCACCTCCACCCCCCCACACACATACACATAGTTCTACCCCAGAACGGGGGGGTCAGAACGTTCCCAAAATTTTGTTTCCGGCACAAACATCTTTCAGGCATGAAAGAATGAGATTTTTGCAGCCCATAAATCCTTCCACCCGGATTTTCAGCTATTGTCCGAAGTTTTGTTGAGCGGAAGGGGGGGGGGGGAACGTTCCCCCAAAAAAATTTCAAGCCAAGTTTTCAGCTAACTAATGTCCGAAGTTTTGTTCAGCGGGGAGGGCGGCTAATCTATTCAAAAAATTTGGTCGGCACAAATAGCCTTCCACACACATTTTCAGCTAACATCGCTACTTTTGTTGAGCGGGGGGTACTCATTTCGCCTTCCTTCACACAAATGAAGCGAGTGAGCTAAAGCAACTTCCGGTTAACCAGTTTGAGAATCGCCAAATAGAGACTTGTAGATATAAGAATACGGCAAGATCGGTCCTTTACTTCTATACAAACATTTTTTGAAAGAAAAAAAATCAGTGGAATTTTTTTTTTTTCGGCGGAAGTTTTGAAACAAATCCGCAGATTTTCCGCGAAAAGCAGAATTCTTTCATGCCTGAGAGTGTTGGTGACCTGAATGGCAAAGATTTTAGCCACCCCCCAACATATTCAACCTCCCCCCCCCCATACACACACATAGTTGTAGCCCTCCCAGGGCCTGGAACCCTCACCCTTTATCCGTGGTTCCCTTGGGGCAGGCCAGGCACTGGGTGGCCCCAGCGCCCAGGGCGTTGGTGACCTGGATGGAGAACATCTTGGCCGCGTTGTCCAGGCCAGCCGCGCTCTGGGTTCGAGGGTCCTCCTCGGGTCGGCCCCCAGCTGCTTCCGACGACTCTTCGCCCTCTTCTTCTTCTTCAGTCTCTTCCAGGTGGTAGTCCATGGGCTGGAAGGCCCAGCTGAGGGTCAAGGGTTCGTTGCTGTGCACGTCGTAGCTATACAAGACAAGGTTAGGTTAGGTACATAATAGTCACAGAGGCGTCAGTGAAATTCAGGTTGCTCCCACCTGGAGGGCGCGTTGCAGCCATAGGCGCGCCACCCAATTTTTTATTTTTTATTATTTTTTTCATGCAGGTTTTGTGTGACTGATGAGGAAGGGAGGGGTGTAAATTTTGACCAAATGACAACTTTTTCGTTGCCACTGGGCTTAATGTGTGCTAAGTGCATGAGCACACGGGACCTCGGTTCATTGTCTCATCCGAAAGACTCCACGTTCAGACCGCAAGGACTAGTTCAAAGTGAGAGGAGAAATCCCCCGTACCCAGGTTCGAACTCGGGTTTACTTGACACGAAGCGAACGTGCTACCACTGTGCCACTCTACACTCAACTCAATTGAGTCACATACAAAATGACGTAGTTTCACCCTCAGATCGCATTATTTTAGGTCATTTTCTAAAAATCGTCAACAATCAAATGCATATATCATTCAAACATGCAACATGCAGACCTGCTTACCCTTATAATGAACAACCTGGAATTTGCCACACAAAACCCCCGAATTTGAGACGAAAAAAAAAAATTCACATCGCAATGTCGCTTATGCCGCCATGCCAAATTTTGAGGTCCACATTGCAGTACGCATGCTCGTCTCCCAAACACGGACTTGTTATTCCTGGCACTTTGAAATACTTTTGAGAAAACTTCTGCTTCACTTTTGGCCGTTTCACCCTTATCACTGCTGTCGTTTGTCGAAGATTTATGGCGCTTGCCGCCTGCGGTTGACTTGCCTGACGACATGTTTGGCGCAAAACTACAATCTCTGCCAACAAGAAATACTATCATTGGTTGAGGGGGGTCCACAGACCAATGAAACATCGCGTCTCAGAACTCCAAGGTTTCGGTCAACCCTTGCGTCTTTTCATACAAACAGAAACAAATAATCCTGGGATTTTAAGCGTCTACCCGGATTTTATTATTTTACCCAGAATTTTTGCAAATTCCCAGGATAATTCCGGCAAAACCGGGAGGGTAAACAGGTCTGAACATGTACCGAGTAACAGATAAATCAGTATATTTTCGAAGACTTCTTACTTTGAACGAGTGAGACATATTCATGACGTAAATAATCTGATGAAATGCGCTTTGTCAGGAAAACAAAAACTTCCTACTCAACGGGCTGACCACTTTGTTATGATCTAGATCTAGAATCACAAAGCCACTCAAGTTTTCATAGACTTGGTTTAGTATATATAATAAATAAAAAAGGATTGTAAAAATCAACATAATAAACATAATCATTTCTTTATTTATTGTTTGAATAAGGTGAGCTATGTGGTCGCCGCCATATTGAATGAAGCAAATTCGAAGATGATGAGTAGTTCAATTTAAAGAAGCAAAAAACTAAAAATAGGACACACTGGAGACAGTCTAAGGGAAGCAACTACAATGGGAAGGTCTCAGGATTAATAGGAACAGCAAGTTATTTCCCTTTTATTGGGTTTCACAACAGTGAAAATGATGTTTTACATCCTCTCAGTCATAGACACATATGGGACATTTGTAAATACAAAGATGGTGGGAACAATACTGGCTGCAATGCCCAGAGGCAGTGCAACACCAGTAAAGTCCCGAGTTTTTAACAATATAGATAGGTGTAGCAGTAACCACGCCTCGGCTAAACCTCATCGGCTATGGTACTGCCACATTGTCTAGCGATTTCACAACAGTCAAAACCATCAAAATATGTTGGAAAAAACAGAAACGGAGGTTCGATGATTTGAAAAGGGAGCCAACTCTCGTTTATGACAGCAGTGATGGCAGTCTGCAAGCCTTTACCGAACACGTACAGGTTTCAAAATTTGACTTTCTTTTGCGAGGTGCCTTTTGCTTTTTCTCGAAAATTGCCCTATTTGCCTTATACACACAAGTGTCTAATGGTCCGAAAAATACGATACTTAACCCTTTCGCCGCCAGACATTTTTCAGCCAAAAATGCTAGCGTAATTTACCAGGGCCTGTATTCACGTTGAGATAGCATGAGACTTAGCATCATGCTAACTTAGAAGCTCTTCCAAAAGTCCTATTAAATCCTATAGGACATTGGAAGAGCTTCTAAGTTAGCATCATGCTAAGTCTCATGCTATCTCAACGTGAATACAGGCCCAGCTAAACCCATGCTACTCTAACTAGCACTCACACAAACTCCTGCTTGTCCACGCTGCCCATCCACATCTCCACAACTTTGTTACGGCCTCCCGCATCCTGAGGTTCCAGCACAACAACACAAACAAGGCATCAGTTCATGAAAAGCAAGTGCAATTCACCATCTTTTACACACTACAGTGGCACCTCCCTTATAAGACCTCCCATTATAAGACTCCCTCCCACATAAGACCTGCTTCTCTGAGACATTGCCCTTTTTTGTAAGTATTAAAATGACCTCCCTTATAAGACCTCATTTTGGATGATTTTTTAAGGTCTTATAAAGTGATATATTTTTCATTGACTGAGACCCTGCGCCTTGGAATAAGACTTTGTAATTAACATCGTAACTAGAGTAACTAGAGTCACAATCTGAAGCATTTTGTAGTGCAAAAAATACAGGACTCTCAACATAAAATAAGGTACAAAGTATTTTGCACTACAACTAAGCTCTACATTATCCAATGATACACAAACACAAAGCAATGATTTTAGTATGTGAATGTTTCTCTAGAAGTTTGATAATAGTTTTTTGTTTTGTTTTTGCCCCGTTTTGTTTGAGGTGTTCACTTGTATCCATAGTAAGGTTTTTACAACAATGACTATGTGCGTGTGCGTGTGTGTGCGTGCGCATGTGTGTGTATGTGCATGTAAATGCAAGTTGTGCCTAGCTGCGCCTGTGTCTGTGTACATGTGAGTGTGTGTTTGTATGTATTCATCCCATGTTCTATTACGTTTTGACCCTCGGTTGTTCATGTCAAAAATATGCCATGCAACATTGTTTCTGTAATTCTGAGAATATGTTACTCTGTCTCCCTTTCTGCTTCTCTCTCTCTCTCTCTCTCTCTCCCCCCCTGTTCTGTCTCTCTATGTGTGTGCTTGTATGCATGTGTGTACATGTACGCGCGCGCGTGTGTGTGTGTGTGTGTGTGTGTGTGTGTGTGTGTGTGTTTTGTAGTGATTGATGCTCACTTCTTGGTAACGGTTTAATATTCAGTGTCTTAGTTTTGTCATTTTATTGCCCTACAAATTAGTAGGTTCTCGTGTTTTTCGTGAATAACTTGTACTGGTTTTTTTTTTTGGTTTTTTTTTTTTGGTTTTTTTAAAAAAGAGGTTAATTGTACTCAGTCGATTTTTCTCATTTTCCTTCTTCTTCCATCGCTTCCTGCTTGCTGTCACTTTTGTTGTGTTTCCTTTTTGTGTCCTTACATTGAAAACGGACTTATAGTCTGAAACGTCTGTGGGTTTTTTCTTCTTTCTATTAAAGGACCTTTTTCCTACCCGAAAGCTTGATTTGTTGTTCCTGTGCGCAAAGGTCCTAGTGGTCACAAATTACTTTCAATGATAGAAGAATTTTAAAAAATGACACTTTACCCTGCCTGCCCCTGTCTACTACAGGCTGCGTGATGTCATTGACGATGTCAACACTTTTGACATCAAAGTCCTGGAATGCTGGTTTTAGTTTTAGACCAGTCAGGAAACGTTATATCTCTAGACCATTTTTGTCCAGGGTGACCACAGATTTTTCATACCGAAATTCACAAATTTCAAAGACCTTTCCAAAGACCCTTTATCCTATTTTCAAAGACCTCTCACGACATGCAGTCTCAATTAAGTTCATAAACTTAAAAATGACACACTCCCGCACACATGGATACAGGATATAGCGAAGAGAAGTAACTCTCGAAAAACCGAGGACGTCTGCTAGACGGAACTAGATCATCAAACCGCAGATATCGGAAAACAAGCCACTTAATTTGCTTCTTTATCAATTCTGGAAGCAAACTAAAAAAAAAATTCATAGCGTCAATGATTTTTTTGGAAAGCGTCAATGACTCAATGACTTTCTCACAAACCATTTCACGATTTTCATAGAACAAAGCCAACGTTCAAAGACTTGAAAATGGCACTCCATTTTTCAAAGACTTTCAAAGACCGTGTGAACCCAGTCTAACATGTCTCTCAGTTTTTATAATAATAAAGATAATTTCTCTTTTTTTTCTCCAGCAGTGAAGGGGCTAACGTTTGCACAGTGAAAGGCCCAGTACATATTTGAATGGAGCTAGAAGAGTTCAGTTGGTATTTAGTTGGTACAGACAAACCCCTATTTTACGACCCTCTGTTAAGCGACCACCTCTCATTTGAGACCGGATTTGTTGGCACGGATGCATTTTACTATGTAAACGACCTCTCTTAAACGACTTCCTCTAAAACGCGACTTACGACCGCCATTTTGTTGGTTTTTACGACCGTTGTTGTCGTCTGCATAGACTTCAAGCAAAGGGAAACAACCACGGTCAAGGGCCTGAAAGTGGAGTCGCTTCCCTTGTTGTAGAAAAGATGGCGGAAAGCGTAGGAAAAGCACGAAAACCACTGACTTTGAAAAAGAAAACCACTGACTTTGGACGAGAGTGGAGGTGATTAACAGAAGTCGGTGAAGTGAAACTGTAATACATCGATTGCACAATCCTATGGGGTTGGAAAGACCCAAATCCAGTTTTAATATGTTATTGTATGTGTGCATGAAGAAGAGAGTATGAACTGTGCTGAACTCTTTCTTTCTACGGCTGCCAGTGAAAACCTCCGTCATACGACCCCTCCAATTTACGACCAATTTTTCCGGACATGTTGGAAGTCTTAAAACAGAGGTTTGTCTGTATTTACTAGTTAGCAAATCACGCACTCACCGACAAAAACGTGAACTCGCAGGTGCCGGCGCAGTCCACCTGGAAGGTGAAGCGCACCTGGCCCAGAGGGGTCACCTTGCCCTGGGAGGGGGAGGGCTCCCCGCGGAACCCCCCCACGTGCAGCGACAGGATGAGGAAGCTGTGTCGATCCAGAGGGCTGAAGCTAGTGTACACGTGGTCCCCCGCCGGCTGCCACCCCGCGCTCTCCGAACACTCCATCACTGCCATCGGAAATAATAATAATAATGGACATTTGTTGTGCTCTTTCTCCAAAGAGCTCAGAGCGCTTACAAAGTTAACTTTAGACAACAACCATAACAACAGTAATGAACACAAAACATTCAGAAATATATATATCAAATACAAATCCAATACTTCGCATGTACGCACACGCACACACACGCACAGCACACACACACACACACACACACACACACACAGAAAAGACATTCTTACCCAAAGGTTACTTTACATGCATGCGCGTACCGTAATCATGAGTGCGACCCAGTCAGCCAACACGGATAGCAAAATGTAAACCAGACCAAACTGCCAGTCGTTCTAGAGCCAGCCTAGTCCAATCCACATCACACCACCCGCATCAACCGCCCAAGACGCACCCATGACCACAGTACCAGGACCAAACAGTGCTCGGAAACAGAACTGTTCGGGTCAGACTAGCTTTAAGTCCCCATCCTTTGCCCATTATGGCCATATGGCCTGGGAATGCAGAAGAAGAAGAGACGAGGGAGATTGGGACACATAACTGACATAGAGACAGGGGCACACTAATGGGGACACATAGAGATGTGGACATAAACAGACCTGTTTACCCTTATAATGAACAACCTGGAATTTGCCACAGAAAAAAACGGAATTTGAGGGAAAAAAAACAGAATTCACATCGCAATGTTGCTTATGCCGCCATGCGAAATTGTGAAGTCCATGTTGCAGTACTTGCAGTGTGCATACTCGTCTCCCAAACGCGAACTTGTTATTCCTGGCACTTTGAAATACTTTTGAGAAAACTTCTGCTTCACTTTTGGCCGTTTCACCCTATCACTGCTGTCGTTTGTTGAAGATTTCTGGCGCTTGCCGCCTGCGGTTGACTTGCCTGATGACATGTTTGGCGCAAAACTACAACCCTTTCGTCTTTTCATACAAACGAAAACAAATATTAGACGTTTTTTCGAAATCCCGGGATTTTCAGCGTTCACCCGGAATTTATTATTTTACCCAGAATTTTTGCAAATTCCCAGGATAATTCTGGCAAAACCGGGAGAGTAAACAGGTATGCATATACCATAATGTTTGGACTATAAGTTTCTATTTGTTTCTCAATTTCGACCTATGCGCCTAATAAATGAGGGCGCCCTATTAGTGAACAAAATCATGAGAAGAGAGGCAACGATTGCCGTACTCAGTACAGTCTACTGTGAGTCACAACATCGAAAGTGGTAACGAGTCGCCGATACGACGAATACTCACATTGAAATGCTTCAAAATCCCTATTATCATCCGAGATACCATCCAACAGATGCCATAACCCTTCACTGGATGTAAAAAGCATCGTTGTAGAGCTTAAAAAGCCATAATTCTGCCAGTTTGGCCGAAGAAAAGTCCAAACACAACAACCAGAAGTCGCAAAAACGGAAGTTCGATTACTTGAGAAGGGAGCCAACTCTCGTTTATGACAGCAGTAATGGCGGTCGGTACGCGTTTACAGGACGTGTACGGGCTTCAAATTTCGACTTTCTTTTGCGAGGTGTGTTTCGCCTTATAAACGAGGGCGCGTTTTACTTTAATTTTTGTCAGATTTTTTTTTTAAATGGCCCTATTCGCCTTATGCACAGCAGCGCCTAATGATCCGAAAAATATGGAGATACAGTGGAACCTCCCTTATAAGACCTCCAAAAATCATCCAAAATGAGGTCTTATAAGGGAGGGGTCTAATAAGGGAGATAATTTTAATACAGTGGACCCTCCCTTATAAGGGAGGTAATCTTAATACTTACAAAGAAGGGCAATGTCTCAGAGAAGTAGGTCTTATATGGGAGGGAGTCTTATAATTGGGGGTCTTATAAGGGAGGTTCCACTGTACAGGCAAGGGTAAAAAACCTGACAATTTTCCAAAAAAGGAAATGGAGCATGAAGCTGAGCACTCTTAATCAATTTAAAGCAATTTAGATGCATAATCGAGGCTCTTATTAATGAGTCTTATACAACGGCAAGCAGCTTTTCGCTTACGGCAAAGCTGTTTTTCCAGTTTTTATTATTTTGTTGTTGAAAATTGTCAACAAAAGGAATTCCGTCTGTACTGATTATTCTAAAAACTGATTTCTTTCCTGAGAAGGAAGCAGTTTAAGCTATGCACAGTTGCCTTGGCATGAGGCTGTGTCAGACCAGTTGACATAAGCTAGAGCGCCAAAGCTACATCAAAATGTTGTTATGCTCTGAATGGTTGTGCGGGGATTGTCTTAAGCCATGACAAGCTCCCAGCATAACATCATCAGTCTAAAATCCCCCGAAGACGGAGTGTGGCTGCCCACATGGCGGGGTAATCAAAAACGGTCACACACGTAATGTTCTCATCCCTAGCTGGTGCATTTGTACTGAATTGTTCAAGTGCTCTGGCTGTTGGGATGATCCCTGGAGTCGTTAAGCCAGGGATCAACACAGGCATAAAAGTGGATGAAGATCATAAAAGAGGAAATTTTTTCATCCGAGAAATCCTTCCACCCGGATTTTCACCTGACGTCGGAAGTTTTGTTGAGCGTGGGGGAGGGGGGGCGAACGTTCCCCCAAATTTTTTTCCAGCACAAACATCTTTCAGGCATCAAAGAATGACATTTTCAGCCGAGAAAAATCCTTCCACCCGGATTTTCACCTAACGTTCAATGTTTTGTTCACGGGGGGGCACAACGTTCCCCAAAAATGTTTTCCAACCACCTTTTCACCTACCTCACGTCACAAGTTTCATTCAGCGAGGAGGGGGTCCGAAAATTTGGTCGGCACAAATAGCCTTCCACCCACATTTTCAGCTAACATCGCTACTTTTGTTGAGCGGGAGCTACTCATTTCGCCTTCCTTCGCACAATTGAAGCGAGTGAGCTAAAGCGACTTCCGGTTAACCAGTTTGAGAATCGCCAAATAGAGACTTGTACATATAAGAATACGGCAAGATCGGTCCTTTACGCGGATTTTTTTTTTTCCGCGGAAGTTTTGAAAAATTGCCGTGGATGCCTGCAACAACAACAGCTATGAACAGGACAGGTGGAGGGAGCATCACACTGATCCACACTCACTGCCTTCGGAGATGCAGCTGGAGGTGACGTTGGGCAGCAGAGCGGTCCACCAGCGGTAGTGCAGGGCGTGCTGGGGCGAGGTGGACACGGGGCAGGCCCTGCAGGGGGACCCCCCGTCGGAGAACAGCCCGTCGGGGCAGAACTCGCAGTGGGAGGCGTTCGCCGGGAACATGCCCAGGTTGCAAGGGGGGCACGACTCCAGGTCCGTGCTGTGGGGCAGGGTCACCGAGCCCCCTGCCTTCTGGTCGCAGGTCTGCGGTTTGATCCACTTGTACACTTTGCGGGTCTTGAGAGAGAGAGAGAATTTTTTGCTTGTGCATTTCCCGGTCCTAGGTCAGATGCAGGCAGTTCTCGCGATACAGTAGAACCTCTCTTATACACGACCTTCAAAAATCATCCAAAATGAGGTCTTATAAGGGAGGTAATTTTAATACTTACGAAGAAGGGTAATGTCTCAGAGAAGTAGGTCTTATGTGGGAGGGAGTCTTATAATGCAGGGTTGTTGTTTGCCGTCGGCCTTCGGCGATTCGCCGAAAATTACAAAAAATGTCCTAAAAGTCAATCGTCCTGTCGGCCCAGTGGGCCGAAGGTTTGATTACCAAATCGGCACGAGTATGTCCGTTTTTTTATGAACAACAAAGTATCCGGTTTTTTATGAACAACGAAGTGAAACAAAGTTTGCTTGCACCGCGTGTGACCGAGATCAAAAACCTAACTTTGTCGCGTCATGATTTTGCTAGCACAAGGCCAATTGTCTCGTGAGACCGTAGTGTGAGTCTGTGTGATCTTGTCGTCCTTTTTGATTGAAATGCCTCCCAAAAAGAAGACAAAAACTTATAAGCGAGAGAATCTGAGAAGAAAAAAAAGAAGTGATCTGACAGTTAAAAAAAAAAATCAAATTCATTGTCATTGAGAGTTTATGTTGACCGAGTGAGAGGGCCTAAAATTGTTGAAATTGGCCTAAGGTTTTGTGGCTGTTTAGGCCAAATGGCCTAAAGTGAAAATTTCTAGCACCATCTCTGTAATTGTAATGGGAGGTCTTATAAGGGAGGTCCCACTGTAGCAGTAACTCAAGAACACCAGAATGGGTGTTCACCTACTCAGGCTACTTTTTTCGCTGAAAGCTTAACTCATTCACGTCGTTCCCGGATGAGACGATAAACCGAGGTCCCGTGTGCCCATGCACTTAGCATACGCTAAACCCAGTGGCAACGAAAAAGTTGTCATTTGGTAAAAAAATTACACCCCCCCACCCCCCTCATCAGTGACAAAAATCGCATGCAAAAATATTTAAAAAAATTAAAATAAAATCGGGTGGCGCGCCTCTGGCTGCAACGCGCTCTCCAGGTGGGAGCAACCCGAATTTCAGAGACACCTCTGTGACTATAAAGTACCTAATACCTAATAATAATACCTAATACCTAATATATGTCCGGAATTAATAGATAGCTGTCAATTTGATGTATTTGCTTCAAGGAAAGTAAATCTGTGTGCAAACCATACCTTGGTCATTTCTAAACTCGCTTTGCTCACTTAGACCACAATTTTGACTCTGACTTGCTTTTGTAGTGGTTTGTTGTGGGGAGAAACCAATTGGTGTAGAGTTTTTCTATATAAAGTCTATATATAAAAAAGTCTGATCTACCACTTCCTTATGTCTAAACCTGAAGTACAAACCCCTAATCTTCTTTCATTTCTCCTTTTGTTTGTGTATGATTTGTTTGTGTGCATGGCTGGAGTGATTTGTGAGTTTTTTTAATCATTCAAAATTGTTGCGATGCAAATGAGTTAATAGACAAAATGGTATGATCCAAAATGGCCCCCATTTCCCACTCCCCTCCCTCTTCCTTTGAGAATTTGAAGTTGATGTTGCTCATCCTTTGGCTCATATGGGCCTTGTGGCCTGAAAAAGCTGAATAACCCATTTTGTATTTGTATTTTGCATCCAAAATAGCACGGCTGGCGTTATGTTTTTTATAAACTTTTCGGTAAAGGTAAAGATGTGCCACCCCCCCTGCATTTCTCGGTTAATTCTATTTTTCCGTTTTTGCCTTTCTTACCATACATAAAGCTGTATTTTAGGAACATTTTCAGCTAATAACCTTTTTGGAATACTAACCCTATCCCTAACCCTAGCCCTAAACCTAACCCTACCCCCCACTATGTACTGCAGTACACCGCGATTTGTCACAGTTGTGGTTTGTTGCGTTTTTCCGTCTTATACGGTGGGGGGGGGTAGGGTTAGGTTTAGGGCTAGGGTTAGGGATAGGGTTAGTATTCCAAAAAGGTTATTAGCTAAAAATGTTCCTAAAATACAGCTTTATGTATGGTAAGAAAGGTAATACAGTGGTCGCCGCTTTATAAAGCCATTTTGGGACCGACGAAAAATGGCTTTAATAAGCGGCGGATTTAATAACCGGCGGTCCAGGATTACGTCATTTTCGAACTTTTTTTTTTGGCTTCTCTTTTGTTTACGTCAGTCACACTTTCACACTTTCTTTCGTCATTTACACTTGCTTGAATCTAAACACAACTTCACAAGGCCTCTTAACGATGTTGAACTTTTGTTTTGGTTTTTATTGACTGACATTCTTTTCTAAACTCAGTTACTTCGTGATACACGTGAGCGTGCACGTAAATATGTCTTGAGTGACACAAGTGACATATTTTCACGCCCAAAAAAAAGAAAAGAAAAGAAAAAAGAACAAAATCGTGTGAGTTTTAGTCACAAACTATGTGATTTCTCTGAGAAAAGTGGCTTTAATAAGCGGCGGGGTGGTTTTATTAAGCGGCTTTTTTTAATACATAACATATAGTGAAAAATCCGGACCGTAAGAAATCGGCTTTAATAAGCGGCTGGCTCTATTAACCGCGGTTTTATAAAGCGGCGACCACTGTAACGGAAAAATAGAATTAACCGAGATAGGTAGGGGGGGGGGGGGGGGGGGGGGGGGGGGGGGGGGGGGGGGGCACATCTTGACCTTTACCAACTTTTCATTACTTAGTCTGAGTGATACCTTTTCTCCTTTGTTCTCCACACAGTAAAAAGTGAGAAAGGCAATTGTACTTTAACCCTTTCACAGCCAATATCGCATTTTTGCACCACAATGATTCAACAACCAAAGCTCTTGAAATCAGGGTCTGTTATTCAATGATATTGTGTTCCTGAATTTAGGCAGCAAGGATTGACCCCATTCTAAATGTGTCACAGAGAAATCCAACAATATCGCAGATGAAATCTTTTCTGTAGCCAAGCAGCTTTAATGGAAATGTTTGGCTCAAAGATGGCTGGCGGTGAAAGGGTTAAGAGTACGGACTAGTATCTAGTAATGAGAATTTAAATGTAAACTATCTTAGACAAGCTCACGGTACCTGGTTGTTTTCATCGCACGGGGTCTGGAACTCGTAGTAGTCATGCTTGGTGCAAGGGGGACGTTTCAAACACGTGCTTGATCCAGGCTCTATGAACATGAACACACACACACACACACAAGCACACACACACATGCGTATACACATGCATGCGCGCACACATGCACACACACACACACATACATGTATTTATGCATGCACACACATCACACACACGACTCAACATGTTTACTAACAAATACATGATGAACAATAATCTCCACATGATATTCATTTCATGAGAACAAAAACCATAGGAATCATCAGACATCTGCACAAGGCATAATTTCATAGATAGGCAAACATCAGAAGCATATCTAAACGAATGAGAGGAATGAGCTTCCGAGCGTGCACCCCCCCCCCCCACACACACACACACACACACAGTCATTCACTCACACACACACACACACACACACATTCACACAACAGTCCTATTCGCCACTGCAAGTAGGGTTATTAACGCCCTTGACGGCAAGAGTTAAGCCCTTGTTGATCAGTATCCAATAGGGCATTCACTCTTGCAAAAGGCAGCCATTCAGTGGCTTCAAATAGGGTTATTGGCGAGAGTTATGCCCTTGTTTGGTCAGTACTCAACCATCTTCCCCCACCCACCAAGGGCATTCACTCTTGCAAAAGGTGTTCTTTGCAGTGGCCAATAGATGCTAACAGAACTCATTAGCCTTGATTTGATCTATATATTTTCATATTGCCGTGCACAAAACAAAGAGACTCAAGTCAAAAGACGTCAATTTACATGAAGAACAGGAAACTCGATACTTCAGTTCCTTCTGGTCAAACTGCGTCATTTTGCTTTTCTTCTACATTTTAGCGTCACCTTCGGTGTTTTATCTTTTTGCGCATTGTTGTTTTAAAGCTGTACAGATGATGCAGCTTGTCTTGATCAACTGGCAAGCCCAACGCATCGAAGTTGTCCGATTTTCACTTACGTATGTATGTCGATCATTTTCTATTACCGATATTTTGTTCTCCGATTTCGACCTATGCGGCTAATAAATGAGGGCGCCCTATTAGTGAACAAAATCATGAGAATAGAGGCAACGATTGCCGTGTTCAGTACAGTCTACTGTGAGTCAGTCATCGAAAGTGGTCACGAGTCGCCAATACGACGAATACTCACGTTAAAATGCTTCAAAATCCCTATTATCATCCGAGATACCGTCCAACAGATGCCATAACCCTTCATTGGATGTAAAAAGCATCGTTATAGAGATTAAAATACCACAATTCCATCAGTTTTCGCGAAGAATTGTCCAAACACAACAACCGGAAGCAGCTCAAACGGAAGTTTGATTATTTGAAAGGGGAGCCAACTCTCGTTTATGACAGCAGTAATGGCGGTCAGTAAGCGTTTACAGGGCTTCAAAGATTGACTTTCTTTTGCAAGGTACCTTATAAACGAGGGCGCCCATTACTTCAATTTTTTTCAGATTTTTCTTCAAAAATTGCCTTATTCACCTTATACACAGCAGCGCCTAATGATTAAAAAAAATACGGTACTTAGTAGATAACGTGTTAAAACAAGAGGGGACAAGCGTGACTGACCGGAGTAGTAGCCCTCCTTGCAGGGCGAGCACTGGGCGGCGCCATGGCCAGAGAAGGCGTTGGCCTCGCAGGGAGCGCAGAACGCAGTGCCCCCGCTGCTGTAGGTCCCCTCACGGCACTTGGAGCACTCAGAGGTGAACGCCACACCTGTTGACATTCACACAAAAAAAAGGGTACCGGTAACCATATTTGTCAGACTATAAGTATAAGGCGCACCCCATATAACCCTTTCGACACCAGCCATTTTTTAACCAAACAAGCGCGAATTCACAATAGTTTGTGGCACGCGGTCTATTTTTACCACTCCAATCATGAGTCACCTCCCCTGGCTTTTCAATAATTTTAATCTGTAAACCAGAATGTTATCTCTGCACCATTTCGTAACTTTTTACATCTTTTGGAAAACATTTAAAACTATGCATCCTACTTATACTCATCGAAAGAAGCACCGCATACTCGTCGTGTCTGTTGTAGTGTCTGTATTACGTATGTTTATTATTTTGTACGCTTTAAAATACATCATTTTAAAGAGCGGCCTCAATTTGAAGTGCAGCCTCGATTTGAAGTGCGACAATTTTGTCAATATGTGCGACAATTTTGGACCGACCGACAGACCGACAAAGTGAGTTATAGGTTTGTGGCTTGAGCCACAAACAAAAATACCATTAAACTTAACTGGAAAGAGAAAAAAATATTTATCTGCAATATTGGGAATTCCTCTGTGACATGTATAACATTAGGCCTATCCTTACCTCCAAAACTTAAGAAAATAGGGTCTTCAGATAACAGGCCCTGCTTTGATGCCTTTTAGTGACATGGGTGTTAAACCATTGTGGTGCATAAATGTGACATTGGCGGTGAAAGGGTTAAGATTTTGTTGTCATTCTTTCTTACTATATATTACCAGTTATCACTGTCACGCTATTCTTATTCTTTGATCGCTCAGTTTCCTGTCAATTATGAGCGCAGATGTGTTATGCTGCCGCTATGCGCCTAACTAAGAAATAGTTAGGCCCACAGCAAGTCCGACTTTGGCTGGAGGAAATCTTTTTCAAATCGTTTCGCGAAAAAAAGGCAGGAGAATGGACCGGTTAGGCAGAAAGATAGTAGATGACAGTAAGCAAAGGGAAAAGGCAGAGTCAAAGAGAGTGACAGATGAGAGGAAGTTACAAGCACAGAACTTCCAGAAGGTGGGGAAACTATTCATACAAAAGACCACCTGTATCCGCACGGGGGAACTGTCATGTTATAAGGGGGAAAAGTATCGCTTTATAGTCCATAAAATATGGTATACTATTACTAATCATATGTGATGCAGCACAGGAAAACCAGGCTAATGTCGTAAATGATCACTTTTGACTTATTCATATTTTCAGAAAGGCCAGTCTCAGACAACAGATTAACAGGCAAAAAACAGAACTCATCTATCTCTAATAGTTTATTTTGAACAATTTTTCAATCAATCAAATCTCTCTCTCTTTCTTTCTCTCTTTCTCTCTCTTTCTCTCTCTTGTGGCTGGCCGACTTTAGCTGGGTATTCGCGTACTGCATCACATATTATAAGGCGCAGGGGTCTCAGTCTATGAAAAAAAAATTCACCCCATAGTCCGAAAAATATAGAAAGCGTTTCCAGAGAAATATGAGCAGTGAATCAATCATTCAATGTGTCTAATAATAATAACAATGGGAATTTATATAGCGCTCTTTCTCACATGAGCTCAGTGCGCTTTACATTGATAACAAGAACATTGAAGGCAAACAAATAATTAATCATTAGAAAGTAAAATAAGCACGATGCTTGCACACAACGTTCTCTTACTTCCTTACACACACACACATACACACACACACACACACACACACACACACACACACACACACGCACGCACATACACATGCGCACACACACACTCACACACAATTAATTATACAAGAGTAAAATAGTTACAATATGAACATTCTAAGAAGAAACATAGAGACCACATTCACATTGTCAATCAAGTTTGAATACAATACTGCAACTTGAAATAAAATCATACTGCCATCGACATACCAATTACATGACTAATTATAATAGACAAATTTTGCCCAAACAAAAATACCCTTCTACCTCATTTACAAGCATTTAAAGTTTACAAGACGTAGACATTCTACATACAAAATACGAATTATAAAATATTTGTAAATACATTTTTTACAAGATTTCTGCATTAAAACGGACCCCACACACACACACACACACACACACACCTCACACACAAACACTAATCAATCATAATATGTCCGAAACAAGTGAGTTTTAAGGGCAGAGCGAAAGGCGGAGATAGAGTCAGATGTCTAGGGCTCGGTATTGGAAGTTGGTGCCATTTCTTTACTTCTCATCATCCATTTACTTCTAGGGTACTATAACAGGTCTGCGCGTTGGATGGGTACGCACGTACCACCCCTTGACATCGTAGAGATTGTAGATAAATCATGTCATGTTCGCGTCATTTTGAGGAGTACGCAACCCCCCTTGGTACTCTAAATGAAGTGAAGGAAATGGGAATAAAAGTGTCTTTCTCAAGAACACACCATTGAGCCAAATACAGTGGAACCTCCCTGATAAGACCTCCCATTATAAGACTCCCTCCCACATAGGACCCACTTCTCTGAGACATTGCCCTTCTTTGTAAGTATTAAAATTACCTCCCTTATAAGACCCCTCCCTTATAAGACCTCATTTTGGATGCTTTTTGAAGGTCTTATAAGGGAGGTTCTACTGCACTGGGTCCTCCGCAATCTTTTACATTTCAAGCCGAAAGACTTACGGACTCAACAATGACGGCGCTTCCACAACTGAAGGTGTTGAAAACAGCATTTTTTTTAAATAGGATAAAAACAGCACAAGTATGTGATGCTTGAGTTGTGTGCATGCCTGTGTGTGTGTGTGTGTGTGTGTGTGTGTGTGTACACGTGTGGGTATTCATGTGCATAAGTATGTACTGTGTGTGTGCGTGGTGTGTGCACAAAAGTGTGTGGATCCATAAGTGTGACGGGCTCCTCATTTGGTTTCATACTCTTAGAAGGCCTGAACTTTTCAATCATGCGGTTCTTCTTCTTCTTCTCCTTTTTCTTCGCTGTGCGTGGCCACAATCAACTCTTTGATTATTTTGCCACGGAACCGGGAGGTTCTACCACTTATGCCGGAAGAAAAGGCTCAAAGCCTGAGAAAAAAATGAAAATCTTTGACTTTGATGTGCACAGGTGCATTATCTATCCCAACTTTCGCAGTGTGTAGGCCTACTTTCGAATCGATCACGATTTACCAGAGCGGAAAAAAGGCTCACACTCACAGCCTGAGAAGAAACTGAAAAGCTTTGACTTTGATGCAGGCGCATTACCTATCCCAACTTTCGCAGTGTGTAGGCCTACTTTCGCATCGAGCACGATTTACCAGAGCGGGAAAAAACCCGGCCACCACAGACACACTTATCCTTCTACCAATAATTCCCACCAGCAATTACTGACATGTACTGGGGTTTTACTCATTTAAATAATTATGTGTGGAACAATATTGTGGTACAGACAAACCCCTATTTTACGACCCTCTGTTAAGCGACCACCTCTCATTTGAGACCGGATTTGTTGGCACGGATGCATTTTACTATGTAAACGACCTCTCTTAAACGACTACCTCTAAAACGCGACTTACGACCGCCATTTTGTTGGTTTTTACGACCGTTGTTGTCGTCTGCATAGACTTCGAGCAAAGGGAAACAACCACGGTCAAGGGCCTGAAAGCGGAGTCGCTTCCCTTGTTGTAGAAAAGATGGCGGAAAGCGTAGGAAAAGCACAAAACTGACTTTGAAAAAGAAAACCACTGACTTTGGACGAGAGTGGAGGTGATCAACAGAAGTCGGCGAAGTCAAACTGTAATACATCGATTGCACAATCCTATGGAGTTGGAAAGACCCAAATCCAGTTTTAATATGTCATTGTATGTGTGCATGAAGAAGAGAGTATGAACTGTGCTGAACTTTTTCTTTCTACGGCTGCCAGTGAAAACCTCCGTCATACGACCCCTCCAATTTACGACCGATTTTTCCGGACATTTTGGAAGTCTTAAAATAGAGGTTTGTCTGTAGCAAATACAAATGAATACTTTCTCCAGAAACCGAATGGATGGGTGACACAACCCTCCCCCCCCCACCCCACCCTCCCATCATCATCCCCCACCCTCATCTCACCAACCTGTGACTTCAATCTTGCGGATCAGGATGGGTTTCTGGGAACCGGTCATGTCAGACAGAGCCCCGATGACGCGCCACTGCAGGACGTTGGTACCCGTCTTGAGCGGAACCTGCGAGGCAAAGAACCCACCTTGGAATAATTAAGGGGTCCCACCCACCCCCCCTGGAATAATTAAGGGGTCCCCACCCACCCCCAATAATTAAGGGTCCCCCCCCCCCCCCCCCCCCCCCCCCCCCCCCCCCCCCCCTCCCACCCCCCCCCCCACCCACCCCCCACCCCCCCCACCCACCCACCCACCCCACCCCACCCCCCCCCACGTGGAGATACCGGGGGGCCTTTTGTATAAATAGTCCCCCCACCCCTGGAATAATTAAGGGGTCCCCACCCCCCCGAATAATTAAGGGGTCCCCCCCCCCCCCCCACGTGGATACCGGGGGGCCTTTTGTATAAATAGTTCCCCCACCTCCTGGAAGTTCTGTGCTTGTAACTTCCTCTAATCTGCCACTCTCTTTGACTCTGCCTTTTCCCTTTGCTTGCTATCATCTACTATCTTTCTGCCTTACCTGGTCCATTCTCCTGCCTTTTTCATAAATAGTTCCCCCACCTTCTGGAAGTTCTGTGCTTGTAACTTCCTCTAATCTGCCACTCTCTTTGACTCTGCCTTTTCCCTTTGCTTGCTGTCATCTACTATCTTTCTGCCTAACCGGTCCATTCACCTGCCTTTTTCATAAATAGTTCCCCCACCTTCTGGAAGTTCTGTGCTTGTAACTTCCTCTAATCTGCCACTCTCTTTGACTCTGCCTTTTCCCTTTGCTTGCTGTCATCTACTATCTTTCTGCCTAACCGGTCCGTTCTCCTGCCTTTCTTCACGACACAACTTTCAAAATGATTTCTTCCAGCCGAAGTCGAACTTGCTGGGCCTAACTATTTCTTAGTTAGACGCATAACGGCAGCATGACGCGCATCTGCGCTCATGATTGACAGGAAACATGTCTGAGCGATCGAAGAAGAAGAATTATGTGAACCTCCCAAAACATGTTGGAATCTTCGTTTTGCATTCTATTTCACGCCCAGAGCCTTTTCATATGAAACACAAACGCTTACAAAGAGTTTCTCCAGCCAAAGACGGACATGCTGGGCCTAACTACAGTGAAAAATCGCTTACGTCAAAATTGGAGGGACTGAAATTTTAAAAAGACCTTTTATCTTCTTTTTCGTTCGCTCAGACAGTTTCCTGTCACATGAGCGTAGATGCGTCATGCTGCCGTTATGAGCCTAGCTAAGAAATAGTTAGGCCCAGCATATCCGACTTCGGCTGAAGAAATCTTTGATAGAATTTAAAGAAAAAAGGCAGGAGAATGGACCAGTAAGATAGAAATATAGCAGGCAACATTAAGCAAAGGGTAAAGGCAGAGTCAAAGAGTGACAGATTAGAGGAAGTTACAAGCACAGAACTTCCACAAGGTGGGGAAACTATTTGTACGAATGACACCCCCCCCCCCCCCCCCTGGGGGGGGGGGACCTTTTATCACAAAGATTATTAACCCTTTCACCGCCAACATCGCATTTTTGCACCACAATGATTTAACACCCATGTCACTAAAAGGCATCAAATCAGGGCCCGTTATCCATAGACCCTATTCTCTTAATTTGGGGAGGTAAGGATAGGCCTTACTTTAAATATGTTACAGAAGAATCCCCAATATTACAGACAGATTTTCTTCTCTACCCAGGTAAATTTAATGGACATTTTTTGCTGAAAAATGGCTGGCGGTGAAAGGGTTAAACTGGGACCAGAAAACTATTGTGACTTATCCAGTGTTTTTGAGTTGTCCGTTTTTGAGTTATTAGGAATCCACTGTATTTCTTAGTTAGGCGCATAACGGCAGCATGATGCATCTGCGCTCACGTGACAGGAAACCGTCTGAGCGATGGATGAAGAAGAAGAAGAAGAAAGCGTGGGGTACTTACGGTCACAGAGCCCCAGTCCCCTTCCTTGGTCACATCGGGCCACTGGTTGCTCTCCTCATCTCCTGCCTGGCACTGCTCATTCTGGACCTATAGCACACGTAGCAAGACAGCGGACAAAGTGTTATCTTCTAACTGGGTGATCATTGCAAGGCTTTTTATAAGAACACAAGAAGGCACCTTTCAATGATGTGCAGACTTTGTTATGCACATTTTTTTCTTCTAACTAGGCCATCATTACAATACAAAAAGACACCTTTCAATGTACTGCAGACTTTGTTATGCACAAAGTCTTTTTAGTTCCAACTGGACCATCATTACAATATTTTTCATAAGAACACAAGAAGGCACAATTCAATGTACTGCAGACCTCGGTTTATCGTCTAATCCGAAAGACTCCACGCTCAGACCGTTAAGGCCAAGTGCCAAATGAGAGGAAAAATCCCCTGTACCCAGGTTTGAACTGGGGTTTACTTGACACGAGGCGAACGCGCTGCCACTGTGCCACTCTACACCCCCTGCACTCACAATGAAGTGGAAGATGGTCTCCGGGTCGGTGTACTGGTACTCAAAGGTGACCAGGCCTGCCTTCACCAGCTTGGTGGAGTAGGACAGGGAGGTGGTGCAGGGACCCGGCAGAGCAAACACGTATGTCCCCCTCGCCTTCCACGTCGCTCTGAAACAAGGACGAAGCACGACATCATAGAAACACATAACTGCTGAGTTTAACTCATTCAAGTCATTCCGGACAAATATGTCCGGAATAGGTAACTGGGTCTCTCTCCTGAAAACTGGTCCAATATGTGACATAGAAGCCAAAAAATAAAATTGGGCAAATTGAACAGAAAATGCATGCATAGAGTAGCTTTATGAATCAACTTTCTAAGTTTCTTATGACATGAAAACAAAATCAGTCAAGGCTATCGTTGCTGGGTTTTATGACTTTATATATATGCGTCCAGAGCTGGTAGCGCTGACAACACGGTGTCCTTCATTACATAATTTCATCAACTTAAATAAACTTTATGATGCATTTATTTTTTTAGAATAACAGATTGTCTCGAAATAAAGAGTTATGAATGATTTCATTAAAAACATTTTTTTTTTAAAGTTTAATATTGGTGTTGGTTCATACCGTCTTTGGATCTTACCATAATTGATTGTTTTATTTTTTGTTATATAATGTCGTGCCACTCAAAATGCCATTTATTTTATTTCAAATGTCTTAGAATAGTTTCATTATTATCTCTGATATTCCATTAATTTGACAATTAAAAAATAAGTGTTAAATTTATTAAAAAAAATGTCTGGGTAGCGCTGACAACAGGACACCATCTGGTAGCGCTGACAACATGGTGTCCTCCATTATATAATTTTACCCACTTAAATAGACTTTATGGTGCATTTATCACTTTAACATGGCAGACTTTCTTGAAATAAAGACTTACAAATGGTTTCATTTGCAAAATAATACAAAAGAAATGTGTTTAAATACTAGTGTTGGTTTGTGTCATCTATGCACATTACCATGGTTCATATCAAAATGTTGTTATATAATGTCTCACCACTCAAAATGACAATTTTTCATAGCGGATGTGTTAGAATAGTTTCATTACCACCAGGAATAACCCATAGATACGGTAATTTACAATATAAAGAGCTTAATAAAAATTCAAAAATTCTGGGTAGCGCTGACAACAGGGACGCCAACTGGTAGCGCTGACAACATGGTGTCCTACATTACATAATTTTACCTACTTAAACAGACTTTATGGTGCATTTATCACTTTTAACTTACAGATTACCTTGAAATGAAGACATGTTTTCAATGATAGAAAAAAAAGTAAAATATAAAGAGCTTAATAACAACAATAATTTCTGGGTAGCGCTGACAACAGGGACACCAACTGGTAGCGCTGACAACATGGTGTCCTCCATTATCATTACATGATTTTACCTACTTAAACAGACTTTACGGTGCATTTATCACTTTTAGCTCACAGATTACTTTGAAATGGAGACTTTTATATGTATCCAATGATAGAAAAAAAAGAATAAGATTTAAATTTGAGAAACAAATTGTGGGCAACACAGACAACAAGAAGGACGCCATTGTCATCCATCCACTAAAAGAAAATTGTATGAATTAAATTTCTTGTGAATTGAAAGATATGTCTGCTACAAGAATAAATGTGTATTGTATTGGCAAATTTGGCCTTATGGTTAAGAACTTAACTCTGAACAAGCTATTCTACACATAGAAGGCCCATTCAGTGGCCAGGTAGCGCTGACAACGGGCCTTTTAGGGGTGGACACCATACTGTTTTTGTGCTCTCTTGACCAATCAAAACATCCCACACATTTGAAACTTTGTATGAATAATGATCTTTAGTAGTTGTTTGAAAGTAGTAAACTTTTGACTTGGGCAGAAGAAGTCCCTAGGTGAAAATTTTAATTATGTAGGTAGCGCTGACAACACATTTTGTGGACACGACAATGACCAAAGATTTTTTTTAAATTGTAAAAAATCTATTTAACAATTATATTTACTGTTCATGCACATACATTGTCAACAATATGTTTTTTGATAACTAAATTTTAAAAAAATGGGTCTTAGAGATTGTTGAGGCAAAGAAAATCTGCATTATTTTTTATTATATTTGAGGACACCACATGTTGTCAGCGCTACCTGGTATTTAAAATGTTATTTTAAAACACCCTTTTTGGTAAAATCCACAAAATTGTTACTATAAAGGAAGGACTACTACTCATCTTGAGTGTGCATGCATATGTGTGCAGAATATTTTGTGGTTTCTGAAAAAATAGAAACTTTATGCAAGACTGTTGGGCATGTCACAAAACTAAGCACCCAAAATGCCCATTTTTCAAGACAAAATTGTTTATTAAACACATTTTGGTGCATGCACAGCTAAAAGAAACATTTTATATGATTCTTACAACTATTTAGAGCTGAAATACACACATGAATGATATCTCATCGTTTTATTTGATTTTTTATTGTTTAATAAATAGGATAGGTCACAATGACCCAGTTTTCAGGAGAGTTACCCAACTGTCAATTTGATGCATTTGCTTTAACCCTTTCACCGCCAGCCATATTTCAGCCAAAAATGTCCATTAAATTTACCTGGGTAGAGAACAAAATCCATCTGCAGTATTGGGGATTCTTCTGTGACGTATATAAAATAAGG
Organism: Phymorhynchus buccinoides; assembly: GCA_017654935.2. NCBI lineage: Eukaryota > Metazoa > Mollusca > Gastropoda > Neogastropoda > Raphitomidae > Phymorhynchus > Phymorhynchus buccinoides. The sequence goes on from CM065687.1 coordinate 51,682,133, forward strand.
TCTATCCTTACTTCCCAAAACTAAGACAACAGGGTCTTTGGATAATGGACCCCAATTTGATGCCTTTTAGTGACATAGGTGTTAAATCACTGTGGTGCTAAAATGCGACTTTGGCGGTGAAAGGGTTAAGGGAAGTAAATATGTGTGCACACAATATGCTTGGTCACTTCTAAACTCGCTTCGCTCCCTTAGACCACAATTTTGCCTTTGACTTTGCTGTTGTAGTGGTTTGTTGTGGGGTAACCAATCGGTGTAGAGAGTTTTTTTATATAAAGTCTATATATTAAAAAAGTCTGATCTACCACTTCCCTATGTCTAAACCTGAAGTAAAAAACCCGTAATCTTTCATTTCTCCTTTTGTTTATGGATGTTTTGTTTGTGTGTATGGCTGGAGTGATTTGTGAGGTTTTTTTAATAATTCAAAATCGTTGCGATGCGAATGAGTTAAGCTATACAAGAAAAGACTTGGTTGTGGTTGAAAGAAAAAAACATGTGTGAAGGTGTCCTTAAGAGTCTCTGGATAATAAGATGTTAACACTTTCAACACAACCCCTCTCGCTGCTCTGTATTCCCTCAGGACACTGCAGCACAGGTGCAACCACACAAAATGAAAAATATCTGAAAGGCTGGGTTCCCGGTTCCCCCTGCAGCTGAAGCAAAAATGGATTTATGAAGGTATTTTAGCTTGCTTTTTCCACAATTTATACAAATGCTTATTTTAGTGTGTTTGAAAAATACAGTAGACACACAAAGATCTTGTTTGGCAAATTAACAAAAAAAGGAACTTCCTTGTCTGGTAAAAATCAAAAACAGGAAATCCTTGTATACCAGGAAAGGTTGCACCCATAGTCAAGGAGTAGACATTCCCTCAGGAGACCCAATTTTGGTCCTTTTCAATAAATTATCTTAAAAAATCTGGAGATCACAGTGACCTGATTTTTGTATAGTGGTTCAGATGTATCTTTAATCTTTTAAATGATATAAAATTTGAAAACCAATTCGTTATTGTGTGTTTAACTGAATGAATCGAAAGCAGCCACTCCACTGTCGGGCCTCAGGGGCATTTTGCCTGTTGCTAAAATACTAGCAGCGTGTCGGCTTTTAACGGTAAACTTGGGCATTGCTAGTATTCTAGCGGCATGTTGCGAAAAAGTTAATCCAACACTAAATTGACTAAATCATATGGGTAAACAGGTCTCTGGTATAGAGTTTGTAAGTATCGTAATTGGAAAGCATTAGGAAGCACGCAGCAGCATCTGATACTTTCCTGGATGCAACTCCCCAGAATGATAAAAAATAAATTAAAAAAATGAAAGGCAGAGGTCAAGAGGCCACCCAGGCTCTGGCAGGGTACAGGGTACAAGGGCTTCAAGGGGCAACATCCATAAAATAAGAAAACTTCTTCTCTTTTTTTAATTCCCTTTTGAGTCTAATAAGCCTTGCCTAGCTGCATTTAAAAAACCATATGGTGTCACTTGAGACAGAGAGCACTTCCGGGCTAGAGTGACCATGTTCAAATCACCCTGAATCGCACAAAGTCGATGTGCCGTTGTCCTTTTCTTTTTTTTTTTACCTTTTTTTTCAGTTTCGGATTACATTTTAAAAAACTGAAATCCTGGTGAAAAGGAAAAAGTTGCACCCATGACTTTTGCCAACATAAACTTAACCCTTTGATCGCCACTGTCGCCTCTTGGCACCACAATGATTGAACACCCGGCATGTCACTGAAAGGCATCAAATGAGGGTATCCAGTGACCTTATGTTCATTTTGGGAGGTAAGAATAGGTCCTATATTATGGATGTACCACAATGGAATCCCAAATATTGCAGATGAAATCTTTTCTCTACCCAGGTAAGCTTAACTCTCTCGGCACTGGCCAGTTGCTTCCCCTTACAACCGTTTTGGACGGGCCATTTGACTAGGTTCGAAAACCCATCACCACAAAAAAGTTATGAAAAGTTATGGACTGATATTTTAAGATAAGATTACTACATGTAACACCATGCACTAAACGATCATAAAATATCAGATTCCATACCTTCGTCGTTTGTCTCCTATTGACGAAAACAGCTAACACATAGAAAGAAGGAACATTTCACATTCCGATCTTTGACCCCCCTCTACAACCAAACCTGAATGTAAAGTCTGCAATGATAGGTTGATTTCAAGAGAGGCAAGGTCAAAGCAAACCGAAAATAGGTTATGACGTCACACTTGAAAGCTGGTTACACGCCAGAAATCAAAATCTCTTGAAAACTCTTATGAACCGGAGCCGGGCCATTCGTCCTAAACGGTTGTGCGAGCCATGAGCCGGATCCAGCTCATTCGTCCCGAGTGTGTTAATGGAAAGCTTTGGCTGAAAAGATGGCTGGCGTTCAAAGGGTTAAGCACGTCGTAATGTCAAGCAATTGCTGACTAATCAGTGCCTCCTGTGTCCCTTACCTCTATTTGTCTGACAGACAGTTGCTACTGATTAGAGGTATTAGCACAATGTAAAACGCAAAATGGCTTTAAAGGTCAAGCTAAAGCTAGGGTACAATGTAACATTTTGCTTTTCTGCGTAAAGGTGGTGGTGGTGGTGGGTGGGTGGTGGGTGGGTGTGGGTGTGTGTGTGTGTGTGTGTGTGTGTGTGTGTGTGTGTGTGTGTGTGTGTGTGTGTGTGTGTGTGTGTGTGTGTGTGTGAGTGTGTGTGTGTGTGTGTGTGTGTGCGTGTGTAAGTGTATCTGTCTGTGTGAGCCTTCCTGCCTGCCTGCCTGCCTGTCTGTATGCCTGCCTGTCTGCATGTGTGCGTGTGTCTGAAGGTTAGGTTAGGTTAGGTACATTATAGTCACAGAGGTGTCTCTGTGAAATTCGGGTTGCTCCCACCTGGAGAGCGCGTCGCAGCCAGAGGCGCGCCACCCAATTTTTTTAAATAAAAATTTTGCATGCGATTTTTGTGTGACTGATGAGGAAGGGAGGGGGGTACATTTTGACCAAATGACAACTTTTTCGTTGCCACTGGGTTTAACGTGTGCTAAGTGCATGAACACATGGGACCTCAGTTTATCGTCTCATCCGAAAGACTCCACGTTCAGACCGCAAGGCCTAGTGCAAAGTGAGAGGAAAAATCCCCTGTACCCAGGTTCGAACTCGGGTTTACTTGACACGAAGCGAACGTGCTACCACTGTGCCACTCTACACTAAAGTGTGTGTGTGTGTGTGTGTGTGAAGGTGTGTGTGCAAGTGTATTATGCGCATGAGTGTTTTGTTGAGTTTGGCAGCTAATAGTGTGCAGGCATGAGCTATATACACCAGGCTTCCTAACAAATAATATTATTTACTAAACTAAACAAAAACATTCAGGCTACAAATTACAATACCAAAAATGAAACAACTCTGTTACCGGGTAGTTGCATTATATAGTTCACAGCACATTACAGTACACATGAATGGTCCACTCATTACAGTGATCGGGCTGGCTTTTGAAACCATTAAGTCCTGGGACTGATTGACCAAAAAATCAATCAGTCCTTTTGACAACCAATAAGTCCCATTTTTTTTCCTAATCACAATATCATCTTTGTAGTTTCTCTCTAAAAACAAACAAAAAACATTTGGCAAAAACAGAGGAAAACGGAATATATAATTATCTAAACCGAAATGTGTTTGTCACTCCACCGGAAGAAGTTTGACGACACACACTGTGGATCGGGAAATAACTCAGTCTCGGAGATCTCTCGCAATCGGGTTTTTCCGTATGCACTCGGAACACAGTTGTAAGTAACACGTTAGAAACGACCTTGATTCAAGTCATACATCACTAGAAAGTTTGCGTCGACCTCTTGTTTGAATCAAAAACAGTGTCGGTGAAATTCTTTAATTCAGCTTGAAACAAAAACGACCAGTGACGGGACCGAGTGCCTGGAAAATCAATAAGTCCCCGGACCGGCTGGATAGAAAAACGATCGGTCCCACAGAAAATCAATGCGTAAAGGACCGAAAACTGATCAAGTTCCTGATCCCTGCATTATATTATAACACAAAATCTTATTTCTTACTTAATTCTATTTCTTACTTAATTTTTTGTTACTTAACTCTGTTACAGTACTGTATAAAACATAATATATCTACATGTGACAACAGGAAGTAAATTCTCGGTACATGTAAGTGTTCCACTCTTTGGCATGTCAAAAAAGGTTAGACAGGGTAGGAAATTAGTTCAGTTACTAAAGATGTGCGCGTCACACAGACGATTCTTTGTCTAAAATACTACACATGGTATCACCTTCAAAAAAATTAAAAAAATTAATGATACTTAGATTTTTAGAACTATTAGTATTTATACACATCTGTATTATTTTAAAAAATGGACTTTCCTGGTGTTGCACTGCCTCTGGGCATTGCCTCCAGGATCGTCCCCACCATCTTTATGTCTACTAATGTTCATTATGTATCTGTTCCAGACCGGAGGACGTTAAGCAGAATTTCATCACTTAGAAATACATTTTTACTTGCCTTCACACTCACAGGACTTCTTTAGTTCTTAACTGGTAAAACAGTCTTACATTTCTAAGATCACTCTATCGGTTCCTAATCCCAAGTCTTCTTTCATCAGCTGTGCATGTTCACTTCATTAATTCTTAAAAGGAACTGTTCGGAAATAATTAAGGGGAGTAATTTCATGATGTGTGGGAGTGATCCTGTCTAATTCAATCGGTCAAACAGGGGAAGTCACTCTACCATCAGCTCTCGTAGCCTATCGACTCGTGTGTTTGAGCAGACATACAGCACTTAGAACACTGTGCGTCATTCTAATAATGTATGTCATTTATATTTTTATGTCACATTTTGCAAGTTTTATTAATTTGTGGCAACTGGACACCCCTTAATTTAAAAAAACAAACGAGTTTGCAAGTCACTGACTCGCATCCTGCGGTTTCAAGCTTCGACGCCATTGTTGCTATGGTATTTGACCAGGTAATGGAGGTAAACAACTCTAATTTTCACGAAGTGCTCTCCCCTAGTTTTTTCCGAAAATCGTCTATTGCACCTTTTCACCCCAACACTAGCCTCAAAAGTAGCTTCCACTCAAGACCTTCTAACGCAGGAGGCTCTGTGGCCGGTTGGTTAGAGTTGCAGCTTGTAATCCAACAGCATTACGAGTGTGTTAATTGTGCCGTATGGAAATTGAGTGGTGTGTGTGTGTGTGTGTGTGTGTGTGTGTGTGTGTGTGTGTGTGTGTGTGTGTGACCCCCCCCCCCCCCCCTTCTTCTTCGTCTTCTACTTTTGTCTTCTTTGTTTGTTTTTTGTTTTGTTTTCTGTATGTGTGTGTGTGTGTGCGTGTGCGTGTGCGTGTGTGTGTGTGTGTGTGTGTGTGTGTGTGTGTGTGTGTGTGAATGGGAATGTTTGTAGTTTTATTTCTTTGTAAAGCGCCATGAATAGAATGTTCTAGATATGCACGCTATATAACTTTATAAGTGCCAATTATTATTATTAATATTATTAAGGGGTTAAGAAGCCGACAAGCATTCACCTGCTACAGTTGTTGCTGTCCGGTGCCATGCTAGCGCTGAGGAAGCTCGAGCCAAGCTCCTCGGACGTGGTGGAGAAGCTGTCCGGCATCTGTTCCCAGTCGTCGAATCGCACCCCTCCACCCAGCGAGTAGGTCCCCGCGGGGCAGGACTGGCAGCTCTGGTCTCCCGTCAGGTCCAGGTACTGCCCTGGGCTGCAGGTAAAAGCTGGGACAAAGAAACCAAGATTACAATAACACAACTGAACAAAGGGTGAATACTCTCTTTCTAATTAACTCCCCCGCCTCCACCAAAGTTTGATTACGATACCAATCACCTAGCAGTGCGTGGGTCAGAACCAAAGTGAGACAAACAAAGCATCACTCTCAAAAAAGAATGTGCCACGTTCACCTTTATTATTCTAAGATTATAACAAGACTATTGCCGACTACAGCATCAAGTCGTTTTTGTTGTGGGTTGGTTTTTTCCCACATCGGCAGAATCTTCAATCTGATGAAGGAGGCCGATCAACGGGAAGAAGAGGAAGAACTCATCTGCTTCTTTTCCCCTCAGGCAGTTCTTCAGTCCCTTTCCTTTCCTCTCCTTAACCCCTTCACTGCCAAAGAAAAATTGAGAAATTATCAATGTTATTATAAAATTTTAAAAACACCTGAACATTAGACCCAATCTGAGAGAAATGGTCTAGACGATTAGAAAGATGCATATATATATCTTTCTTGACTTGTCTAAACCAAAAACCAGCTTTCCAGTATTAGGATTTAGGTACTTTATAGTCACAGAGGCATCTCTGTGAAATTCGGGCTGCTCCCACCTGGAGAGCGCGTCGCAGCCAGAGGCGCGCCACCCAATTTCTTTTTTAAACATTTTTGCATGCGATTTTTGTCACTGATGAGGGGGGGTGGGGGTGGGGGGTGTAAATTTTGACCATATGACAACTTTTTCGTGGCCAGTGGGTTCAACGTATGCTAAGTGCATGGGCACACGGGACCTCAGTTTATCGTCTCATCCGAAAGACTCCACATTCAGACCGTAAGGCCTAGTGCAGAATGAGAGGAAAAAATCCCCTGTACCCAGGTACTAGTATGACATCAAAAGTGATGATAAATCATCAATAGCATCAAACAGTCCATTGTCGACAAGTAGACACAGGCAGACACTGAGACAGCGAAGGGGTTAAGGTCAAAATATGGCATTGTCAGTTTTCACTCTTTCCCTATGGCAACACAATGTGTACGCATACACACAAACACTCACAGTCACACACACACAGTGCTCACACACTGAAATATTACATGCCAGGGCTCCCAAACGTCCCGCAAAACAAGGGGTCCCAGGGACTCCACTTACAGCAAAGAGGGTCCCAGTGGCATTGTGAATGCTAAAAAGAATGTTTCTAATGCATCCCTGGGACCCCCTGCACATTCTTGTAGAGGGTCCTTTAGAATTTTAGTACTTCACAGACCCCCAAATTGGGGTCCCTGGGAGCCCTACATGCTACATGTTTCTCCAAGAGAAGACCCAGTCTTCAGAACCTTTGTACTTAATATAAATTATAATAGGAATGTTAACCCCTTGACTGCCACCAGCGTATCACCTACTGACCTGATGACATCACTGATGATGTCATCAGATGAAGAGCAATAACCCTGATATGCTGGCAAATTTGCTCTAAGTCTAACACAGTAAAGAGAGTAATATCCCCAGACCATTTTGCCAGATTGGCTCTAGATCAGTTGTCTTTTTCATGGCATGATTTTGCCCAATGATTTTTTTCTTTCATTTTCTCTGGCAGTCAAGGGGTTCATCAAACCTTCTTGTGTGTTTGTCATACATCATGATACATGTACTCACTGCAGTCTTTTCCCCTGACAGGGGGGCTGGGGGCACCGCCCTTGCAGGTGTCCTTCTTGGGCACCGACACCCTCCACCTCCCTCCATCGCTGTCACACTCCGTGTATTCGAAGTGGAAATCATCCTGTATAAAAAATTTCACAGAGAAAGCTGTTATTGTGTTAAATTTATAACTACTTTACGGCGATACTTTTTTTCCTAGACTGAAACCCCTGCACCTTAACATGTGACTGATAATATAGTAAGAAACTATAATAACAAAATCTGATTTGGGGGGTAAAATTTGGGGGGTGCCAGGGCTCCCAACCGTCCCGCAAAACAAGGGGTCCCAGGGACTCCTTCACTTACAGCATAGAGGGTCCTAGAGCCGGGATAGAGGGTCCCAGTGGCATTGTGAATGCTAAAAAAGAATTTCTAGTGCATCCCTGGGACCCCCTGCACATTCCTTTAGAGGGTCCTTTAGAATTTTAGTGCTTCATAGACCCCTAAATGGGGGTCCCTGGGAGCCCTGGGGTGCGCCTTATAATCAAGTGCGCCTTGTAGTCCGTAAAATACAGTACATATAAATCTCTCGACCTGTGCCTGTGTGCCATTCCTTAAATGTGCAATACAATTATTGATGGAGTATGTAATGCATATTTCTACATTTGAATGTCTGTAAACATGCAGATCAGAATTCAGATACATCTTTTTTTTTTTACAAATCTAGATCAAAGATGGATACATATCTGCAGCGCTTTTTCTTACACACAGATGTGCATCTATGATGCTGAAATCTTCCATCTGATGCATTCAAATTCAGGCCACTGTGTCCCAAAAAAACTACCCTGGCAGTGGTAGCAAATGTTCACCCGACACTTTTTATTTTTTAATTTCAAAAACTAAAGAGAGACTTAAAATACACAGGTGACCCTTTAGTTTATTTACTAATTTGGCCTTATATAAATATGGAGGTACTATTTCGTGTGCTGATCATGACCCCCCGTATTTTGAAAATAGAAATGAATTAATACTGATCCATATGCATATTGAATCAAAAGATCAATGTATAATTTGGGTTGTTGTCACAGTTGTGTAAGCATTCATGTGTGTGTCTATGTTAATGTAACTTGTAACTTATGTAAGTCTGTGTGTGTGTGTGTGTGTGTGTGTGTGTGTGTGTGTGTGTGTGTGTGTGTGTGTGTGTGTGTGTGTGTGTGTGTGTGTGTGTGTGTGCGCGTGTGCATAAGTGTGTGCATAAAGTGTGTGTGTGTGTGTGTGTGTGTGTGTGTTTGTGTACCTATGACAGTGTATGTGTGTGTTATTGTGTGCACATACATGTGTGAATGCATGCATAATATGTGTGTGTGTGTGTGTGTGTGTGTGTGTGTGTGTGTGTGTGTGTGTGTGTGTGTGTGTGTGTGTGTGTGTGTGTGTGCCTGTCTGTATTTATAACTAGAAGTAAGCTTGTGTGCGCAGTCTAAAGAAGTAAAAGAATAAGACACGATCATGGCAAACAGTACACACAAATCTATTACACTATGTAACAATTTTATTGTTTTAAAGCATAAAGCTATCAGAATAAATTCACAAGTTTCTATCATCTATGGCCTTGCAATTGCACTGTGTGCTCATAATTAATGTAACTGTCAGCTAGG
>CM065687.1:51696131-51716131 GCA_017654935.2 Phymorhynchus buccinoides
ACTAAACTCCATTTTTACAATATAAATTATAAATGTATGCACTATTAAATGAATACGTAGGGAATGCTTGTGTGTATGATTTTTACTATATTATGTTTGCAAACTGTATCATCAATAGCCAAACGTTTTAATCCAACGCAGACTGTATGTGGGTCACACCTACCCAGAAAAAAACCAAGGGACTTAATCCAGCCGGTTCTGGTAGCGGGGTCTTTAACAAGCACTTCCGTTCCCAGAGTTCCGTTGTGTGGTATCCCTTGGTGATAACCCCAAACAGTGCCCGCCGTCTGCTAGGGTTGTGCTGTCCGCTAAAACTGACTTGGCCGCTTTGGTTTGGGTGCCACCCTTGCTGTGGTAGACGCTACTTTGTCGATCGTTTGATTGTGAGAGTCGTGGGGAAAACATTCAGAATGGCTACGATGTCAAAAAGAGACCCTTATCCCTTCCCCAAACTACAGAACGATGAAAATTTCTACGGCAGTGCGCCTCAGCAGGTAGGTTTTACTTTATGTCATAATGCACGATTTGGTGTTGTCTATGTAAATCAAGTAGTCTCTGTCTGTCTGTCTCTCTCTCTCTGTGTGAGTGTGTGTGCGCGCGTGCCTGGGCGTGCACAATATGTGTCTGTCTGTTTGTCTCTCTGTCTGTCTGTCTCTCTCTCTCTCTCTCTCTCTCTCTCTCTCTCTCTCTCTCTCTCTCTCTCTCTCTCTCTCTCTCTCTCTCTCTCTCTCTCTCTCTCTCTCTCTCTCTCTCTCTCTCTCTCTCTCTCTCTCTCTCTCTCTCTCTCTCTCTCTGTCAGTCTGTGCACACGTACGTGTGCTCGCGCATATGTATGTGTGTCTCTTTGTGTGTTGTGCCCATGTCTGTTGGTTTGTCTGTTTGTCTCAGACTCTGTCTCACTCACTACTATGATGTGCACCACGTCGATCCATGAGTGAAAATCACGGTGAACCACGCGTCTTCCCTCTCACGTGTTTTCCCTCTTAATTATAGCTGGTAAGAAATCTTGTTTTGACCAGGTTGGACTCCCTATACAAATGTCCCCAAATTGAAAACGAAACGTCATTTTAAAGAGCAGCCTCAATTTGAAGTTGGGGACATTTGTATGTGGGTCACAGCTACCCAGAAAAAAGGGACTTAATCATTCGAGCACGTGCACCCCCCAAAATCAAGCATTTGTGTTGCAAAAAACAAGCGAGTCAATAAACAACAAAGTCGTCGTCGTCTTTTAAGGCGATTTTCTCTGTCTCTCAGGTGGCACCCAAGACCAACAGCTGGACGGTGTTCCAGGACTCGCAGGAAGTCTACGGGGTACCGACCCACCTAGCCCAGCAGCAGGAGCCCTGGAAGAGGCTCAACACCACGCACACGCTGAGCAGCTCGCGCCACGAGGTGTACCACTTCGACCCGCAGGCTCCGCGCGACTCCCTGGACTTCGTGCTCAAGGCGAAGTACGACCAGCACGAGCAGTTCTTGAACAACAAGACCCAGACCCTGTACCAGAAGGAGACCTTCGATGCTGACCAGGCTGGGTGAGTGTGTGTGTGTGTGTGTGTGTGTGTTTGTGTGTGTGTGTGTGTGTGTGTGTGTGTGTGTGTGCCGGGAGTGGGGAGGTTTTTTTTTCCCCCTTTGAGGTGGTATAAGAGAAGGGAAAGAAACGTAAGGAGGAGAGAGAAGAGGGGGTGGGGTGGGGTACGTAGAGGGAGAGACAGATGGGGAGAGAGAAAGGAAAAGAAAGAGGGGTGAAGGCTACAGTTACAAGGCTACTAAACCCCCCACTAAATGTTTATTTTTAGTCTCCCCCCCCCCCCCCCCCCCTGAGGGTGCCAGAATGATCACCTGAGTGATCGTGGGCCCCAAAGAGAAGAAGAAGAAGAAGAAGAAGAAGAAGAAGGAGGGAGAGAGGGAGCGGAATGGAGAGAGAGGGGATGGGGAAGGGAAGGGGGGGGGGAGAAAAAGACAGAAGAAAGAGAGAGACAGAAAGAGAGAAGCGACGAAAGAGAGACAGATACACGAGGTATACAGAGAGACCTGTAAAAAGACAGATTGCGAGGTTAACACAGTAGGCTAAGTAAAATAATGTCCACACAAGTTTAGTTTGTTTGTTTTTCTAATCTGTTATGTTAGCATGTAATATGGGCTGCATATGAATTACCGGGGGGGGGGGGGGGGTTGTTGCACCCTACTTTATTAGGTCTTGTCCATGGCTGTTCATTCTTGTACTTGCACGAGAGAGAGAGAGAGAGAGAGAGAGAGAGAGAGAGAGAGAGAGAGAGAGAGAGAGAGAGAGAGAGAGAGAGAGAGAGAGAGAGAGAGAGAGAGAGAGAGAGAAATATACGAATACGAATGTTTTATTGAGTGTAAAAAGGATCAGCTACAATAGCTTCTTTGCACCTTGCCCTCTCACTCACACATGCATACCATGCATCAAGCAAGAACATTTGACATAAAACAATCAATTAAGAGAGAGAGAGAGAGAGAGAGAGAGAGAGAGAGAGAGAGAGAGAGAGAGAGAGAGAGAGAGAGAGAGAGAGAGAGAGAGAGAGAGAGACTGAGAGAGAGAGAAAATAATAATTTATGAATGTGTGTGTGTGTGTGTGTGCGTACATGCGCGCAAGTGTTTGTGTGCGTGTGTGTGTGTGTGCGCGTGTGTGTGCGCGTGTGTGTGCGTGTGCGTGCGTGTGCGTGCGTATGTACGCGCACATGCGCTTGTGTCGGCTTGACTCGGTGTCAGTGTATGTATGTTTGCGCGTTGGTGTGTGTGTGTGTGTGCTTGTGTGCGTGCACGCTGGTGCGCGTATATGTGAACATTAATCATTTACAACACTTTATAACCCTACTAAAAAAATGTTTGTGTTCATTTGTTTTCCCCCTTTCATGCGTATCAGTCGCAAGCTGAAGAACCGGGAGGTGGTGGAGCCCAAGAAGGAGCCTGAGATGAACCACCCCATCCAGATCGACGGCCAGGAGAAGAAGGAGAGCATGCACAGCGTCAAGAACGCCATTGGTCAGTGCCCACTACCAGCTCTTCTTAGAGACTGTCAGGCTTACAGCTTAGTTAAAGGCACAGCCGGGATATAAAAGGACTGAGTCGAGCCGCACGGCTTCATTCTGCCTCGACTCAGACTTACCAACTGAGATACAGCGGTTCCTTGGATCCACGGTCTTATCAAATCAAACGTTATTTTCTGCCAACATTGATGGCAGATGTAAAGAGGAGGATAGACATGTAATTCTAACACTATTCCGACTCATCCTGTTATACACACGGACACACAACGCATAGGAATTAGGAGTGGTTTTTTTCTAATGCGGTCACCATTCCAGGATTAGGAAGCTATTTCAGAGAACATTGAAACATGTTATTACATGTATAAAGAATCGTTTTATTAAGGGTGTGTGCTTTGAGCGGAATGCAGAAACCCTTTTATGCTTTAAAACTGAATTGTCTACATACGTTTACCTAACTACTGGTCTAAAAATGGAGCTTCTCCTTCAGTTAACTTGCCATTAATTTTGTAACGAGAAAAGCTGAAAAGTAAACGGATCACCTCCGTTCTCCCCTACCGTAGGCGGCGGCCCTGACACAGTACTTGTGTGCCTTTTAGGAATGGACAGTTCTCTAGCTCTATCTTTGTTTACTGATTTCATGAGCCTAACAATCACATTTGTGTTTTTGTGTGTGTTTTTCCAGAGAGCCACCACACACAGACGACCAACAAAGGCTACTCTCGCAAACCAGACGGAGGATTCTTTACCTCATGAGCTGCCTCAACGTACTTGCCTTCTTGTATTTATATTTGCTTGTCTGTGACTGATGGTTTGTGGAGTCTGTGCTTAGTACACACACCTCAACTCCTTTTGATCTTAACTACGTGTTAAAGTGCTTGTGAATTTTTTGAAATAACAGCCTGATGAAAGCTCTAGGAGCAGAAAGCTTGCTGTCTCAGTCTCTCTCTTTCCCATGATCACCCACAACAATACCTGGTAAGAATGTACCTTTTCTTCAATGTTTGCCTTTTATTTTGTCTTTGGTCTATTTTTCTTCCCAACTGTATTTGGCTTCAAGTACTGCATTATGTGAATGCAACAGGTGATATTTAAAACTGTTATTTATTCATTCGTTTACTTTATTTTAATTATGATTTGTCAGTAAGTTCGGATGGACCGTGTCTAGTCTGTTTATAAAAAATGTGGATGAATCGGTTAAGATGATGTCGTACTTGTACGATTTGTATAGACATTTCTAACTGCCTTTTTTTTTTCTAGTAGAGACTGAGCACCTTGTTCGTGTTGTTTCTTCGGGGGTGGGGGGTGGGGGGGGGGGGGGGTCATCAACCGATGAGATCATGAAGAATAGTCAGGATAAGCATGCATCTGTTTGTTTTTTTGTTGTTGTTGTTGTTATCACCGGCTTCTGAATAGCCTTTGTATGTGTGATTGCAGCTGTTTGTAAGTATTTGTTTAGGTATAAACTTTGAACGTGAATATAAATTATGTCCTAATAATATACTGGAATGGAACCGGAATAGGAACAAAATAAATGCCAGACAAAATAGAGGGATCTATCTAATCAGTATTACGATCTGGCAAGCTAAAATAGGTAAACATTTCCCTTTTCCCAATGTTTCACTTGGTTCGTTATTATTGTTAGTGGTGTTGTTGTGTTGTTTTTTGTTGATGATGATGATGCGTTGATTTGGGGCATGGCAGTCAAAGATGAAGAAAAAACAAACAAGAAAAGTTGTGAAAAAACCTGCATTAAAATACATGCAAAACTTCACGAGATATTAGCGATTATGTGTTTCGGGGTTTGAACCCCGTAACTGGCGCGACCTCGACCTTAATGTAAAACTAAATACATCAGTGGATAGCTTGCATCTTGGCAAACTAGTATACCAAATTTGATGATGATAGACTGAATAGTTTTTGAGAAAAACGGACGAATAGCCGGACGGACGGACGGACGGAGGCACGCCGGACGGACCAGACAGAAACAATAGTTCCCGAACCTTCGGCTCGGGGACTAACAAACAAACAAAACAAAATCAAGCTAGAACAGAAAACAGTGGACCTATATCACATCAGGGTATCTGTTGTTGCTAAACTGTTTTAACAAGAATACATTTCTACAAACATTTTAACCGAATGTATCTTATCAAAATATACCTACTTATGGATGTTATTTTTGTTTTATTTGCAAAGCAAATGTTACCCGTATTAACAAAAATATGAACGAGTTGATTGTATATTTTATACATATATATCTATCCACATATACATCTATATCCTCAAGACATCTGTGATAAAAAGCTTGTGATGCTCAATATACATATACTTGCCAGCAATGACAATATTTTTTGTTATACAGTCCGACAACAGTATTACAATCGTTGATATTCAGATACCAGTATTTACACACGATTGATTATATTCGATGGTACAACCAAATTATTATTATAATTTTTCTTTAATACGATTTATCTCCTTTTTGTTGTTATTATTTGTTGGGGCATTGGAATAGTGGAAAGAACAATTCAAAAATCCACCAAAATGTTATAGTACTATTTGAAATTTGCATCTTCAATCCATAATTCTGAAATTGTATTTTTCTTGCCACGAGTATGTTGTATGTGTTTTTGCTCTGTTAAAAAACAAATCATACACGAGTACTTTATAGGCCCTAAGGTTTTGTAACACGGGGACCTACAGGGGCGGATCGGGGGGGGGGGGGGGGGAGGGGGGGTTACAGGGTTTTCGGACCCTCCCCCCAAAAAAAAGGAGGAACCTCCCTGTCTCCCAAATGTACGTTACATAAGGGTGAAAAAGTACTCCATTATTGGCTTAATAGGCAATGAAAATAATGGCAATGTAGCGCCCTGCAAATAGTGTGATTGAGTGTTAGAAGGCAAGGTAGGCCGTGAAAGGAGTTTCTGGACACCCCCCCCCCCCCCCCCCCCCCCCCCCCCCCCCCCCCCCCCACCCGCCCCCCCCCCCCCCCCCCCCCCCCCCCCCCCCCCCCCCCCCCCCCCACCCCCCCACCTTAATTAGGGTGTACCTTAAAGAAGGTGTGTTTGAGTGCAAGGTAAGTTGCGAAATGCTGAAATGCTCTCATTTGCCCCCCCCCCTTGGAAAATCTTGGTGGAAGGATTTCTTGGCTGACTATGTAGCTCTCTTAACCAACGGTGGAAACCCCCCCCCCCCCCCCCCCCCCCCCCCCCCCCCCCCCCCCCCCTACGAATAATCTGGTCCGCCCCTGACCTGAAACTCTTTAGTGAAAAAAGTATTTACAGGTGGTGTACAATCATGAAATCAGTTTGGCTAAGCTTTAGTCAAAGCTAAATTCGAATGAGTATTATCTGTGTGTTTATCTGTTTTGACATTCACCACGCACACTCATGCATGTACTCTGTTGTTAACTTTATTATTATATATTTTTTTTAGATTCCCTTTTCTATGGATAGCCTATTTCGCCTTTGTTTGGAAATGTTCGAAGAATTACAACATTTTTTTTTGGTTATATAATCTTGGCTAAAGACAAAATGTCTGAAGTAATGAAATGAGTTGCACGCTTGGCGAGCTTAATCAATTATTTGGGGAAATTATTTGTCAATCTCGATCTCGGTAGCATTTTGTTATTGGAAAGAGACGTGTTTTATAAAGAAGAATCGTATGGATGACGTTGATTTGTGTGTTTTTTCTAATTTACTTGTGTGCGTTTGTGGTTTTTTTGAAGCTTGCAGATCAGTTTTATTCTGCAATAAATTCTACGTTGGTATCTCTTTTGCTGTTGTATTTCTGAGTATATGTATATGTGTGCCTCTTTGTGTGTGTGTGTGTGTGTGTGTGTGTGTGTGTGTGTGTGTGTGTGTGTGCGCGTGTGCGTGCGTGCGTGCGTGCGTGCGTGCGCGTGCGTGCGTGCGTGCGCGCGCGCGCGACCAGCCATCTGAACTCTGAAGGGCGTAGGTCATATTTAGGGGAAACAACTGATTCGGGACTGTAACTGCTGCTCAAAGCTGCAGTTGTGTCCCTTGCGAATGTATACTCTCTCTCTCTCTCTCTCTCTCTCTCTCTCTCTCTCTCTCTATCTCTCTCTGCGTGTGTGTGTGCATGTGCGGGCGCGTGTGCTTATTATTTTTATTACGTTATCTTTTTGTCAGCTTGTTGTGCCTTACACTCGGCAACTGAGCATGCACGCGCGAGCCTCACTACCGACGCACACGCGCGTGCACGTCAGTACTCACACACGCACGCACGCACGCATGCGCAAGCACACGCACATACAGCTACGATCGCAATCGCATACAAATAACGCACATACGTTATAATATACTTATCTGTATTGCCCTCCCAAAAAAAAGTTGGGACTTTACTGGTGTTGCCCGGTCTCCGGGCATTGCCTCCAGGATCGTTCCCACCATCTTTATATAGATACTAATGTCCCATATGTGTCTGTTCCAGACCGGAGGACGTCAAACAGATTTTCATTCAACTACGCGGCACATAATGACCACGAACACAACCATAAACATCCAGCACACACCACACTAGTACAGGGAAAGAGGAGAGGGAGGGGGAGAGACTAGCACACAGAGGGAGAGAGAGAGAGAGAGAGAGAGAGAGAGAGAGAGAGAGAGAGAGGGGAGAGAGAGACAGGGAGAGGGAGAGAGAGAGAGAGGGAGAGAGAGACAGGGAGAGAGAGAGAGAGAGAGAGAGAGAGAGAGAGAGAGAGAGAGAGAGAGAGAGAGAGAGAGAGGAGAGAGATAGACAGAGAGAGAGAGAGAGAGACAGAGAGAGAGAGAGAGAGAGAGAGAGAGACAGGGAGAGGGAGAGAGAGAGAGAGAGAGAGAGAGAGAGAGAGAGAGAGAGAGAGAGAGGAGAGAGAGAGAGAGAGAGAGAGAGAGAGAGAGAGAGAGAGAGAGAGAGAGAGAGAGAGAGAGAGAGAGAGAGAGAGAGAGAGAGAGAGAGAGAGACAGGGAGAGGAGAGAGAGAGAGAGAGACAGGACAGAGGGGGAGAGAGAGAGAGAGAGAGAGAGAGAGACAGGGAGAGGGGGAGACACTTGACACTTGACACTTGACTGTTTTAATTGCCATTGACAATACAATCTTCATGGCAAGGGAACACGTGATTTGAACTTAACTAATAATCAAATGAAACGGAAAAAAGTATAATTATAAGAAAATAACAAACCAAAAGGATCATCATATTGACTGCACCCGCCAGTCATTCAATTATAATAAACAGGTCAAAGCAGCTATTTACGCAAACAAAACAAACATAAATTGAAACTTCCACACTTCACACACATAAATGCAACCACTCATGCAGGCTCACATCTGCGTGCGCATACGCCCAATCGCACACACACACACATACACGCACGCGCACGCACATACACACGTACGCACACACACACATACACACACACTCACTCACGCATATTCAATGACATACTCGACATAACAATCATATGGCGACCATTCAAGTGTTAGTAACTGAAGCGGCAAAGGCCTATCTGTCAACAGGTGCTTTTGTATTTCTGAGTTTCCAGGCAAGAGCAATAAATCTTGCAAGTGAAATAATTTCCTTTTCATTGTCAGTGGACAGCAGTCTGGTTATATCTCTTGGTCCTGTAATATACCTACATCTCACAAAAACTAAACATTTATCACGAATAGTATCGTAGGCCTTACATTTAAACAAAAAGTGCTCTTCATCTTCAATAGATGCACCACACATAGGGCAAGGGAGCTGAGTGGATGTATCAGCGGAGTACCATCTTTTAGATGCGTTTAACCCTATAACTCTTAATCTAAATCTAGCAAGACTGAACCTGTACCATTTGTTATCAATAAGTTTTATATATTTTTCTGTTTCAAAAATGTTCTTAAATGAAAAAAGCCAATGATATTTTTCAGACTCTTCCATGCCAATCTTGCTTGTATGATGCAATTATTCTATCTTTGAATTCATTTAGAAAATGTTGTTCATAACCAACTCCCTGACACATCCAAACAACTCCAAAACCATGATAAATCAATAATGTTTTCACTGAATATGCCCAGTTTTGATTACCAAATTCAAGTTGATTTAACATCATATCATAAGCTTGCCTGCACAGTCTTTGATGCGGGAGCTGAAGCAATCTCAGCCAGTATTTAATGCACTTTACCCATGTTCTAATGTATAAAGGGTAGCGACCGGACTCACCATAAAGCATTTTATTTGAGGAATGTAGAGGTACTGAAAGGAATCGTTTGATTGCATATGTATGAACTTTTTCAATTTCAATATTGTTATTTAATCCCCAAACCTCTGCACTGTAAGTTAGAATTGGTTCAATCTGCGAGTCGAACAGTTTCCAAAAAATAGTGAAATCAATACAATTAAGTTTTCTTAAAGATTTCAAAATTGCTATTGTACCTTTTTTAGCTTTCCTACAAGATTCTGTGCAAGCATTATGGAGACTCAATTTAGTAGTAAACAAAAAACCTAAATATTTATATGAATTTGATACACTTACTTCGCTGTTTTCATAGTACCACTTTTCATGTGCTGACAAATGTCCGCCTTTTCGAAATACCATAACATTGGTTTTGTCTAAATTTACAACAAGGTCAAGTTTATCAGCTTCAGTCTGTAATGCATCTAATTGGTTTTGTAAACCTACAACAGTGTCTGATAAAAGAATTACATCATCTGCAAACAAGAGTAAAAATATTTCTATTGCTCCTGAAATTAGCGGGAGAGGGGGAGAGAGAGAGAGAGAGAGAGAGAGAGAGAGAGGAGAGAGAGAGAGAGAGAGAGAGAGAGAGAGAGAGAGAGAGAGAGAGAGAGAGAGAGAGAGAGAGAGAGAGAGAGAGAGAGAGAGAGAGAGAGAGAGAGAGAGGTAGTCGGAAGTGGTATGATGTTTATAGTGCATTGGCCTCAGGCCACAATACAACATTTGGAGGAAGGGGAGGCAGGGCATACAGAATGCAAAAAATGTATTATACAAATGAGAGAGAGAGAGAGAGAGAGAGAGAGAGAGAGAGAGAGAGAGAGAGAGAGAGAGAGAGAGAGAGAGAGAGAGAGAGAGAGAGAGAGAGAGAGAGAGAGAGAGAGAGAGACAGAGAGAGAGAGGTCGGAAGTCGTATGTTTATTGTATATTGGCCTTAGGCCAAATACAACATTTGGAGGAAGGGAACGCAGGGCATACAAAATGCAAAAAGGTATATACAAATGAGAGAGAGAGAGAGAGAGAGAGAGAGAGAGAGAGAGAGAGAGAGAGAGAGAGAGAGAGAGAGAGAGAGAGAGAGAGAGAGAGAGAGAGAGACTCGAATGTTTATTGAGGATATCTGAATAAGCACAAAATATGACTTTTAATTCACGAGAGAGAGAGAGAGAGAGAGAGAGAGAGAGAGAGAGAGAGAGAGAGAGAGAGAGAGAGAGAGAGAGAGAGAGAGAGAGAGAGAGAGAGAGAGAGAGAGAGACTCAGACACACAAACCGACACAAGGCAAAGGCAGCAGATGTCACGATTTTAGCATTCATATTTATCATGCATGCATCGAATTCACAATCTTCATATTCAGTCTGACCTACTATAAGTTGTCAGTTCTTCTTAATATCGTTCTTGGTAATAATTGTGTTTATTGGTTTGTCTCTCTTTGATGAAACTAATAACACAAAACACACCAAAACAAGCGCGAAATCGCAATAGTTTGTGGCACGCGGTCTATTTTTACCACTCCAATCATGAGTTACCTCCCCTGGATTTTCAATAATTTTAATCTGTAAACCAGAATGTTATCTCTGCACCATTTCGTAACTTTTTATATCTTTTGGAAAACATTTAAAACACATGTCCCATATGTGCCTTCCCGGGTCGAGAGGACGTAAAACACCAAACATTTAAAACTATGTATCCATCCTACTTATACTCATCGAAAGAAGCACCGCATACTCGTCGTGTCTGTTGTAGTGTCTGTATTACGTATGTTTATTATTTTGTACGCTTTTAAAATACATCATTTTAAAGAGCGGCCAGAAGTGTAGCCTCGATTTGAAGTGCGACAATTTTGTCAAAATGTGCGACAATTTTGGAACGACAGACCGACCGACCGACCGACCGACCGACAAAGTGAGTTATAGGTTTGTGGCTTGAGCCACAAACAAAAACCAACAACAATAATAAACGTATTTAGGAAAAAACCAAAACCCAAACAAACGAACAAGCAAACATCAACATTTTACTCAGCGAGTCTATCTCAAAAGGAATAAAGAGCACAGATAGACTGTTGTGGCAGTCACCCCTTGCCACTGAAAATGTTGAACGTGCTTTTAATTTCAATTTGGTAGAAGGTTAGGGCACGTATCATCCCATACACATTCCATTAACCCTTTCACCGCCAATGTCGCATTTTAACACTAAACACAATGATTTAACACCCATATCACGAAAAGGCCTCAAACCAGGGTCTGTTAGTGTTATCCAAAGAGCCTATTTTCATAATTTTGGGAGGTAAGGATAGGCCTTACTTTAGTAAAGATGCCCCCCCCCCCCCCATCCCCCCGGTCCTCCATTTCTCGGTTGTTTCCATTTTTCCGTTCTTGCCTTTCTTACTCCAGATTGAGTACTTCATCCACTATCGTTTGCTATATTTAACACTAATTGTCATCCATTTACATAATGAAACACATGCATTCAATAATGGTAGAAGATAAAGGCAAGACGGAAAAACGCAATGAACCAGGACTGTGACAAATGCTCCGCGGCGAGGGGGGGGGGGGGGGGGGGGATGGCACATCTTGACCGTTACCGATTTTGTTTTCTCTACGCAGGTATGTTTAATGGACAATTTTGGCTGAAAATTGGTTGGTGGCGAAAGGGTTAAACTTTGAATTTGATAATTATGGGTTTCTCTTACACACAGAAAGTCTCTGTTCAAAATAGCTTTTATGATTGATGGAATCGTAGGCTTATTAAACGAATTTTGATAAATTTATATGGAATAATGGTGCGTTGTGCAAGCAAAACAAAACCAAAAAACCCAACGACATTTCGAGTTACTGAAGGTCGTTATTTGAACAAAATGCTTTGAATTATTTCACATCAGTTTTTCATTTCACAAATGCAAGCTAGCGATAAAATGAAATAAAAAGTTTCAAAATAGGTTGAATGGATACAAAACTTGCAGAAATCTTGCTGCTCTTGCGTTTCAAGAGCAGGCACAAAAGGTGCTGTTGAACAAATTCACGTTTTAGTTCAAATGATTTGCGTCAAATGATCGTTGCAGAAGAAGACGAGAGTGTGTTTCTATCGCCGTGAGCTCTGTTATTTTATGTTGCGCGTTGTTTGTTTATTTATTTTTGTTGAAGGCCTATATGGAATAACGTCCAGGGCCTGTATTCACGTTGAGATAGCATGAGACTTAGCATCATGCTAACTTAGAAGCTCTTCCAAAAGTCCTATTAAATCCTATAGGACATTGGAAGAGCTTCTAAGTTAGCATGATGCTAAGTCTCATGCTATCTCAACGTGAATACAGGCCCAGAAAGATTAGCCCTATTAAACTTTTCGTTTTACTCAAATACTGAATGAAAGAAACAAACCCTTAGGGGGGAAAAAGAAGCAAACCCTTTAGAAAGTAATCGTCTCACAGTGCATTTTTGGCTCACTCGTGTTAATGAATTTTTTTTTTGATTGATAAAAATGAGTGTGTGTGTGTGTGTGTGTGTGTGTGTGTGTGTGTGTGTGTGTGTGTGTGTGTGTGTGTGTGTGTGTGTGTGTGTGTGTGTGTTGCGCCCGTGGTCCAATCTCCAAACTTTAACGTTGGCATTTTCTCGGGAAATAGAAGACGTACATTGTTCAAACTTTGCACACATATAGGTGTCTATGCAAGCTTTCAAACACTGATGATTTTGATAATTAAATACTTAAAACAACACTGTAAACAGATGCCACACAGATAACATTTTAGATTAGTGGGTTAGAGAGTATTCAACAGGCAACATGAGTGAAGAAAGTATCCCACAGTGAAAGCGTCGATAGCTCATTGCGTAGAGCTTCTGTCTCTCATGCCAATGGTTCCGGGTCTGATTCTCGGCACGGGCACTTTTTTTTGTAATTTGTTCTTTTAGTTGTATCCATTAACGATAGTTTCATTTGTACTTTAAAATTGTATTGGCAATCTTGTACTTTAGACCCCCCCCCCCCCCTCAATCTTTGTTGTTGTCCAACATGTGCCTGTTCGAGTGAGCCTTGAAGGCTTTGCCTCTTGTTCCGAGTTAAACTGAAACCATGTATTTTTTTAAAAAGTTAATCTTTTGTATAGAGCACGAAGGCTTTATATAAAGTCGATGTACTTTTTGAGCTGAGGCTTATTGTTGACAGAATAACGATACATTGTCACTGTGTAATTAAACAACATTTCTGTTTTCACCACCCAACCTTCTACACATCGGTAAATAAGCACACACAAAAACACACAAACCACACACCAAAAAACAACAACCACCGTATTTCATTTTCGAGTCAGTCAGCCAAAGAAGAACAGGGACAAATCAGAGACAGGAGGAAATCGTCTCTAAATCGCCTAGAAAACAGAGATATCGCAATAGTTTGTGCCACGCGGTCTATTTTTACCACTCCAATCATGAGTTACCTCCCCTGGATTTTCAATAATTTTAATCTGTAAACCAGAATGTTATCTCTGCACCATTTCGTAACTTTTTATATCTTTTTGGAAAACATTTAAAACTATGTATCCTACTTATAGTCATCGAAAGAAGCACCGCATACTCGTCGTGTCTGTTGTAGTGTCTGTATTACGTATGTTTATGATTTTGTACGCTTTTAAAATACATCATTTTAAAGAGCGGCCAGAAGTGTAGCCTCGATTTGAAGTGCGACAATTTTGGAACGACAGACCGACAGACCGACCGACAGACAGACAAAGTGAGTTATAGGTAACAAAAATCCAACTGGTATTGGCAGTATGATGTTTAAAGACCCAGTGACGCACCACGATTACGTCCCTTGTTTTTTTCTAGATTGCTGTAACCCACATACATATTTCCCCAAGTTCAAATTGAGGCTGCTATTTAAACTGATGTGTCGGTTTGAATTTGGGGCCATTTACATAGGAGTCAGACTTGGTCAAAACAAGATTTCTTTCCAGTTATAAGAGGGAAAACACGTGAAACCCGTGATTTTGACACGTGATCGGGTGGATCTTTAAGAAGACTAGTATTATAGTAAAGATGTCGCCACTTATATAATAATAATGTTAATAATAATAATAATAATGCTACTTTACATGCAAGCGCGTACCGTAATCATGAGTGTGACCCAGTCAGCCAACACGGGTAGCAAAACATGAAGATATAGCCGCTTAAAGATAGAATTTTACGTAGGCCTAAATTCTGTCTTTAAACGGTTATATCTTCATGTTGATTAGGATATAAGTGGCAATTTTTTGTTTTTACTATAATACTTCTTAAACATCATACTATCAATACCAGTTTGAATTTTTTTGGGCCGTCTCAAATAATTAAGAAAATGAAAAATTTCGTTTTCTAGGCGAATTAGAGACGGTTTCCTTCTGGACTGGTGTAACTGGTGTTCATTTGAAAATATTTTAAAAAAAAACACCGTTATGTGTCACATTCCCTCTTATGCTTGGAATATTTCTTCAGATTTCTTACCAGCTATAAGAGGGACAGGTTTCTTACCAGCTATAAGAGGGAAAACACGTGAAAACCATGATTTTGACGTGGTGGGTCTTTAAGTTTGGCTGGAATGTATTCATAGTCATACTAACAGGCAGAAGTTATCGTTGCTAATAATCTGAAAACGCAAAGCATGCTGTGATGTCTCCCACATCGTGTCCACCTTTCCCACCAGGAGGCATTCAGGGGCACGCACTAGCATCGCTTGGTTCAAAAAATAGGAAGCTCTTTAAACAAGACTTAACCCTTTCACCGCCAAAGTCGCATTTTAGCACCACAGTGATTTAACACCCATGTCACTAAAAGGCGTCAAATTGGGGTCTATTATCCACAGACCCTATTGTCTTAGTTTTGGGAAGTAAGGATAGACCTTATTTTGTATACGTCACAGAAGAATCCCCAATACTGCAGATGGATTTTGTTCTCTATCCAGGTAAAGTTGATGGAATTTGTGGCTGAAATATGGCTGGCGGTGAAAGGGTTAAACAATTTGTTGTAATCATAAACGGCTCTTTCCGGTAATGTGTAAGTGGTGCAAAAAATCATGCCATTCCACTGTGCATAATATATTTTGACATGTCTTATTATTTGTTTCAAGCTTCAATTGTTTGGCTTTTCTAAAAACGTTATGGGCATCACTCTATTTTGAAATTTGAATGTTTTCTTGTGTGTGTGTACTTTGTTTTATATTTCTGTGCCCCAAGTGGGTGTGAAATTAATTCTTTGCCTTTCCTTGCCTTGCCTTGCTTGTAATCATGTAGAATGGACTTTAGTGACAAAACGTATTTTGTTGTTGTTGTTGTTTTGTGCAAGGGCCACACCGTAAATGCTATAGGTCCTACAAAGAGCCATTTGAATGTTTTCTTGTGTGTGTGTACTTTGTTTTATATTTCTGTGTGTGTGCGTGTGGTTGTGTGTGTGTGTTGTTTATGTGTGTATGTTGTTGTGAAAATTTCATGCTTGCGAACTGTGTGACAATGCATACGTGTATTAGCCCTATTATAAATAGTAGTAGTAGTAGTAGTAGTAGTAGTAGTAGTAGTAGTAGTAGTAGTAGTAGTCACAGCAGTTGTTGTTGCTGATTGTTATATGTATTTTTATGTCTATTGTTTTGTCTGCTCATGTTATTAGTCCCCGAGCCGAAGGTTCGGGGAGCTATTGTTTTTGTCTGGTCCGTCCGTCCGTCCGTGTCCGTCCGGTGTCCGTCCGTCCGGCGTGCCTCCGTCCGTCCGGCTATTCGTCCGTTTTTCTCAAAAACTATTCAGTCTATCATCATGCTAGTATGCTAGTTTGCCAAGATGCAAGCTATCCACTGGTGTATTTAGTTTTACATTAAGGTCAAGGTCGCGCCAGTTACGGGGTTCAAACCCCGAAACACATAATCGCTAATATCTCGCGAAGTTTTGCATGTATTTTAATGCAGTTTTTTCCCACAACATTTCTTGATGAATGGTCTATAACACAGTTGTCATGAATTTTTCGGTGCGCGCGTGTGCGCATGATCGCGCGCGCTCAAATCACGGGTCCGAACCTCAAGGCTATATATAACAAACTATTCAGTTTTGATGCCTTTTTATGTAGTTACGTGCTGTTTTGATGCCTTTTTATGTATGCGTACAGCCGACACATTCCGATTTCGGAGTACCTCGGCGATGCTGCGAGGGGACTTTGCAGCCGCTCGGCGTTGCACTTGTTGGATTTTTGTTTCATGTTTTTATTCCATTTCAATTGTGTGCAAAGCGCTCTGTAGCCTACATAGTAGGATGGGCGCTATGTAAATTGTTATTATTATTATTCTTTAAATCCGACACTGGTCCTGCCTTCGCGTGTGCCTCCTAGCATCGAATAATGTATATGATTTTATACTGGCTCTGTTCACGTCAGTGTCGTGAGCAATGTCGCATCACCACATATGGAGTGCGTTTACACCACCTGAAGATTTCGAGGGGGAATTGCCTAAACGTGTTACCATCCTCCTTTATTCCTCTTGTGATAACACGCTTAGGCAATTACCCCCTCTACCCGCGGCCACCTCTATCATAAGGAATCTATTCCGGCTGCCTTAGCCAGATAAAGTGATACAGTGCGAACGACTTCCCGAAAACAAACTGACACCTCTTCGTTTCTCACACTTAACCTTCCTCCTCACCTCCCATCTCCTGCCCTTACAAGCCCACCCCCACCCCACCCCAATCAGTCAGTCGTAGCGGGCTCTGGTCATGCTGTTGCGGTCGGAGTAGTTGAAGTTGGAAGGGGAGGGGGAGGCGAGGGAGGCCCAGAAGCGCAGCATGGAGCGGAACTTTCTGCGGAAGGCCACGTTGCAGAGCGGGTAGAGGAAGGGGTTGAGGGTGGAGTTGAGGTAGCCCACCCAGGTGGCGGCCGTCAGCAGGCCGGGCTGGACGCAGCGGCGGTCGCGGTCGTCGCAGAAGGCCACCACCAGGAACAGCACGAAGTAGGGCAGGAAGCAGAGCGTGAAGGCGCCCATGATCACCCCCAGCTGGCGCGCCGCCTTGATCTCCTTGCGCAGGGACGAGCTGACGCGCAGGTTGCGGATGATGCGGTGGCGCAGGTTGAAGACCCCAGGGGGCGCCACACCGCCGCTGTCCTCGTCCGCGTCACCGCCGCGAAGGACGAAGATGCCGTCTTTGTTGTTTCGCTGCTGCTGCTCTCCCAAGCCCGAGTCGTCCTCCTCTCTTTCCTCCTCCCCCTCCGCGGTCTCTCCGCTGGGTCCTGAGGAGGAGGCGGGCAGGATGCTCTGGTCCAGCAGGGTTTCCGCCAGGTGCAGGTGCCTGACCAGGGACATGTTCTCCATGGGGTGGGTCTGGTGGTGGCCGCGGCGCGAGTACTGGGGCGTGCTGTTGTTGCCCATCGCGTGAAAGGCGGAGTCGGTGGAGGAGTCGGACGAGGAGATCTCCCCTTTATGGACTTCGTCCCCCCCGCCGCCTGACTGTTTTGCAATGTCCGATTTCTCCGTGGAGGTTCCGCAGTGAACGGCGTCAGCACCACCACAGTCCCTGCTCATGCTCGGAAGATCTTCACAAGACACGGACCCTTTTCTGGAGGTTTCCAAGGTACCGCGTTTAGCTTTCCGCGAGTTCCCTGGCAAGGTGTTGGCAGTGGCAGTTCGTCTGTTCTCGCACGAACTCCTACACCCGTACACACGCACATACACATGATCCCCCACAGCTCCTTTCAGACTCTCCTCACGCTGACCGTGTCTGACTATGTCATCCCCTCGGCCCAGCAAGCTTTTACCCGCAGGGTCCGTTCGCCCATCATGGCGCGGAGTTCTGCTGCGGCTAGCCGGGCGCTTCACGGTGAAGCAGTGCTTCTCCACGTGGTCCTCGTAGTAATAGCGCTCCAGCTTCTCCGTCAGGGGATCCAGCACGCTCTCGTCGTACACGTACTCCACTTTGCCGGGCTGGGGACACAGGAGCGGGGACACGGCAGGCGCGAGGGCGGAGGACAGCAGCTCCCTGTGGCCCACCTGCCGCTTCATAGCCAACAGCCGCAGGTTACCGTGACCCGCGTTGCAGGACGATCTCCCCAACCAGTCACGGGATGGCCCCGCCCCGTTCACACGCCGCACTCTCCCCTTATTCTTCTTCTTCTTCTTCACAGAGCCTGTGCTCTCGCCGTGAGAGGACACCCTGGAGTTCACCCCGACCTCCTGCAAGGTCACGAGCTCCCGCGAAGAAGGCTCGTCCGTGAAGGTGTCCTCGTCCCCCCCGTCACTCTCCCCTTCCCCCCCGCCGCCTCCGTCGTCGTTGTTGTTGGGGCCGCGGGGGGACAGAGCGGGGTTGGCATTGATGCGGTACGACAACCGCCGGTGGTGGTGGTGGTGGTGGTGGTGGTGGCGACGCCGGTGACCGGGGTTCCGCTGGCCCAGCTCGAACTGCGACCTCTTGCGTATCTCCATGAAGATGCGGATGTATAGCCCGTACATGACGCTGAGCGGCAGGTAGAAGTTGAAGAAGGCCGTGACCACCTTGAATACCGAGTCCCGGGCGTACTCCGTGTCGCAGACGTCGGACGGCACGGTGCGGACCCCGCCATGGGCAAAGACGTGCCAGCCCACGATGGGGATGAGCCACAGGGAGCTGGCCAGCCACACCACGGAGATCATGCTCAGCGCCCTCCTCCTCGTCCTCTTGTGCAGGTACTGGAGGGGGGCCCGCACGGACCAGTAGCGGTCCAGGGACAGGATGAAGAGGTTGAGGATGGAGGCCGTGGAGGCTGTGTAGTCGATGGCGATCCACGTCTGGCACACGGCCACACCGAAGGGCCAGTCCCCCGTGAAGATGTAGATGGCGGAGATGGGCATCACCACCAGGCCCACCGTCAGGTCCGCCACGGCCAGGGACACGATGAACATATTGCTGACCTGAAACACCGACAGGGAAACACGATGAACATGTTGCTGACCTGATGAACATGCTGCTGACCTGATGAACATGTTGCTGACCTGATGAACATGTTACTGACATGAAACATCACCAGTGAAATATGATGAACATGTTGCTGACCTGATGAACATGTTGCTGACCTGAAGAACATGTTGCTGACCTGAAAAACTGACAGTGAAACAATTCATATGTTGCTGTCTTTAGGAAATCAAAACAAACAAACAAACACACACACACACGCACACACACACACACACACACACACAGACACACACACAGACACACACACACGCACACGCACACACACGCACACACACACACGCACACGCACACACACACACACACACACACACACACACACACACACACACACACACACACACACACACACACACACACACACACACACACACACACACACACACACACACACACACACACACACACACACACACACACACACACACACACACACAACACGCGCGAACACACAAACAAACAAAGAAACAAAAAACCCCCACGAATAAACAAGCAAATAAACAAACAAAGAAAGGAGCAAATAAACAAACAAACACACAAATAAATAAACTGTCAAGCAAGCAAAACGCACACGCAATCAATGAAAGAAAACCATTTCTGCTACAATAAACGCAATAACCAACATGCCAAGGACTGGAAGAAAAACCAAGGGAAAAAACCCGGAGAGATGAGAGACACACAAGTGACAGATAAATGACACATCTAACATAAAGGGGAGTGAACACCGCAGAGCGGACTAGTGTACAAGGATCACCGGTGTGGCATTCTTAAAACGGATTTGTACTCAAACATGTCTGCGCATGAGCGAAATCGATAATGACGTACTGTTGTATGGCCTATTTCC
>CM065687.1:51721131-51723631 GCA_017654935.2 Phymorhynchus buccinoides
ATGCGTGTGTCTTAAAGTCAAATTATAAAAACACCCCCCCCACTTGAATAAGCAAAGAATATTGCATTGTTTTCCTTGCATCAAGCTAGACTATCTAATATAATGTATCAAACAAAGGCAGTAACATCAAGAAAAGCCAAACACAAATACGTTCATAAAGATAGCAAGAAAACGGAAATTATTTTCTCTTTGTCTCTTCGTCTCTTTCTGTGTCTGTGCCTGTCTTTCTGTTTATTTCAGGCCTCGGAATAGGATTTTGTTCGGAAATAATTAAGGAGAGTAATCTTATGGGAGCATGACATGTGGTAATGCTTTCTTATTATAAGTTTGCCTCACATCGTCTCCCAGGTAGGCCTACAGTAGTCTCTTTGACCTTACTTGGCCTCTGCTGTCAAATCAATTTGGCTACTGTGTCTAGTAACTATTCTCTTTAAATGTCTGTCTGTCTGTCTCTTTCTCTCTCCCCCCCCCTCTCTCTCTCTCTCTCTCTCTCTCTCCCCTCCCTCTCTCTCTCCTCTGCTCTCTCTCTCTGTATATGTGTACCCCCCCCCTCTCTCTCTCTCTCTCTCTCTCTGCCACACCCCCCCTCCCCCCTCCCCACCCCAACCTTTGTTTTCGGAAAGAGACTGATAGGGTTAGGATCAGCCTATATTTTCGGAAAGAGACTGAGAGGGTTAGGATCAGCCTATATTTTCGGAAAGAGGCTGATAGGGTAGGGATCAGCCTTTATTTTCTGAACATATGGTGATAATTCTTATTATAAGTTGGCCTCACCCTGTGGTGGCCTAGCTGTCAAATGAATTTGACTACTGAATTGCTAAAATGTATATGTTTTGCTAAAATGTATATGTTTTGACATCTGTAGAGTCAACCCTTTCCAAAAAATGCATGATAGCAATCTGAAAGTGGTAGCTTTCTGTCCGTCAACATGTTATTTATAACGGTACCCCCTTTTTCTGAAGCATTTTTGGAATTAAGGGGGACCCTACAGATGTCAAGACTGTATGATAGCAATTGCCCCCTTCGGATGGCAACAATCACCCTCCGAACATGCTGCGTTTGAGTAGATCTAGATTTAGACACACTCGGTTTGGTGTTTCTCTCCATCAAGCTATCTGGGTCAATATCAATGTTTCTTTCTTTGCGAGTTTCTCGACGTTTTGCAAGTTGGGTCAGTTTTGTAACCCCTCTTTCTATTTAAAACGTTTGCAAACCATAACGGTTCAACTCGTACTTCGCTTCATCAGGACCTGTTATAACAATCCCTTTCGGGACGGGCCATTGTTATGTATGTCACAGAGGAATTCCCAATATTGACCGATCCAGCTAAGTGGGTCAATACCAAAAAATGGCTCTAATGTTCACTCGAAGTGCTTCACTCTTCGACGCCATTGTTGCTATGGCATTTGACCGAGTAAATAAGGCAAATAACTCTAATGTAAACTCACGAAGTGCTCTCCCCTAGTTCCAGGGCTGGGTGGAAAAGTAGATGTATCTTGCTCATCTGGTTAAAACAAAATGTCGTTTTCGTTTTCGTTTTTTGTCTGAAACACGTCTATTGCCTGAAGTCCCATCCTCTGAAAAGTGCGGTAAAAGGGCTGTGAAGGTTCCAGACTCTAGAGGATCAACACTGAAGTCAGTCCCCAGCATAACCAAAAAGGCATAGTCTAGCTATGTCAGGAATCGCTTGAAAATGCCGTTGGACCATTAAGATAACTCTGCCGTTGGACCGTGTAGAGTGGCACTGTGGTAGCGCGTTCGCTTCGTGTCAAGTAAACCTGAGTTCGAACCTGGGTACCGGTGTGGCGGTGTATTTTTACCTCTATGAGATAAGTAGTCCTAGCCGGAAGTAGTCCTAGCGTAACCAATCAGAATCGTTTGTTTGTCCGCCATTGTGAATTTTACGAAACTAAGTGCATGGATTTGTGCATCGATTTATCGGCAAATATGTAGATTTACACCCTCCTGCTCTATTTTTTTGTTCTTTCCGTGGTTAGGGATAGGGTTAGGGTTAGGGATAGGGTTAGGGTTAGGGTTAGGGATAGGGTTAGGGTTAGATGGGTACAGTTCGCATGCGAGAGGTAGATATTTATTGACAGGTACTTATTTATCATAACACCGGGGATTTTTCCTCTCACTTTGCACTAGGCCTTGCGGTCTGAACGTGGAGTCTTTCGGATGAGACGATAAACCGAGGTCCCGTGTGCTCATGCGCTTAGCACACGTTAAACCCGGTGGCAACGAAAAAGTTGTCATTTGGTCAAAAATTAAACCCCAGCTCCCCCTTCCTTCCTCATCAGCCACACAAAAATCGCATGCAAAAAAAAAAAAGCGCCTCTGGATGCGACTCGCTCTCCAGGTGGGAGCAACCTGAATTTCACAGAGACGTCTCTGTGACTATAATGTACCGGAAAAGGTAAAGATGTGCCACCCCCCCCCCCCCTGCATTTCTCGGTTATATTGTATTTTTCCGTTTTGCCTTGCCTTTCTTCACCATACA
>CM065687.1:51733631-51738631 GCA_017654935.2 Phymorhynchus buccinoides
TTAATTTTCCAGATATAAAGTGGGATGGCCGGTGGACATCACAAAGAGAAAACGACTTTATTGAAGCCACAAGAGACGCATATTTATTTCAAATGGTTAATAAACCAACACGAACAAGGGAAGGTCAAAAGGCAAACATATTAGATTTGATCTTAATAAATGATGACCAATTGATATCCGACATTACTCACTCATGTCCCCTAGGCAAAAGTGACCATCAAGTGCTTATGTTTCATATGTATGTCAACATAGGCAACTTAAGCAATACAGATCAAAGTCTTAAATTCAATTTTAATAAAGCGAACTTTGCACAAATGAAAGACGAGATTGGTTCACAGACATGGGAGCACTTATACAGCTTGAGTGTTGACGACTGTTGGCAAAACATTATAAATAAAATACATAACTCAATGGATAATCACATTCCTAAGGCAAAAGCAAATGTTTCTCAGAAAAACAAGAAGCATAAACCTTATTGGATGTCACTGGGGTTGAGGAAGAGTATCAAGAGGAAATCCAAAATTTATAGAAGATATTTAGAAAATGGCAAGTCAAAAGCGAGCAAACGCTATAAAAAATATGTGGAAACAAGGGATAATTGTTCAAAACAACCAAAGAAATAAATAAAAATTCATGAGAAAAATATTGCCGATAATTGTAAATTTAACCCAAAAATGTTTTGGAAATATATAAATTCACAGCTAAAAACGAATACAGGTATTGGTCCACTAAGGGATCAACATGAAAATCTAGTTACAACCGATGAAGACAAAGCAAATGTTCTTAATGACTTTTTTGCTAGCGTTTTTACTAAAGAGGATACAGAGTCACTACCAAAACTAACTAATGAGCCACCTGCTTACTGTACAGATGTGAGAGTTACCGTTGAAGCGGTTAAAAAAAAAGTTGAAAGAATTGGACGTTAAACAAGGCCCAGGGGCCTGACAAGGTACCAGCCAGAGTTCTAAAAGAGTTAAGTGAGGGACTAGCAATGCCTCTTACAATCTTATTTAATAAGAGTTTGGAGACAGGTTCACTCCCATCAGAATGGAAAACAGCTGAAGTCACAGCTATTTTTAAAAAAGGTACTAAAACTAACCCTGGTAACTACAGACCAGTCAGCTTAACTTGTATAGTATGCAAGATTTTAGAGCAATTTATAAGAGACACTATAGTAAACCATATGACAGATTTTAATTTGTATTCAGATTGTCAACATGGCTTTAGGAGCGACAGGTCTTGCATGACACAGTTAGTCGAGGTTATGGACGATTTTACTAAATTTATTGAACAAACAGAAGCATTTGATATAATTTATTTAGACTTTCGAAAAGCGTTCGACTCTGTACCTCACCAAAGACTACTTTTGAAACTAAAATCATATGGCATAACGGGAAATATTTTGCTGTGGGTGGGAGACTTTTTAACAGGTAGAAAACAGAAAGTAAAGGTGGGGGATAAATCTTCATCAAACACGGATATTTTGAGTGGCATCCCTCAAGGGAGTATTTTGGGACCTATTTTATTTACTATTTTTATAAATGATTTGCCCGACCAAGTTGAAAGTGTTTGCAAAGTATTCGCAGACGACACTAAAATTTATAATTCTTCTCATGAATCGGACATAATACAAAAATATATAAATAAGCTTATTGAATGGTCTGAGAAGTGGAAATTGTATTTCAATGCTGCCAAATGTAAAGTTATGCATTTAGGATTCAAAAATCCACAGAGGGAATATGAAATAACTCATGGCACAAATAGACATAAATTAGAGACATGCACAGAAGAAAAAGACTTAGGGGTGATCTTTGATCCTAATCTTAAGTTTGACAAACATATCACAACAGCTGTTGGCAAGGCAAATAGAATGCTGGGGCTGATTAGGAGGACTTTTTCAGGAATAAAAAATAATGTGTTTATAAACCTGTATAAAAGCTTGGTGATACCACATTTAGAATATGGGAATCAAATTTGGAACCCATATCTCAAAAGACAGTCTGTGTCAATCGAAAGATGCTAGAGGAGAGCTACCAAACTGATAAAATCTCTTAAAAATAAAGACTATGGTGAAAGGCTGCGCAGGCTGGATTTGCCATCCTTGAAATACAGGAGGCTGCGAGGAGACCTGATAAATGTTTATAAATTTTTTAACAATACTGACTTTACTAACAAAAGATTGTTTCAGCTCTCGAACTATTCGAAAACTAGAAGCTGTGAATTAAAAATACTAATACAATACAGCAGAACTAACATTAGAAAACATTTTTTTGCTAACAGAGTTGCCAAGTATTGGAATAACCTATCTGCACAAATCAAGCTTGCACCAAACCTTAACCAGTTTAAAAACCTCCTGGACAAAGACCCTAAATTGACAGAATTGAGATACCAACATGACTGATTGTGTCATCAAAAACCGTCACAGCTGTGCTCAATACTACAAAAACTATATTGATAGGGCACTTCAGAGGCCGCGAGGCCTAGTTGCCCTCATTACCTGACCTGAATTGTTTGTTTTGTTACCGGATGTTGCGCGATTGAGTGTGAACTTGGTTACAGGTGTTTTAGCTTGTTTGCTTTTAAAGACACACTGACCCACCACGATTAAATCCCTTGGGTTATCTGGGTAGCTGTGATCCACATACAAATGCCCCCAACTTCAAATTGAGGCTGCTCTTTAAAATGATGTTTTGTTCAATTTGAGGACATTTGTATGGGAGTCAGTCAAGCAAGATTTCGTACCAGCTGTAAGATGGAAAACACGTGAACCCCGTGATTTTGACACGTGATTTGGTGGGTCTTTAAAATCGATGTTGCAAAGAAAACCGAATAGAAACCCACTATACGTGAATGTGTTGGGTCTACACTGACTTCTGTTGAAATACGAAGGTACGAGAAAGCATAACCGCGTTTCATTATTAGCATATGGCTGGTACCCACGTGTCGTCATATCCGGCCACAAGGAGCGCCATATTATGGGAGACCGCCATCTTAGTCCTTACCTTTTTTCGAAAAATGCTAGATCGATGCTGCGTATTTGGCTGTTCCAATTCGAAACTTATCTAAATTGTATTTATAACATCTGGATGTTTTCTTTACACGTTTAAATAACATTTTCACTTTGTTTACACACAAATAAGGACTAAGATGGCGACACTTCCGTTGGAAGGGTCGAGATGCGCACGCAGGTGGGTTGGAGCCATAGACGGGGTAAAAAGCCCACGGGCGGGTAAGAAGCCCACGCCAATTATCTGATGAAATAAAGAAAATTTCAGTCACATGTTGCCCATGAGACGAGTGTTAATGTTTAGCGTTCGCGTCATGGGCAAAATTGGACTGAAATTTGCTTCATTTCATGAGATAATTGGCATGGGCTTCTTACCCGCCCTTTCTTACCATACATAAAGCTGTATTTTAGGAACATTTTTAGCTAATAACCTTTTTGGAATACTAACCCTATCCCTAACCCTAACCCTAACCCTAACCCTAACCCTACCCTATAAGACGGAAAAACGCAACGAACCACAACTGTGACAAATCGCGGTGTACTGCAGTACATAGTGGGGGGAGGGTTAGGTTTAGGGCTAGGGTTAGGGTTAGGGTTAGTATTCCAAAAAGGTTATTAGCTACAAATGTTCCTAAAATACAGCTTTATGTATGGTAAGAAAGGCAAAGACGGAAAAATACAATTAACCGAGAAATGCAGGGGGGGGGGGGGGCACGGGGGGGGGGGACATCTTTACCTTTACCAAACGTTTTTACAGCATTATGCAATTCCTTGCTTTGCTCTTTTGTGGTTTGTTTCTTTTTATTTGTTTCAAATTCTTTCTTTTTCGATTTCTTCTTTCCTTCCTCCCTCCTTTCCCGATCTTTTAAAATTCTTCTTCTTTCAAAACACAACGATGCAAACATTATATTTCGGATAGGTGTGGGTTGGGGGTGGGGTCAAGGGGGTGGGGGGGAATGATAAGCTTTGGAAATAAATTAAATCTTGCAACTGCAAGGGAGATGGCCACAAGGAGCGTACACAAAATTGAACAAAGGGAAATTAGTCTCTTTTTTTCTAATTAACTCCCCTCCACCAAAGTTGATTACGATACCACTTCACCTAGCAGTGCGTGGGTCAGAACCAAAGTGGGACAAACAAAGCATCATTCTCCTAAAAAATTGGGGATGTGCCTGCCCCACACTCGCCTTTATGACCCAATTACCCACACAGTACACATCAACAATGGTGAGAGGACGACATACAAACAAATCAACACATGTCCAAGAGTGGCATAGCCTTTTCTACTAACCTTGAATATGTTACACATAAACAACACACAATGCAGAACAAACTGGTAAGCCTCGAAAGAAAGTTTTCCCTAATCAAAGAATGAAATAGTGAGTGTGAGTGGAGGGTCATAAAGGCGAGCTTGGCACATTCTTTTTTTTAGAATGATGCTTTGCTTGTCTCATTTTGGTTCTGACCCACGCACTGCTAGGTGAATGGTATCGTAATCAACTTTGGTGGAGAGGGAGTTAATTAGAAAGAGAGAGAGAGAATTACCCTTTGTTCAATTTCGTCATCTCTCTTTTGGCCTCACTATTCATTCTTTGATTGACCCAGTTTTACACAGTGTGCGCGTGACAGGAAAACAATCAAGGGAAACAACCCTACTAACTTGCAAACTACACACAAACTACACACGTATCGTCTTCTTCTTCTTCTTCCTATTAAGCACACAGGATGCATGCTACGTGAGTTCGTGTCAAAAGCTTTGTTTATTAGAGCAGAGATAGAGTATTTTGTTTCAATTAATTTACTTGAGTGATTTTACTCAAGCTTAAAGCATTGAGAGAGAGAGAGAGAGAGAGAGAGAGAGAGAGAGAGAGAGAGAGAGAGAGAGAGAGAGAGAGAGAGAGAGAGAGAGAGAGAGAGAGAGAGAGAGAGAGAGAGAGAGAGAGAGAGAGAGAGAGAGAGAGAGAGAGAGAGAGAGAGAGAGAGAGAGAGAGAG
>CM065687.1:51743631-51746131 GCA_017654935.2 Phymorhynchus buccinoides
TGAGGACATTGTTATCATTGTAGTATTGTGTTATTGTAAGTAAGGGTGAATGAGGACATTGTTATCATTGTAGTATTGTGTTATTGTAAGTAAAATTGAATGAGGACATTGTTATCATTGTAGTATTGTGTTATTGTAAGTAAGGGTGAATGAGGACATTGTTTATCATTGTAGGATTGTGTTATTGTAAGTAAAGGTGAATGAGGACATCGTTATCATTGTAGTATTGTGTTATTGTAAGTAAGGGTGAATGAGGACATTGCTTCATCATTGTAGGATTGTGTTATTGTAAGTGAGGGTGAATGAGGACATTGTTATCATTGTAGGATTGTGTTATTGTAAGTAAAGGTAAATGAGAGAGAGATAAAAAAAAAAAAAAAAAAAAGACCTGTTGCGGAATTCGTACCACCTAGTTACTGTGTTTAATTGATGGAGTAAAGGGAGAAAGCTGATTCATTATGGTGTTTACTGTGTTTAATTGATGGAGTAAAGGGAGAAAGTTGATTCATTATGGTGTTTACTGTGTTTGATTGATGGAGTAAAGGGAGAAAGTTGATTCATTATGGTGTTTACTGTGTTTGATTGATGGAGTAAAGGGAGAAAGCTGATTCATTATGGTGTTTACTGTGTTTAATTGATGGAGTAAAGGGAGAAAAGTTGATTCATTATGGTGTTTACTGTGTTTGATTGATGGAGCAAAGGGAGAAAGCTGATTCATTATGGTGTTTACTGTGTTTGATTGATGGAGTAAAGGGGGAGAGAAAGTTGATTCATTATGGTGTTTACTGTGTTTGATTGATGGAGTAAAGGGAGAAAGCTGATTCATTATGGTGTTTACTGTGTTTAATTGATGGAGTAAAGGGAGAAAGCTGATTCATTATGGTGTTTACTGTGTTTGATTGATGGAGTAAAGGGGAGAAAGTTGATTCATTATGGTGTTTACTGTGTTTAATTGATGGAGTAAAGGGGGAGATAAAGTTGATTCATTATGGTGTTTACTGTGTTTAATTGATGGAGTAAAGGGAGAAAGTTGATTCATTATGGTGTTTACTGTGTTTAATTGATGGAGTAAAGGGGGAAAAGTTGATTCATTATGGTGTTTACTGTGTTTAATTGATGGAGTAAAGGGAGAAAGCTGATTCATTATGGTGTTTACTGTGTTTGATTGATGGAGTAAAGGGGGAGATAAAGTTGATTCATTATGGTGTTTACTGTGTTTGATTGATGGAGTAAAGGGAGAAAGTTGATTTTAAAAAAAGAAAAGAAACAAAGGGTGATAAAAGTAGCTATATTCATTTGACATCGGTTAGATTTTCACTCACGGGCAGTTTCATTTATGCTTGCGATACAAAGCGTATTATTCAAGAACATTTTCTAATAAATATGTTGCATGATACTGCTCAACAAAAAATAGTTCATCTTTTACCACAAATCTGATGGAAGAAATATGTTAGAGATACTGTGAAGAACATACAGTCCAAATATTTCTATAAAGATATTTCGGCGTAGTATCGGCGACTACGTGGTGATTTAATAAACGTTTATACATTTTTTCACAGTTCTGATATTACTAACAAACATTTGTTATAACTTTCTAACTACTCACAAACTAGGAATAATGATTTGAAACTACTAACCCAATACAGCAGAACTAACATTAGAAAGAATTTCTTCAGCAGCGGAGTCACTGAATACTGGAATTCTCTTCCAGCACATATCAAATTGGCACCTAACCTTAATCAGTTCAAAAACCTCCTCGATAAAGACCGCAAGATTCAACAATTGAAATATGTGACCCACATACGAATACCCCCAACTTCAAATTGAGGCTGCTCTTGAAAATGAGGTTTCGTTTTCAATTTGGGGCCAATTGTATGGGAGTCAAACCTGGTCAAACCAAGATTTTTCTTACCAGCTATAAGAGGGAAAACAAGTAAAACCCGTGATTTTTTGTTTTTATGTCCCATATGTGCCCTTATGGGTCGAGAGGACGTTAAACCCGTAATTTTGACACGTGGTCCGGTGAGTCTTTAAGGGGGGATACATCCAATTTGTCGTAAGGGAACATCGCCTCTGTATTTGTTGATGCCTTGGTCTGAGAGGAATGCACGACAATCATACGATGCCCCGTGTATCTTGAGATTGTCTACACAAACGATTGTATCACTGACAGTATAACGTTGGCACCCAAAACAGAATGAGAGCCTTAATTACAACGTAACTTCAAGAGTACCACACCAGAACGTCTTGTCCCTAATAACTACACTAAGAGGCGATTGCTGTGAGAGCGTAGTGTAAACGTGGCGGTACCATAGCC
The DNA here is from genome assembly GCA_017654935.2 of Phymorhynchus buccinoides. Lineage (NCBI taxonomy): Eukaryota > Metazoa > Mollusca > Gastropoda > Neogastropoda > Raphitomidae > Phymorhynchus > Phymorhynchus buccinoides. Next base: position 51,745,949 of record CM065687.1, read on the forward strand.
AATGAGGTTTAACCGAGGCGTGGTTACCGCTACACCTATCTGTATAGTTAAAGAAATCGGGACTTTACTGGAGTTGCACTGCCTCCGGGCATTGCCTCCAGTATCGTTCCCACCATCTTTGTATCTACAAATGTCCCATATGTGTCTGTTCCAGACCGAGAGGACGTAAAACACCATTTTTCA
>CM065687.1:51768631-51773631 GCA_017654935.2 Phymorhynchus buccinoides
GCGTGCGCGTGTGTGTGTGTGTGTGTGTGTGTGTGTGTGTGGGGGGGGGTATGAGTGTGGGTGTGGGTGAGTGTAATTTGTAAAGAAAGAAAGAGTGAGCGAGAGAGGATTTAGTCATTAAAAATGAGAAATGTTTGCAATATTAAGGATTGGTATTAGATATTGTAATAAGATGCATTGAAAAAACCCAAACCATTCACATGTTCTAGTTCTCCTTCTTTATTATTGTTTACTTATATTTTGTTCTTTGCTGTGAAAATGATGCTTTCCCCCATGTTTTAAGAACATTTTGTTAATAACATTAAACAGTCAAAGTGTCAAAGTGTCTCTGTCTCTGTCTTTGTGTTTCTCTCTCTTCTTTTCCCATTTTCTCTCTCGCTCTCTCTGGTCTCTCTCTGCCTTTGAATGGCGTAGTATTCTGTTACTCTCTGTCTCTCTCGTTCTATCACAACCAGCCCCCCCCCCCCCCCCCACACACACAAAAACACACACACTCTCTATGCTCTTCCCTTCTCTGTTTTCTTTCTATCTCTGTCTCTCTCTCTTTCTCCAATGGCCAAAGTACATTAAACATGTGAAGTCTGAAGTCTTACGTCTCTCGTTTTTTCTGTGTGTGCCTTCCCCCCACTCCCCCCCCCTCTCTCTCTCTCTCTCTCTCTCTCTCTCTCTCTCTCTCTCTCTCTCTCTCTCTCTCTCTCTCTCTCTCTCTCTCTCTCTCTCTATCTCTCTCCTTTCTGCATTTGTCTCCTGTCTCTCTCAGTCTCAGTCTTTGTCTCTTTCTTTTGGTCATCAATGTCTTCCTCACTGGGACAAGCCGTTTATGGTTTGCCATCATGGTGTTTTCTTTATCTCTTTATCTCTTTGTCTTCTATGACACCACCCCACCCCAAGTCCTCCCCATCCCCCCCCCTCCCCCCCCGTTTCTTTGCGGAATCCCACTTTCCCATCCGCTCTGCATGCCAACACAAAATTAGGTCTGACAAAAAAATGCACCCCACCCCCAAAAAAGAAAAAAGAAAAGAAAATTAATGACAATGAAATGGATATTTTTTTATAGAAAAAAATAGGAAAGACATTTATTAGAAGGGTATTCCAAAAGAGGAAAGACCCGAAGATAAAAGCGAAGATAAAACTGGTATTTGTGTCCATCTTTAAACAAATATATATCCCTGTCTGTTTACTACCTGCCTGTCTGTTTGTCTGTCTATCTTTCTCTGTGGCTCTGTGACTCATCTCTTTCAACAAACACGCAGGTAACGCACGCGCACACACGCACGCACACACACACACACACACGCACACACACACACACACACACACACACACACACACACACACACACACACACACACACACACACACACACTCAGGCATTGTACACACCGATGAGAGATAGACAGACAGACAGACAGATAGACATATAGACATACAGAAGAAAATAAAATGAACAGTGCTGGTTTGCTTTTCTGTTTTCTGTTTTCTGTTGTTGTTTTTCTCTTCACCATTTCTGTTTTAACCTAATGCCGGTTTGCTTTTCTTGTGGACTTTTAATCTGGCGCGGGGAAGGCACCATTATCCTGTAGAATGTCTTCGTGCTCAGGTAGGGGATTCACGAGAAAGTCATTACACGCCGATAATGCAGACTGAGGAGACCTTCACAGTTCGAAACAGCTGCTGTTGTATATATATATATTGTTTCTCCCCCGGTGGGAGGAAAAGCAAATTGGTACTACTCATTTGATTGTATTCTTTTAAAACACAGAACAAAACACGAAGTTAATGATATTAGCTGAGTTTGTTTCTGAGGTTCACAAATACAGACATTGGACACAAAAAAGTTTTATCAAAGCAAACTATTCTGCATTTCAACCGCGTCAACTTTGTAGTCCTTTAGACTAGAGGAACGGTGCTAGTAATGTGCTGAGGTTTTCATTCATGCTTCATCCACAGATAGACACATGGATTTGTGGATATATTTTAGATATAGGATGGGATGGAGGGCTGATAGATAAACAGACGTGTAGAACAAGGCAAATCACAGACTACAGGGCTGGGTGGAGGAAGCAACACACAAAGGAACTTGGAATTTGTATATGTGACCCAGCACCACGAAAGGGAAATTAAGTCGCTGGAATAGTTTCTCACAACAGGCTTGCAAAGTCAAAAATATCGTTTATTGTTTTTATGGGTTTTGAGTAATGGGCATTTTCGTGCTCTCTAACATCCCATCTTTCATATTTATAAAGGACAATCTTTGTTATGGTCTCTAAATACTCCAAAAAGGTCTTTGAAATGAGTAGGTCAATGCATTTTGTTCAGCTAGGCTAAACTGACTGTGATTTATCAAAATGGCTGACAGTCACCCTACCAACCTTAAATGCTCATAACCCTAAAATGAAAAACAGTTACAAGAATGGTTCTTATATCATTTGAAAGAGAATTGTCTGAAATTTGTAACCGTGCCATTTGTTTTAGAATGGTCATTTTGACGCTTAATGTCCCTTTCGTGGTGCTAAGTCACATACGCTAAAGAAAAATATCGTTGAAAAACACACCCCAAACATAATATTAATTCCAAGCTGGCAAACATGACAAATAGTTAATCTGAACACAAACAAAGAAACGCACAAATAATTATACGAATCGTTATTACACGGCCTATGGGTGTATGCATTGTTTTCTGTATACGTATAGGTCTATGTTAAATTACACCAAGCCTCAAGCTTATTGTATTATTGTTACCTTTCTTTTAAATATGAATGATTACTAGGGGAAGACGGGGTAAAAAGCGCATGGGCGGGTAAGAAGCCCACCCCAATTATCTCATGAAATGAAGCAAATTTCAGTCTCATTTTGCCCATGAGACGAGCGTTAATGTCTAGCATTCGTCTCATGGGCAAATTTGACTGAAATTTTCTTTATTTCATGAGATAATTGGGGTGGGCTTCTTACCCGCCCATGCGCTTTTTACCCCGTCTTCCCCTATTATTGCTTTGATCTTCATCATTGGTTGTTGTTAATGTCATTGCTGCTGTTTTGTAATGAAAAAAACAACCCCTTCTCTTTGGAGAATCAATAATTGTGTAATATTAAAAATACTGCTATCAGTAATAGATGATATTAAAAGTTTCAGAAACTCATAACTTTCTTTTTTACCCTTTCATTAGATTACCTGTGATCAAAGACTCTAAAAGGGTAAGATGGACTACTTAAGAGTTACGGCGAGCCGGGCTGATAGAGTTATCGTTAGTGGGGTAGCTACACCATTCACAATGGCGGCTATCCAAAGTATAACTGACTCATGAAAACATAACTCTCAGGTTTCATTAAAAAAAAAGAGCTATGTAACCTAAATGTGTCACGCTTAAAAGGGACATAACCAGTGTTTCTGTCCTCACTACTCATATAGGGAAAAGGGACCGGATGTTAGTCTTTTCTGTTCAGTGTCTTTGCTATGATGAGCTGTTGATGCTTGTTTTCTTTTTCTTCTTCTTATGTTTGCCCTACTTTGCTCTGAGTTCAGTTATATGCGATGGCTTGGAGTCAAAACGGACTATCTTTAGATAGTCCATTGACATACTATTGAACTTAGTACGAAAACTAATAACTTGCATAAAAAAAAGGCTGCAGAAATATAAAAAGCATAACTCCCTTTATATGTTTATGCAGTCATTGTTTGATACAAGTTATTAGTTCTTGTAATAGGTTCAATAATACGTCAATGGACTATCTAAAGATAGTCCGTTTTGACTCCAAGCCATCGGACTATGTTGATGGTATGAAAGAGTGAGTGAAAGCAGGAATAAAAATTGTTGAATACTAAAAAACCCACCTGGCTGATGTTAACCCCTTGACTGCCAGATAAACACAATTTTTAAAATAATAATTGGGCAAATCATGACATGAAAAAGACAACTGATAGAGCCAATCTAAGAAACTGGTCTGGGGATATTACTCTCTTGATTATGTTAGAGCAAAAGCCAGCATATGAGGGTTATTCCTCTTCATCTGATGACATCATCAGTGATGTCATCAGGTCAGTACGTAATACGTTGGTGGCAATGAAGGGGTTAAGATCAGCTCCCTCCGCTGTTCCAGGGTGAAGTTGACCCACCATTCATTACCTTTTTCGTTACTGAGAACACGCGGGAACAGCTGGAGGGAGCTGATCTTAACATTTGCCAAAAAATTACACCAAGCGTGTCTGTGCCGTCGTTTCCAAGCATTTAATGTTCTATAATGCCACAATGTGCATGCTCATGAAAAAGGAAAAAAAACCCACACACACAAAAACCCTGACACAAATGTTTCATAAAATTAAACGAAACATGTACTCTTATTTTTTCATTGACAAGAAACATTCGAACCAGGACAGTGTTTTATGTCCATTCATTTCCTGAACTTGTTGTTTGGAAGAGGAGCTATTTAATTTTTTGTTTCACTTTCTATATTGTTTTCTCCTTGCATTTTTCTCTCTTAGGCCTCGTACACAGTTCATGCGGAAATCCCACGCGCAATCCGTAAATAAGTGAAAGAAAGAAGGGCACAAATTTACGGATTAGGGGAAATTCGGACACGTGCGCAAATCTTTTTTCCCTTCTTTATTTTACTTATTTACTGATTAATCACGGGTTTCCGCACGGAATCTCCGCATTTATGTGTACATACCCTAAAACATGATGTGGCCCAGTAATAAATGGCCTTTAGGGAACGTTTTCGCGTTGATTAATATTCGTTTGTTTATTTGGTGTTTTCTGTGTATTTCTTTGTTGTTTTAGTTGTCATGATCATCTTGGCTTTAATTAAAATTCGTGTATTCGTCAGTCAGTCAGTCATCAATTTAGCCAATTAGTTAATTACTTATTAGTCCGTCACCAAGACGGACTATTGCGATGGGCTGGTTTGTATTTTTTTTTTTTTGGGGTGTTTTTTCTGTCTGTCCCAAGGATATCTCCCGAACCGCTTGACCGAATCGCGTCAAATTTTGTGTGAAGGTGTGT
>CM065687.1:51781131-51788631 GCA_017654935.2 Phymorhynchus buccinoides
AATTCCATTTATAATCATAAAATGAATGCAAAAGTCTCGGCGAACTCTCTCTCTCTCTCTCTCTCTCTCTCTCTCTCTCTCTCTCTCTCTCTCTCTCTCTCTCTCTCTCTCTCTGTATGTGTCCTTCCTTCCTTCCTTCCTTCCTTTCTTCCTTCCTTCCCTCCCTTTTTGTCTTTCTGAACAAGTACGTAGGCTATACAATCATGTGGGTGTGCGCGCGTGTATATAATATGTGTGTGTGTGTGTGTGTGTGTGTGCGTGTGCGTGCGTGCGTGCGTGCGTGTGTGTGTGTGTGTGTGTGTGTGTGTGTGTGTGTGTGTGTGTGTGTGTATGTGTGTGTGTGTGTGTGTGTGTGTGTGTGTCACACACACACAAACGAATGCGTGCAGGCACTTTTTGTAAATTCAACGTTCCTACAATTATGCTTTATACTGAAAACTCTCTGCCCCTGTCTCGTGCCCTGCGATGCGAAAGCCACCTACCTAAGATTATCACCCTTGCCAGCCAGGAACTAGTAGCATATAGCCACATACAATTATATGCTCCTGACTCGCCACCAGGGGGCATCGGCATTTCGGGCCTAAAATCATCGCCCTTTCGTGTCGTCAAGGAGTAGTACAACGCCTCATTCAAGGACCAGCCACACGTCCACGAAAATCGCACGACTGTACGATACGATTCGATCACGTAATCTCGATGCGCCAATCACATTTGTTCTTGGAGACCCCACGTGATCGAATCGTATCGTACAGTCGTACGAATTTAGTGGACGTGTGCCTGGCCCTTAGCGGGCACCAACCAGTATCTTCGTCTTTTCACCGCTGCATAGACCACCGAACTGATCTGAACAAAAAATGGTACAAACGTAGAAGAAAAACCCCAACAACAACAAGAGAAGTCACTGATCTTTACGGCGGGTGTAATGGGGAAGCGATATCAACAAAGCAAATACAATAAGTCATCTTCTCTCTTCCCTTACACTTATTCCTTTAACGTATCGATAATTATGCATGTGCGTATGTAACTTTTATAAATCCATAATATCACTTGCTTTGGTACCTTTATGTTCAAATCGTATGTGATAATTTGCCATGTATTCTATGTGCGTATGTAACTTTTTATGTTCAAATCCATAATATCATGCCTTGCCATGTTTGTATTCTATGTTCGTATATGTACAAAGGTGCTACCTTTATGTTCAAATCTGTATGTGTAATAGTATGCCTTGCCATGTTTGTATTCTATGTTCGTATATGTACCAAGGACAGATTGGAAGATTGCCAAAACATTTTTTTTTTTTCCCCTTGCAAAGAAGGTTCTCTTTTCTCCAATGATTTGCACATGCAAACAAAAATTAATGCAAACATCATCAATAAGTATGAATAGCTTATTAACAATCCAAACTATGCCATAACATCGAAAATTGAGCAAATAGGCATAGTGTTTACATATGCATACAACTTCATCTTTTTCATGTACCTACATATACCTACAAATCAAAGTCTACAAGAATACATTACATGCTAATAGGGGTTTATTTTACATTTATATACCCACTCCCCATCTCCCCATCCCCCCCCCCCCCCCCCCTCCACCCCCCCCCCTACCCCCCCCCCCCCCCTAATTCTCACTCTCTCTCTATTCATACAAGTAATTATTTTCGCTGTCAGATAAACAGAACAGGTTGTGATATAATAATAGTATGTTCATTATTGTTATGCAATTAACTTTTCTTAAAATAAATATATTTACAGATTTGACATTAAAAAAACAATAAAAAAAACAAAGCAGTCAAATAAGCGCTGAAATGATTTTTTTCTTCTTTTCAAAAATGACAGCAGTAGCGATTTTGATACAGATCCAGCACAGCCCACTTCCCTATTGTAACAGCCATTCCTCAAACACTAATAGTAATGACAGCGTTATGTTGCCTAAAATCTTTATCCTTGAAAAATAAAGTTTAAAGTTTGCAAGTCTTCAAAAGATCTCTCTCTCTCTCTCTCTCTCTCTCTCTCTCTCTCTCTCTCTCTCTCTCTCTCTCTCTCTCTCTCTCTCTCTCTCTCTCTCTCTCTCTAAGTTTTCAAGTTTTCCTTCTGTGTTTCATTTCAATTGATTATGACGGTATCATTTAATTGGTACTTAAGTTTCAATTATGCAAAAGTATTATCTATCTTCTTTGATTTACGTTCAACTTTGCTTTCGCATTTGTCATTATTTCTCTCTTGTCTTTCTTTATTGCTGCATACTTGCCCCCCCCCCCCCCCCCTTCCATCCCCTTCCATCCCCTGCCCTGAAATTTTTGTATTGTTTCTCAAATCTTGCCTTCTATTTAAAGCTTTTCCGTTTTTCGTCCTCAGACTTTCCTTCCTTTTTCTCACTTTCTTCCCTATTCTTTTTGGTTTCTTTTTTGCTGTCCCATCTTCTGGGCCGTACAGTGACGTTGCTCCCACGCCGCTCATTCCGAATCCCACTTCGCAGCCACACCCCGGCTTGTTCAGGTCGCAGAATCCGAGACCAGCAGTCCAAGGGGAGCGAATCTATGTTAGGCCGTCAGGAGGCAACCAACCGAGGAGACACTGCACTGCTGCTGAGTCACTTCGGTGGAGTTCAGTGGAGCCTGTTCAGGACACCACCTACTAAGCCCCCTACTGACGACACTATTCTCTTAGTCGCGGAGCCAGCGTGAGTGAGGTCCTCCTCTGAGGCCGCCACCACGACCGACTGATCTCCATGACTTTGACCCGAATGCACCAAGTTATAGACTGGATTCGAAACCGCTTTTTTGTTCCTTTGACATTGCACCGTTTTACACTCTAGAAAGAAACTTGCATCACTTTGTTTTGCTAGAAAACCAGTTCGTTACTTCGTGAACTCTGAGCTGTCCTAAACCATTTTGACTGACATGACAATGTTAATTCTATCAAACTGCCACATCCATCCTTCTTGCCTTTGGATTATACTGAGGATGGAAAAGCCTTGCGAGTTTTTCTTGTCCCCACATAATTATTAATGGCATAACTTCATAGCTTGACATAGCACTGTCAAGAAGTTAATGAAGCGTTCACCCTATGAACAAAACGCCGATATCAACGATTATTCGCAGTGTCCAATCGAAGATAGAGCACGTGAAACTGAAAGACAACACGGGGCTGTCTGAAAGTAGGTCATCATCGTGTTTTGACATCTTCCCCCCTTATTTATCTTCCTGAGTTTTCGTCCTTCTTGTTATCTTGTCTATCATTTTAAAGGTCGCTGTTTCTCAGTCTCTGCCTGTCTGTGTGTTTGTCTTGCAGTCTCTGCCTCCGCATCACACACACACACACACACACATACACGTGCGCGTGCGCGCTCACACACACAGGCACACACACACCACTCTCTGTTTCTGTCCATTATTTTGTTCTCTACAAAAGGGCGTGGTATACAAACGTGACAATACTTTTAACCTGGTTATGCATCTGTATCGTTGACAATTCGGGACTTTCCAGGAGTTGCACTGCCTCCGGGCATTGCCTCCAGGATCGTTCCCACCATCTTTATATCTACTAATGTCCCATATGTGTCTGCTTCAGACCGGAGGACGTTAAATGGATTTTCATTCAACGTGACACACACACCACTCTTTCTGTGACAATCTGCCTGTCCCCCTCTGCCTCTGCTTCTCTGTCACTGTTATTGTTTCTTCTTCTTTGTGTCCCTCTCTGTCTCTCTCCATCTGCCTCTCTCTATCTGCCTCTCTCTATCTGACTTCAACGCTTCTCTCTCTCTCTGCTCTCTCTCTCTCTCTCTCTCTCTCTCTCTCTCTCTCTCTCTCTCTCTCTCTCTCTCTCTCTCTCTCTCTCTCTCTCTCTCTCTCTCTCTCTCTCTCTCTCTCTCTCTCTCTCTCTCTCTCTCTCATCTATGTAATTGGAAAATAAAGTTGAAGTTTTTAAAGTTTTCAAAATTCTCTCTCTCTGTCTCTCTCTCTCTCTCTCTCTCTGTCACTCTCTCTCTCTGTCTCTCTCTCTCTCTCTCTCTCTCTCTCTCTCTCTCTCTCTCTCTCTCTCTCTCTCTCTCTCTCTCTCTCTCTCTCTCTCTTTTTCTGTCTCTCTCTCGTTCTCTTCCCCCGCCCTCTGTCACGTCCTCCCCTCTCTCCCAGACGCACGCGGGCAAACAATGGCGAAGGATGATTTCACTTTATTTCCAAAGACAATAAAACTTGGGAATAGTGAATCGCTAGTATCTTTTCTGATTAGTTTTGTTCATTCATTCATTCGTTTCTTTCTGTAAGTCTTTCTTCCTTTCTTCCTTCCTTTCTTTCTTTCTTTCTTATTCCTTCCTTTCTTTCTTTCTTTCTTTCTTTCTTTCTGTCTGTCTTTCTTTCTTTTATTCTTTCTTTCTTTCTGTCTGTCTTTCTTTCTTCTGTCTTTCTTTCTTTTCTTTCTGTCTTTCTTTCTTTCTTTCTTTCTTCTTTTTTCTTTCTTTCTTCCTTCCTTCCTTCCTTTCTTTCTGTCTGTCTTTCTTTCTTTCTTCTTTTTTCTTTCTTTCTTTCTTCCTTCCTTCCTTTCTGTCTGTCTTTTTTTTTTTTTCTTTCTTTCTTTCTTTCTTCTTCCTTACTTCCTTCCTTCCTTTCTTTCTTTCTGTCTTTCTTTCTTTCTTTCTTTCTTTCTTTCTTTCTTTCTTTCTTTCTTTCTTTCTTTCTTTCTTCCTTCCTTCCTTCCTTCCTTTCTTTCTTGCAGTCAAAATACTCTTTATCATAACTTCGTCTGGAATGTCCCAGGACATTTGGATGTTTTTGTCTTTCCCTCTTAACAAGACGCACTAACGTCAGAGGTTAGATTCACTGGGAGCACGTCTGTATAGCTTGCGCGTTTGTTTTCTGTTCTGTATTTCCTCCGTTTCTCTGTCCCTGTATTTAATTTTCCGCATGGAAACAGATGATGAAAGAGGGACTAAGTTATCACAATGGCAAGCACGTGGAGATAGCATTATCCTTGAAAGATACAATGGAAAATAAAATCGACGGAAAATAAAATATATGCATATACATTTATTCGAAATTAGAAAGCAAGCGATCTTCCATGACAATCCACACCGTTCATATGTATATTGTAACAGTTTTGTTGCTTGTGGTGGTGGTTTAACAGTTTATAGAACAAAAACCGTGTCTTACATTCTCGCTGATTAAGATGTTTTTCTCTCTCAATTTTTACTAGTTTATTTTGGAAGGAAAAGTAAAATGTTTGAGAACCCACCCACCCCTACTTCCCACAAGACTTCAGCAGAATTACGCAGGCTCGCTAAAATATTTTAAACAGGATCGGACCCAGACAACCTCCCCCCCCTCCCTCCACCAACCCAAAATGATTTAAAGACCCCCCACGTTACGTGTCACATTCCCTCTTAAAGACCCCGCACGTCACGTGTAACATTCCCTATTATGCTAGGAATATTTCTTAAGATTTTTTGCCAGCTATAAGAGGGAAAACACGTGAATACCGTGATCTTGGCACGTGACGTGGTGGGTCTTTTCAAGATTTTCCAATCGTTTCTGGGCCCTTAATTTAACGCCATCACGGTTGAACGTTCCGGAAAACTTACACAACGCGTTGCGTGCCCTTGGAACATCAGAAACCGCCCTGCTATTGTTCGTCATGATCAGTTTAGTAATTTAGGTTTTGTCAACAGGAAAGATAACTCAAAGTTTGTTCGCACACAGACAGACAGACAGATACGGTGCCAGAGAAAACAGAGAAGCCTTCGTTCTGATTTTGGAGTGCAATCCGTTACTGTCAGTGCGGGCCTGAATATACAAAGAGCTCGCACTCCGCAGCTGACTGAAGCCGGTATTGTTTTTTTAACTCCCACCATTTCACCTACACTACAGCTGGGGATCATTGTGAACTCACCCACTGCCTACAACAACAACACTAACACTTCCCACCTTCCACCTTTTCACCCATCCAGGTGGGAAGTGAGAAAGTTGGCTTCATTCTTTGCGAGGTGGGTGTAGGCTACGAAGCAATCACTCTTTGTGACATTTAGGCTTTTTTTGGTGCGGGGAGAACAAAAATGATGCGGGAGACGGCTACATAACATGACTTCCAGGTGGGAAGTGAGAAAGTTGGCTTCATTCTTTGCAAGGTTGGTGTAGGCTACGAAGCAATCACTCTTTGTGACACTTAGGCTTTTTTTGGTGCGGGGAGAACAAAAAATATGATGCGGAAAACGACTAAATGACTTGAAAGAGGACTCTTAGTAACAACGATTTACTGGTTTAGGAAGCTTTTATCTCATCGATAAATTGGAACGCGGCTAACGCAAGAAGAAACGGCCAATACGATTGGACTGTTTATGCTAACTTACAGGCTACTTACCCGTGTTAGGCTAACTGTTTAAGACGCACTCATGATTGCCGTGCCGGTTATTTTCTTCCTCGTTTCTTTGCCAAGATCTGCTATAGCCGATTAGCTGATTTATTTTTTGATTAATTTTTTTTATATATTTTTTATATTCAATTTCGTTATTTTATTTTCTATACTTCATATTGTTTTGTAATTATGTTTTTTTTCTTGATTATTTTCTCTCGTAATATTTGTAAAGCGCTCTGAGGATGGGATCGGCAGGGGGAGGAGGAGGGCAGACTTGGGAAACCTAGCTTTTAACATTATTTTTCAATTATTTCATGTGCCTTTTTTGTTCCATTTTCTTGACTTGATTGTGTTATGTCAACTATTCTTTGCCTGATGCATGGGGTGAATGTGTGAGTGAGAGGGCAAGGTGCAAAGAAGCTATTGTAGCTTATCCTTTTTACCCTCAATAAAACATTCGTATTTCGTATTCGTATTTCGCATTGCTCTCTCTCTCTCTCTCTCTCTCTCTCTCTCTCTCTCTCTCTCTCTCTCTCTGTGTGAACTTAGCGTTTCATGTACCCTATCTTTCAATAATACCCTCCTCCCTTTCCGTCTGGAAAATACGAGTGTATGGCGGAATTTTAACCCCCCCCCCCCCCCCACACCACACACACACAAACATTAATTTGTATTTGGCACATATCGAGCCCAGATCTCTTCTATTCATCTAAGAACGTTGACGACACTACTGGTAATATCAAATTGTTATTCAAATATCTTCTTATCCTTTAATCGTTCAAATTGTCCGCTGGGCTGCTGCGCTGCTAAATGCTCCGAAATAATTATAACATTAAAAAAAATGGTTATTAAAAAGAGAATTATGACATTCCTTACCGGTATCGTTTTAACATTAGACTTTGTTGGTCCGTGGCTGATAATTTCACGCTCCAATGACACTGGTTGTAATTAACAGTTTTGAAATGAGAAGATTGTGAAATGACGTCGATTCTTTAATTGGATTTCCCATGGAATAGTCATCAAGTTGTTCGCTTAGCTGTAAACGAGGTCAGGTTTTTTGTGTTTTTTGTTTTTGTTTTTTTTTTTTGTGTTTTTTTACTGTCCCATCTTCTGGGCCGTACAGTGGCGTTGCTCCCACGCCGCTCATCTC
>CM065687.1:51793631-51803631 GCA_017654935.2 Phymorhynchus buccinoides
GGGGAGATAATTAGTGGAGAGTGTCCTACCTTTGTTCCTTTCTAATGATTTCAAACAGTATTTTCGATTGATTAGTCAACATGGAATTACAAAAAAAGGAGAAAGAATACAGTCTACAGTATTCGGGCGGTCTAGGGGTTCCTATTTACTGCTTTCATCAAAGAGTTGTGATCAAAAATGAAAGGAAAATTGGTTTATTGTGCGTAAGACACTCAAATGACCGTGGGAGAGGAAAAAACAAGGAGACGGTTAACGGAAGTTGAAAATACTGTCAGAGGAGATGGACAGAGTGATAGACAGCTTAGCAAATAAACAGGAGCGCGTGCTAGGTCTATCTATGTGTTTGTCTGTGTTTCTCTGTTTCTCTCTATATATCCATCTCTCTCTATATCTCAGTCTCTCTCTCTCTCTCTCTCTGTTCTAACTCTCTCTCTCTCTCGTCTTTCTCTCTGTCTCCTCTCACTCTCTCTCTCTCTCGCTCTCTGTCTCTCTCTCTCTCTCCCTCACTCTCTCTCTCTCTCTCTTCTTTCTCTCTCTCCTCTCTCACTCACTCTCTCTCTCTGGAAGGGGAATGGGGGGTCTTGTCTTAAAAGGCTAAGTCTCTAGGGAAGACTTTTAGGGTGTTAAATTTTCAAGTAGAAAATTTGCTCTTTAGCCCACTTCTCTAGGATGTGGGAGGTGAGCAACTTTCCCGGCCCCTTTTCATCTAATAAATTTATATTTCTACCCGGGTTCTGGCTCGTATGATTGAATGAAATACAAGTGGTAGTTTGCTCTAAATGGCAGACAGAGAGAAGTAGGGTTTTTACATGAAATTACAAGACTCCCACTCTCATCAGTCTGACCAAAGGGTTCAGGAATATTTGACACTTGTATTTTATTTACTAACAAAATCTGCATAAGATTATGCAGACAATAAGAATAAAGCAGCTCAATGGCGCCAAAACAAAATATGAATGAAAAAAACCCATGAAATCCGAAAGGATTTACAAGACTTTTGTCTTTCTAGAAAGGTTAGCCCCAAGCCGGAAGGGTAACTAATACTTTATTCTGATTAGTGTCCAGAAGACTCCCCAATAGTTAGATGTTCTTTGCACTGCTACCCGGAGGACTTATCGTGCTGTTAAACGGTCCTCTGTAGCTGAGCGGCGAGGGCTGGGTTGACTGGGCTTGCTCGTTACGGTTGAGAGTAGCTCCCAGTCAACTTCCAGGTTACGGCTTCGCGGGATGGCACGGTTCAGGCGTGGTCTCCTCGCGGATTCTAGGAGCCTGTTCGAGGGTGGCGTCTTTGCGGCGGCCCCGTCTTGACTGCTTGTGAGTCAGGGATTATGCGTCCTGACCACGATGCCCTGCTGATAGATCATAGATGAGGTGGGTGTAGATCTCTATGGCTTAGAGACAAGGGGCTTCAGCCGGCAGGGAATTAGTGGATCCCAACCAGCTAGAAGGCTGCCCTTGTACAATAGCACTAATAACAAATAACCTGAATTTCAGTTACCAAACTGAAATAAAACATGACATGTGTACTGGAATCAGACTGTTATGATTCAGTAACACAAGTCAGCAAACAAAAAAAACAGATGAGGAGAGAGAGAGAGAGAGAGAGAGGAGAGAGAGAGAGACAGAGAGAAGAGAGAGATGAAGAAGGAGGAGACGAGGTCAAGAACACTTTCAGTCCAACACTTGGAAAGGAATGTTATCAAAAGTTGCAAGGTTGCAACCCAGAGATTTCCTACTAAAAATATAGAAAGGTGCTAGTAGGACTGGAATCCGGTTCTTGTACCAAAAGAGTTAAAGTCAATTCTTTTTACTGACACATCTACTCCTTAGTCATCATGAACCATAGGATCTAGATCAAAAACAGAATCAAGCAAAAACAAATCTCAATCACTTGTTTTACACAACTGCCTTATTTACTCACGAGTTGGGCTAATATGACTGGCAGGTAGAGAGGTTGATTATACGATGTTGCTTCAGCCAGGTTTTGGGAGTCTTGTGAGGAAAGGAATGCTTAGGCGGCGTTCCTCCACTATTCAAATCTCCCTTTAATTTTAAACACCCGAGGGCCTACGATTGGTCAGTCGTAGCAGCCGACAAGTCACAAGAGACGACGCGATAGTCATGCGCATTATTACATCATCATCACATGTTAACATTGCTACAACCGCCTAACCCGTGACCCGCGTCAAAGCAACTTCAAAGGGCAGCGATTATGGGTGTCACAAGTTAGACCACAAGGAGGGAAACCGGGCTTCAAAGAGATAGCGCCTAAGACTCTGTGAAGTGTCCCCGAATTGTAATTAAAGTGACGTGCCCCGAGTAGAAAAAAAGGGGGGGGGTGTAGATAAGAAAGTGGGGGTGCGTGTGCCACCTTGTCACAGATGGACTCCATCGTTAATGATTCCATCCATTCCATGTTTGTCTTATGAGTGTACAGTATCTAACAAAATTGTCAAATACTCCATTCTTTGTATTCTAAATAACTCCCGAATTTGTAATAATATCTATATATGAGTAGCCCAAGTGTTCTTGTTGCTCTGTATCGCCATTGTATTGACTCGTGACACTAGAGAATTAAACCAAATGCGGCAAATGTTAAGCATAACTCCCTCCTCTGCCCCTTCCATTTATTTCAGATGGTTTCAGTTCGGGTTAGGGTTAGGAATAGGGTTTGGGATTAGGGTTAAGGATAGGGTTAGGGTCAGCTTTTAATCATCAACTTTTATTGTCTTTGTGTATTTGACACCAAACTGACCCTTACTCTATCCCAAACCCTATTCCTAACCATAACCCTAAACTGAAACCGTCTAATCCACAAACAAATTAATCATTGATGGCATGGTATGAGACTGATACTTAACTGACCCTAAACCTATCCCTAACCATAATCCCAAATCCGATTCCTAACCCTAACCCTAACGGAAACCGTCTAAAATGAATGGAAGGGGCAAAGGAGGGGGCTTATGCTTAACATTTGCCAAAAATGCTATTTAAACCATTCCATCTTCGTCAACACATCAACTCCCACTTCATCATCGGACAACCCCCCCCCCCCCCCCCCCCCCCCCCCCCCCCCCCCCCCCCCCCCCCCCCCCCCCCCCCCCCCTCCCCCCCCATATTCAACTCTCCAATTATCCTAATAGTGATCCTTGTCATATATGTTTTACTTAGACGCGTACAGACACAGATAAACTATACTAACACCCAGACAGCTCTCATTGACAAGTTGTTCGTTGCCTGTCTGTAGTTTCCGACAATGACTGCCAGATAGCAGAGAGGGATCATCTGCTATTCCGGCGGGCTGGGCTACAATTTGTTTTCATGGCGGAGAAACCTTGCCCAGTGTGACGTAAGTGTCCCGCGCGACCCCTCTTTCTTATCTACTACACCCCCCCCCCCCTCTCCTTTTCATTTCTCGGTCTCGGCCGCCACTTTAATTGCCATCCACCATCAAACGAACGCCGATTAAGGCATTTGTCTCTTTGAAGCCCGATTTACCTCCCCTGTCAGCATGTAACACCTACAGTGGTTATCTCCCTTTACCCCCCCCCCCCCTTATCTCCGTTCCCCATCACGAGAAAGTGATAGCAACAGTCGGTGTCCTTTGAAGACGATTTCCCTTTCCAGTCACGAGAAGGATAACAATGTAACCGGCGCGTGATTGTTCGGTACTAGTATGCATAAAATTATAGCATCATCTTGTGACGTGTCAATTGCTATAAACCAACCACAGGCTTTCATTGTTTGAAAGTGAAGGCTATAATTTGAGTAGTGAGAAAAAGTTAGCCTACACATACTTTCTCACAAGACGCTGAAACCTAGCTGGAGCAACATTGCAGACTCAACCTCTCTCCCAGCCAGTCATAATAGCCCAACTAGTGAGTATTATTGATGGCTGGTGATTGAGATTTGTTTTTGTTTGATCCTATTTTTTATCTAGATCCTATGTTCAATGATGAATAAGGAGTAGATAGATATGTTATTGAAAAGAAGTGGTAAACATTCTGTTCTATTTATGTGCACTGATTATTTGTGTGTGTGTGTTTTTTGACTTTAACTCTTTTGGTACCAGAACCGGATTTTATGCCTACTAACCCTTTTGTCTATTTTTAGTAGGAAACCTGTGGGTTGCAATCTTGCACTTTATGATACCATTCCTTTCCAGGTGTTGGATGGAGAGTGATGTTGGCTTGATCACCTTTTATGTTTTACTGATCTCAGTTTGTTAACTGAAATTCAGATTATGTGTTCTTAGTGCTATTGTACAAGGGAAGCCTTCTAGCCGGTTGGGATTCACTAATTCCCTGCCGACTGAAGCCCCTTGTCTCTAAGCCATAGAGATCTACATCCACCTTCTCCTGTGATTATCAGCAGGGCATCGTGGGCAGGAAGATTATCCCTGACTCACAAGCAAGAAGACGGGAACGCCGCAAAGACGCCCCGCACCCAGAATCCGCGAGGAGACCACGCCTGAACCGTGCCATCCCGCGAAGCCGTAACCGGAACGACTGGGAGCTACTCTCACCTGACGAGCAAGCCCAGCCAACCCAGCAATCGCCGATCCCTACGGAGGAACTTGACAACAGCTAAGTCCACAGGACCGCGCCAATCATTTGAACTTTCCTCCTGACACTGAAGACACTAAGTGACCCTTCCTGCTTGGGGCTAACCTTCTAGAAAGACAAAAGTCTTGTAAATCCTTTCGGATTCCATTGTTTTTTTTATTCATATTTTGTTTTGGCGCCATTGAGCTGCTTTATTATTATTGTTGCATAATCTTATGCAGATTGTGTGAGTAAATAAAATACAAGTGTCAAATAATCCTGAACCCTTTGGTCAGACTGATGAGAGGGGGAGTCTTGTAATTTCATGTAAAACCCTACTTCTCTCTGTCTGCCATTTAGAGCAATTCAACCACTTGTATTTCTTACAATCATACGAGCCAGAACCCGGGCACAAATATAAATTTATTAGATGAGAAGGGGCCGGGAAAGTTGCTCATCTCCCATACCCTAGAGAAGTGGGTTAAAGGCAAATTTTCTACTTGAAATTTTAACACACTAAAAGTCTTCCCTAGAGGCTTAGCCTTTTAACCCATTACCTCGTCACACCCAGGGTACATCCCCACTCTCTCGGCCAAAGGAATTTGAGGACGAGAAGGTGGCGTTGGGGAAGGTCCCCAAAGACCAACCAATCCCCATTGGCTGCAGCACTAGAGCCTGTGCATACGCCCCCCCCCCCCCCCCCCCCCCCCCCCCCCCCCCCCCCCCCCCCCCCCCCCCCCCCCCCCCCCCCCCCACACCCCCCCCCCCCCCCCCCCCCCCCCCCCCCCCCCCCCCCCCCCCCCCCCCCCCCCCCCCCCCCCCCCCAGTTAGAGAGTCATAGTCTTCCACGAAAGACTTAAGGTCTGTGTACACGTTAACATTATTCACGAGATATGTCTATTTCCCCATGGCAACACAGTGACAGCCCGCTCTTTATATGACTTACAGCTCACCGTGTTACCATGGGGAAAATAGAAAATTCGTGTGAATAGTGTTAACGCGTGTACACATACCTTAAGCTGGACCATGATATTCCAATACTGTAGAAAATCATATATAGCTCAGCTCTCGTTTACTATTGGCCCTTTCTACAGGCTACTGTCAACCAGTGATGAAGAGCCATACGAGTAAAAGGCCAACATTGAAACGCATAATGTCATTAAAGGTGAACCCTGACGGGTGGGGTTTTGCAAGAAACACGTCGAGATCACCACAAAAACACCCTTTACAGAGATCGCAAGACTCATTTTGCTCCGGTTTCCTAGAAATCAAACCGTCAAATCGGTGATTCCTCCTTGGCGGAGGTTCTGGAAGTGACATTATTTCACCCAAAAGAGAAGGCGTGTGTCGTCTCTTTTCCAATGGCCGCCTGAGCTTAGACCAAATTGTTCGCACGAAATTTTCGCAATACAAGCCTTTAAAATGTTTTACATGTTTTAATTGTATTCAGTTTATCTAAAAGAGTTTTGCCCACAACAAAGCAAATAGCTTCATTTGTTTTTATTGTACTACAAAAAAAGAAAAAAAGAATCTTTAACCACAATGGGATTGACCTCCACCCACCCCATCCAAAATGGATTCTCTCTCCGGCATATCCGCCAAGGAGGAATCGCCGTTTTGACGGTTTGATTTATAGGAAACCAGAGCTAAGTGAGTGATCTAATCCTTGAAAAGACTGTCTCTCTGGTGATCTCGACGTGAGAGAGAGAGAGAGAGAGAGAGAGAGAGAGAGAGAGAGAGAGAGAGAGAGAGAGAGAGAGAGAGAGAGAGAGAGAGAGAGAGAGAGACACAGAGAGAGAGAGAAACGAGAGATAGACTGAGAGAGAGATACAAAGAGAAGAGGCAGAGAGAGAGAGAGAGAGAGAGAGAGAGAGAGAGAGAGAGAGAGAGAGAGAGAGAGAGAGAGAGAGAGAGAGAGAGAGAGAGTGGACACTGGACACTGGAAAACTTTATTTGACAAGGATTAAAGATTTTAGGCGATGCCTATTCTTACAATCTGCTCCTTGAGAGAGAGAGAGAGAGGCTGATATTGAGAGAGAGCTGAGAGAGTAGAGTAGAGAGAGAGAAGAGAGGCTAGAGAGAGAGAGAGAGCGAGAGAGAGAGAAGAGATCAGAGACACAGAAGAGAGGAAACACAGAGAGAGAGAGAGAGAGAGAGAAGAGACAGAGAGAGAGAGAGAGACGACAGAAAGAGAGAGAGAGAGAGAGAAGAGAGAGAGAGAGAGAGAGAGAGACTATAGAGAGAGATAGAGACAGAGAGAGAGACAAGAGAGAGAGAGAGACATGAGAGAGAGAGAGACAGAGAGAGAGAGAAAGAAAAAGAGAGAGACCCCAAACAGAGAGAGTGAGAGAAAAAGAGAGAGAGACCGAGAGAGAGAGAAAGAGAGAGTGGAGAGAGAGAGAGAGAGTAGAGAGAAGAGAGAGAGAGAGAGAGAGATAGAGAGTGAGAGAGAGAGAGAGAGAGAGAGAGAGAGAGATAGAGAGAGGAGAGAAGAGAGAGAGAGAGAGAGAGAGAGAGAGAGAGAGATAGAGAGAGAGAGAGAGATAGAGGAGAGGGTTGGGTGGAGGAGAGATGCACTCTGATATTAGTCTTTTTATGATGATCATCTTCTTCCTCACCATTGCACCGAGAGCCCCCTAGTTACTTGATTTATGTTCCCCATAAATACATCTGCTGCTAGTCTTTCTATCTTCGTCGACATCATCATCATCATCATCATCATTGCCATCTTCATCATCATCATCATCATCGTCTCATACATCGTCACCATCATCATCGTCTTCATCATCGTCTTCATCGTCTTCATCTTCATCTTCATCGTCTTCATCATCATCGTCATCAGCATCATCGTCATCATCATCGTCATCGTCATCGTCATCATCAATCATCGTCATCATCGTCATCATCATCATCAATCATCATCACCATCATCATCATCATCATCATCATCATCATCATCATCATCATCGTCGTCATCGTCATCATCATCTTCGTCATCATCATCGTCTTCATCATCGTCTTCATCATCGTCATCATCATTATAATCATTGCCATCTTCATCGTCATCATGTATAACCATGCCACTCGCATCTCTCTCTCTCTCTCTCTCTCTCTCTCTCTCTTCTCCTCTCTCTCTCTGTCTCTATATCTCTCTCTCTCTCTCTCTCTCTCTATCTCTCTCTCTCTGGAAAGAATCGTTTTTGCCTACTATTATATACTTTGAACAAATCTGTCTCTGTCTCTGTCTCTCTCTTTGATTGGAAGAATAGGTTTTTTGCCTAAAATCTTTGTCCTTTACAAATAACGTTTTCTCTCTCTCTCCTCTCTCTCTCTCTCTTCTCTCTCTCTCTCTCCTCCCCCCCCCTCTCTCTCTCTCTTTGTCTCTTCTCTATATCTCTCTGTGTGTGTGTCTCTCTCTCTCTCTCTCCCTCCACCTCTCTCTCTCTCTCTCTCTCTCTCCCCCTCTCTCTCTCCCCTCTCTCACTCTCCTCTCTCTCTCCTCTCTCTCTATCCCCTCTCTCTACTCCCTCTGCACCCGTCTCCTCTCTCTCTACTCTCGTCTCTCTCTCTCTCTCTCTCTCTCTCTCTCTTCTCTCCCGTTCGTCTTTCGGCATGTTGGCTTTTGAACATTGCATGCACGTGCGTGTCAATCCAAACCCTACTCCCCGACCCGACCCGACCTGACCCGACTCGCATAGGCACTACCGTGCTCCCCCATGTCACCAGACTCTGTGATCAAAGACATCCTCCTCCTCTTTCTCCCATTTCTCCTCCTCCTCCTCCTCCTCCTCATTCTTTACATCCTCAGCCTCCTCTTCGTGCGCCTCCTCCTCCTCCTCCTCCTCCTTTTCATCCTCCACCACCTCCTCTTCGTGCGCCTACCTCCTCCTCCTCCTCTTTCTCCTCCTCCTCCACCTCCTCCGCCTCATCCTCTTCCTCATGCACCACCAAGCAGCGAGCATCCCACATCAGAAGCTCAGCTGCACCGAGAAAGAGAGGAACCGGCTGCCAGAACACAGAACCTGCTAAGAGTTCAAAAGGGACCAGCGGGTCACGACAGACAGCACCCTGATCTTCCCTTTGCTACCAACCCCCCCTCTCCCTCCTTCCCCCTCCCCCCCATCCTTCCCCCTCCATACCCCTTCCGCCTCCCCCCACCCTCCCACCCTCCCTCCTTCCGCGCCCCAACCCTCTTCCCCTGTCTTTCAAAGACGAAGAGGTTGTTTGGGGTCGTCACCCTGAAGAAAAAACCTGTTGTTCTGAGTTGACAAAGGTCGAAATACACGTTGTTAGGTTTCACTCTTTTCTACATGTCAGTACAGGGACACTCTAGTAGTGTAAAATAGTACTGGCCTATTTTCTCACTGTGTTTTGCCCTAGGGGAAAGAGCGAAAACTAGCAACGTAATATTTCGTCCTTTTCTTGATAAACGTGAGATGAGGAGGAGGACAAGGACATGGGGTGGGGGTGGGGGAGTGGGGGTGGGGGGGGGGTCGAGGGAGGCGGGAAATGAAAAGGCAAGGATCCCCCGTTG
The DNA here is from genome assembly GCA_017654935.2 of Phymorhynchus buccinoides. Lineage (NCBI taxonomy): Eukaryota > Metazoa > Mollusca > Gastropoda > Neogastropoda > Raphitomidae > Phymorhynchus > Phymorhynchus buccinoides. The sequence goes on from CM065687.1 coordinate 51,802,710, forward strand.
GGATACCGGGAGGTATTCCGTACAAATACTTCCCCGCACCTTCTGGAAGTTATGTGCTTGAAACTTCCTCTAATCTGCCACTCTCTTTGACTCTGCCTTTTCCCTTTGCTTTCTATCATCCGCTATCTTTCTGACGTATTGGCCCATTCTCCTGCCTTTTTCCCCCAAAAAGGTATCTTCCAAATATTTTTTTTCTCCTTTGAGCTCCTCCGAAATCGGAATGTGTCGGCTGAACGCAGCGGGGAGACCAGTGAAAACTGAAAACCGGACACATACGTACCTTACCCATTATGGCCATATGGCCTGGGAACGCAGAAGAAGAAGAAGAAGAAGAAGAAGAAGAAGAAGAAGAAGAAGAAAGGCAAGGATATCCAAAACGTTGAGTGTAAAAATGTTTTTGAAAAGCACATAATATTATTATTTGAATATCAATATTATGTGATCGCTTTAGGCGATTGTGCACGTGCGAGTGAGTGAGTGAATGTGTGTGTGTGTGTGTGTGGTGTGTGTGTGTGTGTGTGTGTGTGTGTGTGTGTGTGTGTGTGTGTGTGTGTGTGTGTGTTTATTTGTGTTTCTGCGTGTGTTTTAACAGTCTTTCAATGTCAGCGCGTGGATGCGCGCGCGTGTGACTCTGTGTATCAGTATGTATGCCTGCGTGTGTATGCACGCGCGTCAATTTATTAGTAACATTAAAGACCCACCACGTCACGTGTCGAAATCATGGTTTTCACGTGTTTTCCCTCTTATAGCTGGTAAGAGATATTGCTTTGACCAGGTTTGACTCCCATACAAATGTCCCCAAAATTGAAAACGAAACATCATTTTAAAGAGCTGCCTCAATTTAAAGTTGGGAACATTTGTATGTGGGTCAAAGCTACCCAGAAAAAAACAAGGGACTTAATCGTGGTCGTTCAGTGTGTCT
>CM065687.1:51821131-51828631 GCA_017654935.2 Phymorhynchus buccinoides
GGAGGGGGGGGGTACTTTTTTATATTATTTTTTGCGTTGAGTGCTTGTATCGATTCTTCCTTTCTTTTGTGTGTGTGTGTGTCTGTGTGGCATGTTTGTGTTTATCATAGAACATTCACAGACACGCTGCTAAAAGTGTTTTTAAACAAATATCCCGACAAAAACCATCAAACAAAGGCGTTTAAACAACTTGAAAATCGAAACATTAAGGGAGGAACGAAAGAAAGAAGAAGACTTAAATGTGACCCGTCACCACAAAATGGGTCTTGATATCACTTTTGAGTTATTATCAAATCAGTATTCGGCATATAAAGAGCTTTCCAACAAACTCAAAGTTTTGTAAATCGGGCTATTTGTTGCAAAGTTATGAAGCGTTGAAATCGTGTACCCAGGGAATCGGCACAATGAAAAGAAATGCAACCGGAAAGTTTTAAAATGTGTACAAAACAACCAGATATTTCAGATTTTTTTTCTTCTTGATTTTTTTCGATCGCTCAGACAGTTTCCGGTCAACTATGAGCGTAGATGCGTCATGCTGCCGTTACGCGCCTAACTAAGAAATACTTAGGCCCAGCAAGTCCGACTTGGGCTGGAGAAAATGTTTGTGAAAGTGTTTCATGAAAAAAAGTCAGGAGAAAGGACCAGGTAAGGCAGAAAGATAGTAGATGACAGTAAGCAAAGGGAAAAGGCAGAGTCAAAAGAGAGTGACAGATTAGAGGAAGTTACAAGCACAGAACTTCCAGAAGGTGGGGGAACTATTTATACAAAAGACTCCCCGGTATCCCCACGGGGGGGGGGGGGGGGGGGGGATATTTCTGATAAAAACATACTTTTAAGGCAGAAAGGAAGGATCGTTTTTACACTTCAACACTTCTGTGTAAAGTGGAGAAAGACATAATTGTTCAATACTAAGTCAACATCTGAGAATTAATGATTCGACCCACTTCCACCTTTAACCCTTTCACCGCCAGCCATATTTCAGCCACAAAATGTCCATTAAATGTACCTGGGTAGAGAACAAAATCCATCTGCAGTATTGGGGATTCTTCTGTGATATATTACGTCAAGTTTGTTCTACTGTCTGTCCCGCGTCCAAGGCCAAAAGCCGAAATATTGGGAATAGTCTACATTCTTTCTTGTTAGTTTTCATTCTCTTTTTTTGTTCTGCTCTCTCTCTCTCTCTCTCTCTCTCTCTCTCTCTCTCTCTCTCTCTCTATCTCTCTATATATATATATATATATATATATATAAAACAAGGTCTATCCTTACTTCCCAAAACTAAGACAATAGGGTCTTTGGATAATAGACCCCAATTTGATGCCTTTTAGTGACATAGGTGTTAAATCACTGTGGTGCTAAAATGCGACTTTGGCGGTGAAAGGGTTAAATTGCCCCTATATGGTATAAGTGAGCTAGGGACAAGGCGATTCATTTTGTGGCGACGGCTCACAAATAGTGAATGAATCGTAACAGGAAATATGAAGGAATAGGCGAAAGGACGACTTGAAGAAATAAATAAATAAATATATAAAGAGAGAAAACACAAGAGAAAGAAATGATAACACGAAAGCTAAGGCCGGGTTCACATTAGACGCGTAAGTTCCGTACGGAAAACCCTAATAAGCGGAAGAAAAAAGGATAAAAGCTTACGCAATATACCCACTCTTTATGCCGATGAGGTTTAACCGAGGAGTGGTTACTGCTACACATATCTGTATTGTTAACAAAATCGGGACTTTACTGGTGTTGCACTGCCTTTGGGCATTGCCTCCAGTATTGTTCCCACCATCATTGTATTTACAAATGTCCCATATGTGGCTATGACCGAGAGGACGTAAAACACCATTTTTCATTCATTCATTCAAAAGTTTACGCACGTAGGGGAAATTCGGACACTTGCGCAAATCTTTTTATTTCCCTTCTTTGTTAGTCCCCGAGCCGAAGGTTCGGGGAGCTATTGTTTTTGTTTGGTCCGTCCGTCCGTCCGGTGTCCGTCCGTCCGGTGTCCGTCCGTCCGGTGTCCGTCCGTCCGGCGTGCCTCCGTCCGTCCGGCTATTCGTCCGTTTTTCTAAACCTATTCAGTCTATCATCATCAAATTTGGTATACTAGTTTGCCAAGATGCAAGCTATCCACTGATGTATTTAGTTTTACATTAAGGTCAAGGTCGCGCCAGTTACGGGGTTCAAACCCCGAAACACATAATCGCTGATATCTCGCGAAGTTTTGCATGTATTTCAATGCAGTTTTTTTCACAACATGTCTTGATGAATGGTCTATAACACAGTTGTCATGAATTGTTCTGTGCGCTCGTGTGCGCATGATCGCGCGCGCTCAAATCACGGGTCCGAACCCCAAGGCTATATATAAAAAAACCTATTCAGTTACGTGCTGTTGTGATGCGTTTTTATGTAGTTACGTGCTGTTTTAATGCGTTTTTATGTATGTGCACAGCCAACACATTCCGATTTCGGAGTAGCTCGGCGATGCTGCGAGGGGACTTTGCAGCCACTCGGCGTTGCACTTGTTTCGCTTATTCATGGATTGCGCACGGGTTTCCGCGTGGAATGTTCGCATATGTGTGTACACGGCTAAATAAATTGCAACAGGAAATCTAAAGGAGTAGACGAAGGGACGACGGGAAGAAATAAGGAAATAAAGAAAGAAAGAAAGAAAGAAAAGAAAGGAATGATAAGATGAAGGAAAGGGTCCAGCCCCGGAAGCTGGCAAACCGAGCGATTCATCCTTTGTGTGTGAAGAGCACTTCCTCGCGTGCCTGCTGTTTGACATTTTCTTAAGCAGTGAGCGGGTCCTACTGGAAATGATAGGAAACGAGTTTTCATGACAGCGCAAAAAAAGGCATGTGGAGTATAATTTAAAAAAAAGTAGTCCACACCGTTTGCTTGCATTTTTTTCCCCTGTTATATTTTTTGTCTCCTCTGAAATATTGTGTTATTCTTATATAAACTGATAAAACACAAACTTTGAAAAGTTACCAAAAGCACGATAAAAGGAATCTTTGGCAACCTGTGCAGTTTGTTGTGAGTTTCGATAGTTAGTTTAGTGTACAAGATACGACTCAATTCATGGAAAACTAAATACTTGGAAACTAACTGTCTTTGTAGTGATATGATAAATTATCAATTCATCGCTTACTATTAGAATGCCCAGTATTGATCTCTAAATATCGAATGATCAATATGGATTTTTTTCGTAAGTATGATAATACCAAGGATATTTTAAATGACGCAGAAATTGACATTACTGTAATTGCAAAAGCGATGCTGTCCTCAACTATTGGAAGACTACTGTAGAGGTTTTCTTTACTTTTTTTAATATGTCGTTCTTATGCATGTTATTTTACTTTACTTTATTTTTTCCTCAAAAAAAAAAAAAATGTTTGCATGCTGTCTAAAATCACGATCTATGTGAAAAGACATTAAATTAAAGATTCATTCTTGTGAGTTTGATTGGAATTCGTTACCCGGATGCATAATTCAACTCTGGTTCATTTCTTTTTCAAATGTATTTTTATTGACTAAACTTATCTGCAAATAAAAGGTTACTTTCTTATTCCCTTCTTTAATGCTGAAAGAAATAGATATCTTCCGCGGTACTTTTTTTGTGCGACCAAATGCGTAAATTTAATGCTTTGTTTTCCTCGAAAAATAAGAAACTTTTGATCAAACTTAAGCACTTTGTTACAGTTATAAACAGTTCTTTTCGATGATTTGCATGGACAAAATGTCACATGTTTTGTTTGTTTTGTAATATGGTATAGGTATGTTTGTCTTAGATATCTACTTGTCGTTTTTCATAGTATAAACATCACTCTGTTTTGATGTTCGATTATTTAACTATGTGTGTGTTTTGTTTTATATTTCTGTGCCCCAAGTGGGTATGAAATAAAACATTTGCCTTGCCTTGCCTTGCCATTCTGCAGGGGTGTGGCTGCGAGTTGGGACTGTAAATGAGCGGCTGTACGACCCAGAAGATGAGACAGCACAAATAGCACCCCAAAAAAGCAGAAGAACAAGAAGTAGCATGAAGAGGAAACGAATTCAAACAGAAAAGAAGGACAGGGAGTAGAAGAATAGGGTTAGGGATAGGGTTAGGGTTAAGAATAGGGTTAGGGATAGGTTTTACCGTTTAGTCCTACACTGTAGTCCACCCGTCTCAAAAACAACTTCGATGGAATGTATTTTAGTTTTGTTTTATATTAAACAAATTTTAGAATGAACATTCGTGAAATTAGTTACATACGTGACAATTTGTGTATGTCTGTATATGTGTGTTAGCAAACCTCGATGATAAAAACTGAATGCGCTCATTTAGGACAGAAGCGATGCGCTCAATTACGACAGAGGGGATGCGCTCATTTCGGACTACATGCATGCGCTCATATGAGCCGGAAAAAGTCGATGCGCGTTTATCGACAATAGAAAAATGCGCGCTTATCGTATGCAGCCAATACATTGAAGCCAATCCTGAGGCTAAAGGGTCTGCTACACTACATACGATTCGCTGTCTATGCGATGCGACTGTGACGATGCGAGTCATGATTCACGTGAAATTCATGTATCGGTTTTACTTGAGTATACAGAGCGAAAGTAGTGTCATCATTTTTGGCTAATGTTAAGATCAGCTCCCTCCGCTGTTCCAGGGTGAAGTTGGCCAATCAGCTCCCTTCGATTGACCTTTTCCGTTAACCCTTTCACCGCCAGCCATATTTTAGCCAAAAATGTCCTTTAAATTTACCTGGGTAGAGAACAAAATCCATCTTATGCAGTATTGGGGATTCTTTTGTGACATATATGCAATAAGGTCTATCCTTACTTCCCACAACTAAGACAATAGGGTCTTTGGGTAATAGACCCCAATCTGACGCCTTTTAGTGGTATAGGTGTTAAATCACTGTGGTGTTAAAATGCGATTTTGGCGGTGAAAGGGTTAAGCTGATTGACCACCTTCACCCTGGAACAGCGGAGGGAGCTGATCTTAACATTTGCCTCATTGTTAGACGTGCTTCACGTGAATCATGACTCGCATCGTCACAATCGCATCGCATCGACAGGGAATCATAATGCAGTGTAGCAGACCCTTACGAATACTTTCGGTCTACATACGATTCGCTGTCAATGCGATGCGATTGTGACGATGTGAGTCAGGATTCACGCGAAATTCGTGTGTCGGGTCTACTTGAGTATATTGAGCGAAAGTAGTAGAATTATGTTATAGACGGAAGCATTTCACGTGAGTCATGAGTCGCATCGTCACAATCGCATCGCGTTGACAGCGAATCGCATGTAGTGTAGCAGGACCTTAAAGACCCACCACGTCACGTGTCAAAAGCGTGGTTTTCACGTGTTTCCCTCTTATGGCTGGTAAGAAATCTTAAGAAATGTCCCAAGCATAAGAGGGAATGTGACACGTGACGTGGGGGGTCTTTGAAGGATACTATTGGTGAAGAAAGTTCTCACAAAGTTGTCAATGGTTCTCCGACAAAACTCAAGGCAACTAGTGATGCTGAAGATGATATTGAATGTCATTGTGCGCCACATTGACAAATCTCTCTCTAATAGTTGTTCAACAGTTTGGAAACCCTTGTCGAACTGCTGGGTGCAGTTTCGATATTCTAGCTAGTGGTTAGGTAGAGTTTCAAAACTCTCTCTCGAGATACTCGACAAAGTTTGTGATCTGAGAATTCTATCGAGCCCGCCACTTTGTGATGGTCTTCTAACAGAGTATTTCATTGGTAGAAAGTGCTTGCGTCTTCCTGTGAAACGCGCGAAATCAGACAATGCAGTGTGAAACCTATTACGAGTGCTCCTCCCAGTCGCAGCAACAGCTATGCGTCGGTGAAATTCAAAAAGCTCGTATCTCAATTTTGGTAGTTTTGAGAAAAACGAAAAAAAAACTTTTAAAAAGTAACCGCGTTGACCACGATTGATTAACTATGATGAATAATTACGTTGTTAGACATTGCGAGTTTAGTCCTGCATTTTGTTATGATTACTTGATTTTTTTTTTAGTCTTGAAAAGAACAAAGATAGGCCTACGAGGTTTTTGTCGTTAACTAAATCTGAATTTGGAACACGAGTTTTTCTTCTATTTTCACAACCTCATTTACCCCAGATAGAAAGTCGTTAGAGATACGAACTTTTGGTGGAAGGTGGCGATTTTTTTTTTAGAAAGCTGACTATGTATCTAACGCAAACCCCCCAAAATCGAAATACGTGGTTTTGAATTTCACCGACGTAATACTATGGTCGTTGTACTAAGTAGGCCTACGAAGTCAACATGAACGCCGATGCATTTGAATTCGACGACGATGAATCTGGTATTATCACTTCGATTTGTTTAATCTGTTGAAGAAATTTACATCCTGTACTCTTGGTTTAAATGATTTTTTAATGACAAGCAAAACATATACACCAAATAAAATGAACATGAATGACGGCAGCAACAAGCTTAAAGCTTATAGTGTGCCTACTCAAAATAAATAACAGATATGGCGGCTGGCAATCACAGACTGAAAAATCACACATTTAAGAAAAGAAAAAAAAAGGTTAATTTTGAACATTAGAAGCATAACAAAGAAACGAAATAGAAAAAAAAATCATCTTCTTTGATAACAGAAACAATTTAAACATAAGAGAAAATACAACTTCATGAAGAGCTAGAAAAGAAAACGATAAAGATAAGAAAATAGAAATAAGTTGGGGAATATCAAAGTACACGAAGAACGAATTTCTAATTACACAATGTGACAAAATATCTTTTTTTTTTGTTTCCACAATGCTCTGTACTCTTGATTAATAAATGATCATTTCTTCATTAATAATGATGGCCAGGAATTCGCAGGATAGATCTACAGTCAGCGCGACTGATCCACGATTCGTAACCGGCCAAATCGATCTACCATTCAGAAATCGCGATATTAAAAACTGTGTCTCGATAGAACTATTTTGTGGAAACCCTACTTCTCTGTTCAATTGAGTTTTAAATCTACTACCTATCTGTTTGATAGAGCTGTAAAACTATATCGACCACATAGGTAGGGTTATAGAACTAAGTCTCTCTCTCTCTCTCTCTCTCTCTCTCTCTCTCTCTCTCTCTCTCTCTCTCTCTCTCTCTCTCTCTCTCAAATCTTTATCCTTGAAAAATAAAGTTAACGTTTTCAAGTTTTCAACTCTCTCTCTCTCTCTCTCTCTCTCTCTCTCTCTCTCTCTCTCTCTCTCTCTCTCTCTCTCTCTCTCTCTCTCTCTCTCTCCCTCTCTCTTGCGCGTTCTCTACCGCTTTGCGGCCATCTCCACATCGACCCAGCACCAGAACAACTTGTCCCTAAGGGCTTTCCGCCATGAGGACGTAAAACCTCCACTCAACCAACCAACCAATTATCTACAGATTCCAAACTCTATCGAACACATAGAGAGAGATTTGTCACTTTTTGGCGCACCATAATATGTAAGCAGACACTGCCAGACGAGATCTGGAAGAAC
>CM065687.1:51831131-51836131 GCA_017654935.2 Phymorhynchus buccinoides
GGTTAACATTCCTAGCTCGTTAAGATTCCTAGCTCGCTACTATGAGAGTGACTATTTGCGACAACCACAAATTTCACTTTTTCGTTACTTGAACCATTTACCTAACCCTAACCCTATCCCTAACCCTAGAAAAAAGTGAAATTTGTCGTTCATGCTCAATGTCGCAAAATGCCGCAAATAGTCAGTCTTATAGCATAGCGAGCTAGGAATTTTAACGAGCTAGGAATTTTAACCCGACAACGCACGCATGTGGATAAATTAAAGGACACATTCATGCTCTGGTTGCTGAGAACTCGTTTAAAATCGGCTCCCAGCGAAAAATACCTGTACATAGTCTGAAAAAAAAAATCGTTTTTCTCACCTATTTTGGCTATACTTTGTTCGTCTCCTACTCACATGAAGCGATAGTTGAAAGATGTTTTTGTTTGAAGCGCCGATTTTAGTCGGCATCGCACGAGCCGGGATGAAACTGTCATTCTGTGTACTTATATGACGCAGAGTACTTGTGACGTGTGGCCTGACGTAGAGCATAGCTCTGATGTCTAAAAGTATTTGAACTTAGAAATTAGTTCGAACAATTTTGAACAGGACCATGGCTTTTTGTGTGTGGATTCCCTACAGATTTGTAGTGGTTATTGAGTTCAGACTTTTGTCTTTTTCAGTCATTTATAAGTAGACGGGGTCCATCACAGAAAGGTACAGTTTGACACAGGTGTGTGGAGTCCACGCGCCCGAGACAAGCGCATGGACATCGGCATAATGCGATTATACCTCCTTTACATTCACGACCTGTGTCGTCATTTCCCAGTTCGACTCAGTCAAAGTCTCGTCCAGCAGACGATTTTTTTTCAATTTCTGAGCATCGTTTTATTTCAGAAAGAAAATATAAATCCAGAATATTTGCCCTTCCATTGCATTTATGGCACTTATTTATGTTCATCTAAACGACGCAATCAAAACCAAAGGTATCTTAAAACGTTTACAGCTCAAAAACAAAGAGCCCAAACCAACCCTTTAAGGCAGCAACAATTTAAGGAAACATGTCATTCCATTCACATTAATGTACTGTCGGTGTTTCATAAAGTGTTTCCAAGATGTTTGGAGTTTATATAGCAAACAAAAAATGTGGGCTTTATTTTTCGTAGAATACATTTTATTCTGATCTCATTCGTTGAACATGACAAAGGGTTTTCAATGAGGATTGACAGAAGAACACACAACTTTGCTAAACAATGGATAAATAATGATAGATGGCAAGAAACGCAGAGGAGAAGCACACAGAGGAACAACATCCACATCCATCCAATCACAGATAAATGTGACCCAGCACCACGAAAGGGACATTAATTTTAAGCGTCAAATTGACCATTCTGAGACAATTCTACGTTTGACAACTTCAGACAATTCTCTTTCTAATGATACAAGAATCATTCTTGTATCTTTTTTTTCATTTCAGAGTTATGAATACTTAAAGTTAGTAGTGTGAGTGTCGTCCATTTTGAGAAAACACAGTCTAAAGTAAAGCCTATCTGAAGAACATGCATTGACTTTCTCGTTTTAAAGCACTTATAAGACCATTTACAGACCATATTAACCCTTTCACCGCCAGCCATATTTCAGCCAAAAATGTCCATTGAAATTACCTGTGTAGAGAACAAAATCCATCTGCAGTATTGGGGATTCTTCCGTGGCATACATAAAATAAGGTCTATCCTTACTTCCCGAAACTAATACAACAGGGTCTTTGGGTAATAGACCCCGATTTGATGCTCTCTAGTGACATAGGTGTTAAATCACTGTGGTGCTGAAATGCGACTTTGGCGATGAAAGGGTTAAAGATTGTCCTTTATAAATATGAAAGATAAGATGTCAGAGAACACGAAAATACCCATAACTCAAAATTGACAACAAATGAGATTATTTTTTACTTTCCCAGCCAGTTGTGAAAAAAACTAGCCCAGCGACTTAATGTCCCTTTCGTGGTGCTGGGTCACCAATAACTATTACAATAGAATCTAAAGGGTTCTAAATGGCTCTTAGCTAAAACCAACCTCAATTTAATTAAGAATGCCATAGCTATCACACACGACTCAGATCTGTTTGAGTTCAACACGTTTGGCAGAATCTTTTGATTTGGAGAAGCCAACAAAAAACTTTAAAAAAGCCGAGTGACCTTCCCAATAATTTTGTTCTTCAGTTTCATGTTTCAGTCTTTTCCATTTTCGATGGCTTAGAGTCAAAACGGAATATCTTTAGATAGTCCATCGACTTATTATTGAAAATATTGCGAAAACTAAGAACTTGTATTGAAAAAGTCTGCAAATGATATAAAATGGGGATTGTGCTTTTTATATTTCTGCAGTCTTTTTTTTTATACAAGTTATTACTTTTCGTAATAAGTTCAATAATATGTCAATGGACTATCTAAAGATAGTCCGTTTTGACTCCAATCCCATCGTTTTGGTCGTCAGTTAACTCTGTTGTTGTTGGTTTCTGCCCCCCCCCCCCCCCCCCCATCCACCCACCCACCCACCCAAGCGGGAAGGGTCACTAATTATCTTCAGTGTCAGGAGGAAAGTTCAAATGATTGGCGCGGTCCTGTGGACTTAGCTGTTGTCAAGTTCCTCCGTAGGGATCGGCGAGTGCTGGGTTGACTAGGCTTGCTCGTCATGTGAGAGTAGCTCCCAGTCGTTCCGGTTACGGCGTCACGGGATGGCACGGTTCAGGCGTGGTCTCCTCGCGGATTCTGGGTGCGGGGCGTCTTTGCGGCGTTCCCGTCTTGGTGCTTGTGAGTCAGGGATGATCGTCCTGACCACGATGCCCTGCTGATAATCACAGGAGAAGGTGGATGTAGATCTCTATGGCTTAGAGACAAGGGGCTTCAGCCGGCAGGGAATTAGTGGAGCCCAACTGGCTAGAAGGCTGCCCTTGTACAATAGCACTAGTAATAAATAAACTGAAATTCAGTTAACAAACTGAGATCAGTAAAACATAAAAGGTGTACAGGAATCAACTGATATTATTCAGTACCCGGTTAGATCAAAGTCTATGATCAAGCCAACATCACTCTCCATCCAACACCTGGAAAGGAATGTTATCATAGTTAGCAAGGTTGCAACCCACAGGCTTCCTACTAAAAATATACAAAAGGGTTAGTAGGCATAAAATCCGGTTCTGGTACCAAAAGAGTTAGTCAAAAACACACACACACAAATAATCAGTGCACATAATTAGAACAAAAAGTTTACCACTTCTTTTCAATAACATATCTACTCCTTATTCATCATTGAACATAGGATCTAGATTAAAAATAGGATCTAACAAAAACAAATCTCAATCACCAGCCATCAATAATACTCACTAGTTGGGCTATTAGGACTGGCTGGGCGAGAGGTTGATTCTGCAATGTTGCTTCGCCAGGTTTTGGAGGTATTGTGAGAGAGAATGTGTAGGCTAACTTTCCTCACTACTCACATTTCCCTCTCCAATTTCAAACAACCGAGAGCCTGTCATTGGTTCATAGCAGTCGACAAGTCACAAGATGATGTTATAATATTATGCATAGTAGTACAGAACGATCACGAGCCGGTTACATCACTGGCACGTGTCACATTCCTCCTTCTCGTGATCAGGAAAGGAGATACGGGGAACAAAGGGAGACCGCCAATGTGGGTGTCACAAGCTGACAGGGGAGGTAAAACGGGCTTCAAAGAGATCGCTCTTCGGAATCGGTGCAGGGTTTGATGTTGAATTGTAATTAAAGTGGCAGCCCAAATAAAGAAAGGGGGGGGGGGGGGGGGGGGGGGGGGTAGTTGAGAAAGAAAGGGAAAAAGTGGGGCGTGCGTTTCCACGTTACGTCACAGAAATCGTGGTTACTTGCATTATAATCGGAATCATTAGTCTCCTTATTACTATCACTGTTAATGAAAACATATTGGAGTATTTTCTGAGGCTCGTCTAGGGTCGATGTTTTTGACATTTATAACATTAAAAATTGATACAGAAGAGCCAAACATAAGCCAAGCGAAAGTTGGAAGAGTGATGAAGAGAAGTAACTAAAAACATGTGGTTTGGATTGAAAACCCCCCACATGGATTTAGACTCAGAAATCGCTGTTCCGAGAATACTCGGAACTAGGCCCTGACTGGCGTTCTCCTGTTCTGAGTATATACTCGGAATTCGTCCGCAATGAGTTAACCCTTTCACCGCCAGCCATATTTCAGCCAAAAATTCCATCAACTTTACCTGGATAGAGAACAAAATCCATCTGCAGTATTGGGGATTCTTCTGTGACGTATACAAAATTAGGTCTATCCTTACTTCCCAAAACTAAGACAATAGGGTCTGTGGATAATAGACCCCAATTTGACGCCTTTTAGTGACATGGATGTTAAATCACTGTGGTGCTAAAATGCGACTTTGGCGGTGAAAGGGTTAAAACCCTTTGATCGCCACTGTCGCCTCTTGGCACCACAATTATTTGACACCCATGTCCACTTAAAGGCATCAAATCAGGGTCTGGTATCCAGTGACCTTATGTTCTTAATTTTGGGAGGTAAGGATAGGCCCTATTTTATGCATGTCACAGAGGAATCCCCCAGTATTGCAGACGAAATCTGTTCTCTACCCGGGTATAAAGTTTAATGGTCAATTTTGGCCGAGGGATGGCTAGCGTTGAAAGGGTTTAAATTAAACATCGCACGTCATCGCACTGAAGCACGCCCTAACAAGGCCGAATTGTCCTTGGTGCATATGATGGGAAGGGAGAGACGGAAAGAAGGAAGGAAGGAAGAAAGGGCAGAAGGAAGGAAGGAAGGAAGAAAGGGCAGAAGGAAGGACGAAAGTAGGCTGTTGGCACTTCCGCCTGTGATTTCGTCCTACTCCTGATTTCTGGAAATGAAAGAAGACGATGCAAAGGACGCTGGAGGCAATGGAAGCAGCGGTTGAAAGGGGTTCCAGATGAATGGGTTTCAAGCAGGATGAAAGCAAACTCCAAACGG
>CM065687.1:51838631-51858631 GCA_017654935.2 Phymorhynchus buccinoides
ATGAGCAACCAAGAAACCAACCCCCCCCCCAACCAGAACACAACAAAAAAACAAAACAAAAAAACATCCCACTCACCACAACCGTTTAAAACACACAAAATCAAGCTGTTTAGTTAAAACACTGAATCAATAAATCTTAGCTCAAAACTCTAAACCATGTAGTAGTAGTAGTAGTAGTGGTAGGGACCAAATAAGTTAAGCATTTTATATAGTCCCATCGTATACATAAAGTATTACAACGAAAATGTAGTCAAGGTATATTACGGTCAATTTTCCTAATAAAAAAAATTATATTGTCAATGCTTCTAAACCTATTTAAATATTTTGGAGAATCATCCAAGCGATTTTTTAATGTGTTAGTATTAGGTGCACATTTTAGATTAATAGGTAACTCATTCCAGAAGTTAGCAACACGGATGCTGAAACATTTTTTCCTTATTTCAGTATTAAACCTTTTCATAAAAACTTTACCATATGCATTCCGTGTTAGATTATATTGAGGAGAATCAAACAATTGTTCCCAAGACAAACCAAGCATGTCCATATAAAAATAGTTTGGCTGTATGTTCTTTATATTATTTGTGACATAATAAAAATATATTTTATCACATCAGATTTATGGTAAAAACTATTTTGTGTTGAGCAGTATCATGCTACATAATATTTAGTAGAAAATATATGTTCTTTAATAATACTCTTAAAACCCTTTCATCGCCACTGTCACCTCTTGGCACCACAATTATTTAACACCCATGTCACTAAAATGCATCAAATGAGGGCCTGGTAACCAATGACCTTATGTTCTTAATTTTGGGAGGTAAGGACAGGCCCTATGTTATGCACGTCACAGAGGGATTTCCCCAATATTGCAGACATAATATTTTCTCTACCCAGGTAATTTAAAGGGAACGTTTTGGGTGACAAAATGGCTGGCGGTTGAAAGGGTATTGCAAACATAAATACAACTGCCCAATGAATGAAAATCTAGCAATGCCGAAATAATATAACTTATTTCCGAACATACTACAATTATTCGCGACTGTTACTTACTTACGGTAAACTTGAGCTGGCTTGAAAAAACAACTTCTGAAATGTAGACTAATAGAAAAACCAAACGTCCCTCTCTGAACAGCAATGCCACCCAACCAAAAAAAAGAAAGAAAAAAAGAAAGTTGCATAGAAAGAAATAGACAAAAGGAAGACATTTTATCCAAATTCAAAGAAATAGCCGCGAACTTGTTTTATTTATGAAACTATAAGAAAGAGAACTCGAGAGGGAACGAAGCAAAGCTAAGTACGGTACTTATTGCATGCCAAAAATAGTACAGGCCCATCATTCTATTCAAAGACAACCGGTTTCAAAGATTCCCAAGGCTTAAAGACACACTGACGCACCACGATTAAGTCCCTTGTTATTTTTTGGTAGCTGTGACCCACATACAAATGTCCCCATCTTCAAATTGAGACTGCTATTTAAAATGTTTTGGTTTGAATTTGGGGGCATTAGTATGGGAGTCAGACCTGGCCAAAACAAGAGTTATTTCCAGAAAACACGCGAAACCCGTGATTTTGACACGTGATCTGGTGGGTGTTTTAGCAAACCATCTTAGTCTTTGGGCTAATGCTTTGGTAAATGTATGAGTGCTTTTCTTTTTTATGTATTCAGATTTAAAAAACAACATGCTTGCCATTTCTAAGTGATATTTCCAGTAGATACATAACTATATCAATGTCTTTATAACGCTCCTCGATATAACTCCAATGCCTCATATTCCATTGTTTTAGTTTGTTTTTGTTTGTGGCTCAAGCCACAAACCTATAACTCACTTTGTCGGTCGGTCGGTCGGTCGGTCGGTCTGTCTGTCTGTCTGTCGGTCTGTCGGTCGGTCCAAAATTGTCGCACATTTTGACAACATTGTCGCACTTCAAATCGAGGCTACACTTCAAATTGAGGCCGCTCTTTAAAATGATGTATTTTAAAAGCGTACAAAATAATAAATATACGTAATACAGACACTACAACAGACACGACGAGTATGCGGTGCTTCTTTTGATGAGCATAAGTAGGATACATAGTTTTAAATGTTTTCCAAAAGATATAAAAAGTTACGAAATGGTGCAGAGATAACATTCTGGTTTACAGATTAAAATTATTGAAAAGCCAGGGGAGGTGACTCATGATTGGAGTGGTAAACATAGACCGCGTGCCACAAACTATTGCGATTTCGCGCTTGTTTGTTTTTATTTTTCTTCTCCCTCTTATTACGTTTATCGGTGTATCTATTTGAATGATATATTCACTGATTGATTGATGTATTGCTCCTCTGTCTGTACTTTATCAAGTTACACAAATAAATGAATGGATTTATGCTAAATGTCAAATGCACGTATATGATTACTTGTTGTGATTAATTCATTAATTAACTCATTCAAGTCGTACCAGCCATACATGTCCGGAATTAATAGATAGATGTCAATTTGATGCATTTGCTTCAAGTGAAGTAAATCTGTGTGCACACCATACCTTGGTCACTTCTAAGCTCATATTGTTCCCTTAGACCACAATTTTACCTCTGACGTTTGCTTTTGTAGTGGTTTGTTGTGTGGGAACCAATCGGTGTAGAGAGTTTTTCTATATAAAGTCTCTCTATAAACAAAAAGTCTGATCTACCACTTCCCTATGTCTAAACCCTATGAAGTAAAAACCCGTAATCTTCTTTCAATTCTCCTTTTGTTTATGTATGTTTTGTTCGTGTGTATGGCTGGAGTGATTTGTGAGTTTTGTTTTAATAATTCAAAATCGTTGCGATACGAACGAGTTAAAAAGGTTGAAATAATAGAAATAAAAAGATTCTCAGTTTCTACGTTCCTTTTTGAGAAAGGAAAATAAATCAAAATCCTCTGATCTCTAGACCCAAACTCTCATTTTCACCTGGCAACGCACACATGGACGAAATGAAAATCAAACGATGACCATTTTCCATAAGCATTGGCTAAATCCCAGAATCGCCAAATTGCCTGTCCCACAGTATAAACACCTAGTCTTTTGCCCAAACATGCTGACGGCAATGTAGTGTGTGTGTGTGCGTGCGCACGCGCGCGCGTGTGTGCGTGTGCGTGCGTGTGCGTGCGTGCGTGTGTGTATGTGTGTGTCTGCGTGTGTGTGTGTGCGTGTGCGTGTGCGTGTGCGCGTGCGTGTGCGTGTGTGCGTGCGCGTGCGTGCGCGCGCGTGTATGTGTGTGCGTGTGTCTGCGTGTGTCTGCGTGTGTCTGCGCGCGCGTGTGTGTGTGTGTGTGTGTGTGTGTGTGTGTGTGTGTGTGTGTCTGCGTATGTCTGCGTGTGTGTGTGTGTGTGTGCGTGCGTGTGTGTGTGTGTGTGTGTGTGTGTGTGTGTGTGTGTGTGTGTGTGTGTGTGTGTGTGTGTGTGTAAACAGTATTTTTTTTAAAAGAGAAAGGTGGCACTGGACTGCTAAACCCGTTTCATAACAGGAAAAAAAAGATTATTAAAGGGGCACCCTGACGGATGGGTCTTTCTGCGCTACAAAGAAGAAAAAGCTTCAGCCACGGTGAATGGCCTCCACCCATCCCATCCAAAACGGCTTCTCTCTCCGGCATCTCCGCCAAGGAGTCATCGCCGTTCTGACGGTTTGATTTCTAGGAAACCAGAGCAAAGTGAGTGTTCTGATCCTTGAAAAAGCTGTCTTTCTGGTGATCTCGACGTGTTTCTTGCAAGAAACGCATCCGTCAGGGTGCACCTTTAAGAAATAGTCCGTGTATCTGTCTGCCTGCCTAGTCCTCTCTCTCTCTCTCTCTCTCTCTCTCTCTCTCTCTCTCTCTCTCTCTCTCTCTCTCTCTCTCTCTCTCTCTCTCTCTTGCATGGTTTGTCTATTTTACTTGGTGATTTGAATGCTGTGTGCCATATTATATACAGATCAGTGTGGCATAGGCCTAAATATTATCCATGTGCCATTTCAATCAATGATTGTACCTTTTCCCGCCTCCAAGCCCTCTCCCCATCACCTTCTTCCTATATTAGTCTTGTACATTGATGATGTATATAGTATTGTGTTATGTTATTTTTGAATATTTACTTTTCTTGAATGCTTTGTAGTAGTAGTATTTGTTACGCAAGCGCTTCATTTTTTTGTATATTTTTGGTTAACCTTTGTTTTGCCTCAGGGCTGAGTGTAAAAAAGCAATGTTTGCTTATCTTATAACCCTGAATAAACAAAAGTTCGTTCGTTCGTTCGTTCGTTCGTTCGTTCGCTCTCTCTCTCTCTCTCTCTCTCTCTCTCTCTCTCTCTCTCTCTCTCTCTCTCTCTCTCTCTCTCTCTCTCTCTCTCTCCATATCGTCTACCTATGTTTTGTCCTTTGCACGACTAAATTCGACATAGGAGTATAAGATTGTTGCTGTTGGTTTCTTTTTGTTGTTGTTGTTGTTCTTTGTCTGACTACCGTTTTTGTTTCTTTGTTTGTCAGTTTGTCCAGACTGGATCTCGTGGTGAACCCGTGGACAAAAATAGCTTCAAAGAAATTTTCTGTGGCGCCGAATCACTGCGAAGGGGTGGTACCAAAGAAAAACAGAAATGGTCCTGCCTTTGAAGTCTTAGCCTTGCAAAAAACAGTACACCATATTCTGCTTTATGCTATCCGTTTCATGTCCGAGCTGCATGTGGACAGAATTGGACAGACTACCTTCACATATCGACGGCTTGGAGCCAAAACGGACTATCTTTAGATAGTCCATTGACATATTATTGAACTTAGTACGAAAACTACTAACTTGATATAAAAAAAAGGACTGCTGAATTATTATAAAAAAAAAGCAAAACCCGCTTTTTATATTTCTGCAGTCATTGTTTGATACAAGTTATTAGTTTTTGTAATAAATCCAATAATACGTCAATGGACTATCTATTTAAGACAGTCCGTTTTCACTCCAAGCCTTCGATATTATGTGGTGGTGGTGTGTCACGGAACATACGTGGTCCCGTAGTAAAACCCAAAGTCTATAATTAATCGTGCTGACCTTGACCTTGAAGTTTGACCTTGAAAACATGTGGCCATGTCTTCCAAATCGTTTTGTCTAATATCTCTATTCGTGTGAAAAGACATTACATTAAAGACTCATTCCTTCATTCATTCTTCCACATCGTTGGACTTACCATGGTCAAGCTTGGTACGGGGGTGCATTAACTTATGCGGATTACGAACGTTGGGTACCGATCAAGGTCAAGGTCAAGGTCAAGGACGTAGACCTTTGAGGCGTGGAATTGCTTTTTTAGCCATATCTTTTTTTAGGGGAGAGGAGAGGTACGAGGCGGAGCGAGCAAAGGACACGCCTGCCGCTCGACGACACATTTGTCTTTTTAAAGACCCACCACGTCACGTGTCAAAATCACGGTTTCCACGTGTTTTCACTCTTATAGCTGGTAATCAATATTAAGACATCTTGCTAGCATAAGAGGGAATGTGACGCGTGACGTGGGGAGTCTTTAATTTCGTTTTCTCCTGTTTTTTGTTCTGTGCCTGAGTTTCGCTCAAACACTGACTCCACCCTCAGTCACAAATGGTTAACGGTGCACCCTGACGGATGAGTATTTTTGCAAGAAACACGCCGAGATCACCAGAAAGACAGCCTTTTCAAGGATCGGAACATTCACTTTGCTCTGGTTTCCTAGAAATTAAAACCGTCAAAACGGCGATTCCTCCTTGGCGGAGATGCCGGAGAGAGTAGTCATTTTGGATGGGGTGGGTGGAGGTCACTCATTGTGTTTGAAGCGTTTTCTTTTTTTTTGTAGTGTAGCAAAAACAAAATTGGAGCTGTTTCCTTTGTTGTGAGCGTAACTCCTTTAGATAATCTGTATAACATTTATTTTTAAAGAAGAAAAAAGGCTTGTATTGCGAAAATTTCGTGCAAACGATTTGGTCTATACGCAGGCGGCCATTAGAAAAGAGACGGCACACGCCTTCTCTTCGAGTGAAACAATTTGACTTCCAGCAGCTCCGCCAAGGAGGAATCGCCGATTTGACGGTTTAATTTCTAGGAAACAAGAGCAAAGTGAGTGTTGCAATGTTTTCGTGGTGATCTGGACGTGTTTATTACAAAACACATCCGTCAGGGTGGCCCTTAAAAAAAAAAAAGCGTTGAATGGCCAAAACAATCACTTCAGTTCGTACTATGATAATCTAAAGCCATTCTACAATAGAATGGAGCCAAGACCTGAAAACCTACCTGACCATTTCTGGCACTCACCCAGACTGTACTTTGCATCTCAACCATCGCCGACAGAAAATCTCAGAAACCCTGCAAAAGTTCTCAACTAACAAAAAGTGAACGCTGGAAAGAAATGCCCAGCATTTACCCACGGATCCATCCATACAACTCGTGTGGTTTTCCCAAGCACTGCCAAAGTAAAGAAACCAAACGAAAGATATGAGGAACGAACAGAATCCAGACTGTCTTGCTGACAGACCGTTTGAATGAAAGACAGGGTTCAGGTAGGATTACCATGATTCTCAAAAGTGCTACTCAACTTATTCATCCCGCTACGGGAAACTGCAAATCAAAATTCAATGATTATGTTGGGTTTTAAAATGAAGAAGGAACGTCTAAAATAAACGCAACGAATGCGGGCTACCGTGGAAGCGTGCTTTGCAGTTGACATTTTGTATCGATACAAATTAATGTAGCAAATAAAACAATGATCATTGTCGGTTTTTGTTTGGGTGTGTGTTGTAATAAAACTAGTACCTCTCTCTCAGAACCTGCAGTCTGGGAGCACAGTCCACAGGGCCAATGGGCACTGCGCAAAGGGTCAAAGGGTCTAATTTTCACGAAGTGCTCTCCCCTAGTGTTTTCCGAAAATCGTCTATTAAGCAGAATTAAGAAGAATATAAATACAGATTGAAAAAAGCTGTCCCATTTATGGGGGGTGCCCCGTTAAGGAAGGTTCGACTGTAGACATACGAAGACGGACAAAACGAGGGAACTAGAGCGTGTAAACGTACGCTAGATCAAACAGAGGCTCGGCAGCATTTTCGGCTCCAGTAACCTTGACCTTTGACCAATGACTTTCATCTTCGAACGTGGTCTAGGGGTCGTAACTACCTAACCGCGTGCATCATCTGAGTCTCGTAAGTCCCTTCGTTCAAACGCTATCGTGTTTACATAGATAGATAAATACTCAGTCAGGAACGAACAGACAGTCAACCATTAACCAGCTTTCGCTTCTCCGCTCATTAACCAGTAAGCAGAGACAGAAAAGCAGAGAGAGAGGGACTATAGCTAATTGCCGACACGAACACGATTTGATGATAAAAGCTTTGATCGGAAAGTAATAAGCTCATGTCAAGAGATGCAAACTGCACTGGGCGGAAAAAAAAGCTTCCAGTACTACCAAAAAGCCTGAATATAAAGAGTTCGCACTCCGCAGCTGAGTGAAGCCGTTTTTAAAAGTTTTTTTTTATAACTCCCACCCTTTCACCTACACTACAGCTGGGGACCATTGTGAACTCACTCACTGCCTACAACAACACTAAAGCCGGCGACAGACTATGTGACTGCCTCATGTGACTCGATCAGGTCGTGACGTTTCACCTCATTCGCATACCATCCTGCTTGATCAGTCTGACTCAGTCGGGCCCAGTCAGGTGACAGGGCCGAATAGGGCGGGTTCTAAATTTCACTGATCGAGTCTGATCGAGTCAGATGGCTTGTGACCTCTTCTGTGCGGGAAACAAAATTTGGTTACGTCACGACCTGATCGAGTCATATGAGACAGTCGCATAGTCTGTCTCCAGCTTAAGGCCGTGTACACACATAAGCGGATATTCCATGCGGAAACCCGTGTGCAATCCATAAATAAGTGAACCAAAGAAGGGAAAAGATTTGTGCACGTGTCCGAATTTCCCCTATAGTACTGTCTCATAATTTGGTCTTTTGGGGTTATCTTTCTCTACTGTCTCGTTTTGAAGTCGGTTTGGGGTAGTTCCGGTTCAAAAATAGAAATAAAAAACGGAAGTTACCTACCTTAAACAACAACTATATTTTGTTCTTGCCTTCAAGTCTTAGGGTATTAATGTGGTCGTATCAAGTAAACAAATAAGAACATAACTGTTTACAGTCAACGAATGTAAACACTTTAACAAAAAACCCATGATCGAGGACTTAATATTATTAAATCTCCAAACTCATAACTGAGCAATTAAACACCCCTCCATTACAATTACGGAGCAGCCATGCCGTGTTTACAGCATTTTCTAACCGGAACTAAGCGTCCTAACGGGCACAGAACTCGTCTGTTACTTCCGTTTTCATTTCGCAACAGTGCTATATGCGTAAACTTTTATCCTGCTTTCTTCCACTTATTTAGGGTTTTCCGTACGGACCTTACGCGTCTAATGTGAACCCGGCCATACACTTCCCACCTTCCACCTTTTTACCTTCCAGGCTGGATGTAAGAAAGTTGGCTTCCATTCTTTGCAAGGTTTTGTAGGCTGCGAAAATGATCATTCTTTGTAACATATAGGTGGGGTTTTTGTTTGTGGCTCAAGCCACAAACCTATAACTCACTTTGTCGGTCGGTCGGTCTGTCTGTCGGTCCAAAATTGTCGCACATTTTGACAAAATGTCGCACTTCAAATCGAGGCTACACTTCAAAATTAATTGAGGCCGCTCTTTAAAATGATGTATTTTAAAAGCGTACAAAATAATAAACATACGTAATACAGACACTACAACAGACACGACGAGTATGCGGTGCTTCTTTCGATGAGCATAAGTAGGATACATAGTTTTAAATGTTTTCCAAAAGATATAAAAAGTTACGAAATGGTGCAGAGATAACATTCTGGTTTACAGATTAAAATTATTGAAAAGCCAGGGGAGGTAACTCATGATTGGAGTGGTAAAAATAGACCGCGTGCCACAAACTATGGCGATTTCGCGCTTGTTTTGTACTACCAAAATAATGATAACAATTTTCCTTAGACCAAATCAATCAAAGGGAACAAAACATGGATCGCAGAGGGAAAGACAACATTAGCTGATTAACGGAAATATAGTAAAAGGATGTTGGGGTTGTGATTTTTGTTTCTAGACCTTTACGCTGAAGTGGAAACGAAAGATGAAGCAGAAAGGTTGGAAAAAAGAGGGGGGGAGGGAGAGAGAGAGAGAGAGAGAGAGAGAGAGAGAGAGAGAGAGAGAGCGTAGAGAGAGAGAGAGAGAGAGAGAGAGAGAGAGAGAGAGAGAGAGAGAGAGAGGAGAGAGAGAGAGAGAGAGAGAGAGAGAAAGAGGACTGGACACCGGACCACTTTATTTGACAAGGATAAAGATTTTAGGCGATGAACAGGGTTGTGATTTATTTTTCTAGACCTTTACGCTGAAATGGAAACAGAAAGAAGAAAAGAATGGGAAAGGTTGGAAGAAAGAGAGAGAGAGAGAGAGAAAAGAGAGAATCCAGAGAGAGAGAGAGAGAGAGAGAGAGAGAGGAGAGATTCTCAGAGAGAGAATAGAGGGAAAAGACAAAGAAAGAGAGAGAGAGAGAGAGAGAGAGAGGAGAGAGAGCGAGAGAGAGAGGACATAGAGAGAGAGAGAGAGGGAAAAATATAGAGAGAGGTTCGGAGAGGGAGAGGGAGAGTACCTGAGAAGAGAGGGAGCCTGAGAGAGAGGGAGAGAGGGAGAGAGAGAGAGAGAGAGATGGACGAGTGCTCTCGCAGAGAGGGAGAGGAGGCAGAGAGAGAGAGAGAGAGATTTCAGAAGAGAGGAGAGAGAGAGAGAGAGACGAAGACGAGAAAACAGAGAGAGAGAGAGAGAGAGAGGGGATCAAACAGAGAGAGACGGCTTCAGAGTTTTTGGACCTCATGAGAGAGAGAGAGTCTAGACTCGGTACTAGAGGGAGGGAGAGGAGAGTAAGAGGGACCGAATCGAATGAGAGAATTCGAGAGAGAGAGAGAGGGACGAAATAGAGAGACAGAGAGAGAGAGATAGAGGTCCGAGACAGAGAGAGGGAGAGACGGGAGAGAGAGAGAGCGGGAGAAAGATTTGATGACTGAAAGAGTCTGATCGAGCGTAGAGAAGAGAGAGAGAGATGGCAAACTGTCGGGGGAAAGCGAGAGAGCGGAGAGAGAGTTACAAAGAGTTCAGAGAGAGAGAGAGGAGAGAGAGGCCCAGAGCTAGAGGTGAACTCACTCACTGCCTATAGAGAGCCGAGAGAGAGAGAGGAGAGAGACTCGATCAGGGTGAGAGAGAGAGACCAGAGAGAGAGAGAGAGGGAGAGGGAGAGGGTTCTAAAGAAGAGAGAGAGAGAGAGAGGAGGAGAGCGAGAGAGGCTCTACGTCAGTGAGAGATCGAGATCATGAGAGAGAGATAGGGAGAGGGAGAGAGACCATCGAGGAGAGATGGGAGAGAGAGATAGAGAGAGAGAGAAGATATAGCTGTAGCGAATTTCCTAGATAGTGATCTTGTCTTCAGGAAGAGGTTATCGAGGGAGACAGAGAGGAGGATAGAGTAGTTAGAGTTCAAGAGAGAATCAGAGAGAGAGAGAGAGAGAGGACTTAGAGAGAGAGAGAGCAGAACTTGAGGTATTAGAGAGAGAGAGACTGAGAGCATTGAAAACTTTATTTTTACAAGGATAAAGATTTTAGGCGATGAACAGGGTTGTGATTTCTATTTCGAGACCTTAAGGCCGGGTTCACATTAGACGCTTAAGTTCCGTACGGAAAACCCGTAAATAAGTGGAAGAAAGAAGGATCCAAGTTTCCACGCATATAGGGGAAATTCGGACACGTGCGCAAATCTTTTCCCTTCTTTGTTTCACTTATTTATGGATTGCGCACGGGTTTCCGCATGGAATATCCGCTTATGTGTGTACACGGCCTTACCTTAGACCAAATCAATCAAAGGGAACAAAACATGATAGAGGGAGAAACATTAGATTAGAGGAATATAGGTTGGAAAGAAAGAGAGTTTCTAGAGGGGGAGAGAGAGAGAGAGAGAGAGAGAGAAAGAGAGAAGAGAGAGAGAGAGAGAGAGAGAGAGAGAGAGAGAGAGAGAGAGAGAGAGAGAGAGGAGAGAGAGAGAGAGAGAGCGAGAGAGAGAGAGAGAGAGAGAGAGGACCAGTTTATTCGACAGAGAGAGAGAGAGAGAGAGAGAGAGAGAGAGAGAGAGAGAGAGAGAGAGAGAGAGAGAGAAAAGAGGGAAGAGAGAGAGAGAGAGAGAGAGAGAGAGAGAGAGAGAGAGAGAGAGAGAGAGAGAGAGAGAGAGAGAGAGAGAGAGAGAGAGAGAAGAGAGAGAGAGAGAGAGAGAGAGTCACAGAGAGAGCAAGACAGAGAGAGAGAGAGAGAGAGTCAGAGAGAGAGCGAGACGACAGAGAGAGAGAGAGAGAGAGAGAGAGAGAGAAGAGAGAGAGAGAAGAGAGAGAGAGAGAGAGAGAGAGAGAGAGACTTTATTTTAGAAGAGATACAGAGAGAGCGATGAACAGAGAGTGAGACATTTCGAGAGAGAGAGAGATTAGACGAGTAGAGTACGGAGAGAGACCCCTAAATAGAGGAAGAGAGAGGAGAGAAGTTTACGCAGAGAGAAAATCACACGTGAGAAATCAAGAACAGAGACTTAGAGAGAAGAGTTTCACATGGAGAGCCGAGACACGACAGAGAGAGAGAGAGAGAGAGAGAGAGAGAGAGAGAGGAGAGAGAGAGAGAGAGAGAGGAAGAGAGAGAGAGAGAGAGAGAGAGAGAGAGAGAGAGGACAGAGAGAGAGAGAGAGAGAGAGAGAGAGAGAGAGAGAGAGAGAGAGAGAGAGAGAGAGAGAGAGAGAGAGAGAGAGAGAGAGAGAGAGAGAGAGAGGGAGAGAGGACACTGAGAGTCCTTTAGAGAGACAAGAGAGAAAGAGAGAGGAGAGAAACAGAGAGAGAGTCGATTTCAGACCTTTCACGAGAAGAGAGAAGAAAAGAGAGAGAGAGAGAGGAGAGAGAGAGAGAGAAGAGAGAGAGAGAGAAGAGAGAGAGTAGAGAGAGAGGGGGGGAGAGAGAGAGAGAGAGAGAGAGAGAGAGAGAGAGAGAGAGAGAGAGAGAGAGAGAGAGAGAGAGAGAGAGGGAGAGGGGGGGGGGGACTGGACACTAGAACACTTTATTTAACAAGGATAAAGATTTTAGGCGATGAACAGGGTTGTGTTGTCTATTTCTAGACCTTCACGCTGAAGTGGAAAAGAAAGAAGAAAAGAAAGAAGAAAAGAAAGAAGCAGAAAGGTTGGAAGAAAGAGGGTAGAGGGAGGGGGGGGGGGAGAGAGAGAGAGAGAGAGAGAGAGAGAGAGAGAGAGAGAGAGAGAGAGAGAGAGAGAGAGAGAGAGAGAGAGAGAGAGAGAGAGAGAGAGAGAGAGAGAGAGAGAGAGTTGACAAGGATAAAGATGTCAGGCGATGAACAGGGTTGTGACTTCTATTTCTAAACCTTTGCGCTGAAGTGGAGAAGAAAGAATAGAAGAAGAGGAAAGATTGGAAGAAAGAAGGTAGAGGAAAAATCATCAAACACATCCAACAAACAATTAACGTGAGGCGAAAAACGCCATGGCCGGTTGGTTAGCTGAGAGTCACCGCTCACGGTGTTGTATCCTTGGGAAAGATACTTTACTCCTATTTCCTGGTCCTTCGGATGAGACCCTAAACCGAGGTCCCGTGCGCGAACGCGCGCACGCACAAGATCTTGCGCGCACGTTTAAAGCCCATTCCTCTATTCGGTACGAGTAGGCCGTGTGTGCCGGTGGTGGAATGGATGACACGAACTCACAAAGCATGCATCCTGTGCGCCAATAGCAGCCTAAACGAAGACTGTGGGCGTGGGGCAGGATAAACATCCCCAACGGAAGAAGAAGAAGAAGAAGAAGAAAAAGCCCCTCATTTATAGTTAATTTCCCTGAAGTCGGAGTATGGCTGAGCATGTGGCGGAACCCTTTAACCCTTTCACCGCCAGCCTATTTTAGCCACACTTGCCATAGAGCAGTATTGCAGGGGGGATTCTTCTGTGACATATATAAAATAGGGTCTATCCTTGCTTCCCAAAACTAAGACAATAGGGTGTTTGGATAATAGACCCCAATGTGATGCCTTTTTAGTGACATAGGTGTTAAATCAATGTGGTGCTAAAATGCGACTTTGGCTGTGAAAGGGTTAAAAACAGCCATGCACGTAATCTTCCCACCCTACAAGGCCATGAGAAATGTTCACATAGCGCTGGGTGTGCCCCCAGAACTTTCAACCTGGGGGACGAAAAAAACAACAACAACAACAACAACAACAACAACAACAACAACAACTACATCGTTAATAATGTCCCGTATGTACCCTTCGGTTCAAGAGAAACGTAACATTTCAAATTTCATTCAGAATTAGAAGAAAACAAAAACAAACAAACAAACAAACAACCAACTGAATCAATTCAACATTTAGATGCAGACAGCATGAGACAAAAAAAAAGCACACCAGACTACGGATACTGTCTGGAAAAGATCAAGAACAAACTGCCGGAGGGAATTCACTATCCGGTACCCCCCACCCCCCTCCCCTCCGTCCACTCTCCCAACCCTACCTTACCCCTCCCTTGTGAAAGGATCGCTTCCGGAAGAACGCAAAAAAGTAGTACAGCCGAATCCGCTCATAAGAAAGTCATTTATAAGAAAACTCGCTTATAATGAAGCAAAAACATTTCCCCGGCCAAACTCCTTCTTTCTTATGTATTATCAACACTCGGATATAAGAAACTCGCTTATAAGAAAACTCGTTTATAATCAAACAGATTCCTATTTCCATCCGCGATGTGCACTCGGACATAAGAAAATTATGTCATACATGCAGTTCATTTTCTTATAAGCCAGTTGGATTTTCTTATAAGCGAATTGTCATTGACAAGGATGTTCCAAGAAAACTGCAGTGGTTCCAAAGAAGGCCAGTTTACGTCACACCACCTGCAGGTCTATGTTAGACCAAACCACAGAAAGACAAATTGAGTTCTTTTTGTTCCTTAATTTCATGGCAGCGGCTGTTTAACTTCTAGTGGAAAAATAGAATTCAGGCTATTTTCCCTCACACAATCTGTCTTTCTCTTTGCCTTTTTCTGCTTAACTTTAGATTTATCTCTCTGTCTGTCTGTCTCCCTCTCTCTGCATCTGTCTCTGTCTCTCTCTCTCTCTCTCTGTCTCTGTCTCTGTCTCTCTCTCTCTCTCTCTCTCTCTCTCTCTCTCTCTCTCTCTCTCTCTCTCTCTCTCTCTCTCTCTCTCTCTTTACCAGTTTACAAACCCTGACGAGGCATTTGAGGTATGGCATCATTCTTTTTTGACTATATATGACAAGCATGTACCTTTTAAAACTAAACGTGTTCGAGATAACCCTAAGTTGCCTTGGCTGTCGAAAGACGTCGAAGATGCTATACATTTACGTGATTCCCTCCTTCTAACGGGCAATAAAGAAGAAATTGCAAAACAAAAAAATCAAGTTACATACATAAAACGTGCATCCAAAAAGAAATATTTTCAAAATCTTGTTTTATCTGATGCTAACACGAAATCAATTTGGAATTCCATTAACCAATTAAGTAGCAAAAATGTCAACAATAAAACAACTGTCAGCAAAGAACTGTCTGCAGACAAACTCAATGCCCATTTCTGTGAAGTTGCCCAGTCTACAGTAACGAATGATAAATCCAATATAAACAATTTAGACCCTCTTAAACAATTCTGTGACTCAAAAAAAGTTAAATATGATCTTGATATCCCATTAATGTCTGTTCATGAAGTATTCTCCACTCTCTCCCA
Source organism: Phymorhynchus buccinoides (assembly GCA_017654935.2). Taxonomy (NCBI): domain Eukaryota; kingdom Metazoa; phylum Mollusca; class Gastropoda; order Neogastropoda; family Raphitomidae; genus Phymorhynchus; species Phymorhynchus buccinoides. The sequence continues at coordinate 51,853,434 of CM065687.1, forward strand.
ATTAAAACAAACGTGCTCTCGTGGCTTAGATGATATTGATGGAAAAATTATTAAAACTGCTGCTCCTGTTATATCTGAAACCCTCACATATGTTTACAATCTATGCATTAGTAAGAACCAGTTTCATAAAGCTTTCAAAGTAGCCAAAGTAATACCAATTTATAAGTCAGGTGACCCAAAAAACCCTTCAATCTATCGACCTATATCTCTTCTATCCACTCTGTCCAAACCTCCAGAGGAACACACCAGAAAACACATCCTCAGTCATTTCGAACAATCAAATTTATTTCACCCTAATCAGTCTGGATTTAGAAAACATCATTCTTGCCACTCTGCCCTCACAAATCTAATCGATAAATGGCTTTCTAATATAAATAATAACGTTATCACTGGTGCACTCTTTATAGATTTTGCCAAAGCATTTGATGTGATTGATCATGTGCTATTATTAAAAAAACTCTAATTGCATGGTCTTTCTAATAGCACTCTAGATTTTATATCCTCTTTCTTAGATAACATATCAGCTTGTTTTGAATAATAATAAAACATCTCTCCTCCTGCTTAAGTATGGTGTTCCCCAAGGGTCAGTCCTTGGCCCAATTCTTTTTTCAATATATATAAATGACTTACCCCTATATATACAATCTCTCTGTGATATGTTTGCAGACACACAACTCTCCATTCAAGCCATTCAAAAGTAGAAAACAAAAAAAAGTATCAGTCAATTAACCACATGGTCAGAGCTAAATCACATGAGTTTAAACCCAAATAAAACTAAATTTATGCTTGTAACCACCAGATAGAAACGACAAAATATCCGTAGTTATCCTTCATTATATATTAATGGTAACAACATTGAAGAAGTAGATTCACAGAAAGTGCTAGGTATAGTTATTGACAAACAATTATCATGGTCTCCCCAAGTGCAAAGTGTTTGCAAGATGGTTTCTAAAAAGATATTTCTTCTGTCTAAGATAAAACATTTCCTAAATATGGACTCCCGCAAAGTATTCTTCCATGCTTACATTGCATCCCATATAAATTATTCATCTTCCCTCTGGGATTCAGCTAGTGAACACGTCCTTAAGCCACTACATAATCTTTATAGATGTGCGCTCAAATTGGTTCTACTAAAATCGTCAACTCTATCTAATTCCAATACAAAACGTCTTCCACACAAACTAATGACCTCTTCTAAGATTGGACATTTTCAAATACAGTCTGCATTATTCTGGAGGTCTCCTCTGGAATGAAAATTTGTCCCAATTGAATGTTCATACAGTGGAGTCCGGGTAAAACGAATTTTAACGGAACACAGACTCAGTTCGTTGTATCAGGATTTCGTTATACATGTACATGTACAATGTATGTTGAAGACAAAAACAGTTCAAACACTCGCCAATGATAACCGAAAACATAAACTTGACCAGTTTGGATCGTCTGTCTTAATCACGGGATGTACAAGGCTTGAAGAAGTTCAGCAGTGTTGTCTGACGCTGATCTGTTTTGGCACACTTTTCAACAAGTTTGTCCATTAAGTGACAACACATCACACAAATTTAGTTTGTTATAGGCTTTCACGAACTTTTCGATCTTTATTTTGAGCGTGAATTGTAAAGTGACCTTGAGAAACCGAATGATCTGTAGGAAGCCTAGGCCTAGCAGACGACCCAGTGTGAATCTAAATGAGTTCACGCATGCGCAGTTCATATTTTCCAACTTCCTTCCTCTTGACAACACGTTCTAGCTTGGAGTTTGAAGGCCTAGGTTTTTGCAGCGCATCGCACAGGCTGAGTTCGTTATAGGCTATTTTTCCAAGTAAATAAAATTATCCTGGGGCGTAGAACATGTGTTCGTAAAAAGCGGATGTTCGTTATTTCAAAAGGATTTTTTGTTCGTTATACCCATGGCTTTGCAAGTGACAAATAGAAGGGCATTTGCCGGGAAATTGAAGTCAGTTCGTTAATCGCGAAATTTCGTTAAAAGCGAGTTCGTTATAGTTGGACTCCACTGTATTTGTTTGATAAATGTTAAAAGAAAATATCATCATTTGCTCATGAACGAATATGCTAAATCAAAACGTCAATGTGCATGTGCGTGCTACATGCCTATGTATTTTATATTACTAGCTTGGTTGATGTTTTATATACTTCATGGTTCTTTCTGTCTATGTTTGTTTATGTGCCTGTCTGACTATCCGTCTGTCTGTCCGCTTGTCTGTCCTTCCATCTTTTTCCTCTCCCCGTCTGTCTGTCTGGCTTCTTTCTCTATAATTTGTTTGATTAAATCGAGATTTACTTGTAATCGATTTTCCACCTAGTGATGAATTGATTATGAAATATTTTTTATCTTATGATATCTTAAAAATAATTTTCATGTTTTTTGCATTTTGTAGATTTTGCTTCCTTATTGATTTTTGCCTTTTGCATTGTATTTTTGAGGGCTGGATGAAAAAAAGCCGGTTGTGCTTATTCCGTTTTTTCCCTCATTAAAAAACACTCGTTCGTTCGTTCGTTCATTCATTCTCCATCTCTCTCTCACTCCCTGTCTCTAATTCTTTCTCTGTGGGTCTATGTCTCTATTTGCGTCTGTTTCTCTCTCTCTCTCTCTCTCTCTCTCTCTCTCTCTCTCTCTCTCTCTCTCTGTCTCTCTCTCTGTCTCTCTCTCTCTCTCTCTCTCTGCATGTGTGCATGTGTGCCTCTGTATATATCTCGTTCTCTCTCTATTTGTGCCTCAGTCTGTCTCCCTCTCTCCTCTCTCTCTCTCTCTCTCTCTCTCTCTCTCTCTCTTTCTTTGTGTCTCTCTTTGAGCATGTGTCTCTCTCCTTCTGTGTCTTGTCTCTACGTCCCTGTCTGTTTCTGCCCACCCACCCCTCTCTCTCTCTCTCTCTCTCCATTTTAGACCCCCCCTCTCTCTCTTTGTATGCCTCACTCTCTCTGTTTCTCTGACTATCTTTGTCTTTCTCTCCTACAGCTGTAAACTGTGCACAGACAGACAGACAGAGAGACAGAGACTGAGACAGAGAGACAGAGAGACAGAGAGAGAGAGAGAGAGAGAGAGAGAGAGAGAGAGAGAGAGAGAGAGAGAGAGAGAGAGAGAGAGAGAGAGACAGAGGCACATATAGAGAACAAGAGAGAGACAGAGTCACACAGTGAGAGAAAGACAAAGAAGAAAAGGAACCAAAGAGAGAGACAGATCAAGAGACAATGAGAGACATAAAGGGAGACACACAGAGAGAGAGAGATGGAGGGAAAGACTAAGAGAGAGGGATACATAGAGAGAGAGACAAGAGACACGAAGAGAAAGACAGAGACAAAGATTAAACACGGACAAAAGAAGGACAGAGACACAGCAAGAGAGAAAGAGAAAGCCATAGAGAGAGACAGAAAGAGAGACAAGGGCACACAGAGAAAGAGAGACAGCGACACACAGAGAGAAAGACAAACAGAAAAAAAAGACAAAGAGAGAGACATGAGGCAAAATAGCCTGAATTCTATTTTCCCACTAGAGGTTAAATAGCCACCGCCTAATTTTACACTTTCCTTCAGTATTCTGTGCAAAATAAACGTAGAGAAGAAGAAAAAAATACGAGTGTCTGTAGTTTTGTGTTGGTCGTAGTGAGACTGCCCATTCTTTTATTTTCATCGGCAATGGCAGAGAAGAAAATGTAATGCATTTCTTTAAGAAGAAAAAGACAAATAATTGAATATGCGGACGCAAATCCACATAAACAAAAGCAAACTACTGATGAAGAGCTGCAGGCCCCCCTCTCCATGTAAATGGTAATATTTATGTACAAGAAAGGTGAAGATGTACGCATTATTTTAATAACAGCGAAAAGAAAAAAAAAATGGTTAGTTGAGTGGTAAGGCACCTTTAAATCTTCTTAGTATTTGGATTTTATGATGTAAAACATGCACCAAATTAGGAAAAAGGATTTTCTCTTCGCTTAGTTTTTCTGTCTTGTCTTTTTTTTTCTGTCTTTTTTCTTCTTTTCCTCATTCGAAAAAAAACACTTCAAAATGTTTTCTTATATTTTTTATTATCCGCATTTTGGATATAAGAAACCTCGGATATAAGAAACCTCGGATATAAGAAAACAAAACAAGTGCAACGCCGGGCGGCTGCAAAGTCCCCTCGCAGCATCGCCGAGCTACTCCGAAATCGGAATGTGTCGGCTGTACGCATACATACAAACGCATCAAAACAGCACGTAACTGAATAGTTTGTTATGCATAGCCTTGGGGTTCGGACCCGTGATTTGGGCGCGCGCGATTATGCGCACACGCGCGCACAGAAAAATTCAACTGTGTTATAGACCATTGATCAAGAAATGTGAAAAAAACTGCATTGAAATACATGCAAAACTTCGCGAGATATTAGCGATTATGTGTTTCGGGGTTTGAACCCTGTAACGGGCGCGACCTTGACCTTAATGTAAAACTAAATACATCAGTGGATAGCTTGCATCTTGGCAAACTAGTATACCAAATTTGATGATGATAGACTGAATAGATTTTGAGAAAAACGGACAAATAGCCGGACGGACGCCGCCGGACGGACCAGACAGAAACAAATAGTTCCCGAACCTTCGGCTCGGGGACTAAAAATCGTCTCCGTTCCATTTTCTTATAACCGAGTTTTGCTGTAGTAGTAGTAGAAGAGGAAGAAGAAGCGAAAGGAAGACGGAAGGGGAAACAACACCCAGAGTGACAAAGACATAGAAGCGAGGAAAGTGCAAGTTGCAGGCCAACACAGGAACCGGAGTCAAGTTAAAGGGGATGGAGGGTGGGGGGGGGGCAGTTTGGTTTGTCCGTCAGTCAGTGTCCGACTATGACTTCGGGATAGCCTCCAGCTAGAAGACCACAACTGCTGTTGAGGAAACCTGGGCTGAAATATTTGGTGTTATAGTATTTGGCATATACATTATTATATATTTTGTTTGTTTGTTGGGTGTGCTGTCCCATCTTCTACGCCGCTTATCTCGAATCCCAATTCGCAGGTATTTGGTATATTATAGTCACAGAGACAAATCGGTGAAATTCGGACTGCTCCCACTTGAAGAACGCGTCGCCGCAAACGCGTCACCACCCTTTTTTGGGGTGGGGTGGGGGGGGGGGTGAGAAGGGGGGGGGGACTTCTTTTTCTTCTTCTTCTTCTTCGATCGCTCAGACAGTTTCCTGCCATATGAGAACAGA
>CM065687.1:51863631-51866131 GCA_017654935.2 Phymorhynchus buccinoides
TTTGCTTTTCCTATAGTTTCTAGAGAGTTATTGGTTTTTGCTTTTTCCTAGAGTTTCTACAGAGTTATTGTTCTTTGCGTCTCCATAGTTTCCACAGAGTTATTGTTCTTGGCGTTTCCCTAGAGTTTCTCCAGAGTTATTGTTCTTTGCGTTTCCCTAGAGTTTCCCAGAGTTATTGTTCTTTGCGTATCCCTAGAGTTTCTCCACAGTTAGTGTTTTTTTTTATAAATAGTTCTTTGTTCTTGCTCTTTGGGAGACGCAAATGGATGTAATTAACAATAGACGTGTGACGTCATGTCGGCATATTCCATAATATATGAAGATAAATGGCTAGGCTTGTATTATCAGTTTCACATACTTATTTCTCACATAATATAAAATGTAATTTTGTTGAACGTGAATGCAGATGTGCCACCATCTTTATATCTACTAATGTCCAATAATGTGTCTGTTCCAGACCGGAGGACGTTAAGCAGAATTTCATCATCAGCAGATGTGCGCATTTCTAACCTTTACATGAATCGATTGGGGGCAAAACGCGGCGAAAATAAAATTAAAGAAAAACTAAACGTTCTCAAATTGACAATAAAGGCTCATGGACAATTCCAATGACCGGAGAGTGCAATCAACTATCCAGATCAATTTCTGAGGACGCAGATCTTTGGAAAGACGAAGTACGCGAAGAAATGTTGCAATGATCCATCCAGTAAGATCCTCTTATACAATACTAATAAACTTTGTCAACATCATAGAACGTTGCATAGTTGCTTAAACTCGTAATTGTTTTGTTTAAAAAAAACAAATCAACAATGGTATGTCTGCTCTCAATAGCACCACCATTCAGAATTTTCGTTATTAATTTTCCTTTCTAATTTCATATTGCCACCGATATCTTTGTTATGTCAAATACCTCAAACACAGAAAATATACTCTGGTGTATGTTTTCTGTTCAAATGTTTCATGATGACCTGACGTTCGATTCTTTCATTAATAAAAAGAGAAGAATATTATATTCCTGGAATCTTAGAGTGCTTTATGTTCGCCCCACATACGTGTTACTAAGGTGGTGGTTTTTCTTTTCAAATACGGGAGCTCATGTTGCACCGTAGGATTATTTTCACAGCTGCTGTATGGTAGTGCAGGACAAAATCCACGTCTGGTAAACCGTGCATCATTTTCGTGGATCGTTCCGATCTATGAACTTGGTAACCGATTCTGTTGTTTCTGAAACAGTGTGATCAAAATATATATATCAACAACAACAACAACAACAACAACAACAAAGAAACAACAAAGAAACAACAAAGAAAGAAAAACATTTGAAGCGATTCTACCCAGAGGTTCACCAAAATATATATTTGGGCCGAGACAAACTTATGGTCCTTTGCCCCAGAACTCTGAGCAAAGGACATGGTCAACAAAAAATTTTTTAAAAAGTAAAGACCATTCTGTTTTTGTTTGAGTGGGTGGGTGTCAGTAAACGGTAATTTGATATAGGTGAAGACGGGGTAAAAAGCCCACGGGCGGGTAAGAAGCCCATGCCAATTATCTCATGAAATAAAGTACATTTCAGTCACATTTTGCCCATGAGACGAGTGTTAATGTTTAGCATTCGCCTCATGGGCAAATTTGACGAAACTTTTCTTTATTTCATGAGATAATTGGCATGGGCTTCTTACCCGCCCATGGGCTTTTTTTGTTACCCCGTCTTCACCTATATATCAACACTTGCAAGAAGACAGACGCGTGATATCAACACGTGCTATTCTCAGTTTTAGCAATAGCCAGCTATCCTCACATCCTTTTGGCCGAGAGAGTGGCGAGCATCTCCACTAAAAAAAAAATCTAGCCCAGCCCGCCGGAATAGCACCTGCCCCCTCTGCTATCTGGCAGTCATGGTCGGAAACGACTGACTGGCATACACACTACCTGCAATGGCATCGCACAGCGTCAGGCATCGAGTCGCACGTTATAATTGCTTTGGATTCAAGATATCCCTTCAGTAGGTTTTTAAAAAAACATTCATCGCCACTGTCGCCTCTTGGCACCACAATGATTCGACACCCATGTCACTAAAAGGCATCAAATGAGGGTCTGGTATCCAGTAACCTTATGTTCTTAATTTTGGGAGGTAAGGACAGGCCCTATGTTATGCATGTCACAGAGGAATCCCCAATATTGTAGACGAAATCTGTTCTCTACCCGGGTAAGTTTAATGGTAAATTTTGGCTGAGGAATGGCTAGCGTTGAAAGGGTTTAAAGACCCACCAGGCCACGTGTCAAAATCACGGGTTTCACGTGTTTTCCCTCTTATAGCTGGCAAGAAATCTTGTTTTGACCAGGTTTGACTCCCATACAAATGTCCCCAAATTGAAAACGAAACATCATTTTAAAGAGCAGCCTCAATTTGAAGTTGGGGACATTTGTATGTGTGGGTCACAGCTACGCAGAAAAACACACACCAAGGGACTTAATCGTGGTGCGTCAGTGTGTCTTTAAA
>CM065687.1:51868631-51871131 GCA_017654935.2 Phymorhynchus buccinoides
AACCTACTTTTAATGTAAAATCTGCGTAGGCCCTATGCATAATTTAAAAACACTCTACATTCTCAACACATTTATCTTTCATACGACAACACAGAACAACTACAACAAAATAAAAACAAAAAACAAACATAAACATTATGCTCACAGAATTTCGCATTTGTACATCAATAAAAGCAAACTTTCCGTCCAATACCTTAATGCGTTTTTAACCCTTTCACCGCCAGCCATCTTTGAGCCAAAAATTTCCAATTAAACTTACTTGGCTACAGAAAAGATTTCATCTGCAATATTGTGGGATTTCTCTGTGACACATTTAGAATAGGGTCAATCCTTACTGCCCAAATTGAGGAACACCCTGATTTCAAGGGTTTTAATGACATAGGTGTTAAATCATTGTGGTGCAAAAACGCGACATTGGCGGTGAAAGGGTTAATAAAGTACTATCCTTACACTTTAGAAAAAACGCCATCAGAACACCCCCCCCCCCCCCCCAACACACACACACACACACACACACACACACACACACACACACACACACACACACACACACACACACACTCCTCCTCCCCCCCCCCCCACCCCGAACACACACGTTTTTGTTATTGTTAAGGTATTGTCCAGTTGTTTGATTCTTAGAACGCTGCTTGTTAACACGGCCTACAATGTAATACGGTTGCAATGCAGTTCATAATCTTTAATGCAATGAACAAAATATCATAAAATACAAAACTAAAAGCCACAATTATTCGACACGAGCAACAAATGAGATCAGTTAAATTAAAAACCTCACGCAAAACGTTTTCGAAGCTCGAATAATTAGCGACGTTTTTATAGAACTAATTTTCTCCTCATTATTGATAGTTTCATATTCACCACCATCGCATTCTCCATTGAAGTGAATGATATAATTTAGGAGAATAGAAAAGTAGTTTGTTTCGTTACCCAAGGCAAAACTTGCTAGAATTGCTCAATAACTTGGTTTTATTTTTGTCTATGATTCACCAACGAATCTAACAATGTAGCAAAAATATACACGTAATTAAGCTTGTATCTAACAGAAAAGAAACATTTAAAAGCAAACAGGGATTATAACTTTTAGATAAAAAATTGTTTTAATTATCAACTCGCTTCGTTAAAAACGTGATTGGATATCGTTCCAGACCGGGTTGGTTAAACATGCAAAACGAACAAAGAAAATCCTCTACTATGGTAAAAACTCTTTATTTCATTCATTCTCAGTGTGTCATCTAAATTACAGGAATCGTCGTCGTCGTCGCTATCACCATCATCATCATCATCGTCGTCGTCGTCGCCATTCCTGTCATTTTCTGAAGAGACATACAAGTTAAAATTTTGACATTGCATTTCAAAAGAATCACCAAAATTGTATTCTCTGCCTATTTTTGTCAGTTCAGCGCAGTAGCACTTCATAAAAAGTAATGCACAATCCGAAAATACAAATAATTCATAAACAAAACATCTATTTAACCCTTTCACTGCCAAAGTCGCATTTTAGCACCACAGTGGTTTAACACCCATGTCACTAAAAGGCATCAAATTGGGGTCTATTATCCAAAGATCCTATTGTCTTAGTTTTGGGAAGTAAGGGTAGACCTTATTTTATATATGTCACAGAAGAATCCCCAATACTGCAGATGGATTTTGTTCTCTACCCAGGTAAATTTGACGGAAGTTTTGGGCTGAAATATGGCTGGCGGTGAAAGGGTTAAAACCAAAAACAACTGGAACTCAGTCTGAAGACTAGAAAATGTTTTTGAGAAAACTACCAGCCCGACATCTCAATCACAGTTCTCCACTCGCAAACTTTACGACCATGATCGCGAGGAGTGTGGTACTCTATAAAACTGTTCTACTTCAACCCTCTACCTTACGTCCCATTATGGTCTTTTATTAGGTATTATTAGGTATTAGGTACTTTATAGTCACAGAGGCGTCTCTGTGAAATTCGGGTTGCTCCCACCTGGAGAGCGCGTCGCAGCCAGAGGCGCGCCACCCAATGTTTTTTTAATTTTTTTGCATGCGATTTTTGTCACTGATGAGGAAGGGGGGGGGGGGGGGGGGGTAAATTTGGACCAAATGACAACTTTTTCGTTGCCACTGGGTTTAGCGTATGCTAAGTGCATGGGCACACGGGACCTCGGTTTATCGTCTCATCCGAAAGACTCCACGTTCAGACCGTTAAGGCCTAGTGCAGAATGAGAGGAAAAAAATCCCCTGTACCCAGGTTCGAACTCGGGTTTACTTGACACGAAGCGAACGCGATACCACTGTGCTACTCAAGACCGGGAGGACGTAAAACAAAAACTTTCCTCCACCTGCCCTAAAACAACATCAGTGGAAGACAGAAGACAGAAGGGGAGGGGGGTGGGGAGGGGGAGATAAAGAAGAAAAAGAAAAAGAGTCGAGTGACGAACGGGATTTGCTCCGTAGACCCTAATAGTCACGAGTCCGTCTTAGACAGTCAACACTGGTGGTA
>CM065687.1:51881131-51886131 GCA_017654935.2 Phymorhynchus buccinoides
AGTACGACACATTTCACAAAAGAGGAAAGGGTTAGAACAAAGAGAAGTGACGTTGAGTCAAATCAGATTTCGGATCAGAATAAGACAATGCAGACGGGTAGGCCAACGTGCTAGAGTACCTTTATTTATTACATTAAAGAGCCACCAGATCACGTGTAAAAATGGGTAAGACATCTTGTTTTGACCAGGTTTGACTCCCATACAAATGCCCCCCAAATTCAAAACGAAACATCTTTTTAAAGAGCAGCCTCGATTTGAAGTTGGGGGCATTTGTATGTGGGTCACAGCTACCCAGAAAAACAACAACAACAACAAGGGACTTAGTCGTGGTGGGTCAGTGGGTCTTTAATGTACGTGTCAATGGTTATGCCTCGTGACGGTGCACATTTTCTTGCATAGGAAATGGGGGGAAATACAACCAGGGGCCGGTTAATTTAATTAACCCTTTCACCGCCAAAGTCGCAGTTGAGCACCACAGTGATTTAACACCTATGTCACTGAAAGGCATCAAATTGGGGTCTATTATCCAAAGACCCTATTGTCTTAGTTTGGGGAAGTAAGGATAGACCTTATTTTATATATGCCACAGAAGAATCCCCAATACTGCAGATGGATTTTGTTCTCTACCCAGGTACATTTGATGGAATGTTTTGGCTGAAATATGGCTGCTGGCGGTGAAAGGGTTTTAATGATGAAATCATATTCAGATTTTCCAGGTTATTGGGCTATGCTATTATTTGTAAGGAGACACTCTTTAGGGAACACAACTTTTTAAAGGTGGACCCTGGCGGGTGATGTTTTGCAAGAAACACGTCGAGGTCGCCAGAAAGACAGCCTTTTCAAGGATCGGAACACTGACTGCTCTGGTTTCCTAGAAATCAAACCGTCCAAACGGCGATTCCTCCTTGGCGGAGTTGCCGGAGAGATAATCCATTTTGGAGGGGGTGGGTGGAGACTACTGAGAGTGGTTGAAGCTTTTTCTTCTTTGTCATGCAGTAAAAAAAAAAGGAGCTATCTCCTTTGTTGTGAAGTGTTTTATCAGGATGGACTGATCGAGCTCTTTTAGGCCTTGTCCCACACTCTCGGCTCTGCTGTAATCACCAACACACAGAGTCACACGACCAACACATACTTGCAGTATCGGTGAGGAGGGCTCCAGACAGCAGTGCAGAGCAGCCAGGTTCCTTGACGGCCGTCACAGCACTTTTCCCCAGCCCCACACTAAACCCTAACTATGGTGTGTGGCCACACTAAACCCTAAGTCCCCGCTAGGTCTACTGTGTACAAACAGACCAACTAGCACCACAGATACAGACACAAGACACTGAATACAGAGAAATTATTATATCAGCAGTCCCTTGATGTATCCTTCGAGTAAGCACCCAGCTTGCTGTCACCTTCCAGCTTCCTATTAGTCAACACTAATAGCTACTGCTTGGGAGGGGCAGTAGGCCTATCTCTCTTGGCAGGTGACAGGTCCGTTCACATCGGGCGCTGAGCTCTGACTGCTTGCTACTCACATAGCAAGTTGATCCACCCACGTGAAATGCGTGAACAGAGCAACTAATTACAACATCCGGTTATAACACACGCACATCCCGTGCGCTTAACTACAGTTGTGAGCGAAACTCCTTTTGGTAAACTGTATACAAACTCTAACTTTTTTTTTAAAAAGGCTAGCATTGCGGAAATTTCGTGCAAACGATTTGGTCTAACTCAGGCGGCCAAGAATATGACTTCCAGCACCTCCGCCAAGAAGGAATCGCCGATTTGACGACTTGATTTATAGGAAACCAGAGCAAAGTGAGTGTTGCGACCTCTGTCTCCCCCCCCCCCCCCCCTTCCCCCCCCCCCCCCCTCTCTCTCTCTCTCTCTCTCTCTCTATTTCCTCTCTCTCTCTCTGCTTCTTTCTCTCTCTCCCTCTCTCTCTTTCCGCTCTCTCTCCCTCTCCCCCTCTCTCTCTCTCTCCCTCCGCCCCTCTCTCTCTCTCTCTCTCTCTCTCCCCTCTCTCTCTCCCCCTCCTCTCTCTTTCTCTCCCCCCCTCTCTCTCTCTTTCTCTCTCTCCCCCTCTCTCTCTCTCTCTCTCTCTTTCCCCTCCCCCCCTCTCTCTCTCTCTCTCTCTCTCTCTCTCTCTCTCTCTCTCTCTCTCTCTCTCTCTCTCTCTCTCTCTCTCTCTCTCTCTCTCTCTCTCTCTTTCTCTTTCTCTCTAGGTGTCGTTCTTCTTTCCGGAGATGTAATGTGGTTGGCCTTTCCCTTGGATGTTCCCTACACCATTATTATGCTAATATGGGATCTCAAAGAGGAAGTTTGAGTTCGTGGGGGGAACGGGTTCTCGCCTTATATGTGGGGGTAAGGTGTGTGTGCTTTATAGTCCTTCATAAACTTATAATGGAATTCACTTTCTGCCTGTCTGTCTGTCTGTCTGCGCTCCCAATGTCTGCATGTGTAGTCTAGTCACACCGCATGGTAGTATAGATGAGAGGTTTGTTCTTGCCACGGGCGGGGTGCGTAGCGCTATCACTACGTATCGAAACAACTACCCGTTGTTACCACTACGACCCATATAGAGAACAATTATTGACGATGACCGTGTCAATCTGTCAGTTTCAATTCCGACAGACTAACTCTAACCCTAATCAGAACCTTTTTCTTAACCTAACCCTTATTCTTGACCTAAGTTTAACCCTATTGTGACCCTAAGGCCGTGTACACACATGAGCGGATATTCCATGCGGAAACCCGTGCGCAATCCACAAATAAGTGAAACAAAGAAGGGAAAAGATCGGCGCGCGTGTCCGAATTTCCCCTATATTAGTATATGCGTAAACTTTTATCCTTCTTTCTTTCACTTATTTAGGGTTTTCCGTACGGAACATACGCGTCTAATGTGAACCCGCCCCTACCCTAACCCTAACCCTAAGTTGCTGTAGTGATTTATCCCGGTAGTAGCGTTATCGATACGCACAATGAAAGCCGTACTGATTTATCTTGGTAGTGTTATCGATGCGTAGCGATAGCGGGATGCCACCTATCGATACGTAGCGATAGCGGGATGCCCCCCCCCCCCACCCACCCCCCACCCCCACCCCTACGGGAGAACTAGTGGAAGAAAGGGTGGAGTGAGAGGTGCGGCGAAGCTGGGGGATGCGAGTGGCTGCTAAGAAATTAGTCAGAAGGGGAAGAGGGTGAGATTAACCCCTTTCGCCGCCAGCCATTTTTCAACCAAATAATGCCATTAAACTTCTTCTCTCTCTCTCTCTCTCTCTCTCTCTCTCTCTCTCTCTCTCTCTCTCTCTCTCTCTCTCTCTCTCTCTCTCTCTCTCTCTCTCTCTCTCTCTCTCTCTCTCTCTCTCTCTCTCTCTCTCCCTCTCCCCCTCTCGCTCTCCCCCTTCTCTCTCTCTCTCACCCTCTCTCTCTCTTCCCCCCCTCTCTCTCTCCCTCTCTCTCTCTCTCCTCTCTCTCTCTCTCTCTCTCCTCTCTCTCCCCCCCTCTCTCTCTCCCCCCTCTCTCTCTCTCTCTCTCCCTCTCTCTCTCTCTCCCCCCTCTCTCTCTTTTTCTCTCTCCCCCCCCCCCCCTCTCTCTCTCCCTCTCTCTCTCCCTCCCTCTTTCTCTGGGCAGAGAAGAAAAATGATATGCAACATTGGGAGTTCCTCTGTGACATGTGTAACATTAGGACTATCCTTACCTCCCAAGATTAAGAAAATAGGGTCTTTGGATTACAGGCCCTGATTTGATGTCTCTTAGTGACATGGGTGTTAAATCACCGTGGTGCATAAATGCGACATTGGCGGTGAAAGGGTTAAGCAAGCAAAGAGAGGCGAAAGGATTGCTAGAATAAAGGGAATACAAGAGCAATGCTTGATCGTATAAAGAAAGATTGATGGGGCTAGTAATAGCAACTGGAAGATTATTCACTCTTGATTCATTCATTGATCTCCCTTAAAACGTGTTTTAATGGTAGGCCTACCCTTCCAAGGAGGTAAAACAAGTGAACCACAACCACTCTCTCTCTCTCTGTCTCTGTCTCTCTCTGTGTCTCTGTCTCTGTCTCTCTCTCTCTCTATCTCTCTCTCACCCACACACATAACCGCCCCCCCCCCCCCCTACACACACACACACACACACACACCACACACACACACACACTCGTACACACACGCGCGCAGGCTGAGGGAGAGAGAGAGAGAGAGAGAGAGAGAGAGAGAGAGAGAGAGAGAGAGAGAGAGAGAGAGAGAGAGAGAGAGAGGGAGGGAGAGAGAGGAAGAGGCAGAGAGAGGGAGAGAGAGAAGGGAGAGAGAGAGAGAGAGAGACAACCGCACCCACCCACACACATACACACACACACATATATGCACACACACGCACACACACGCCGCCCAGACACAGAGAGAGAGAGAGAGAGAGAGAGAGAGAGAGAGAGAGAGAGGGAGAGGGGGGGGGGAGAGAGGGAGAGAGATAGACCGAGAGACAGTGACAGACAGAGACCGACAGAGACCGAGAGAAAGAGAGAGAGGAAGAGAGAGAGAGAGAGAGAGAGAGAGAGAGAGAGAGAGAGAGAGAGAGAGAGAGAGAGAGAGAGAGAGAGACAGACAGACAGACAGACAGACAGACAGGCAGACAGAAACAGATACAGACAGGGACAGAGACAACGACCGAATGCCAGTTGGCCCGCGACGGAGAGAGACAAGCATTAACCCTTTCACCGCCAATTCATGCACCACAATGATGTAACACCCGTGTCATTAAAACCCTTGAAATCAGAGTCTGTTATTCAATGATATTGTGTTTTAAAATTTGGGCAGTAAGGATTGACCCTATTCTAAATGTGTCACAGAGAAATCCCACAATATTGCAGATGACATCTTTTCTGTAGCCAAGTAAGTTCATGGAAAAGTTTGGCTGAAGTATGGCTGGCGGTGAAAGTGTTAAAGCTGAAATGAATTACTACAGTAGCCAACAGCCTTCGTGCGATGCCCACATTATTCTGAACATTGAAATCA
>CM065687.1:51891131-51893631 GCA_017654935.2 Phymorhynchus buccinoides
TTATTGTTTCTAGGTATAACGGGTGGTCACAGCGAACACGTTAATGATTTGGGTGGTTTTTTGGGTGGTACACAGGAAAAGTGAACGGACAGAACAGACAGGTACTGGTGTAAAGAAGGCTGATTTTTTTGATTTTTTTTCCTTTTTTTTTTTTTTTTTTTTTCGTATCTTTTATTTTTTTGATTTAAAAAAATAAAAATTCACGTCGTTATTCACGTTTTATTCACGTGGGGGTCACCAAATAAAAAAGAAAACAAGTGCAACGCCGAGCGGCTGCAAAGTCCCCTCGCAGCATCGCCGAGCTACTCCGAAATCGGAATGTGTCGGCTGTACACATACATAAAAACGCATCAAAACAGCACGTAACTACATACAAACGCATGAAAACAGCACGAAACCGAATAGTTTTTGATATAATTATAGCCTTAGGGTTCGGACCCGTGATTTGAGCGCGCGCGATCATGCGCACACGAGCGCACAAAAAAATTCATGACAACAAGAAATGTGAAAAAAACTGCATTGAAATACATGCAAAACTTCGCGAGATATTAGCGATTATGTGTTTCGGGGTTTGAACCCCGTAACTGGCGCGACCTTGACCTTAATGTAAAACTAAATACATCAGTGGATAGCTTGCATCATGGCAAACTAGTATACCAAATTTGATGATGATAGACTGAATAGTTTTTGAGAAAAACGGACGAATAGCCGGACGGACGGACGGACGGACGGACGGAGGCACGCCGGAGGCAAGCCGGAGGCACGGACGGATCAGACAGAAACAATAGCTCCCCGAACCTTCGGCTCGGGGACTAAAAATCAGCCGTCTTAACACCGATACAGATAGAGTTCCAGACAGATAGAGACAGAAAAATGACACTTGCATAGAGAAGAATTATCATTCATTGCCTCGTGTTCATTTTTTTGTCGGATTATATATATATATATACATATATTTTTGTGTGTGTGTATGTTGCTGGTAACTGGGACTACGTTTATATGGCGTTGCCACCTTGTTTTAAAATACTTTTAGACGGGCCAGAAATGATCTACTGTTCAACGAAATTTGTTTTTTTACCATAAATCTGATATATATGTAAATTACATCAATTTTAGAATGACGCACTGCGTTCTACATGCTGTGTGTCTCCTCAAACACACGAAGCGAGGGCTGGGGATTTACCTGATAGTAGAGTAACTTCCTCTTGATTGACCGATTGAATTAGGCGAGATCACTCCCACACACACACCATGAAATTACTCCCCTTAATTATTACCGAGCAATTCCTATTAGAGACGGTTTCCTTCTGGACAATGCGATGGCTTGGAGTCAAAACGGACTATCTTTAGATAGCCCATTGATATGTTATTGACCTTAGTACGAAAACTAATAACTTGTATATAAAAAAAAAAAGACTGCAGAAATATAAAAAGCAAAACCTCATTTATATATTTATGCACTCATTGTTTGATACAAGTTATTAGTTTTTGTAATAGGTTCAATAATACGTCAATGGACTATCTAAAGATAGTCCGTTTTGACTCCAAGCCATCGATTATTATTTTTTTTATTTTTTTTTTATTTATGCATACCGGCTCCCATTTCGATGGCTTGGAGTCAAAACGGACTATCTTTAGATAGACCATTCACATATTATTGGATTTATTAAAAAAAACTAATAGCTTGTATCAAACAATGACTGCAGAAATATAAAAAGGGGGTTTTGCTTTTTATATTTCAGCAGACTTTTTTTTTATACAAATGATTAGTTTTTGTAATAAGTTCAATAATATGTCAATGGACTATCTAAAGATAGTCCGTTTTGACTCCAAGCCATCGAATTTTCTTGTTCTTCTTCTCTTCGCACATCTTGTCATTCACTCCCTCCCTTCACTCTTCTCCTTCTCTTCTTCTCTTCTCCTTCTTTGATCGCGTCTTCTTTTCCTCCTTCTTCTTCTGTCATTCCAGCTCTTTAAGGTCTCTGTACGCGTGAACATTTTCCCACTCTTTGGCCATGGCAACATAGTGATAGGCAAGGCATATTAACCCTTTCACCGCCAATTAATGCACACAAAAATGGTTTATACACCCATATCACTAAAAAAAAAGGCATCAAATCAGGATCTGTTATCTGAAGACCTTATCATATAGTAAAAAGCCAACTGTCCGTGTGTGTGTGTGTGTGTGTGTGTGTGTGTGTGTGTGTGTGTGTGTGTGTGTGTGTGTGTGTGTGTGTGTGTGTGTGTGTGTGTGTGTGTGTGTGTGTGTGTCTGTCTGTCTGTCTGTCTGAAACACGAAACGGGCCTTATAACTCCGCCGTTTTTCGACCGATTCGCTTCAAATTTGCTGTGAGCCCTAACGGGGCGATGGCAACGGCAACCGAGGCGGCCGTGTCATTTGGGTAAGGATAGGCCTAATGTTATTGAACTTCACAGAGAAATTCCCAATACTGCAGATACATTTGTATGTCTACCCTGTTCAGTTTAATGGTATGCTTTT